>JARWLC010000009.1:30947500-31547500 GCA_033318265.1 Phyllotis vaccarum | reverse complement strand
CTCATGAGACTGCACTGGCTGGACCACAGCAGGAATTCATCCACATCTGACTGGAGGAGATGACTGCTTTGTCATTCCTGTGGGCTGGAACTAACTTTTGTTTTACTGACTTTCTTTGCAGCAGGAAAATACTTCGGCCATAACATCTGCAATGTGGGCAGGGAGGCAGCAAGCTAGGTAAGAAGGTGGGATGTAAGCATGCTCATTGAAAGTGTGGCTTGTTGGATGTGTTGGGAACCCAGAGCTTCCTGCTAAGCACATGCTCTCCCATTGGACCTTATCTAACCCCTGAATGTATTTTTTTTTTAATCATAAGGACACTTCGCTTTATGGAGACCACAGGGTGTCATGGAAAGCTCCTTGTCTACCCTCTTCCATAGTGAAGCAGAGAAACTGAGCAAACACACAGATGGCCACACAGATGGTCAGTGGCTAAGTGGGAGGGGGTGGCCAGTCTGGAGGTTCTAATAAAAACCAACTATGGGTTTGGCCATTCTGAGTAGAAAGCCACCCTCTGTGGGGAAAACATGTCACACCACAGCCTGTGTGTACACAACAGTACTGGGGGCTGGACCTCAAATGAATGAGGAGGAACTGGTTGCAAGGTACAGAAAAGGAGGTGAAAGAGAATGCCTCAGGGATCATGAGGAAAGGACATGAAGGCTTGGGATGAGGGAAGGACTGAAGGGGCTTCCCAAAAGTGCAAATGTGAGATGCTGAAGTAATTGCAGCTAGTGTTAGCATCTTGTTGCTGACAAATAAAATTTATAAATGACTTCTAAAACTGCTTCCTCCAGCAACAAGAGCTGTTATTGTGACATTGATTTTAAAATTAAATGCTACAGAATTTGCCTGCTTTAATGAGAAGGCAGGATCCAAGTGGTAAACAAAGTAATGGTTAAAACGATAAAGAATAAAAATGAGAAGCGACGCAGCAATACTCCTAATCCTTAACCCAAATCGGCAGCTTTGGCTGGCATGCTTATCTCCAGATGAAACAATTGAGAAGCATTGGCCTCTGTGAATACGCTGCCCCGTGGTAAGACTGGGAAAAGTCAATTAGCAAAGTCACTTGTTAAAAAAATCTGCCTGCACCTGGTCCTCATTTGCTCTCTAGCAGAGAAACCAAAGGCAACTTTTTATTGCTTGTGGTCAAACAGCAAGTTCACTTCCCCACGGGATGGATGATCAAATGGTCGGCCTCCCCCAGTCTGAGAGGGTTTGCCTTTCACTTTCAACTTGTTTAATCATCATTAACTCTGAAATTTGTCACATTCCATTTGTGCACTGAGAATGTCACCACTGGTGAGTGTCTGGGTGAAGTTTTTGTAGGTGAGGCCCTAAATCTTGTAGAACATCTCACACATTCTCAAGGTCATTTGCCTTGCTGCCTTGTTTATTGACAGTGGCTGGCTATCCTGACAGTCAGCCTGGGACCCAACAATGGCTACTTTGAAGAGCCTTCTGAACGTGTTACACACTCTGAGGTGGGAAAGGATCATGGTGAGTTATTTAAAACCTACATTGTGAGCACATGAACACACACCATCGGTCCTCTCTCTTGTGCACTTTTCCCAATCTGAAGATTTCAGTAAGGAAGACCATTGGGAAGGATCCATTTAAAAGCCCGATTGCCTCATTGCAGAATAGGCTGCAATTGGCAGACTGGAGAGATTCTGAAAGTTTCTGGAAAGGAGAAATAGACTTCTTTTTCCTTTTGCTATTGGGCTCGGGGGATCTTTGTGTTCCCTGTTTATTATTTTGTTGTATCTGTCTCTCTGCAGAGGGGCTCTAACATGTTAGGGTCCTGAGAACCTGGTAGAGGGCCAGATCTTGACAGGCAATCTACAAATATGAGTTTCTGAAGGAGGCTGTCCAATGGCAGGATGGATACACAAAGAGGTCACCTGATGCAGCCTTTTTAATAAAAGCAGAGTTTGTTGGGGCAAGCCAAAGAAATGTTGCAGCACTTGGGAAGGAAGTCACAGACCAAACTAGCTCCAGTTATAAGTCCTGATTAAGTTCAAGGTCAAAACCATGAGAACGAATAACCAACATCAGCATCTACTACACTGTCTCCTGGAAGGGCCTGTGGGTTTCAGGTTCTAGCTCTGGTTACAGTTTCCCCAGGACAGCATTTTCCCAGACACCTGGTTCTCAGCACATCTGTACTACAATCACTTTCCTCATAATATATCAAAATATTTATTGGGATTTTAATCGGCAGCAAGACTCGGAGGTAGGAGAGAAGACAGAAATTCCATAAGAACTCTTCTCAACTGATTCTAACACCAGCCGAGCCCCTAGATCTCAAGGAAAATCCTTATGCATCTTACCACATAAAAGAGAATAATCTACTATTTTGGCAACTGAATTGACAACGTCACCTTTTATAAAATGAAACCCCAATGAAAGGAATTCACTGAAAAGCGTCAGAAAGACCTTTGTTCGTTCAAATATTTTCATGTTTCCTAATTCTAAGTGTTCTATACTCTGTGATTATTTAGTCCGTATACTGATTCCAAGAGGTGAGATTATTTACCCGGTGACAGAACTCAGGAAGTCTGGGTCTAATCCACTGTGCTAGACAGCTACCCTTTCTCAAGACTTCGAGGATGTACAACCCAAACACCCCTTTATGTGTCTCTTCGAGCTGGGCAGATGGATTGTGGAGAGGGGTCTGATACCTATGTTCATATCAAGGGAATTAACAATGAAGATCCTATCTCTAGGCTTCCCCTTTCTCCTCACACTGAATTCTTCACCCTTGTTGATGTCGCTCCTCTGCTGCTGGCTCCTGAGTGAGATGGTAAGCTGTCCCTCTTGGTCTCTCTCAGAGTTATTGCTGTGCTTCAGTGGCGCTCTACAGGATTTGTGACTAGGCCTAAAAGCAGACATCATTTGCTCATCACATCTAAGTTTTCAGGACGTGTTCCATTTACTGACCTCCACTAACGGCCTGGGTTTGCGCTCGACTGCAAACCTGAAGTGGCAGAGTTCACAGTAGCTGGTGTTTGAGGATGACAGCCAATGCTCCAGGCAGCTCCGATGGATTGTCCCCAAGGTCCCAGTACATTCACATGGAGAGAGCAAATCCTCTTGGCTGCTGCCCTCATGGCAGATCCTGCACATTGGCCGGTCATTGAAGGGGCTGCAAAAGAGAAAGGGGCAGCTGCTGGTCATTGAGTGACAACCCACCTCCCTGTGGAGGGCCTTTGGTCCGTATCCTTTGGGCTCTCCCCAGGGGCAGCTGCACAGAACACAAACTATGTTAAACTCCCCGCCTTACAGATGAATGTGTGCCTGAATATATTTCCTCCAGACACTGTGGACTCATGATGTCTTTTGGTGTGTGATGTCAGAAGCCACTGAATTTTAATGACCTGAGCTGTTAATTTGTTGAATAGACAAATGATGACATGTTTGTTTCTATTATTTTTCATCCTTTATTTGTTGAAATACTTTTAGGTATAAACATTACCTCCTACATGGTTACCTAGTGATGTGGTGTGGATAGAAATTTTAGGGTTTATAATTGTTTTATTAGTGCTTGTTTTGAAAACTAAAGATTTGGTCCTTTTGCATCTTCAAAGTGATGAAAGACTTGGTATCCCTGTGAGTTGATAGATTTATGTATGCCTGTGTATTTTTAATAATTTATAGTGTTTACATGTGTGTGTGTATATATTTACATGTGTGTAGGTACATGTATATATAGGGATGCATTCACATGTATGTATGCTGGAGACTAGAAGTTGATGCTGGGTGTCATTATGGATGCTCTCCATCTTATGTATTAAGGTAGTCTCTCTCTCTCTCTTGAACTCAGATCTAGCAAATAGATAAACTAGTCTGTTTAGTCAGCCATCTTGCTTTGGAGAGTCCCCTATCTCCACCTCACAAGCCCTGGGATTACAAGTAAGGAGCCATATCTGCTTGGCTTTGATGTGGGTGCTGGGGATCCCAACTCTGGTCCACATGCTTGTGTGGCAAGTGGCCTGGGTCATCTTATCCACTAAGATATCTCCCAGCCTACTTCTTTCTTTTTTATATTTTCCAGCATCATATTTTTGTGTTGAACAGAAAAAACATTCAGGCAAACTGCCAATCAAAAATAAAATAAAATTATGGGTTTGAGAGATAGCTCCATGGTTAAATTTACTTATTCTTGCAGAAGACATGGGTTCAATTCCCAGAACCCACATGGTGGATCACAACCAATTGCAACTCCAGCTCAAGGGGATTCAATATTCTCTTTTGACCTCTGTGGGCACCAGTCACACATGTGGTGCATATACATATACGTACATGCAGACAAAACACTCACACGTGTAAAATGCAATAAATCTACAAAAGTCAGTCATCACCATTAAGAATAAATTCTTTAAAAAAGCTTTTTAGAGCTTTTTAATCCTGCAATCCTAGTATTCAGGAGGCAGAGGCAGGTGGATCTCTGTGAGTCTGAGGCCAGCCTGGTCTACAAAGCAAGTTCCAAGACAGTCAGACCTGTTTCACAGAGATACACTATTTTGAAAAAACCAAACCAAACCAAAAAAAAAACAAAAAAAAAAACCCAAAACTTTAGATCATGTGAGTGTTTTGCTGACATGTATATATGTGCATCACATGCATGCCTGGTTCCCATAGAAGTAAGAAGAGGGTTTTGGCTCCATGGAACTGGAGTTATGGATGATTCTGTGCCACCATGAGGTTTCCAGGAATGGAACATTGGTCCTCTGCAAGAGCAATGAATGTTTTTAACAGCCGAGTCATCTTTCCAGCCCCAAGAACAAATTCTTTTGAAATGACATCAATTACAGTTTCTAGTCAAATAGCATCCATTTGAGTCAGATGAGGGTATATGCAAGCAAGGTTCCATTCATTTCTCTTTCTCGGTCCACAGGAGGGTGAGATGGGAAGTAAACTGGTAATGGTGCAGTCTGAGCTGGGCACAGAACTGAGGTGGCCTCTGGAGGTCGGCACTCAAGTGGATAAGCTATTCCTTCATATTTCTTGAAGTGGGCATGGCACCACCAATGGTTGCCAACTCTGCAATCTGGTTGTCTGGGCTCAAACCCAAGCTCGGGGGCTTATTTGTCAGCTAGTTATGAACAAGAAACTTCATCTCTTCATACTGAAGTCACCTAATCTCTAAAATGGGCTCAGAAGTGGAGCCTTCTGTATCGATTTTGAGGATATGAAAAAAGCTGGTTTAGAACAGAGGCTTAGCTCTGAAGGACCTAGTTAATGCTAGCTACTGTCACTTGCAGAATGACCCAGACTGAGGAAAATCAAGTCATGTGGCCCTCGCCACGTGAGTCTAATGGAAATATCAAATAAGATGGCTTCCCTTTTCAACAAGAGGGGTCAACTGCCCCTATGATGCATTTTGTTGTTTTTTTGAGACAGAGTTTCTCTGTGAAACAGTCCTGGCTATCCTGGAACTCACTCTATAGACCAGGCTGGCCTTAAACTCACAGAGATCCGCCTGCCTCTGCCTCCCAAGTGCTATAGGGTCAAAGAACTTTTGGCTGGCATTTTAGAAGACTGTTGTCCTGATGTGTGACAACCCAGCTGCCTTTTACACTTTCTCTTTTCTTTCTCCTAAGTTCTCCAGAGATGATGTTAACCTAGGCCCATGCCCCATTACTTTTTAATCCTATCTCTGATCCAAATGGAAATAGCCATGGAAACACTACAGATCCCTAAAGGCCTTCTAGGAACAAACCTGAGAATGGATGAAAGTTAGAGGCCAGCAGGATCCTCTTTTCACCTTCCCAAGAGACCATCCATGCTCTGGGGAGGGAAAGGTGAGAAGGTGACAGCTGATTTTTGTCTCTTGGTCTCTTTTGTTTGCTTTGAGTCTTAACTGGGAAAAACTGTAGCATTTTAGTGTACAGTGCTATGTGGCCCAGTAGTTGAGAGACACACACTACACCACACATATAACATACACACACACACACACACCACACCACATATACACACACACCATACACACACACACCATACACACACACACACCACACCAAAACACACACACACCACACCACATATACACACACCACACCACACACAAACCACACACACACCGTACACAAACACCACATCTCATACAAACCACACACAAACCACACCAAACCACACACACACACATACCATACCACACTCACACCACACACACACACACACCATACCTCACACACACACCACACCACACCAAAACACACACACACCATACACACATACCACCTATACACACATACATACACACACACACACACACACACACACACACACACACACACACACACAGAGCTCTCAGTTATATCAACCAACCTGCTTTTCTTGATTAAGCAAGGTGATTGATGCACAAGCTGCCATCATCCTTGGTTCACAGAAGGACAATGACATTTACCACCTCTGTATGTTCTGAGCCCTAAGCAATTGCTGGAAATTTTCCAAGAAGTGGAAAACATATACTATATATTTTTCTTTCTGTCTTTTGTAAGAGCCACGTATATTTTAAAGGTTGATTTTTACTATTTTTAATAGTGTGTGTCTGTGTATATGTCTGTGCATGTGCATATGTGTGGTAAGTGTATGTATGTGTGTATACATGTGTGTGTGTGTGTGTGTGTGTGTGTGTGTGTGTGTGTGTGCATGAAAAAGTACACTTGTCTAGAGACTGGGAGCTGCCTGGTATAGGAAACTAGGTTTTTCTTTCTGAAAAACAACAAACCGAGGAAGTCAAGGTACATGGTGCACTGAGAGCCCGTGGCTCACCACCTGCCGTGGGCAATAGCAGCATAAGACGAGACCTTAGGGACAAGGACCTGGCCTGAATAGGTGGTCTCCAGGCTGTTTTGAGTCCTCCTTCTTCACACAGGGATACAAGTCGTGATAGTAGTGCTTCACAGATTGGAGTGTGCATGAAGAGACAGGGATGGATAGTAGAGTGTGAGCAGAGAAGACCCACCCAGAGAACAGCCTAGACAGTATGTCCACTGGGCAACCCTAAGTGGCATGCACACTTGGGAATGATACTTCAAAAGTTTATCCATGGGGCCAGGCATGGTGGCACAGACCTCTAATCCCAGTATGCAAGAGGTTGAGGCAGGACCAGGCCTTCAAGGCCACCCTCAGCCACACAGTTTGAGGCTAGCCTCAGCTACTGGAGACCTTATTTCAATCTCACAAATGGAATCACTTTGGCTCAGTCACCTGAAATCAGGTGACTTCTCCCTTCTGTCCTAACAAAGGGCTAGCTTTGTTAACTGGGGACAAGAAGACAAGTCTAGCCACAGCAGTGTCAAAATAACAAATGTAAAGCAAGCAACCCCACATCTGATGGCAGCTCTTCCCTGCTGAGCTCTCTGTAATGGCTTTAGGAGGAATGTGACAACATGAATTTTAGCTTTATGTTCTGCTGCTGTGGAAACAGCAGCAACAGAACTAACTTGGGTAGGGTTTGTTTTTTTTGTTTTTTGTTTTTTGCTTTTTGTTTTTTGTTTTTGTCCAGTGCCTCCCTTCCCCTGACATCAATTACACTCCCTTTAGCATTCTCCACTTGAGAAACAGCTCTTTGGATCAATTGCAGATCCATTTATTTTAACAGTGGCGCTACCTCTGGGTGGCAAGAGTCCGCACTACTGTTGACAGCAGCTGCCCGTCCTTGGCTGAAACTTGCATGACATACTGTGGCTGCCCATTCACTAGGCTGCCACAGTCCTCCACGGTCTTCACCACAGGCGCGGCTGAGCTGGTGCAGTCTGGCAAGACTTCAGGCAGGTGACTGCAGCGGCTGGTTGTCATGGCAACAGACAGCAATTACTCTGTTAATGGCTTCCACATTCATAGAAGATTTCCATCTAAGAGAGATCAGAAAACAGTTTACTTGGTTGGATGGTTAATGGAAAATGGAGAATTATGGGCCACCAACATCAGCATGTCATTATTTAATATAAATACTAGGGTAGCTAAGATGTGGCATTATTATCTTGTTACTATTTAACACAGGCATACTTGCAGCCATCTGCACACACACGCTCATACATACGCAAACCACAAGAGTTATGAACACCTGCTAATGAACAAGACAGCAAGCATGTGTACACATGCATGAATTCAGGAGCCCTGCTTTCCATGTGGGGACAGAATGATGGCTCCGAAGCTCAGATCTGAAGAGAAGATAAGCAATTCTCCCGCTCTACACCAGAGAGGCAATAAGTCTTTGTTGACACTCTCTAAAAGTTACTAGAATCATTATTAAAACGGCTCACCACTTTTTTTTTCTTATAAGCAATTTATCTCTATGCAGTTTTATTCAGAGATACTAAAATTAAAAACAGGGAGAAGAAAAGTAAGGGAAAGTGAAGAATTTGGCAAACTTGTACATTCGGGGCATCATTTGATCACCTTCCAAACTCTGTGTCCTGTAATGCAACAATCTACCTCATAAACCACAGATTAACTACCTGGTAGAAGCCAACCAGCTGGGCCAATCTCAAACAATTGTTCAGGCAAAGATTAATTTGATGATCTGTTTTGTTTTTCAAATGGGTATTATAATAAATACGTTAGCATTGGCTTTTTGTTTGTGTATTCGGAACAGCCAAACATGCGTGAGTCATGAGGACGCTTTCAGGATTCATTGCACCCAAAGGTGACCAGACACAGTGCTGCCACCACCCAGTGTGCCCTTTCTGTCAGTCTGTTTACTTCATGCTCCATATGACTGGAGCTCAGTACCTGGGGCTGAGTAACAGACAGAGTTCTTGTTAGCAGGCAGTCAGGGCCAACAAAGCTCAAACTCAGCAAATGCAAACCTGGTCCTTCCCCCTCCAACACAGAAAAAGATACTTGGGATCCCTCCAGGGGTGGTTTCTAGATACTGTTCTCTACTTCATCCTTCCAAGTCTTGAAAACAGGATCTTTCCAACTTTCAGAATGATGTGCATCAGGTCAAGAACACAGTGTTTTCAGATGAACGTGAGTGGACAGTTTCCCTCCTGACAGGACCAGGCCTCACTATTTGAGACAGATGGCCATGGTCCTTATCCTTGCTACCGAGGTGTGTGGCTTCCTTTCTTCTCATTGCCAGAATCCTCCCAGGGTATATGCATTGCTGTCTAGCAGCCTTCTGGAATCCTCGATGGTGAAATGGCTGTGAACACCAATCTTTGGTCAGGGTGACACAGGAACACTGGCAGTTGCTGTCCATCCATGCCATTTTAGAGCACCGAATATTAAAAATTCAAAGAAACAGATAGATAGGTGGTATAGAGTATAGTTTCGCTTTTTTAAAAACAGGAGATAGCTCAGTAGATAAAGTGCTTGTTGTAGAAAAATAAAGACCAGAGTTTAGGCCTCGAGAACCCACATGCAAGCCTGAGAGACATGGTAGCTGTCTGTAATCTAGCACTCAGAAGATAGAACCAGGGGATCACTGGAGAATGCTGGCTAGTTAGGTTGACAGGAATCAGCGAGTCCCAGGCTCAGAGAGAGACCCTGTCACAATAAAAGTGGAGAGAGACTGAGGCATCAACTTTAGGCCTGTATGACACACTCATGTACACGCCGTGCACATATGCTCATACATGTTAGCATGCATACACAAGTATATGCTTTGTTGCTTTACTTTCCATTATATATATATTGTATATTCTAGAAAGCACGGAGAAACTCATTTATGATCCCTCACTCAGAAGCACAGAACTCTTATGGGATAGACACTATTTAGTTTTTTGGGCAGAATTAGCAGTGTGGAGATTGCTTGTAGCTGAACCAGAGAGACTCCCCCGCCCCCCTTTTAAATGGAGTTACAGTAGCTTTTAGGCCAATAAACAAAAGGATGTTAAAAGATGGTCCTCCTCTAAAACAGTGTATAACCTTCTCCTCTAGCCTACCCTGACAAAACCTCATTGACATGATTTTAAATTCTCATAATGCCTCACAGCCACAAAGTGCAGCTTCCTGGCACAGCTCTCTTGCCTCACAAAGCAGTCATAGATGAAGAGCCAGGGGTGTGTTGGCAGGGAAAGCAGACACAGTGACCTTCTGCTGCATGGAATCATTATGTCTGGGTGCACTCCGAGAGTCTATTTTTGGCTTTTGCATAACTCCAGCCCAGAGAGTGGAGTATTCTCTCTCTCTTTATGCTTGATGAACTGGAAGGGGGCGGGGAGTGGTGCACAGTGGCCGGTGGGAGCCGGGGCTATCCCTAGTTAGGTTACCCACTTTAGGCTCGGCCCTTCGCTAGTAACAGAGTAAGTTCTGAAGGGAAGCAGTGACCTATATCTACAACAAAGTACCTTAAAAATATTCTAGAAGCAGTTTCTCTTGGACTTATTTTTATCTATGGTTAGCTTCTCAGTGATGCACTCCATTGCACTGCTCACAAGCAAAGGCATACTATCAGCCATTTGAGCAGTGGGTGCTCTCTGCAGTGGGTTCTGGGTTCTGAGCACTGTGTTCAACGTGAAGGGTCACGGGCACCTTTATCTTGCCTCCCCTTCAAGCAAGCCTTTACTTCTCATGTGCCATGTCTATAGATCTACGCACGCCAGATCCTTCACGCTGTCATGGATCTTAGGAGTAAGCCGAAGAACTATTCCAATCTAGCGCTCCTGGAAGGGGGAAAAAAATCAGCATGCCTGCTGTATGCCACTGAATACCTTTGGGAGTCAAAGATTGTCATGCTGGCAGAGAATCTCACTAGTCCTAAAAAGACTATTCTTTGGATTAAAACTGGGGTGGAAGGGATCACACAGAGCATGAATGTGCTTGATCACAGTGGAGATGGTTGAGCTGGTTCCAGCCGCAGATGAATGATCCAATCACTTACTCATGCAGAAGAGGAGGGAAGAGCATGTTGTGCCCTGATCCTAGAGAGGAGTGGGGTGGAGATGAGGCATGGGTGGACAGGAGTGAGTCTGCAGGCCATATGCACCAACTGGCATGCATATGTTGCACCTGGGGCAGTGACAAATGGCCCAGTGCATTCCCCCATCTTGGACAGAGCCTCTTGGGAAAACAAAAGGCTGTTGCCTTGGATGCTCAAAGGAGCCAAGCTGTAGTTTGCAGCTAGCACTGGTCTCCACTGACCTTTTTTGCAAATTCTCAAGCACTTTTTGACTGCTTTCTTAGCAGGGTTCATGCCCTACTTCTCTATGGGAAAGGAAAGGAGCCTCCAACCCATCTAAGATTTTTCTTCTACTTTTCTACAGTGCCCAGAAAGTTGGGTATGTGCAAACTTGAAATCTCAAGCTACACTGGTAGGATAGGTCCTTTGTTGGCTAGGTTTAACACCTCGTACGATTTCATTCTCAGGTTGAGAATAAAGAATGATTTGGTACTGGACAAACTCAGTTGCACACAGTGGGAAGAGTGGGTGTAGGTGGATGAGGGGGGCAGTAAAAAACGGATCGGGTGGCTAAATAAATGAAAGCTTGATTAGAGAATTGTTAGAATAAAAAGGTTTGTCTGTTAAAACTGTGACCCTTGTAAAGGCAGAGTACAGGTTTTACAAAAGCAGGAGCCCCAACCAGGCTGCAGCTAATCATTGCTGGGTTTCTGGAACAGTGTGCCACTGGTAAGTGATTTCCATGGGAACGTGGCTGGCATCGTGAAGACGCAGACTCAGGACATGGGGGAAGGGAAGGGAAGCGAAGCATTCAGGAAGCACATTCAGGCTCACCTCTACAGTCCAGTGCCTCAGCCTCCAGAGAGCCCCATGAGGATCACAAGTAGCCCCCCCCCCCAACAAAAAATCCCACCTCTGTTCTCAGAGGCACAACATTCATTGGGGGTGTCCAATAAGACATGATATGTTGAGCTGTATTCATAGCTTCTGGGACACACGTGGCCTGGGTAGCAGGTTGCACACACACCAGGTGTACTACTTATTAGGATAAATGACGAGGACCAGACAGCCTTTCAGACTTCTCTGAGCTCTTCTGAATATCTGAACTTTGAGTATTCATATTTCCCGAGCCACCTTAATCTGGTGGTTTGTGAGGCCTGAAAGTAATTAGTCAGTTTTCCAGTACTTGAGGTTGGGTATCTTATAACAAAAAGAAGCTTATAAGCTTAAAGTTTGGAAGCTAAAACTCCAACAGCACAGCACTAACGAAAATATGGGCCTTGCTGACTGCATGACATCATGATGGGCAGCATCATGGTGGAGCTTTTCCAAGAGGAGAGATCACATGAGGAGACAGCAAACTTTAGATCTTCCACAGGTAAGTGCTTTTTAAATACAAAGCAAAAATCCTTGCACTCAGGGTGGGGAAATGGTGGTGAGGGTAAAGTGCTTGCTAAGCACTCAGTCTGATCTCAGAACCCACAAAACCCCTCAAGATGGGGCACATCCATACCATCACTACTCTGGCAAGATGAGGAACAGGAAGGAGACTTGGCCAGAAGCTCCAAAGCCAGATAGCCTTGGTGTATGTGCAGTAACATAAATAACAAGAGAGCTCAGACAAGATGGAAGGAGAAACCAACTTACGTGAAGTCATTCTCTGACTCTCCACATGTATAGTGTGGCACACATGTGCCTGTTCTCTCTCTCTCTCTCTCTCTCTCTCTCTCTCTCTCTCTCTCTCTCTCTCTCTCTCTCACACACACACACACACACACACAGAGGAGGCCATGTCATGTGTATGGAGGTCAGAAGACAACATGCAGGAGTTGGTCTCTTTCACCCATGAGAATCCTAGGGATTGAACTTGAATCAGCAGGCTGGGTAGCAGGCACCTTAATCCTCTAAGGTAGTGGTTCTCAACCTTCCTAATGCTGTGAGGAGCTTTAATTCAGCTACTCATATTTATGTTCCTACCTTATAACTATAATTTGCTACTGTTATGAATCATAATGTAAATATCTGATAAGCAGGATATCTGAAATGTGACCCATGTGAAAAGGTCAACTGACCCGCCCCCAAGAGGGGTCGCAATCCACAGGCCGAGAACTGAAGCTCTAAATCATGTCTCTAGGCCTAGGTTCCACTTCTTAAATGTCTCACTACCCCACTATCATTGCGATACTGAGGACCGAGGGCCTAACACACGATTTTTGAAGGACAAACGTATCCAGATAATAGCACAAGATAAGAACATGCTTTTAGAGTTGCAATCTGGAGAGATGGCTCAGTGGCTAAGAGCACTGGCTGCTCCTCCAGAGGACTCAGATTCATTTTCCAGCATCCACATGGCAGCTTAAAAGTACCTATAACTCTAGTTCTAGGAGATCTGATACCCTTTTGTGACCTCCTTGGGCATGAGACACACATGTCGTACATTGACATACATTCAGGCAAAACACACAAAACAAAATCTTAAAAAAAAAGACAGAGTAAAATTATATTAATAAAACTGGGACACATTATGTCCACATAATTTAGGTTTTGAACTATATTAACCTTCATTTCTATTCTTTTTCTAGCAGGGATTGCACCTGATTTCTATCTTTTAAAATCACCTTCCTCCTTGGTGCTCAACCTACTTTGTGCTGTATTGCTGTACTAGAACTCTCCATGTGTTAGACAGGGAACCTTGTCCACCACATGACTTCATGATAGTAGTGATGAAAATGTAACAGTATCTGATCAATACTGCTGTGATACTGGAGATACCTGGGTCTACTCGTTATAGCAGCCACTTACTTCTGCCTCAACTAATCTAGCATGGAAGAATGAACTATAAAGCAAAGCCATAAGCCACTCCCAAGTTCCTTCGAGGCCTGATTGTACCAGGTCTGAATTTTTAGTATAAAGTCAACTTTAGTCTCTTGGTCACAGGTTGAGAAGCAGGAGAAATGTTATCCTGACATCTCTGAGTTTTTAATTTACCTAAGGTTTTAAACTCTAAGGTTTAAAGATAGACTAAGAAGTCTAAGAGTGGCTGGTATGAAACGTGTGTGAGAGCTGTGTGGAGCCAGAGTACGGCTCCTCAGTCAACCTTAATGCCCAACTGCAGAAGCTTTAAGAAGCAAAAACTACAGCAATGTTTGCTAAAAGTACTAGCCAATGGGTATCAAGTCAAGCAAGAGGAATGCACCCCAAAGATCTGTCCTGTGATCTTGTAATCACAGTTAACAGTAATGTATTGAACAGTTAAAACTGTTAGGGGACCGGATCCCACCAAAATGAAGTACAAAGATAAGTGAGGTAAGAGTTATAGGTGTAAACTTGTCTTGGAAGGGTCTTGGGTCACCTTGACAACCAGAGATGGTCAACAGAGTAATCTAAGAAGAAAATACACTTGTTCATTCTTCCAGATAAGTACATTTTAAAATAGTTTTTGAGGACATGCTAACTAGTCCTAGGAAGTTTCTGGTATTGTGGGCTGCAGCTATCGCAAAGTGTACTTGACATTTTCCAAGGATAAGTGCAGGGAACCAAACAATCTGGAGCCCCAGGCCTCTTCCAGGCTGCAGAGATTACCATCCTCTCATTGCCATCTGTGTCCTTGATTGTTCAGGGGACCCTGATGCCCTGAATTTCAGGGAAAAGACACCACAGAACTATGGGATGGCTCAACATCTTGTTTGCCGAGTTCCATGTCACCAGCACTGGCCCAGGATCCAGAAGCCTGACTTCAACATCCCTTCATGCATCTGCTTCGGAATGAAGCTATAAAATATCCCCTAGATTTCTCAAGGAGCATGGCATCCTCTAATGACACCAATGAGTTGGCAACACAGGGCAGTTGGTGGCTGAAATGAGAAAACAGCAATACTGGTCTGTCTGTGGACTTCCCTTCTGAGGTAGCTCAGCAGACTATATTCTAAGAGCAGAGCCTGAGAACAGAAATGCTCTTTGATGGGCCATTTCCTTGATTTCCCAGGCATGTTAAAAGCAGACAGTACACTGCATGGCTGATGAACTTAGAGTATCTGGAATGTTCAGAGCAAATAAGGGGAGGTAGAAAATCGCACAGTGACCTTTCTTTCCAACAAAAATGGAGCAAATGACTAATTTCAAAACCATTAACGCGTAAAAGCCGCATATTTCTTCTGTGAACAGGGCACAAAGGCTCTCCAAGGAGATTGCTGGGACGTGATTACCAGCAACACTGAAGTTATCGCCAGGGAGGCCATTCACTACTCATGTGGAGCCACAGAGTAGTTGCTTCGTTACTTAAATGGCCACGCAGGGCTGTGCTTACAGACCCAGGCTTCCAAATTATACATTTCTTTCTGGATGCTTCACTGACCTCATTATGTAGAACACAGAGAATGTCTTTCCAAGTAAAATGACCATCCAAGTTTTAATAAACCTGTCCATCAGGCACTTGATGGATCTGTAGAGGAAAACACTAGCTGATCCATTAAGTAAGTAAGTAAGTAAGTAAGTAAGTAAGTAAGTAAGTAAGTAAGTAAGTAAGTAAGTAAGTAAATAAATAAATAAATAAATAAATAAATAAATAAAACAATCCCCACCCTCTTCTGTTTCATTGTTTTCTGTTAGGTGCCTGTTGCCACACATACAGAGTAGACTAAGCAAGTGAATTGCCTGTTTCTAAGCATGATGAAGACTTTTACTTGGGGGTGGGGGAGGTAATAGTATTTTCTTGAGGAATGTGTAAATACCAGTGATAAGCTACAGGGAGAAAAAGCTATAGACCAGTATAGGGGAAGCTGGCACTGTAGGTGTTCTGGCAACACATTCCTGGTACACTGTGTTAGAGTTATATTCAGAGTAATCATTTCTTGCCCATGTAATTAATTCTGATTTGTAGCCACAAGACGTGTCAGAAGCATCAGACAAGCCTTATTTTTCTCATTAAAAATGACTCTATTTTCTCTTCACTCAGGTAAAAACCTTCTCATTCTGCTGAAGGCAAAAAAAAAAGTACCAATTATCATATTTATACATATTTTCCCCCAAAGAAGTACTCATGAAATTAATTCAGATTTTGGAGGCTATCCATTTTTTCCATTTAATTTTAATTAGGTAGATGAAAATGGCAATTAAAAAATTCCCACAACAACTCTGTGTGTTCAAAGATACAGCGACAGCTGAATTACACTTGTAGATAACAACTGCCCCTACACACATGGCCCCCCACTGAGCCGAGGACGTGGGACTCTACACATGAGTTTTGAGGGTAGGTCAGGAAGTTAAAAACACCTTAGAAAATAGTAAGGGGAGCAGGAAAAACACAGAGAGATGCTGATCTGATGTCTTTTGGAAAGGAAATATGCAAGGATAGTCTAACCTTAGTGACTCCGTGTGTGTGTGTGTGTGTGTGTGTGTGTGTGTGTGTGTGTCTTGTGCTAAGCAAACACATTCCCTGTCCAGCATGCTTGAGGAAAAGGAACGGATGTTGGAATGAAAACTAAATTCCTCGTCACAAGGAAGCTAGACACATTCTAAATTAAAAGTTCCTAATTTGTTGTTAGATTCATGCCTATGCTTTATCAGCATGCAAAGTGAATGCCTGGCATTAAGGAAGTCGATCTGGGACTGGTCCTCAAGCTGTGCCCGCCTTCCTATCCTCAAGCAACCCAGCATTAGCTGTGCAGATGCGCCAACTCTACACTTGAGCCTCCCGTCTTCCCGGATAGGGCTGGCTACTGGCTTATTTTAAGCGAGGGTTGCTTGTGGGCTTTCCTCTGCTCCCTATTTGCCTTTTCATTGGTCCTAAGCTCTGTGTGAGGCAGGTGGTTGAGGATCCATGAGGACCAAGCAAGACATTTGGTGGTCCTGTCTAACGTACACAGAAGGACGATTATAGTTACTCAGCTTGCTATGGACAATGAGGCAGGCACAGAATACAGACCTACCTGTTCTTCTGGGCCCTGCCCTTAGCATTCTATAGCTGCTTCATAGTAACAAAATTCCTCAAAACACTAAGTTTCATATATGGTTAATAGACGTGAATCTGATTAGTTCTCCAGCTCTGTGTGTGTGTGTGTGTGTGTGTGTGTGTGTGCGCGCACCAAGACATCTACTTTGAGAGCTTTTATAAACATAAGTAAAAACCACAGAAATATCACAGGGAATTGCTCTTCTTGGTCATAGACACTGCTCTCTGCATCTCCCCCTTTTATCCCCAAATTCACCAGTGCTCTTTTGAGGGGCAGCAGGGTTTTGCTATGTATCTCAAGCTGGTCTCAAACTCATAATCCTCCTGCCTCACCCTATCCAGTGTTGCGATCATGGGCATGCACCTCACATCAGTTGGGCTCAGACTCTTTTCTATTGGTTCCTTAAAGTGCTCTATTTTTAAAAATAAGATAAAGATAACAAGTGCACAGTAAAGTACCATACAGCCAAAGGACATAGCCCCCTGAGGTCACTTATCAGTCATTTCGGTTTGCATCCTAGATTCTTGTGAACCATAAAATTGGCCAATAAAGTCTTTTTCTTGATTCTGGAACTTACTTTATGGCCACGTCAGTGCAAAGCATTTGTAAATATGTTCACAGAACTTTGGCACTCTTCCTCTGTGAGCTCATCAGCTTCTCTCCCTGTACTCACACCTCTGCGGGCACCTGCCTACCTCCCCCTGCTTGCCATCCCTAGACCTCAGAGCTGCAGCACTTCCCTGGACCTCTCTAATTCCCCATCTCTGGGGTGCTGGCTCTACCTGGTCTTTTCTCTTGTGAAGAAGGGTCTACATTCTCCCTGATCTGCCACAGAAGTCACCCATTGAAGCCTGGGTGCCCCAGTGCATGGTCAGCTTACACAGAGGCTGTCTGTCACCCACCAGAAGATCCCCTAGAGCCCTTCCATTCCTCAAAGGAACGGTCCTGAGTCAAACATCTGGTCTGGCCCTTTCTCTGTATATTCAGCCCTATCAAAATTAATGAATAAGGCTTCTTTAACTCAATTCAGCCTGTTTGACAGAAAGAGATATAATTTTATATTAATATTGAGTTATATAACCATTCCAAACAAAACAACTAAATAATGCACAGAGGCTCACAAATAAAATCTGTATCCAGTTTTCCTTCAAAACAGACAGAAAAATCACATTATTAATGGCAACAATGTGAGCATATTTTTCTGCATTCATAACACTATTCATTTTTCTTTTTCTAAGTGCTTAATAAATACTACAGGTCTTTACTGCCTTCGAGGGTGAAAATAACAGCCATGCCCCCACAGAGCTCATTCATTTGCTTTATGGGAAAAAAAAAATCTCTGGTGTGTCACAAATTAACACAATGTTCCTGAGGACAGTGTTTTATTCTTGAGTTTCCAATTTCACTAATAAATGTAAAAAACACATATAGTCAGATAACTCTCCAGGGACCAGTCACTACAGATGCTGAGGAATGGAAAGTTACTCCAGCTAAGATCGGCACCAACATCAAGACAGGTTCCCAAATTCTGCTCCAACTGCCTGCTGTAAAACAATGAAGAGCTTTATAGTGACAACCCCAAAACAAAGAGTTTATTTATGTTTATTTTTTAATGCTTTATCTAATTTTTAAGTAAAGGTAATTAAGAACAATAAAAACACAACATCCCTTAATCTATATAATCTCTAAAGCTCTATCTCAAATTACTCTTTCTGATTTCTGCTTTGTCTTGTGGTATCTTTGACTTGTCTAGCTCTCTGTCTTCTGGAAACACATGGCTTGACTTAGCTTCAGGATCAACTCTCAGTTGATAAGAGCTCATGACGGTACTGTGTAGTTTGTGGTATATCACACCAGGAGGCCAACTTTTAGTGGGTCCAAAAAAGTTCCCAGTTTGGGCATTTTTTTAAAAAAAAGATCTAATGATTGTATCCATTAGCGGTGCATACCTAAATTATTTCAGTTATGGACTATGGGAATACTTTTCCCCTAGTTATACATCCTTTTCCACTTAGTAGTTGAGATTCTTTTGCAACAAAAAATTTTTCTTTGTCTACCAATGTGACACAATTATCCTGAATTGTAATTTATACACAGAAGGCAAGGGTTCTTATTCAGTTTTTTCCTATAACTATCAATCTGTAAAGTGGAGAATTGGTATCTTCCTATAGGAATTGATGACATCTTATCGTAACTGAGCCATTTTGTATTGCTTCTATTACTCTTAAAAGAGCTCATTTATCTCCAGTGAAATAATGATTTGGATCATTACATAATAACAAGCTCTTCTTTTTGAATGAAGAGACTAGAGACTTGCTGAGCAAGTCTGATAACCTCGATCCCATGTAAAAGCCCGAATGTCTGAATGTCCAACATTCCTACTGCAAGGAGGCACATGGAGACAGGAGAGTCCCCCAGAAGCACTGAGGCCAGCTACTATGGAGCATGTCACAGCTCAAATAAGAGGGCCTCAAACAAGGTTGCAGACAAGGACTGACACCCAAGCTTGCCTTCTGCCCGCAACATGAATGCTAAGGCATGTACATGCCTTCATACATGAGCACACACACATGAACAAACATTTAAATGAGGAGAGCCAGACTTGTGGCTTCATGGATGTAAAACAAACTAGAGAACTGGTCTTACCATATCATAACACTTTAACTTGAAGGGTTAGACATGGCTTTGTTCACCTGCTTTGGCATCCAAGACTATTTTCCTTGTGGCTGGTGTTGTCTTCTGTCAGGCTCCATACTCTGCACACAGAGGCCTTCTGAATTTACTAATTCCTCAGGAATAGTGAGACCAGCGCTGTAAAATAGTTTTTCACTTACTTGCTGCTCTACATATCATTGGTGTCTGGCTCTGAAGGCCTGTAATCTCAGTCTATTTATTACATACACCCGGAGACACTCCAAGCCCATGGGTATAGCATTGGCAGAGGGATTAGTGGAGGCCACTTTGCTCGAGTGTTTAGACTTTCTGATCCTACCCAATGAAGCTTGCAGGTGGCAGTACTCTGGCCAGTGCCATGCTGGTTAACACATTAACATGCTGGGCAAGTTTCCAACAAGGGAAGAATCTGCACACGTATGAGAAACATTTCCATTTTCTTCTAGTAAGGGTGAAAATGTGTAAACACTTCATAGGTAACCCCCACAAAGCCATGCATAATTCTTTTTAAACCACAGTTGAAAAGTGTCTCTAAGGCAGGAATCCAGAATCTTTCTTCTTTGTTCTCTTAGAGCAGGCATATTTATATTTCTTATTATCTCCTTGTTTTGCTGACAGGCACCTGTCATTTAGACATTAAGACAGAGTGATAATGGGAAGATAATATGCTGGCTCTGTCCACACAGTTCAAGAAGCACTTATGAAAAATGTGTATTTTGGGAAACCTAGATGCTCAAGTGCCCATCTGCATTTCCAGTTTGTTTGAACTGAATGTAGCAAAGCAGTGGCAGGAGGAAGCAGAGGAATTCCCTACATGACCCTGGAGATACTTCTGCGAGCACTGCTGCTCTCCAGAAAAAGGCACATTAACATATATTCTAAGGAGGTGAGGCAGGGTGGAGGAGTGTTTTCCTAGCTTTGGTGGAACTTACTAAGAGCTATTGAACCAAGAAGAGGCAAGACTTATCTTGCCTCTGCAAGTGAAGGCTTTACACACATCAATGCATTCAAAAGTGAAAGACAGTGTGAACTCCAAATAAACTAACCAAAGCTGTTTGATGCTGCTGAGAAGCAGTCTAGTGAATAGCTCTGATTGGAGACTGATGTTGTACTTCAGTATTTGCGTCTCCAAGTCCTGACTTCTTCACCATTGTAAACCAAAGCATATCATACATATGGACCTTCTATAAGGCTATCCTATGCTACTATTAACATTAAACTCTTAAGGATCACAGAATTAACTACAGATCTTAGGGACTAACTGAAGTATAATCCCTATTGAAAAATTCCAATGTGGGCACATGGAAGGGAAGCAGGTGTCAGTGGTTAGATGGTTGGCCTAGTCAACTTGACTAACATAGAAACCAGAAAACACCAACGAACCAGGAGGAACAGTTACCTATCTACCTGCTTGTCTTTCATATGTAGCCCAGGACAGCCCATAATCCATCTTCTCCAGCTTCCAAGGTGCTGGAATTACAGATGTGTGTCACCATACCCAGATACAATTTTCCTTCTTTGAAGCAGCAGGGGAAGGCTACCTGGTACAGTGATTTGGCATGTGAGTCTTCAGGTTAGACACTTTAGATTTGGGCCCCTTCGCTCTCCCATTTATCAGTTATTTCTCTGCAAACTGGGGACAAAATGGTGGCCATCACATCTGTGTGGAGATGGAGTGAAATATTGTATATGAAGTACCTAGCATAACCTAGCATAGAGGTTGGCAAAAGAGCAGACACTGCTAGCTTTGATTACTGTACAAGGGCCCCCTAACATCAGATATGTCTGAGGGATTCACTTGTCTTCAGTATTTCTATTTGATCCAATGCACACATCCTTTCTACTGACACTCATTAATATGCTATTCGAAACAGTACTTTGAGAGGAAAAGTAGATATACAGAAAAAACGAGGTTGGGAATGAGGTAAATGGAGCTTTTGCCACCGGGCAGTAGGGAATCAATTATTTAACTCCTTCATCTATCCAAGAAGAAGGAGAATGTCCTTGCCACGAGTATTTGAAGGGCCTCCCTGAGTAGGTACAGGGTGCGTGATTGCTCTCTTTAAGATTAGAGTGGCTGAGAAACCCTTCACTAAATGGTATGATCTTGGGCTGGGGAGTAACAGCTAGAACATGCCAGGGAAACATCTGGGTAAGATCAAATGTACAACACAGAGGCACACGAGAAACTTAAGAACACTGGGTGTTACTGGAAGGTGAGATGTGCAGAGAATATTCCCCTACAGCACAAGTGTCACAGTAGCACAGGAACCCTTCTCTCTTTGGTTACACCTCAGATAATAAATATGAGACTCTGAGAAGAGCCAGATGGACCACCACAGTGCTTGGCACTTTCTCTTTGTCCTCACTACATTTGTAAGCGACCTGGGTACCATTGTGATTTCAGAATGAGGTATCTACTCTGAAGGACTCAGTGCAGATAAAGAAGAATGTGTGGTCTTATTCTTTCCAGGAAAGGATGTATCTGCACTTTTCTGACAGCAAAAGAAAAAGCCAAACTAAATTCATACCTGTACTCCGACCCATCGACCCTAGCATTTCTATAAACCAGGAATACCCTTCACCCTGTTCACAAAGTGCTTTGTGCAGGCCTGCTAACATGTTCACTAGGGAGGGGTGTACAGCTTCAAGAGACCAAATAAGGGCCTTTGAAACTCTTGGATCTGGGTCATAAGAATATATACCTTCTAAGGAGAATAAACTATACTTTATCATGATTTTTTTTATTAAGTTCTATTTTCAAGGAGACATATGTGACCAAAGGTAACCCATGGCAGTGCATATGCATGCAAGCAGCCCTTGCTTCAATGATTCTTCCAGCTCTTATGTTCATAAACTGGACTCATTCCTTCAATTTACAAATGATGATCACTGTGGCAAATCTGATAACAGAATGTTCTGCTGTAAACATGGCCTTCTCCTCAGCATCCTTTTACAGCCCTTAAGTGGTTCTGATGTACATGGAACTAAAAGCTTGGAGAATTAAAAATTACACAAACAATGAAAATGAGTTCCTAGGTGAATTACCCATTACTGTGGAGGTTTTGGAATATTTTCATTAAAAGGAGTAAAAAGGCCATCTAAAGACGTTTGTGTATCTACAGATGATTGTGAAGTCATTTTCTTTATTTCTTTCTAACTCCCATAAGCCTCTTTTATTAGTTGTGAGGAAAAAGCTCCAATCTGCTTCAGTAAACGGCATTAGTTTTTAAACTACAGAATCATTCGTGGTTTCCTTACATGAGCAGTCTTCTTAATGGCAATGCAGTGACTGCGAAGATGACACGGAACTGTGGATTTCATGGGACTTTCCCCCTCTAATAGGCCCTCTCTTCCTTATGTTCTTATTATATTAGGACCTATTGTTTTTTACAAGTTCCTGACATACAGTGGTATTTGCTAACTCAAGGAATGAACAGATGAATTCACTACCTTTTTTTTTTTTTTTTTTTTTTTTTTTTTTAAGATTTTATTTATGTAATACGTATGCAGTGTTCTGCCTACATGCCAGAAGAGGGCATCAGATCTCATTACAGATGGTTGTGAGCCACCATGTGGTTGTTGGGGATTGAACTCAGGACCTCTTGAAGAGCAGCCAGTGCTTCTAGCCTCTGAGTCATCTCTCCAGACCCCGAATTCACTATCTTAATAACAAATGCTGTTGACAGATAGTTATATGGTGACACAGTCTTCCTACTTAGGAATATGACTTTTCTGATGACATTAAAGCATTCTTGTATCCCCTCTGTTATCTGAGGGATGTCTTTTTTATTTCTCTTGAAATTTGAATGGCTTTTGTATTCATTTGTATATTGGAAATCAGTTGTTCTTATTTTTTCATTGAGTAAGCAATCCATGAATTTCAACTCAACATAGTAATAGGTGGCGTATCTATAATAAAATGTTTTACCCTACTTACACAGTCTCTTTAAGTTGGCATGAGGAGAAATTGTTTAAAAAAAAATAACCAAAAAGCTGAAAGAGTGCAGAGTTTGGGGCTCATGCCTGTAATATCAGCACTCTGGAGCCCAAGACAGGAACAATGAGAATTGGAGGCCAACTTGGTCTATACTGTAAAATCCTGTTTTAAAACTCAACCAGTTGACCAACCAATCACTTACTCATCAACCAAAGAGTAACAGAACAGGTAGATAAAGGACCAGAACACTTCAGAGGGAAGGGAATCTCTATTTTACCACAAACTTAGAATACTACTATAGGACAGAAAAGGGGATTGCCATGTGCTAAGTAAGATCATCTCACTTTACATAAGACCCAGGCTCGTGGTTTGCTGTGTGAGATGCAGTGTGAGCATAGGGGAGTAGTGATGTTTCCTAGATTGGGACTTGAGGCTACACTCTCCCACTGGGGACAGAATGGCTGAGAAGCACTGGAATGGTACCATAGCTTTCATACTTGAGAATACTATGTGTGATTGAGCTTTTATTGACTGGTTTTAGTAGCCAACCACCTTTAACCCCGTCTCTTTCCATTGTCTCATATAGGGCCTGGCAGTGGAGAAAGCGCTGCATTCCATTTTTAAATCATGAGCTGTGGACATTGCAAAGCCATAAGAAACAGCAACAGTTGTAATGAAAACAAAAAGTTACAATTTCAAATAGTCACCTATAACTGAAGGCTGGAAAAGACAGGCCAGCAAAGGTGACACAGCACTGTGACGTATAATTTTATGTGTCATCCTGCTAGCGCCATAGGTGCTCTAACGTTTGATTAAACATCACCCTGGGTATTTCTGTGAGGATGATTTCTTTCTGGATGAGTTTAATGTTTAAGTTGATAGACAGACCACCATTCTTAATGTGGAAATTTACAGTCCGTAGTAAAACAAAACCTCTGGAGTTCCCTGAAGAAGCCCAAATTCCTCCTCCCTGCCTACCTTCTGCATGGATAGAAGCCATTACCTGCCTGTCCTTAAGCACAAACTCAGACACTACCTCTTGCATCTTCAGCCTGCTAAATTTCAGCCTAAAATGACATCATTGGCTTCTCGGGGGTACCAGGGGTTCTTCTGAGCATGAGTGATAGGCTCTCTCACACAGAGAAACAGTTCGGAGGTATGCACCAATAGTCTCGAGACTTTTAGGACATAATATTTGAGACTTTAAGAAATTTATTTTAAAAACATATTCAGAAATGCAAACAGAGTTATGCATAATCAGCAGTTGCCTCTTTATACACTGCAGTATTCCTTTCTTGGAGCATAATGTGACATAACTGTCTAACCGTTGGGCAAAAGGTAAACAGATTACCTCCCTATCATGGATTATAAGTGAGACCATTGGCATTAGTCTATAATAAATGTTTAATGGGACTAGGAAATAAAACAAAAGAGTATAAGAAAGAGTAAGATGTGCAGTATTAGGCTTTCAAGTCTAACGTATCAAAGGGAGAAAGATGGTTTATTCATGTGAGAACACTGATTCTCCTCAACCTGTACGTGCTTCCTTGCCTTCTTTTGTTGTTTATTCTTTTTTACCTTTTAAAAAATAAAATGCATTTTATCATATTTTAAAATATGGGCAAACAAATAACCCTCCTTTTATAGGCCTTACAGGGGAAGCGCATCAAACCACTTTCTGAGAGAAAAAACAACAAATAAAACAAAAAAACCCAAACAAAACTAATAACTACTGAAATCAAACCAGAGCAAGTCCAACCCAACACCTCCGTCAGGGATTTCCTCACTTCAGAAGTACGAAAGGACATTATAAATCTCTGAGGAAGAAATCCAGTAAACTCTCTCCATGGCTGCTTGCCACAGGAAACAGCCAAGTCAGTGAGTGGGAAGATGCTGGGCCCTGGGCTCTTTGCTGCTGATTGTCTTTGAGACCACCAGTGTGTCACTTACTGTCCCTCAGCTGCAGGTCTTTCATCAAGGACACATGACCATTAAATCAGCCTTTGAGCGGTAGCAGGCATTGTTCGGATAACAAGCCCCCTCAAGCACAAGGCACCGAGGCCATGTTAGCAAGTGGTTATCAGAGTTCAGCACCATGTCCATACTTATGTCCTCCTGTGGTCTCCTGCTCCTTGGTGGCAACCACAGATGGTGGGGGCAGAAGGACAAATGACCCAGACAAGACATTCTCTCTTTTTTTTCTTTCCCCAACACAAATACAATGTGCCTAAATTAGCATTTCGTTGACTTTTTTTCTTTCAACCAGAAATATGCCAAATTAAATTAAAAATCCATATACTTAACTGGAGTCATATTCGAGTGAGAGGAGACAAATCTATAAACAGCAGCTCACTGCAATGATCTGCCAGGCTTTTATAAGGCCACATTTATCATTCCTCTGTGGAATTTATACATCCAAATTGCCTGGCCAGCAGATGTATATTTAAATACATGGCCTCATGTGAATTGGCGGGCCTCTGTTTCATAATGAGGAAACTAAAAGCAAAGGGATTTTATGATTTTCTCAGCACCCTAAAGTTAGCAGAAGAGCCCAATTAATTCCATTTCTGACCTCAATTTCTATGAGTAGCTACATTATTATTATTCTCAGGTATGGATTAAATAACAGGGGCCTTCGAATTTTTGTTTGGGGGTGAACAGGGGTCGGATGAAAGGAAACAATGGGGAGAGAAGCTCCCCCCCCCCCCAGAAAAAGTGAGCGCTGTAGGTGATATCTCTAGTAAGAACAAACATTCCACAAAAACGTTTCCAGTTTTCCTAATCACACTGAGCAGGGTTGCAGGCTTAAGAAAAACACATGTTCTTTTGATAAGACTTGAATTTCAAAACAGGAAAAATCTTGATATTTAACGCTTGGGCAAGGCAGTGTGAAAGGTTGTGGGATGCCTGGCATAAATTCTTTAATGTGTCCTGTGCTGCCGCTCACCAACATGATGAGCACCTCTGCTTTTCACAGCGTTTTGGAGGAGTGTAGAACATAATCCTGTTCTGCTGATCTGGTTCTTCAGAAGCCTGTTTATTTAAACGAGCAGTTCACAAGCAGAGAGAAAAACCAAAAACACCCCACAAACACAAGAAACCTCCAAAGGCGACTCCGGACCCCTCCCTAATGTCCTTGAGGTTTCACACTGCAGAGGCAGCCTCTTACATCTGTGAGTCATCACACACTTTTTTTTTTTTAAGACATCAAAACTCATTCATGTTCCATCTTCCTCAATGATTTAATTTCCCCCACAGCACTTTAGAACTGTAGGCAAGAAAGTTCTGGGAGCTGTCCTACTGAATTACAGAAATTAGAATCTGGTTTGAGGGAAATAACTTCACATGTGCATTGCAATGAAGGAAATGTAATATTTCCCCAGTTTCTCAGTGGCCCAAACAAATAATTTCCCTTCTTACACAGAGCAAAGGAATACAAGTGATCTCCTTGGCCTTTGAAATCACGTACTTTGGAAACAGAGGAGGAAGTTGAAGGCTATTTCTCACTGGGTAAAAAGTGTACCAGAAACATGACAGTGGATGTCTTTCTTTACCTTACGGAGGCTGTCAGAGGATTCTCTTTCCTGACTCTGTGCAGTAATTGCACGCTACAAGCTCCCATTACTATAGGTTCTCAACAAAAGTAACAAACAAGCTCCCATTACTACTGATTCACCAACAAAAGTAACCTAATGCAAGGTCTGATTTCAACAGGTAACACTCAACTTGAGCATTATGACTATTATTTATGACCTGACAATAGCATCCCCTTGACATGTCTCCCCTACAGGAAAAGGTTACCAGCAGCATGTCACCTACACCCCTACTTTTATTCCATTTTTTGGGAAATGAAGACTTCCTTCCATGGCATGAAGCGGCCATAGCTGACAAATGCCTGGGAGTGGTCTGGATGAGAGAACACTGCTTTAACACTACCCATTATTCATGTTCTTATTCCTGACCCTTCTTATAAATGAGTGCCCGGCAATCACCCTTCACTCTGATTACTTTTGGAGTATGGTGTAGAATTAATAAAACAGAACACAGTGCTATTTAGAAAATTTTTTTTACTAGTACTTTTTAAAATAGTTGTAACTCCTAACATCAGAGATTCTTCTGAATTAAGAATATGTGAGCCTCAAATTGGAAATGAAAATAGAAAGAAATCTAAATGTTATGGCCTGTGTTATTCATCCATGGCAATCTTCTATAAATCACAAAAAACACTGAATTAGTGAACACTGGACCATTGTTCCTAGGGAAATAGGGGGTTAGGTTTTTGGCTAGTCCATGCTCACTTACAAATCAAAGTATAACATTGTTTTGTGAAGGATTAAGTGTTTGTTAACATACATCGGTGCCTCATTAATATTGAACCCATGCTCCAAACACTGTGGGTCACAGCTGAGTGAAGCTCATCTGTCACACTTGCTTTCTCCATAAGGCACTGGTCTTCTCGTACTCTGGACCACTCGACAGCACGTTAGCACAGTCTTTGGAGGCCACTTTAAAGAGTGAGCTCACCAACTCAAAGCAAAAAAACTGAAAAGACAGACCACAAAAGGACACTTCAAAAGCGTGTTAAAGCTAAAACAAGAAGCTTCATTACCTTGCTTGACATCAGCTGGACCATGTAAATAGGGGTGATTCAAACTTTTTACTACTCATGTCTGTTCGTGAAAGACTGTGAAACTGCTTTGAGTATTGACTTGGGAATTATAAATACATTTTAGTGAGAAGGGAATTTACATGTAGGGAAGCCTTGAATATTGAAGATTGAATGTGTAAATTCTTTTATTCAATAGCATATCCTGTATTCTTTGTCTTTTTTCCCTAGAAATTTCTGATTCTTCTTTTCTCTGATACCGTTAATTAATCTCTCATGCAAAACAGAAATAGTTTTATTCTATGCAGCCATCAAATTGCAGTCCAACTGTGTCTTACTGATTTCTTTACATGGGAATTAGGAACTCGGATTTTCAAAAGTGAAAGAATAATGTGAATGGTGGAAAATCCAGAGTGACAAGTTTACAAAATTCTATTTTCCTGTTCCAGAAAATAGGCAAGCTATTAATACATTAATGTTTTATAACTTGTTTTTGTACAGAATAACTCATAGTTGTACAGAATGACATAATGAAATATTATAAGAGGGGTGCTAGAAGGAACACCTGGGAAGACCAAGGCCTCTGTGTCAGGATTCCGACCTACTTCCTGGAGCCCTGGCCAATGGGCAATAACCCGACCCTCCCAGCGTCCTGATGTCAGCTCCATTTTAGAAGGCCCCTCCCCTTCCCTTCCGCTTGTTTCTTGTTCTCTCTCTCCTCACTTTCTCTGACCCCCCTCCTCCCCTCTCCCCTTTCCTTATTCTTCAGTGTTTCTTTCCATGGTTGCTGATAACTACCATAGCACTGCTCGCCTGTATGGGGCCCCATCTGCCAGCTACAGGTACACTGGACATCATAACATAACACTGTTTCCTTACGCCACTTTGTGAGCTAAACCTGAAGTATACTTCAGGTGCTTTCTGATACCAGATGAGGAAAAAAAAAACAAAAACAAAAACAAAACAAAAACAACAACAACAACAAAAAAACCCAGTTGCCTTTCCTAAACCATTGAGGAAAGTTTTGACACCATCTACCCAACAAAGAAGTAGAATAATAAAAACAAACTAACTAAAACAGTGAGAAAATTCACACTTGTTTAGAATCAGCTTTCAGAATTGTGCTTAGGCTTTCAAAACATAAGCCAAAATGCATGTTGTATGTGCTAATGGTGCCCGGAAGAACAGAACATGAACAAGGCAGGGCGGACTGGCACTTCATCCAGCACAGCACTGAAGCAGCCTTCTGGTGGGGTGATGTTACATTTGGCCCTGATCCCAGGAAATTGTATTTGCCTTGTCATTTATTCGTTGGTTCATAGGTGAGAGCACCACAGGACAGACTGGGAGCCCTTTTCTTTGCCAGAATGGCCATCAGATGGGGGCCCTATTGGCACCCATTTTCATCAAGGATGGACACTAACACTGTCCTGTGGAAGAAGGGCTTGAAGAAATGAGAGGTGCATTCAGTAAGGCATGCTTCTGATGAGGCTATCATAGCTTCTAGCAATGAAGTTTGTCTTGGTGACTCCAAAGCTGCACAGTGTACCATGATTCCTGGTTATACAACTGTGATGCTTGTGAGCCTCACAGTGCAGGCTGCCTATTGCTTCGTACCTAAAATTAACTTCATAACCCCATTATAGTTCTTTTAAAGACAATGGAAACCCTCGAGTATTCTGAGCTATTTAATCACATTGTGGTTTTAAAGAATGGTATCAACACTGTTCCCACCACTTCCCACATGGTTTAAGGAGCAATGAAAACCTTGAAAACCTCAGTGTAATCACTAAGGTTTTACTAATGACATCTTAACTCTTGAGGGGATCTGCCTTTCAGCCAGGACCTAGCAAACCTTTGGAAAACACTTAGGTCTTGCATACTGTATGGTCTTTGTCACAGTTACTTTAACGGGCCACAGAAGCATGGAAACAGCCACAGACATTAAACAACAGAGTACAAGCTGGATTTCAATAGAATTTAATTTGGGACACTGAGATTTAAATTTTATATAAATTTTACATGTCACAAAGTGTCAGTCTTTGCTTTAGTCTCATAAAACAATAGGGATATGAAAACTATTATCATAGTCTGTAAAGCAAATATAGGCCTTGCCCAATAGGGATTTATCAACCAAAGCAAAGAAAAATGATACAGCCATAAAATACAGAGAAACAACTATATACAAAACAAGGTAATGGCTTGGGGTGAGTTATTCCTATTATATGGTTATGGTCTCTAAGGTTTTAGTGCTGAGAGTATTTTTGCAAGGGATGTCTTAGGCCATTTAAAGCTACGAGAAAAATCCAAGTAGTTATTGGCTCTCATTCTGACCAAGTGACTCTCTTGATACTTCATCAGAAGCACTTACTTTGTGTCCCAGTTCAAACATTGCACATCTTCAAATCCCTGACGTATTATCAGTACCATATTATTAGCAAGAGATTCTTTTCCCGGGATTTACATCAAGAAATGATGCTAAAATGTAGCAGTGTCTTATAAGAAACACTGGAAGAAGAGGAAGTATTGGAGGAGATAAAAACAGTACTCCCTAGATGCTATGTGTGGCTCCAGACATCTGACTTTTGTTATCCCAGTAACCCTGTAATGATTCCAAGACTGGAATTTAAAAAAATTGCCATTACTATATTAGTAGGCAGCTATAGCACAGAAGGGTTAAGCTTATTGTTCATGGTCACTTGGCAGAGTTTGAACTGAACTCAGGCATGAACTCATGTTCCCAGGGACTCACCTCCCACTACTGAAGTAGGGTCCAACAACTAGTAAAGCTGTCACTTGCTTGGCACTACTTTGCCAAACTCTTATAATATCCACATTCACCACACCATTTCCCTCCTGTCTCATTCTGTAGGGACTGAGTAGTCCATTTTCTTCCTTCCTTCCTTCCTTTCTTTCCTTAAAAAGATTTTTTTAAAACATACTTACCACTATTCCTCATCTCTCTCCTCTTCCCAGTCATCCCCTAGCTTCCCTTCATCCCATCTCCTCATTCATTCCTCAGAGAAGGTAAGGACTTCCAGAGCGAGTCAATGCAGTCTGGCATATCCAGTTGAGATAGGACCAAGCCCCTTTTGAGTGGTCCATTTTCTAAAAGGCAAAGTCAACTAACCTGTAAGCCCCACCTGCCCAAGGACCAGGTAACTTCCTGGAATGCTGGGAGTTGTAGTTCTTGGAAAATAATGCCACACAGAAAATACAGTGGTGTAGGGTATTGTCTATAAAAAGCTCAGACAACACATGTCTTATCACCACTCTCTGTGATTCCAAGGAGTAGTAGTCCTGACCAGAGTCTATCCCGGTCAATATTTAATTAAAGCTTGCTTCAAATTTGAATCAAAACTGTGGAATTTTTTTTTCTCATGCAAATCTCAGGATTAACAATTTCCCACTTGGAACAGGGGTATTCATATGAAAGTCACTCTGAATAGTAAAGAGTATGGGGCTGGGACACAGGAGACCCTGGTTCCTGTTTAGATGTGAGCAGATGACCCTGCTTGGATCACTTTAACTCTGGGGGATCTGATTTCCTCACGGACAAAACAACAGCTGTTCTTACGGACATGATCAGATGGCTCCACATGTGTGGAAGTATTCTATCATCTCCAAGAGCCGAATAGCTTTGGTGGTTATTTTTATTACACACGTGGCTTTCACTCTTGCCTCTTCCATTCCTTCTGTATTCTCTGCAAGCATGGAATGTGTCTGACTATCACAGTATTTTGCCCAATATTTTCCTTAGCTGACCCTTCCTCCCCTATTTCTCCCCCTCCTTCTGACTCCCATCCCTCATTAGAGATGATGAGACACACATGGAATGCTGGAGCCAACTCAGCCTATTGGCTCCAGTTCTTCCCAACTCCAATTCAAGGAAAGCATGCCTTATAATTGGTGATGGTGGGAGTATTTATACCACAGAAATGGCAAAATACACACATCCTCCCACCCCCCAATCCTTCCAACTAGAAAACTACTTACTGCATAATTACCAGCACACATCTGGATTTAGAAGCAAAATATAGAATATTACGAGGACCAAGAATGAGAGCATAGTGTGGCTTGGAAGTAGGTAGGGAACGATCAGAGTTATGAGGGATGAGCAGAGTGGGCAGAGGAGTCCATGAGGAGTGGTCTTCAGCTGAGACAAAAACAACAGGAGCTGGCCAGACAAAGGAAATAGGAAAGAAAGTTCCAGGTGGAGGTAAAGGAGAGGGTTAGAGTAACTGAATGCAGTTCCTTGAGGCTTTGTGTAAGGTGCTACGGAGAAGAAATGAATGAGGTTAAGTGGGGAAGGATACTCCTCTCCTCAGGACTATGATTGTCAGAGGGCTTCCAGCAGCTCTGTGAAGGTTACAAAGATGGGCTCAAAGTCGGAGAGGTGGCATTTACATTCTGGGTCTTCTAGATGAATGACTTCAGAAGTACATTTGCCTTAGGTGACTGCTGAGTCTCACTTATAAAGGAGGAGAGTAGCCACAGAACTCACACCTGCTGGGCTGGCCCTAAAGGGGCACAGAGCTTGGCTCACAGGAATTGCTCTGGAGGTATCTACGTTCAGGCCAGCTGGTCAGCAAGCACAGGCCCTCATTCTGTAGGGTTCTGTCTTAATCCTCTCCTACCTACAACACTCAAGGTCAGTGTTTCTCACACTCTGGGTGCTGCTGATTCATTTATTGAGCAGTACAGCCAGTTTATTGAGTCTTGACTGGCACTTTAAAACATAAAATAGAAACACACACACACACATGTTCAGTGGTAGCATGCATGAAGCTCTGAGGTTCAGTCCCTAGCACCACAAAAATCAATCAAGCTGGAGGAGGCATAAAAGACTGCCTTGTTTTTACTAAAGTCATTGCCTGCTTGTTTTTACTAAAGTCACTCTCAGGGACTAGAACCATCTAAGGCAAAATTCTGCCCAGTAACTTGGCAGATAAAGAGATGAGTATATGAAATTGCTTTTAGTTTGGTGTACCCCAGAAAGATAATTCTATATATGAACTGACTTTAGAATAATTTATTTTCAACATATGTCAAAACACAGCCAGTTTGCCCTTTGGAGTTGCAAACGCTCTTTGGCATTTCTTTTTCCTTTTCAATTTTTAAAATGGAAAACAGTGGTGGGGGCCTGACCAGTGCTTGGTAGAAAAATAAGCACCCCATGATGATTTAGTTTCCCGAGTCTCCACAAGGCTCATTCCGCAGGCATATGCAATTGGCACCAGATTAGCTGCCGACATTTATTGACAAAGGAATTAATCTTCACCAATGATGTTTCTTAAAGCCCATTCTTTACAGGAAGCAGGGATCACCATCAGGGCTCCTTTATTTATTTTCCTCTTTCTCTTCTTTTGCTCCAGATTAAAGTGGCTGAAAATAGTCCCTTAAACCCTCGATTTAGCTGAGGAAGGTACAGGAGAAGAAGAACATGGTGGCAGGGTTGGCCAGATGGTGCAGAGCATGAACATGGATGCTTCTGTGCTGTGAAACTATTTTGTGAGGTGCTATATGATGGATATACATTATTACACATCTTCCCAAGGCCATGAGATGTGCCACTCCAAGACTGAACCCTGAAAAGAACTCTGGCCTTGGGGTGATCGTGATATGTCATGATGGGCTCATGGACAGATGTGCCGCTCCTATGGGAGATATTGCAAGTAGGTAAGGCTGTGTGTGGGGATGCAGAGACTTTTCAAATATATCTGTGCACCAAAAATTGATTTAGAAATAAAGTTTGTAGGGGCTGCTGAGATGGCTCAATAAAAAAGGCACTTGCTGCTGGCTCTGATGACCTGAGTTGACTTCCCAGAACCCACAGGGTGATGGAGAAAAGAACAAACTTTACTTGTAACCTGACTTTCACACATGTTCTCTGGCATGTGTATGCCCCTGCCCCCCCACTAAGTGTAGAAAATAAAATAATTTAAAAGTTTTAAAAAAAATTGACAAAAATAAACAATATATATTTACAGGTGATCAGCTCCTCAACTTCAAATCTTTGCCTTGGAACACAATATCATCTGCCAAATTCATGCAGTCACTGAATCCACATGTATCATGAGATGCCTCTCATATGAGTTGGGAGTGTCTCTAGGGATGGACAGTGTAAGAATAGATCTCAACATGCCAGCTGTAAACCTGGTCAGAGACACTCCACTGATGACCTGCCCAGGCCCACTTCCTGAATCCAGGGCTTTCTGCTAATATGTTCCCCATTTAGAAAGGAAGCCACATATACTTCCCCAAATAGCACTAGGCTGGAAAATTCCCCTGCTGTCATCCAGGTATCACTCAGGGCCCCTAGAACCTTGAGTTCATGGACAACTACCATGTTCCCTGGATGCCTTCAATGAGACCACCCATTTTTGTGCTCAGTCTGTTAAGTTTCTGCTGAACATTCATCATGCATGCCAGGCTAGGGCTTGTGCAGAAAAACACGGAAGAATAAGAACAGAATAGGAACATTATCCCTGATAGCTTCCACATACTATGAGAAAACAGTGGAAGCAACGCACAGAACTAAGAGTGGATGAAAGAAAGAAAAGCATTGTCAAGTGGTGGCTCTAGAGTCTCCTTGTCACCTGAAGTTCTATGTAAATATCTCTGGGTTAGTTGCTAGAGGGGTTATTTCTTAGTGCTGTGAATTTTATCAAATCTGTGGTACAGGCCAGTGGTGCAGAACTTAATGACGGCTGAAGACAGATTTTGGTGTGCAAGAAGGTCAGAGTCCTCAGGAAAACACACACGTGGGAGTGACCACCATGTTCTGGTTCTGGTGCTGATGTGATGTCAGGAAGGAGAACTTAAATACCCACAGCTTCCATTCTGGATGTGTGCCCAACTGTATATGTTCAGTGAGTTGTATACAATTTGGGTCTGTGATATTTTATTGGTTTGCAAGGCTTTTGTGTGTGTGTGTGTGTGTGTGTGTGTGTGTGTGTGTGTGTTTAAATAATCAAGTCTCTCCACATTGGCAGAGGCTATCTGAGGAAGATGATAAGAATAGCTTTCCTGGACAGGCAGCATTTGTCCTTAGTCCTCAGCATTTTTGAGCATGTCATTGTCAGCTTGCAGCTAAATTGGTGAGGGATGGTGAACCTGGGGGCATGCAGTGAGAAGAATTCTTTTTATCTTGAAATAAAATCTGCCATGTTAATCAACAAAGCTTCTGATATAAGCATAAAACTTCTTTTAGAAGTATAAACTTATTAAAAGGAAGTCTCAGTGGAGGAAACACCTTGAAATACATCACTCAGGAGGTAAACACAATGATAAATGCCTTCAAATCTAAATGCCAATGCTTACATGAACATATGTTAAAGGAAACAAGACACAGCTAATAAATAACGGGAAATCTCAAATTCATCCTTCCTAGAGGATTTAATTATCTTGTGAAACTGATTTGCCATTAACAGTTCCAACACACAAATCATTTAAAGCAAGAAAAACACAAAGATACCATAATAGTGTTTTTACAAGCCACATTTACAGTGGTTCTGATGGAACAGGAAGCATAGAATGCCTTCCAGGACAGAGTGGCAGATGGCATTCCATATTGCCAAAACTCTCTGAAGGTAGAGTTGCATCACGGAAAATCCAAACTCTTCTATCTTTGCATTCCTGGACCAGGGATCTAGAGCCCAGGCTGTAAAGAAAAACAACGAAAGACCCTACTTTGGTCTCTTCTATCAGCCCTTCAACTAAGACCTGGTGGCCAACAAGGAGGAGAGCTGCATATAAGACCTATTAGAGTCTGACAAGACACATGGGGCAGGTTGGCTTTCTCCTGCCCCACCCCCCACTGTTGTTGAGGGAACCAGGAGGTCCCTGGCATAACCCAAGGGCAGCCATCCACAGGAAATTGGGATTAGGGAGGTAAAGAGGTTTAGAGAGAACAGTTAGTTTGAGTTTGGTGGCCTGAGAAGGAAGGGATTGAACTCAGCAAAACTTCCTTTGATCTAAAGGGGAAACAGCCAATTCCAAGAAATAAGAGATTATCATTAGTAATAAAGATGTGTGACTTCTGTCATCCTCTTGCCATAAAGGAGTCTTTAAGTGGTCAGACAAAACCTATACACATAAAAATATATATGCATATAACAGAACACCATAGGAAGCATGCTGCTCTCTGTCTCTGTTCCCCTTTCCAGCTCACTTCTATTACCCCAACACGGACAATCTTTGTCTTCCTAGGATCTATAATGCATTGGCCTTCCCTCCTTTTCACCTTATGGCCATCCATTAGTATCACCCTCAAACTCCAGTGTAAGCAGTGGCCCATCAGCAATCAAGCTCTTCCGTTCACATAGCTACTTTGTCTAATCTCCAGCAAAACAGTGATCAAGCTCTTTGCTGAACTGACGTCTGCTTTTTTGCTGAGGAATATGATGGAGAAAGATAACAATCTTGGATCACCACACTTTAGATTCCCAATCAAGAGAACCCTAATGTTAGGAAGCATCCTCCAGTCCACTCAAACTTTCTTCGGCAATTTCACATTGACCTTTCTTCCCCCAGTCTCAAGTATCTTCCCATTCTTAGCTGACTTAAGGATGCTGCCTCCTAATATCTCCCCTTCTTGCTAATCATTCTTCACTAGAGAGGCACGGAGTGCAGTCCATGCCTTTCCTTTTTACTCTGTGTGCACCCATTCCTTTGGGATCCTCAACTAATAAGATGGTTAACTTGGCAGATAATAGGCATTAAGTAAAATGTTAGTGAATAGCATATTATCCTTCATAGCAACCATGGAGCTCAAAATGGCAGAGTATGTACAGTGTGAGCGCTCACTCTTCTCCCTACACCTGTCCTTGTCAGTGTGAGCGCTCGTTTCTCTGTTGACCATATTCACAGGACTCATCTCTTTCTGGTTGATGTAGGGTGACATTTGACACAACAGGCCTAAGGCTGGATAAAAATGTGTAAGGAGCTCAATGGGAACATTAAAGGGCAGTGCTTTACAGACAGACACCATCGGGTGCAGCCTGAGATACAGAGAGCAAGCAGATCTCTGAGTTCAAGGCCAGCTTGCTTTACAGAGTGAGTTCCAAGACATCCAAGGCTACCCAAAGAAACCTTGCCTTGAAAAACAAACAAAAAACAATTACAAAAAAGTTGATTCCACCAATTGCTCAAAATCAGAACACATTTTCACTTGCTTCACAGTTAAGCTGCACATTTACTGAGGAGGTTTTTCTTTTTTCCTGGTGATATTTATTGCTTTATTTTTATATTTGTTGCGGACAAAAGGATTATATGCTTCACTTTTATGCTAAGATCATGCAAATGTTTAATCAAATCATTCCAGAAAATCCATGTTTTTAAAGACACATTTTCTGACTTCATGCTGTACTCAGACAGTTTTTTGAACCTGCTGCTTGTCTAAAGGCTTTTTTTTTTTTTTTATCATACTCTTTGAGATTAGGATTAAGATTTCTTTTTCTAAAATGTGTGTTTTAGGTCGACAGACCCAGGCCCTCACATTTGCCCAGCAAGCACATTACTCACTGCCTCTGTCCCCAGCCCCTGACCAATATTTCTTGAAAGCATTTTCTTCTAGCTTTTAAGTTCCTTGTTTCTTCTGCTAGACACTATTTTCATTTTTTGGAAGAAATCATTATTCCAAATATTTCCAAACTCTTTATTCCTCCTTTATATTGATGGATATCCCAATGGAATATAAAATACTGGAAATCATCTTGAAGAACTTGAAGTTTACTACCATGTCCCTGTAGAATACACCAGCATCTTCAGGCTTTTATTTTTTTAAACCTCCTCAGTACTGTTAGCGTCTTCTGTGTCTTCTTCATTTAAATTTACCTGTGTAATTTGAAGACTCTTGTCCTTCCTCAGCTCTGGGACATTTCCTAGCATCTCTTACTACGTACCCTTGCTCTGTGCCTTGTTCCCTCTTCCTGACATCCTTGCTAGCTAGATGCCGGACTCCTGGAATTGGGTATTGATGCCCGTTGAATATCCTATTGTATATTATATCTTTTTGTTCTACTGTCTAGGAGACTTAATTGACTTTCTTCTAAACCCAGGAAGTAAGTTCTGGCTTTCATTCATATTTTAATTTCTATTGTTTTTATTGCTTACTTTTGTTTTTTATTTATAGATTTATAATCAGTTTTCTTCTTCTTGTGTGGAAACAAAATGTTCCTTTAATTTAAAAGCATAAACAGAAAAAAAACCAGGAGCTCTCATAATTATAAGTTGGGACTTTTGGGATTTATATTTTTGTCATTTGTACTTCAGATGAGTTTTCTAGTCCTTAAAAGAGACAATATCTGAGAAACATGGTCAAGTTTCTCTGTTTCTTAGCATCCATCGTCAGCCTATAACTCCATCTTTCTTACCATTCTTCCCTTTCTTTCTAGGAGTGACCACCATTATAAATTGTGCCTTTTCTGGCTCAGATTTTAATATATTGGTGTGTGTATAGTAGCTATGGAAAATACATGATATTGCTTTGTGTATTACAGTTATGCAGTACTGCACAGATCCCAAGACATCTTAGTTGACTCAATGCTCTTTCTGAAATCGATCCATGTGGATACATAACAACATATACATTTAATAATTTTTAACTGATGGTGTGCTTTAACAAAACTTTATGTGTACCAGCAATGTTCCACAGAGTGTTCTAGTCGTAGGCATTCCAAAGGAAAAAAATTACATTCATTTCTAGTTGTTGGTTTTTTTTTTTTTTAATGCTTTCATTAAGAGGCATTGAGTTTTGGCATGGCAAGTCTGCTAGATGACTATCCTTTTACAAGTGTGTTTTAAAGAGTATATAACTGGAGTAAATATGGTGGAAAATATACATATTTATAGTTTTGTCAGGCATTTTCACCATAGCAGCAAGCTGGAAAAATTCTTTTTGGTGCATCCTAGCGGACAGCATCCCTTCTTTATTTGTGCCTTTATGATGGGCGAAGAGGGTACCTCTCTGTCTGAGTATGTGTTTCTCCTAAGTGTCAGCAAAGGCCACAGCTCTTCTTCCATTTATCACTTAAGTCTCCTCCCCGTGTATTTCTTGAGGATCTCCTTTGTTCCCACCATTGTGGTCAGCTGTTTCTCTTTTCATATTGATTCATAAGGATTCTCCAACTATACAGTATGTAAACCAACATATTTCTGTTTTATATGCTAAAAAATATATTTTCTGACCAAGGTTTGTCTCTTAACTTTATTTATAGAGGTTTCTGCATAAGAGAGTTTTACCTCTTAATGTAATTTTTCCTTTATGAATTATCTTTTTGTGTGTATACTGAGAAATATTCTCTCCTCTATAGTCATAAAGATATTTCTCTACATTTCTTTATAATAATTTTAAGTTTTATTTTTTACATTAGGATTCATAACATATCTAAAATATTTCGGTCCATTTGTATAGGACAGAGCACCACTATACTATTCTTTTTCATAACGAAAGCTAAATCATTATTAAATTATTTTGTCTCAACATTTTAATGCTTTGTCTTCCATAAGATAAGCTCCTACTTACATTCGTGGGATTGTTTCTGGGGTTTTGATACTCACAAAGAATAGATCTCAGCTATTTTTAAAACAACTTTCTTCTGTTTTCCTAATTGACCATTTCCCCCAGTCACAGCATCTCTCCACTTTGCCAACCATATTTGAAGTGGGGACATGGAATTGCAGAGGTCTTCTATCGCCCTACAGTTTCACATAGCAATATCCTTACAGGGCTGTGACTGGATCTTCATGGACACTCCTTCCACTAACACTCCCTTTCCTCAAGGTTTTCACTTCTACTAGAATGTGAATAAAGTTGCTTCTTTCTCCAAATCTTTCTAAATCTATTTTTTTGAGTTTTTATTGCTTCCTTAGATTTTATGCGGGAGTTCTGTCTGCATATATGCATGTATATCATATTCGTGCTTGGTGCCTGGGGAGGTCAGAAGGAGGTATTGGATTTCCTGGGACTGTGGAGTTACAGATGGTTATGAATCACCATGTTGGTGCTGGGAAATGAACCTGGGTCAGAAAGAGCTACAAATGCTTTTAAGTGTTGAAGCATCTCTCCAGCTCCCAAGTCTGAGTTTTATCATTTATAACATCCCTTTAGACTAACAGGTAAAGAATAGAGTTTCATTTCATTATTAGAGTTTCCTACATGAACATTTAAACTAGCAACTATATATAACATACATATGTAACATGCAACAGTTAGGTCTTTAAAAATTTACTGAGTATTTCTTAGCCATAGTATTTAGTCTCCATCAGTCTACTCATATCTTTTTCATTTTGTTTTCAATTTTATTAATGCCAATGAAGAATTCTATACAGATGTTTATTACTTGTCATAACGCATTTTTAGCTTTCAAAATATGTTGCCATTTGTTTTGCTAACTTTCCCCCCAATGCCAGGGATCAAACCAGGGCCCTGTGCATGCTGGGCACAAGGTCTACCACCAAGATCCATTCTAAGTAGAGCCCTTGGTTTCTAAGTTTGCTGAACATCTAGCTGACATGTGGCTTAGGATTAGGCATTATGCCACTCTCTTCCATTATTCCTTTATCTTCAGAAAAAGCCGTTCTCAATTGTCTGTAACTCTTATGATTTAATGAACTCTTCAATCCCTTTGTAGATTAGCTAGTGTACTTTGTGATGTTAAGGCTAATTAAATTTTCTACAAATGGTTTATCAGTTGTGTTGATTTAATTTCATTATTAACTTTCTTTATGTCACTTTTATCTACAATAGATTCTTAGACACACTGGAGTCTATTTCGAGATTCTGACCTGTTTATCCAGATATTCTCGTATAGCCTTATAATCTACCGAAGGATATTTTAATAATATTTAGTTATTTAGAGTGTGTGTGCATACCAGAGGGCAACTTGCAGAAGCCAGGATTCTGTTTTTCCACCTCTTGTGTTCGGGGATCCAATTCAGCTGCCATGCCCATTTTCCTGCTTAGCCATCCTGATGGCCCTGATTCATTTTAATAATTAGAAGAGAAAGATGCCCAATCATGTCATCAATAGTTTCCTGATGATTGCCTTTGATTATTTTCCTTGAATTTTTTTCAATCACCAATTTAAAATTGATACTGTATTTGAAGTGGATAAATCTGATAATAAGGTAAAAGAATGAAATATTCTTGAAAAATTCTATTCATTTAGAAACAACTTATTTGTGGAGTTTTAAAAATTTTGCTTGTAATTATTTGTTTTCTAAATTTATATTTACCTTGTAATATTTTAATCTTGTAAACAAGCTTCTTCTGTTGTATTTCTGACTATTAATTGCCAATATATAATAAAGTTACTGACCTTAGTTTGATAGTCCAGTTGATTTGTTATCTTAAACTTTAAGTTGTTTTAAGAATTTAATTTTGAATTGCTTTCATATTTTTATATTTTGAATTATTTTCATTATTCAATTCTTTACAATCTAATTTTAAGTTCCTAGTTGCTCCTGATATAAATTTTTTTAAATAATTTTTTTTATCATTTAAAATGATCATTTTCAAATCCAAAAAAGAGCATGAGAACTGGGCAGTGTATAGTAGAAAGACCAATGGAACCAAATAATAATCTAGTTCAATATGACAATGCCTTTTTTATTTTAAAGATAATTTATTTATTTTTATTTTCTGTGCAATGGTGTTTTGCCTGAGTGTATATTTGTGTGAGGGTATCAGATTTTGGGGGAGTTACAGACAGTTGTGAGCTGCCATGTGGGTGCTGAGAATTGAATGTGGGTGGGTCCTATGGAAGAGCAGTCAGTGCCCTCAACTGCTGAGTAATCTTTCCAGACCATGACATGTCTCAAAATGCTCATTTGAATAGAAATTGATTAGTCCTTGTCATAACAAAAATTGACAACTGTTATTTGTTTGATATTTTTGAGTGCAATATAAATTTAACTTAGGAAAAATAATCTAAAAAAAATGACAAGTAACTGTACCTCAAAATATGAAGCCATTTCAAGTGACAAGGGACCAAGTGAAGAAGGTCACAGGGGCCAAGGGAAGGACACTTAGTGACAAAGTGAGATTACATTCTAGTTTTAAGCATAAATAGCGATCTGGTAGTTCACAATGATTTGAGCAAATGATTGATTGACCAAATAAAAATGAGTTGGGGAGAGAAAGTTTTTGTAGAGAAGAAACTGCAATTATTTCTGTAGAGGTAGGGCTTACATCCTTATTTCTCAAATGTGGGCTGAACACACTGCCTTCTTTTTGGAAAGTAGTGGAGGAAGAGGAGCAGGATTAGATTTAGCAGGAAGGAAGTTGACAAACAGTACCTCAGCCAGGTAATCAAGGTCAACATCAACAAGTCATCTGATGTCATATCCGTTTGATAAGGTGTGATTAAAAATACTTCCACGGTCTTCCTTTCTCAAGTCTACAACCACAGTCTACAAAGCACTATAAGATCAGGTATAGTTCAATTTGTGTGGGTTATATGCAGTTTGAATATATTTAAAATATCTTGCACAAGCTCATGCAGTAAAGGCTTGTTCTCCAGATGCTGGAAACTTTAGACTTGGGTTAGAGCTGGAGGAAGCAGGTCACTGGGTGGGATATTCCAGGAAGGAGGGCTCTAAGGGGCATATCTTATGCTGGAGCTGTAATATCTTCTCACTTTCCTCTGATTCTGGTCATTATGAAGCGAGAAACTTTGGTAGCCTGACTAACACAACAGTCTATAAAGTACCTGAGCAATAATTCTCACAAAGGTAAAGTCATCAAGAAATGAGGAGAATCTAAGAAGCTAGAACAGTCAAGAGAAGCCCAAGAAGAAAATGTACCATATGGTCTTGGATGGGTCCTGGAATAGAAGACATTACTTTTTGTTTATGAGAAAAAACTAAGGCGCTTTAGGTGGAGGACGGTGTTTAGCTAGATTTGAACATTATACAATGCATGCAAGAGAGACAACCTTACATGATTTCTCTCATATGCAGAATACATATTAAACACACACACACGTGATATGAAAGTAGAAGAGAAACTGTTTGCAAAGAAAACATGGGGGAGGGCACGTAAGGATGAGCAAATGCACATATAAAAATGTAAAGAAAGCCAGGCATGGTGCTGCTCATCTTTAATCCCAGCACTCAGGAGGCAGAGACAGGCTGGGCAGGACAGCCGGGCTACACAGAGAAACCCTGTCTCAAAAAAAAAAAACCAAAAAAAAAAACAAAAACAAAAACAAAAAAAACCCCAAGCAAACAAAAGTAATGAAGCCCATTTTTGTACACTATACACTAATATCAGAAAAGGCATACCGCATTACATAGCACTCTAAACAATACAAGTTTCATGTTTTTAAATATTAACCTAAACATCACATTTGAATCTTAAAACCCTAAGAAAATTTAAATTAGTATTTACTTTAAGACTCAATCTCAGTTCACTAGTTGCAACAAATATATAATGCTGGTACAAGATGTTAACAATTGGGAACATCAAAAGAGTTTACTATAACACTGTCCTATCATCATATGCTTTTGTAAATGCAAACATTTCTAAAATAGAGGTTGGCTTTAAAAGACCATGCCTTAAATGTTCACAGCCAATAGTTTCTGTGTATTCTTTTACTTATTTATTCATTAAATTGACATATGTGTGTTTGCCTGACTGTATGTCTGCATCACACACGTGCCTGGTGTCCGTGGAGGCCAGAAGAAGGCATCAGATGCCTTGGAACTGGAATTAAGAGATGCCTGTGAGCTGCCATGTGGGTGTTAAGAACTGAACCCAGGTCCTTTGCAAGAGTAGCTGGTGCTTTTAAGCTCCAAGCCACCTCTACAGCTCTTCTGTGTATTTTTAAAGCTATGATTACTACGTCTCTATGGAAAACTACTCAGTAAATAACAGGTCGCCCATCTTGCTTGGTATCCTGGACAGCATCATAATCTACACTATCCAATGCTCCTTGTCTCCTAGGTTACTGCTTAATTAGAGTTGCACAGAGGGCACCTGGTAATGCTTGTAAGGGTTCCTCTGAGGAAAGAGTGAAAACAAATGGACACAAATTGCTGTTGGCAGGGAGTGGGTGATGGGGGTGGGTGGGTTTGAGTTAGGATTCTGGTGTGCTATGAAGTCCAGTTGTCTAATATAGTCCTTGTTTGCTGTCTTTTAAAATATGAGTTGAGGAAATAGTGGCTTGGTCCAGTCTAGCTTTAAGCCATCTTGGAGTAAATCTGGCAGAAGCATTGATTTCTATAGTTTCCAGGGTATCCCAAGACTTGTAACATCTTAAGCAGCACATTTCCATAAACTGAAAGTTGATATAAGTCAAACAATTGCTTGTTATCATTAGTTTTTGCCACCATTTGCTCCATTGACATGTGATTTATTAGCTTTGTTCTAGAAATTTGAGTTCAAGCTGTACAAATCATGAATAAAGATTAGTTTAATAATCACAGTGCCTCCTGGGACAATACTTCAAGAAAAGAAAATTCAAAATTTCTCAATGTAAAAATAATATGACAGTTGTATCAATATTTGTAAGTTGAAATGAAATTCAACACCCTATGGAGGTAGTGCATGCATCTTATTCTGGTTTATTTTAATGCAAACTCTAACACTTCCCCCTTTTAATATTATATTAATTCTTATTAATATTTCCCCCATGAAAATATTTAAAAAATAAATCTAAACTCTTCCTAATCTGCTTCCAGTCATTGAAAACACCAGACCTCTTGTAACTGTTTTGAAGACTTAAATTCTTCAGAAAAATAATGTATTTTCAGGGCCCCAAGCCATTTACAGCAATATTCTTTTGCTATTTTTCACAATTAAAAAAAGATAATTATGTGGCAATATGGCAGTACTATCGTTTTAATATTCAAAATTAAATCCTGTTGCGTTCATAGGCTTATTTTGTCTGACTCCTTAATCCTTAGGAAACTCTAATTTTTATATATTCATATAAAATGTAATTTTATTTAGTAAAATGACCAGACAATAAATACCCTGATTAGAAGCTAAGTACTCACAAGCATGAGTCAAAATGGCCAAGGAACTTTAATGTTTCTATGATTTATATTATTATTATATAGCTATTGGTGTGGGTGGGATAGATACTATCATGTGTTGGAGGAGATTCCAGCTATGACTTCATATATTCAGCAACATCTCTTGTAACATTTACTGCAAATGCCTGAATCTCATACGTGCTAGATAATGAAGACAGAAATAACAAGCAGAATTGAGCAAGCCAAAAATCTTTTCTTCACACTAAATTCTTTCTCACTCACTAGTGATATTTTGTCCGAAAGATTTCAACTATTCTCCTTGTCAAAAATAAGAAAGACTGATCTACGTGTAGAGCTTGGATTGAGGCTCTCAAAGTAAAATTTCAGAGAACTGGTAGGCAGAATTCAGTGTATCAATTTCAGAGATAGCAAAACATATGTCTCTCAGAAGTGACCAACCATTAAGCTGAGCAAGGAGAGTTCAAGATAGGTCAGAAAAAGTATCAACAGTTATACTTCCTAGTATAAAAATATTTATAATAAAGGAGATCATTTGTTGTTCTTTTTGGCCTTCTGTTGTTCTGTTCACTTGTGTGACTTCAATACTAAATTTGTTTATTAGCTAACATTTGGGCATGAACAAAACTTGATTAAAATTCAAATTATATTTATATCACGATGTTGTCTGGTATCAGCTCTCTCGATATTTAATAAGGAGCTGCGCCTCATGAAACGTATATGTTTTGGCTTGATGTGAGTATGAGTGGGAAGCCAAATTTACAGTCATAATAAAGTTGTCTAGGTTAGATATTTTCATTCCAGAGTGCAGTAGCATTGGGTAACTTGTCCCCAGGGAACTGTTGAGTCATTTACACACTCTCTGGGAGGGGATTAATAATAATCACATCATTAATTGTCACTGCTAAATGTAAAAACAAAGAAGAATATTACTGGTTATTTGGCAACCCTAGAGAAATCACAACACAACTTCACAGACATGCTCGTGATCAAATGCTGAAGTAACCAGAATACACAATCACAATGTCAACCAACAGGTACCTACAAAACATGAATGTATAATATGTCTCCTTGACCTACAAAGTGTGAGAAGCAGTACAAAGTGAAGAAACAAGTATGGGACTACAACATTAACATGTGGTTTTGCAATGTGGAAAATTAGACATAGAAGTTCTGGACATTCTGCCAATATTCAGGGAACTTGTGTTCATAGGAGGCACGTGATACATATTTGCTAATTAATTCTGCATATCAATTAGCTGGCTGTGTCCCCATGGGCAAATCATCTCATTTCCATGGTTCTTAATTTTGTTTGGAAAATCAGAGTATAAGATATTTCATGGCACCTCCCTTCCAGTCTTAGATTACACAATAATAATCATGTGTGTTTATGCACACACACATAAACTACATGCTTTTACTAAGAGCAAAAATAATAAAGCCAATGATACTATAACTCGGTACTCAGTTCACTTTATTATTTTCTAATAATAAAGGAACTTTTTTCTGTATTTGGTCAATGTAAGTATAGGAAAGTTGATGCTAGGTTTCTGTATGTATAAGACTTAGTAATGGTGCCCGGCATTGTTTATGGCATGTTATGCACATTAACTAGGTAATGTATGGCTCAGTGCATTGTACTTGGCAAATAGTAGTATTTTTCTATTCTCTTATTATCCTGCAACTAGTGAAAAAAGCATGAATGGCCCTCTGAGGATCTACTTCAGAGGGAAACCTGTTTGAATTATTGCACTTTTGGTAAATTACAGGGATAGAAGAAGCACTTGAGATTTGGCAATATATTTTTTTATCAGCAAAGATAAGGTACCTCCCAAATAATGTAATTTTTCTTTAAAAGATAAACTAAAAATATATCTTCTACTTACTTATGGGCTAATTTTTTTTAATCACTCTGGAATTTTAAGACATGAGGCCAGAATTTTCTGTCTCTCTGTCATATTCTGGATGTTTCTTAAGAGAAAAAGGAGGTTCCATTGCTTCACTAGTCCAGGGTCTACACAGCAGCTGCATTATAATTCCTCACCCCATTTTATAGGTCTCCCAGTGGAGTATAAAATGTTGAGACTACTTGGGAGTTTGGCAGTTTCTTAAGAAGCTTAGCATCTATTTAACATAAGCGTGTGAAGTTAGAAACAGCATCTGAGAAAGTGAATGCTTCACTGTGAGAGTAGCTGAAGCAGCTGAGATGGGCAGCATCACTGTGAGCCAGCCTTGATTAGGGGTCTGAGTATGAAATGAGAAGTCTCACCCCATCTCAAGTGCAGATCAACAACAGGAGAGCCTGAAAGAAGGTGGTGCTCCTTAGAAGCTAATAGAATGGGAACATCTGAATGTTCAGGAGTGGGAAAATGGTCCAGGTCAGAGCAAAGGAGAAAGAATTTATATTCTAGAACACATCCCCATGTTTCTTATGATGACCTTGCTTTAATCATGTTGGAATACATCTCTCTGTTCTAGTTTCCACTGTCTGAACAATAAATGTTATTAGCAACACTGCCAAAGATTTTACATCAATGAGATCACTGTCATCATAATTGTATGAGATATGGGTAATTGTCACCCCTACTCTTCAGATAGACAAGAAAGCAAGGCTTTGCATGATACATATTGGTCTATGGAAAAGAGCTGAGATTCTCATGCTGGTCTAACCACCTCTTCCATCTTGAGCAACTTATCACTGGTCTACACTATCCTTCTTTCATGAACCGAGGGCTGCCAAGAGTAGTAGCACAAACCTTTCATACCAGCACTCAGGGGACAGAGGCAGGTGATGTCTGTGCATCCAAGGCCAGACTGGCTTATGTATCAAGTTACAGGCTAGCCAGAGCTACATAGTGAGACTCTCTTAAAAACAAAACAAACAAATCAAAATAGAAAAACCAGAAAAGCTGGCTTTCATAGAAAGGCAATATCAAAATGAAAAAAAAGTTGCCAAGATGGGAACAGCCAAGGACTCATGTTGTCTACCTGCTAGAGAGTGACATAAATACATGCAGTTTTAGGAACCATTTTAACCATCATTGTTCAGGAAAAATAGTGTTTAAAACTTTTCCTGAGATATTAACAGCACACCATTAATATTAATGCTGGAATGAAGCTTAGGAATGTTTATAACCCTATGGGGGGGGGGAGGTTTACATAAGTGCAAAGCCAAGCTTCCAAAGCAGCAGGCAAAACAGCAAATGAGTAAGAGAAAGAACTAAAGAAATGGAGAAAGTCAAGGTCACAGGAGAAAGTCAAGGTCACAGGCTTTAACGGCCACTTTCCTGCATTGCTAATGGAGTTTAAAATGTGGGGATTATAAGGGAAAAGACTTTGGCAGTTTCTTAAGAAGCTCACCATCTATTTAACATGGACATTGTGTGTTTATCAAGGAGAAATCCAAACACAGATCATAAAAAAGACGTATACACTTCACACAATCAGAACAACAGGTGAAGGGATACATCATTTGTGGTGTATTCAAACAGTGACTGCTTCTCAACAGTAAAATGGAATGGCTGCTGGTAAGGTGCAAGGACCTGGGTCCAGCTCAACATTATGAGTAAACAGAGAATCCAGACACAAGGAAACACAGACCTTAGATCCTTTTCTATACTATTTCTGCGACAAAACCAGTGGATGGCTCTGCTGAGCATTTCACGTTCATGCACTCATGCTATCACACATGTAGTCTTGCAGACAAACTCACACCAGCAGTTTCCTGAGGATGAATAGTACTGGGACAGGGGCCTGACTATAAAGCGGCACCGGAACCCTAGAAAGCTAGGAATATTTATATAATACTTGGAATGATGGCTACACAAGTAGGTACATTTATCAAAAGCCTTCCACCAATATGTTTAAAATATTTTATTACATTTAATTTTATTTCAGTATTGTTGTTTGAAGAAACTTTGTGCCTTAGAAGAAAGTGCATTAAAAACCAACAATAAGATCCCCTTCTCTCTGTTTGCTTTCTCAAAATGTTCTAATTTCAGAGAGGTGGTTTATTTCCTGTGGTTTGTCCTCAGTTGCAAGGTAGGATTTTGTTTACAAAAGTCGGCCAAAGGAGCTGAAGAGATGGCTCAGCTGTTAAAAGCGCTTGTTCTTGAGAAGGACCCGCGTTCAATTCTCAGTAACTAACACATGATGGCTCACAACTGTCCAGTACTCCAGTTCCAGGGAACCCAATGCCCTCTTCTGACCTCCAGCACCAGGCGCAGACATGTGAAGTGAGTAAATCACTCATATGCATACAATAAAATAAACTTTTAACATATTTTATAAGCTAAACAGAAAAATTACAAAGATTAAGAACAAAGCTATTAAAGATTTGTAAGTCAAATCACCTGTCTAACCAGATTTCTAAATGTTTGAGGTTTTAAAAACCTACCATTTAAAAAATGTTGTTTTCTAAAACAATTATTTGCTGCCTTTTACCTTAAGTAACATTTCTTGAACATAATTTAGCCCTTTCTGAATGTTTCCAGGTCATCATTATGGATAGAAAAATCATGCCATTCTGTGAATGGTGATGGTTTTTAAGCTTGGGAGGATGCCCAGGGGGTGTCTGCTTTTACGTGAAGTGACCTTAACACAATGATCTTTTCAAGTTTTCGCATTTGCATCTTAGATCTTTCTGCTCTCTCTGGCTGAGCTGTCAGGACCTTCTGTGCTTCCTACTTATCTGTTGTTCTCTTAGTAGAATTGCTTTCTTCTCTTCAAACCTGCTAAGGGAAGGATGTGTACATAACACTAGTTCCTGTGGATTGGTTTTCAAACTAGCAAGTGATTGATTTCAAAAGAGTAAACTGGAAGCTGGATGTGGTGCTGCATGCAGTAACGTCAGCGGAGCTGGAGACGGGAGGAGCTGGAGGTCAGTCGGGCTGCACAGTGAATTCCAGGCCTGACTGAGCTAAATGCCAAGACCTTGTTTTCAACCACACCATCGCCAACACTGCCTCTGCTGCCAATGGAAACAAGATGTTAGCAAACGAGAGGATAGATGTCCAGGTTCTATCCTTGGACATTTTAATATCTAACTCAGTAGGCTGCATTCATGACTTAAAGAGGCTTGCTGTGGAAATACACTTCTGTACACTGTAAGTATTTGTCATTTAAATATTGGTTAAATAAAACGCTGATATTCAAGTAGCTAGACAGGGAGTAAAGGCAGGGCAACCAGACTAGGAGTATTCTGGGAATCAGGAACAGAGTGAGATGCAGAGAAAGCAGGATGAGATGCTGCACTGAGCAAAATGGTACCAAGGCACGTGGCTAAACATAATAGAAATATGGGCTAACTTAAAGTAGAAGGTTTAGTAAATAATAAGCCTGAGTCATAGACCAAACAGCTTATAATTCTAAGCCTCTGTGTGTTTCTCGGGATTAAGTGGCTGTGGGATCAGCCAGGCAGGACAGAGAAACTTCTGACTACAGAGACATGTTTACATAAAACAAAAGTAGAGAAACACTATATCAAACCATCATATGGCTCCAGGAATATTTAACTTTTTGCCAATTCTTTGTCACTAGTGGTAAAGTGATAAAAGAGACATGACTTTAATGAATTCAAATATAATTTGCAAACCACAAACTTCACCTCTTTAAAGTGTATAACGCAGTACGGTTTTTTTTTTTTTTTAAAAAACATTTGACAATGTTGTGAAATCATCACCAACAAATTCCAAGATATTAGCATCACTCCAGAGAAAACCATGCATTCACTATCAGTCACTTATTCCCTATTTTCCAGCCCCTGGCAACCACTAATTAACTTTTCCTTTAAGGCTCTGCCTAGTCCAAACATAGGTAGTTTTTCCATGTGGCTTCTTTCCCTTGGCTTAATGGCTTCCTACTCCCTCCATGTTTGGGGGCATCTTGAGGCCCCTATTTCCCTCCCTGCCTCTCCCCCCCTTCCTCTCTATTCTGGATACTAGATTCTTTTCAGATATACACGTATTTTCTTCATCTCCACAGGCTTTATTCTTACTTCTATCTTGATCATGTCCACTGAAGCCCGAAAATTTTAGGTTTTATTATTTTTTCCATGGTTTGTACTTCAGGGGATATATCTAAGAAATTATTGCTCAACTAAAGACAACAAAAATTTGCATCTGAATTAGAGAGTTTTATACTTTTGTTTTTACATTTATATCTGCTGCATCTAGAGTTAAAAAAAAAGATTCTTGTGTACTTCTCAGGCTAAAGAAGTTTGGAAAATGCATGAGTGGATTTGACAAGAATTTAGAAAAAAGCAAGTATGAACTTTGGTAGGGGTTTTTAGTCTACATGCTGAATGACAGGAGGCCTTTTGCTCTCCTTTTGGTTTTTGTTTTTGTTTTTGTTTTTTCTCTCTTGCAGATGGTTGAGGTATTCTCAGAGGCCCACAGCTAATTCTATAATCATGTTAGAAATATGTCAGTGTTTAGAGCAGTTCTTAATACAAATAAGTTATCAAACATGGTTAGGAGACTTAACTTAATATATCTTGTTGTGGGATTATGTTACATTGTAAATAATTGTCCCGCCTACTGGTTTAATAAAAGTGCTGATTGGCTGAAGGCAGACAGGAAGTATGGGCGGGGCTACTAGACTAGGAAAAAAAAAAAAACCAAAAACCTCTGAGAACAGGAAGAGCAGAACAGAGAAACCAGAAACTGTCAGCAGACGCAGAGGAAAGAAGTTGAAATGCTGCTCTGAGAAAAGGCACCTAGCTGCATGGATGAACAAGATTAAGAATCACGGGTTAGTATAAGAGTAAAGGGTTAACAAGTTATATGCCTGGGCCCCAGGTCAATCAGCATAAAATTAATATAAGCGTCTGTGTGTTTCTGTGGGCATCTAGGTCTGTGGGTTAGGACCTCTGGCTGGAGAGGCCAGAAACTTCCTACTACAGACACTCATAGTTTAAGTCTAAAATTACAGTTATCCTAAGGTGGGTCCAATACGTGATGCCCCACAGTTCTCATCCATGGATTGAGAAATGAGGACAAAAGAATGCACAAGTCAACAGCTAAGACCTAGTTTTCTGCAGAGGGATGATGGCATGAACGGCTACCCTTCTGTAACTGGCAGAAGGAAAGATATCTAAGCACAACTCCTAATCATCAAATGGTGGTTGACAGTTTGTTCTAGGGATGTAGAGGTCAGGATCTCAAAGGGCAGTGAGGATCACAATCATCTCCAGAGTTTGTAGACCAGAATCCTCCAGAGATTCCGCTGGAAAGGAGAGATAGGGCCATGAATTAGCATTGCCAATGGGCTTCCAGACACTTTTGCTGCTGCTGGCTGTATGTCAAGCAGCACTACTTCAAATACAGTGAGTTTCCCGGCCTTGTGCTCCTTGACCTTGATGAAGTGGGCATGGGGCTAGTGATATGGCATGAATTCTACTTAGTACATAATGAAAACCCAGAGCCAGATATTGGGGAAAAGCTGGCATATCAGAGAAAGGAAACAGACCACAGTCAATTCTCACCAAGCCAACTTCTCAGGTTGAACGGGGTAAATGCTATCTTCAAGAGTCCTCAGCCTGGCTGGTTGGTCCTACAAAATGCCTGAATCTCTGCCTCATCCTGCCTTAAATATCTTCCCTCTCGAGTTGTTTCACTTCCAGGTTCAACTCTGCATCATAATCCTAGAGTCAGGATTAAAGGTGTGAGCTACTACTGCTTGGCTGTTAGGCCTTTAACTCAATGAAATACAGAAAGATCTCTGTCTCCTGAGTGATGGGATTAAAGGCTGAGTCATCACTCTCTGACCTTCATGGCTTGACTGTGGGTGATTCTGTTCTCTGATATTCCAAGCTGATCTTATTAAATATACAATATATCACCACATGGTGATCCTGCTTAGTAACAAATAACAGTATGCTAAGATGGTCAGAAGGCTATTAAGTGTAGTTTCTCAATTTGTTTCAAATACCAAATCATTGACAGTCTCATTTCAATGTATAGACAAGGGTTCATAAAAAAAAAAATCATTTGGCCATGTATGAAAGTATCTTAATTTCAAGAATATTAGTATGAATTATGCAAATAGATAGATTTGGAGAGTGTCATCCTGAGTGAGGTAACACAGAAAGATAGACATGGTATGTACTCATTCATAAGTGGATTTTAGACATTAAGCTGAAAACCACAACCAACCCCTGGATAGTAGGTAACAGAGGAACTTTAGAGAGACATCCAGGAATCCCCTTGGGAAGGGGAAATAGAGAAGATCTCCTGAGTAAATTGGGATCATAACGGGGAGCAAGCAAGAGAAGGTGGAAACAAATCATGAGAGAAGCAGAAGCAGAGATCCATAGCTAAGGAGCAGGTTAAGCTCCTGGTACAGCTGGAGAGAGAGAGAGAGAGAGAGAGAGAGAGAGAGAGAGAGAGAGAGAGAGAGAGAGAGAGAGAGAGAGAGAGAGAGAGAAGGAAGAGGAGGGAGGGAGGGAGGGGAGAGAGAGAGGGGAGGGAGGGGAGGGAGTGAGAGAGACGAGAGAGAGAGACGAGAGAGAGAGAGAGAGAGAGAGAGAGAGAGAGAGAGAGAGAGAGAGAGAGAGAGAGAGAGAGAGAATGAGCAAAGGCATCAGGATCATGAAGAAGAGACCCACAGAGATGGCTGACCTGAGCTATTGGGAGCTCACTGACTCAGAAACAACTGCTGAGGAACCTTCAGGAAAAGGAACCAAACCTCCAGATGTAGACAAATATCGGCATGGACAGTTTGTGGAGCCTCTTGCAGTAGGATCAGAGTTTATTCCTGGTGCATGAATTGATATCAGAGCCCATTTCCTACAGAGGAACATCTAACCCAGCCTTGATACTGGGATGAGGGACTCGGACCTACCTCAACTGGATATGCCAGAGTGAACTGATTGACCTTGGGACTCATTGCCCTTCTTGGGGAATGGATGGGGGGATGGGGTTGGGGGAGGCTGAGGGAGGACTAGGAGGGACTGGGAGGAGGGAAGGGAGGGGAGCAGAGGTAGATATGGGAAAATAACTTTTTGAATAAATAAGAATCCTTAAGAATAGAAAAAACCATTTGGACATGTATGAAAGTATTTTAATTTCAAGAATATTAGTATGAATTATGTTAATGATATTTTATTATTTTTTCATTTAATCTTGTTCAAACTACATGGTTAAGATGTTCTTCAGGAGAGGTAGAGTCAAGGGGAGGGCAGAGTTGATGGGAGAGTGGAGAAGTCTAGGGGACAGAGGGTGGAGTTGAGGGGACAAGAAGACAGTGGGATCAGGATGTATGATGTGAGATCCACAAAGAATCATTAAGAAGTTAAAAAAAAAAAGAATGCTATTCAGGAATATTTTCCGTTTTTGAGATAATGTATTTGACCTATGGCCAAGTGAGATTCTGGAGAGATGTGGTTGTGACTTTGACAAGCTGAGCCAAAGTGATATTCTGGTGATTTGTGAAGGGATTTTATCAGCCCCAGGGAGGCTGCCAGCTGAACTGGGTACAAGAATGACTTTCCAGAAATGTCGAGAACAATCTACATTTATTCTGCCACCTTTATCTTAGAAGTTGGATAAGAACTTCATTTTCAGGTCTCTGTCATTTCTAAGATTAGAGCTTAAACCTGAAAACCAAATGTTAAGCCAGGCTTTTGCCTGTTACAAATGGGCCATGACAGAGATCAGTAGGGTCTTCATAGCTTGCTGATGTCACATGATACAGACTGAGTTCTCTGCTTACTTGAATGAAGAAAGATAAGCAGAAAGTTTATTTCATTGGTAAGTTGAGGAATGTCAACAACAGAGAGAAAGTCTGAGAAAAAGAAGAATGGTTGGAGGCATTATAATTCCTGATTTTAATAACAAAACAGTATGACATTGGTACAAAAGCAGACGTGCTGGTCAGTGGGGTGGTATTAGCGAATGCAGAATCAGACCCACACAGCTATAGTCACCTGATTTTTGACAAAGAAGTCAAAAACATATATTGGAAAAATATAACCTTTCCAACAAATTGTGTTGGGAAAACTGGATATTTTCATGTAGAAGAATAACAATGACATCCAAATCTTTTGTTTTATATAAAAATCAACTCAAAATGGATCAAAGGCCTTAATGCAAGATCAGCAACTCTGAAACTGTTAAGGGAGAACACTTGAAGACACAGGTATTGGCAAGGATCTTTGGAAAAGGACTCCCAACAAAGTCAGTAAGTAATATCAAAAAGTGAGAAGTGGATTTCAGGAAATTAAAAGGCTGCATAGTAATGGAAACAATTAAATGAAGAGGCAGCCCAAAGATTGGGAGAAACTCTTAGTGATATATTTGACAAAGAATTAATACCTAGAATACAAAAAAAAAAAAAAATCTAAACACCAAAGAACCATACCACACAACCAACAAATAGCTAATGGAATGAACAGACAGTTCTCAAAATACAAGGCACAAAAGATCAATAAACATAGCAAAGAAAGTTCAATATTCTTAGCCATCACAAAAATGTAAATTAAAACTATACTGAGATTTTCTCCCCCACCCCAGACAGAATGTCTTTCATAAAGAAAACAGTGAACAATAAATACTGGGTAAAATGTGGGAAAATGGGAAATTTTATAACCTGACCCTGGACTGTAAATTAATTCAGCCACTATGAAAATCTACTTGGAGGTTCCTAAAAAATTAGAAATCGAACTACCATGTGACCCAGCTATACCACTTCTGTGTAAGTACCAGAGATACCTACACATGAGTGTTTACTGCAGCACGTCACAACAGCCAAGTTAGGGAATCAGCCTGAGAGTCCACCTTAAGGAGATATATAAACACCATGGGGTTTTGTTTAGCTGTAAGAAACAATGAGATGATATCATTTGCTGGAAAATGGATACAACCAGAAAACATTGGAGTAAGTAACACAGGCCTGACTGGTGGAAGACAAATATCAGATATTTTTGCTCACTCGTGGATCCTCGGTTTTTATATAGAAGCATAAAGCCATAGGGCTATGAAAGCCTTTGTATGTATGGAAGAAAGGGAAGGGTACAAAGGAGGAAAAAAAGAAAGAAAAACCAAAAAACCCTATGATATTCTTGAAATTGTCTGCATGAAACTAAGCACTATGCATGCTGAACACACATCAAGTCAAAAAAAAAAAAAAAATGGAGAGAGAAAATCCAAGAGGCTATGAGAAGACAATTCCACATTTATGCTCTTCAAGTTAGCTGTACCTGAAGTCAACTAATTACGTGTGGAAAGAAGTGGATCGTTTGCTCGAAAAGGAAAACACAGTTCTCACCAATCCTTTCTGTACCTTCCTCAGCTTGTCTGACTGGACCGTGCTCGACTCTTTGTAGACTCCATTCCTCTGCCTATGTATCACCCATGGGAGAGCTTCCCCTCATCACACGGTGGCCCTTACAAAGCCCCAAGGACGGAGGAAAGGTTTACTTTCATAAAGGCTGTAACCTAACCCAAAGGAAAGCCAGTTATCTCAGTGGCCATATGTCCACCGGAGGAAAACACGTGTAGCATTTTAATCCCAGAGAGTGATATTAGTCGCCGGGCTTCTCAGAAGCTGACATCTCCATTCCTCCCCCACTTTTCGAAATCATGAAGGCAGTAACCCCTTTGCATGGAAATCATCCTCCCTGGCTAGCTACTTCATTAAATTACCATATGATTCCTATTTTATGGGTAGAAAATAGTTGATCTCAGTGAACTGGCAACTTAGAACTTAGGAGGCAAATTAGAGCAATTACTAATAAATTATACATGTGGTAACTAACAATTTGTCTATCACTGTGAACTGTGAGGGAGAACAGCCAGACTCCCTGGCTCTGCAATTTTGAAGAGTCCCCCCTCCCCTTTCCTACACCAGAAGCTTTCATTATCCATACTTTTGTGGAGTTCAACATTTCTCATTTGAGTTAGATTACAGCAGATAAGTTTGCACCCCGTCTGGAACTGAGAGCTTGAATACTTAAAAAGAAAATACTAAATTTTTTGTTGTTGTTAATACAGTCACCCCCCCCCCCATAAGTACCCCTGTAAGAAGTGAGTACCACGTTAGCTTTCCCTAATAAGTTTATAGGAGAAATGGCAAGAAATAGAAGCACAATATTTCTGCATTTATAATCACTACTGCATTTCTGGCTGAGTTACTATGATGAAATGAGAGCAACTTCTGTGCTATAAGGTGTGTAGTTATAAGGCAGGAAGTGGGATGAGGTCGGTTAAAGATAGATCCTTTCTCTTCCTGTTCTGCTCGCTCACCTAGGCCTTGGGTGTGCCATACAGGATGAAAGGCAGTGGTGATGCCATTTGTTAATTGAGGACCAGATTCCTCCATCTGCATATCCCTCCCACATGGTATGCTTTTCCTCTCTCCACTTACACCCCGGCACTGAGCTGTGTCCAGGCCGCTGTGAAGAGCTCAGCGGAAGGAGACACAGGCTTTCTTACTATGTGTGTGGATTTACCTGCCTTTTGTCCAAACAGGAGTTAAAGTATTCGCCCATCCTCCTCTAGACTACCCCTTACTGTGATCTTCTAGACAACCCTAATTAAACTTATAAGTCACAAGAAAAGAAGATGTGGAAATAGAGGGGATTAGTTGGAAGGAGGAAAAGGATCAGTGGGGATGGGAGGGAGACAAGAAATGGGGTGAATATGATCAAAATAATTTATAGCCATGGTTGAGCATGTCATAATGCAGCTTCCTGGCTAGGCTCTATGCTAAGAATGGGTGTTAAAAAACAATAGAACCTAACCACAACCAAACAGTTGTTCTAAAAAATAAAACAAGAACAACAAATAGGGTCTCAATGGATAGCCCAGGCTAGCTCAAACTCACAGCGGTCCTCTTGTCTCAGTCTCCCAGTGGCTGGGATTCAAGAATGAGCCACAATACCAGGTTCACAGTTGAGAGTTTTAGTAACAATCCCAAATATCCTCAAGCAATAGGAAACATTATTTTTCTTTGTAATTGATATGTGACATTCCTCCCATCACCAACCAAAATTATGTACCTCTTTCTCTACATGACATGGCAAATGATCAGTTTTAAAGTATTCTTTCTCTTTGTCTGCATAGAATACAGATGATCCATCCCTTTGTTCAGCCTCACATTTCTGTTTTTACCTAGAATTACAATTTCAGTATTTCCTTCCTAGCTCTTTGGTTATTTTTGTCATACACTTGGTTACAGGACCTACTTTCAAGCTGCCACTTTTCTTTGGGGAATCACAACAGGCATCTCCCCTGAGAAGTACTAATGCAACAAACAGGTCACAACAAAACCAGTCTTCCCATAACACCCAATGCCCTTCTGAATAACTTGAGGTGCTTTCAAAACGTGACCAGCATAACTCCTTTGGGGAGCCATGGGAGATGTGCCCAGCCTCTGTCCGCAGGTATACAAGCTTGGTTCCACTAGCCCAGCAAACATGTTCCAATCTCTTCTCTGAGGCTTTGGTCACATGTAACTTCTGCCTCTGGGCTCTGTACTCAAAGCCCCGAGGTTACTACTCTTGATCATGCTATACTGGCTTCTTGCCTGGAGAGGTGGTAATGAAACTGGGTAGAGAGCCCAGGGTTGTGCTTCTCAATTCTCACATCCCTTTGGCCTAACATACAGTAATAAGTATTCTTGTTCTCCACAACTAGAGAAAAAAAATGTTTGTACTGCTTTAAAGGATCTGTTTTGCCAGAACACAGATAATATATCTCATATAATTTATCATTAAACAAACTACCTACATGGTGACACACACACACAAAACCACATCATTTCAAAGCATTAATTCTAATTTGAGGACAGAAGAATGATTTAGAGCAATAGATACTCAGTATCTGTAATACTAAGCAAAAGCTATTTTTCACAGCTACAGAAGCAGACGGAGGGAAACCTCCCTTCCCTTCCCTTCTCTAGGAGGATCTGATTGATGGAAATGGTGGCACGGGAACCTGATTGCTACTTTCTCCTGTCAAGGCTACAGCGTCTGATTAAAAAGGGAAAATCCTGAGAACACTGCAAAGGGGAAAGACGTCTCCCCAGTCCGTGTGACTTCTGAGTTCCCTGCTTGCCAAAGAGCTCTTGCTTGCCTCCTCCATATTTTGGCTTTGTTCTCTGGATAATCGGAGGCAGATGGAAAAATAAACCACCTTTGCCTGATATTCTTGCCCTTGCATTTTGTGTGAGACTCTTTGTTACCAGGGAAATGATTAAGAACCTCTGCTACAGGTTTGGAAATTAAAATCCGTACACTGATCAAAGGTAGGATCTTGAAGCACTGTGCTTCTGATGAAGTAAAGCGTCCATCTCAACTCAGGGAATCTTGGCCAAGATTTCAGATCCCCATTACAGTTATGAAGATAGTGATTATGTAAACAATAAGAAAATGGGTTTTTTTTTGATAAGCTACATTTTTTTGAGATTTTTTTAAATCCAATCATGTTTGAGTATTACTTTAGTGCAATAAATTAATTTTGCCTACAACTTAAAAGTCTTAATGAAAAACTGTATAAGACACACACACACAACAGCTGAAGCCATCAGCCTACCATTCATTCTTAAATCTATTTTAAGGTAGGATATGATTCTCGTGTTGAAATTTTATGATTACATTTTCATGTTTTTATATATAAATTCAAATTATTTTTAACTTGCATAATATTTTGGTAAAACAGCCTATGCTGCTCTATGTGCTGTGTAAGCCAGATGCCCCGGGAAGCTCCTTATTGCCATCTGGAAGAATGCTGAATGCAAGATGAGGAAGCTGTTCCTCCAGGCCAAGTAACAGCAGAACCCCATGGCAGCTGACTGGTGTGAGGGGCGGTAGGCTTTTGAGTAGTAGGTACACCAGGTCTATTTTGGGGTGCCAAAACCCAGCATTGTTCTGGCTCTAATTATGAGGATTCAAAACTTAAAACTTCACCTGGATGTAACCAAAGAAACCAAGCAAATTTAAAGCCCTTTAAATACATCAATGCCTCTACCTGAAAAATGTGCCTCATTTCTCCCCTGACCCACATCATACCTCCTACAGGCCTGCCTTGGTGCTTCTTTTGATTTTCCTTCCTCTGTCTGCAGCTGCCTACGGTCTTTTTGTCCGTCTCTTGTGGTTCCCCAGGGTGACACTCTAAAACAGCTCCTTAGATCAGGTTCTGCTGTCTTTTTTTCCCTCCTAATCCCCCCAGAGAATGACCAAGTTATTTCTCCTGCACCCGTGCGGCTGAAGTATACATGCTTAACTCTTTTACTCCTTGTTCAAAATGCATCCCTGGAGTCCTAGGTTGATGGTCACATCTGTGTGTCTACACAGTAGAATGGAGTCCATTGATAGTGGTGAACTTTGGAGGCAGAACTCTCCCATGACCCAGTCATCTTGGCCCTGCATTTGCCAGCCTTGAGCCTGGCTGTTTTCAATCCAGTTTTCACTCGGGAGAGCCTTCTCTAGCTCTACTACCTCTGCTTAGGAATACCTGGCTTGTTTATAGTCACCTAGCCCTCAACCAGGACTTTGGGTCCTTTGTAAAGCTAAATCCCTTTCTATTTCCTTTTTTTCTGCCTAGGCCTCCTGACGTCCTCCACTTTACCCCGCCCACCCCACCCAGGGCAGCTAATTAACTCAGTCTCCCCATCAGCTCACCTCACTCTGGCTTTCTCCTACTCCCTGTCCTGAGGTTAGGGGCTAGAATGTTTTTTTGCTCTTTCAGCCAGACATGCCTTAGCATCTCCAGCTTTATGAAAGGCCATACCTCCTCCATTCTGGAGTCCTGGGCCCCATATACTTCCCTGGGCAATGAGGAGAGCATACACCTCTGGTGCTCTGCTCACTCACCTGGCAGATAGCCCACATACCTGCTAGGAAGTACTGCCCTGACCTGGTTTCCAGTGACTGATCCCAGATTTGCTGCTACTCCCAACTCTGAAGGTAGTTCTTAGAGGCTTTTAGGAGGGAGGAAATGGCAATTTCTGCCCTGCCCACCTTGCTATGTAGTAGCATTTGAAAGGCAGGGGTAGGCTTATCAGACTTGGCCAGACTGTTCTCCACCCAAAAGAAGCAGGCCTTACGTGACTGAACACGGAGCTCTGTGCTCAGGCAACCTGTTTTAGGTTTAAGGCAAAGAGCAGATACAGGGATGGAGTGGTGATCACCCCGGGATGGCTTTGTTTTTAGTAGGATAGTCTGTTGTTGCTCAGTTTTTCTTACCTGCATCTGTCTTCAGAAAACAGGAAGGTTTCCTGGGACAGATAATGAGCTTATGCGAATTTTAAAAAAAGTCATAATCATTAATCCGCTCAATGCACTTACTTATGTTTTATATCTTTCTGTTTATCTATTGATGATTTTTATTTCCTTGCCAGCCACCTAGTACCTTCCTAATCAAGACAGGGTGTGAATGAACAATCATTTAAAAGTAACCTATGGAAAACAGAATCAGTGTCACTTTTACACAGTAGGTTGGGATACAAATTTCTGGAGAACAATATTGCTAAATATTGCAGTACATATTCATGAACTAGAAATATCAATTCCAAAAGTTTTATCCTATAATGTGCTCATATAAGTGTACAATATCTGTTTAATCATAGTATTGTTTGTGATAAAAGAGAAAAAAAACACAATAAATGTATAATAATGGTTAGACACATAATCTTTTAATTTTTACAATTATTTTTCTTTTGATCATCTGTTTTATGTTTGTATGTATGTATTATGTATGTAGTGTTCTGCATGCAACCCAGAAGAGGGCACCAGATCTTATCATAGATGGCTGTGAACCATCATATGGTTGCTGGGAATTGAACTCAGAACCTTTGGAAGAGCAGTCAGTACTCTTAACCTCTGAGCCATCTCTCCAGCCCTAGACACACAGTCTAAGGGAGCATTACACAGCTATTCAAAATTAAGGGAGAATTTGTGGGCTTTAAGATAAAGGAATCCTTTAGAGAATTCAGTGAAGAACAAAGACACTTGTGGCTAAAAGGAGGGGTGGGTGTGTTTATTATTTAAACTTTCTCCAAACATCACCACAAACATGGTGACTTGTAAGCAGGGGTTACTGTGTAGTATCATGAAATTGTCATCCTCAGTATGGCGGCTTTCACATAATTCAGAGCACTGTTAAATAACGGGCATGATAAAGAGGCAAAAGCAGGGAAGGCAAGGGAGCTGCATCCACTACCCGGACACTGTAGGCAGGATGGTGGGTATGGTAGAGAAGGGGGGGGCTGGCTGTTGTATCCGCTCCTGGAAGCCAGTGGGAATTGTTAGGGCTCCGGCCTCATGTGGTGAATTTTCCCACTTTGTGTGCATTAGCACAGTGATATGTTTGCAGTTGGGTTTGTTTTGAAGGGAATGTGATAAAGCGCTGCATTTGACCTGAAGGTCTGATATGTTACTGGCCCCATTTTTCCTCACTATAGATAATCAGGTCCCACGTGGAGTCAGTTTTGTGCATATAGAAATCTGAAGGCTGAAGTCTAGGAGGAGACTGGGGCACATGGGGTATGGCGCGGGACAGCCAAAGCAGCACTGTGCAAAAAAATAGTTTGGGTTTACAAGTGATGGGATCATTTTTCCTGGTTGGCTGGTGACTTAAGGGAGGATTGGGCAAAGCTGTGAAGATAATTCCAGAACTTCATATGGCCACAAGAATACATAGAATTAGTACGAACTCTGACATTCATTGCCAGATTATCTGCTCTGCCTGAGAAAGACACAGAAAACCACCAGCGAGAGTAGACAGACTATGCAAGTAGATTACCTCTGCAGGAAACTGTTTTCCTTAAAATTCCCCTCACAGCCCACTTCATTTCTGTGAACCTGAGACTCTTTCTACTCACACACAACTACCCCATCAGACTATTCCTCTGTGTGGCTTCTCTTTGTAAATGACCATGTCTTCAGAACTTGGTTCCTCTTTCTGTTTAATGAGCCCAGTTATGACCTAAATGGAGCAGGTGTCACAGATTTTTAGGGATCTCAAACACAGGAAATATATGTAAGTTATTGTGTGTGCACATTCCTACCCCCTCCCCCCCCTCCCGGGAGGGCAGCTCTGATTCCACTATCGATGAGGTAATTCTCCAGATGTCATGGAACTCTGCTTTATAAGTCTAATGTAGAACTATCTTAAAGAATCTTGTTGCAAACTGTTGTTAGCTGTCATATTTGTTATGTATGCGCATATGTATTTCTAAAGGTCAGTGTCATATGTGAAGCATTTCTTAATTTAATATGATGTTCAATTGGCTGTGGCTTTACCAGTCTATTTATACTTCAGTAACAATGCAATCATCTTGAGAAGTTTTCAGCCTGAGACTGATTCCATTTGTTAGTTCTGAGTTTTCTTTAGTGAGAATGAATCTTTTTAAAAATATTTTAATTGTTAGTGCGTGTGTATGTGTGTGTGAGAGAGCTGTTGGTGTACATGCAGTGTGTGATGGATCACACATATAAAGGTCAGAAGACAACTTCCAGAGATTGAACTCAGGCCATTATGCTCTCACAGCAAATACTTTTTCCTGCTGAGTCATCTCAGCAGCCCAGGACTTAATCTCTTCAGGACATAGACCACATGTTGTATTTTTTTATTTCTAAGGCCTATCACAAAGCCTGGCAATTAGTTGATATTTAATAAATAATAAAATTCCATAATGAGTATTCAGAGTATACCAGACTCTGAGGTATAGTATATAGACCCATACTTGGAAAACTCTAAAACCATTCAGTGCCCACTACTTTCTATAAATTCTGTTGAATGAATGCATGCAGAATGAGATGGTGTGTTACGGTATTTATCCATCATTCAGGTGAAGACCAGGGCTGGAGATGCATTAGAATCTGAAGGCTAGAGACCATGAAGAATGGGGGGGAGGGGCACACAGGGGTATGTGTGGAGAAACATACCTAAGCAGCCCTGTGCATAAACCATGGTTGGATTTAAAAGTGCTGGGATCTACCATGTGTGATGGTATTAATCCATCATGCAGGAGAAGAAACGGGCTGCAGATGTAGATCAGTGAACCAGCAACAGTCTATCCTGTGCCACACTCTGATCTCATTTCCCACAACTGAGCAAACAAAAATAAAACACCCTTTAAGAAACTTGATATAACTTAGGAGAAAGGGCTACATCAGAAGCTTGGATATGTGTCTTCCATTTATGCTCCCTTACAGGTTTTAAATAGTTTTCATTCCTTACCAGAAAAGGAAATGCAATCCTGTAGGTCAAACTGAGCACCTCTTATATCCCTCTGATTCCAAAACTCTTGTATTTGAGCGAGAATCTTGCTCCTCAGCAGATTCAACTGATATTTGATTGACAAACACTTGTTAACATGGTAATTTGTAAAGAGCAAAATCTTTCTTCTGGGCTGCTTGTCTTATTGAGGGCCACACACTTAAATGCTACAGAGCCCAGTAGATAATGGAATTGGCACACAAGATCTTGGTGGAAACTAAGACAGCCAGGAGACCAGGCTTGATTTATACTGGAGGAAGCACCATATTACTGGCCTATGGGTCCCAAGACTGGTCTTCCTATCCTAAGAGAAGCCAGTAACACAGATGGTATGTGGAATGCCTGAGTTTTAGAAGATCATATCTTACACAAGTGTATTTGAAAACTCATTATGGCCAAATAAAACAAGCCATCAATGGCTGAGTGGGTCTGTGAGGTTCCAGCTTGCAAGCTGAGCTTCATTTGGGGAGTATCCAGAGCCACCTTAATCTGACAGATTAAGGCTCTGGAAGAGGGGTGAAACGAATGCTTTCGGTTTGACAGCTTCTTAGCATGCCTGGTGAGGAAAGGGGTTGCCCAATGGGCTACATTTTATTTTAGACTATTTGTGGGTTTGGAATATGCTGTTTATGGCCCAGATCCCAAGTCAAGGGTGGCTGGTAACAGTGTGTATTATTTTCTCCCTCCCAACTAGTCAAGATTTCTGCTGCACAATGAACTGATGTGACTTAGCATTCTTCAAGCCAATTTTAAGTGTGCAGAACTCTGCTGAACTTGCAGAAAAATTCACAACCCCGATGCATGCCTCCCTTACATTGCGCATGCTTCCGAGGGACAAAAATGATCCTCCAGCAACATACAATGCTTTCATCCAGAGTGTCCTGATTAGATTTCTGTTGTCTTGTCATAAGCCAGGATCAACTTGGAAGAGGAAACTTCAATTAAGAAAATGCCTCCAGCCAGGCAGTGGTGGCACATGCCTTTAATTCCGGCAGAGGCAGTTGGATTTCTGTGAGTTTGAGGCCAGACTCCTCTACAGAACAAGTTCTAGGACAGCCAGGGCTACCCAGAGAAACTCTGTCTTGAGAAAAAAAAAAACTAGAAAAGAAAATGCCTCCATTAGACATATTTTGGACTGTAGGCAAATCTGTGGGGCTATTTCTTGATTGATGACTAATGTCGGAGGGTCCAGCCCACTGTGGGGTGAGGCCAACCCTGGGGAAGTGGTCCTGGGTTGTATAAGGAAAGTTTAGGGAGCCATGAAAACCTGTCTCTTTAGGTACCAGCTTCCCTGGCACGAGCATCTCAGGCCTGCTGCCTACTTTGTAGACAGCACAGTCTCTGGTTTTGATGGAGGAAGCCATACACACTCAAAAAGAGCAGACTTCAATCAGAGACTGTTAACAATTAGTTCCTGATGTAGATATAAGAAGCATGTTTGCACATAGCTTCCCAGGGCCTCACTTTCTTTGAAAACATCAGCGGAATACTAATGGGCTCTGCAAGGCTTGAGGGAATAACAGTTTCTCTTGAAACTGAAGGTGTTACATGTGGTGTTAGTGAAGAGAGTTATTTGTTTGTACCTGTACAACGGTGTTGGTGGAGGACTTTCCAACTCTTTTCTCTCTAAGCAACAAAGGAAACTAATCATTATCTATTTAAGCCTAAACTTCCGGAGTCCTGCAGTGTGGGCCCCATCAAACGTTCCAGTTAGAGTGATAGGTGTCTGATCACAGGCTGCCAGGTGAATGACTTTTCGTTTTGTAAGGAGCATGTACTTGTTCCTTGACTGCCATGACATTCAAAAGCTGTGAACTGTCTAGCTGTTTCTAGAAAGCACATCTACTTCTGTTTATGCCTTCCTTCCTCACCACATCTGCTTGGTAGGTAGCACCAGACTACGCTTCAGGATGCATCAGAATTTTCCACCTCAGTCCAACGAGTCCCAAAGACAACCAAGTGATCACAAAGCTGGTTTGACTCTCCCTACAAGTTGAAAAAAATTTTGTAGACCTGGCTCAAATTCATATATCAGTATAAACCCCTCTTTCCTCATCAAAGATTCACTTCCCACCTCTTCTATTTTGCCCTTTCAACTCCTGGATATAGAAGAACTTATGCTTATAGAAGTAGAAAGTGAAAGGTGGTTCATCAGACCAAACAATGCAACTAAACAAGGCCATCTTAAAATTACTACGAACAAATGAGGATAACCTGACTACTCCTTAAGCTGTTCTCCACCTCTTAACTCAAGGTTAAGGCAATCTGCATCTCTGTATGATTCCTCTGTACGAGGAGCTCAGCTACCTACACAGACATTCAAGAGCTAAAGCTTAAATGTAAGCTGCACAGTTTACCTGGAGTTTATTTTAAGTTACGTAAATAGCTACAATTTAAGCAAGATATATGTGATGTGGGATGTCCTTCTGTATGCTGTGAATTATCATTGGATAATAAAGAAATTGTTTTGGCCTATGGCAAACCAACTTAAAGGCAGGTGGGAAATTCAAGCATAGAGACAGGGGAAGGAAGGCTGAGTCAGACTGAGACTCGATCCAGCTGCTTAAGAGGCAGTATGTAAAGGATATCAGGCACATGTCACATGGCAAGATCAATAGAAATGGGTAGATTTGAGAGCTAGCTAACAATAAGCCTGAGCCATAGGCTGAATAGCATGTAATTAATATAAGCGTCAGAGCCATTATTTGGGGCTAAATAGCAGTGGGGCTGTGGGCAGGTCTGAATCTTGAGGCTAGGTGGGAATGGCCAGGTTAGAAACTTATTACTACAAATGCATGTGTTTTTACTTTAGAAATTGAGAGATAAGTTATAAACTACATAACTCATACTGGTTGTCATATGTTCACGGAGCTGTGCAGCACTCACATAGTCAGCTTGGAACATAACCCTCTAAGGAGAAACTGCATATCCCTCAGCCTCCCTCTTTATTCTCCTGTTTCCCTCCCCTGGTATCCCCATGAATCTACTTTCCATCTTCCCAAACTTGCCTACTCAGGACGTTTTATATAATTGGCATCAACAATATATATATATATATATATATATATATATATATATATGTGGTCTTTAAGGAATGTTTTCTTTTTTTCAGTTCTCATTAAGTATTCAACACTCACCCACATAAAGTTAGATTAATACTACAGACACACAAGGGTACTGACTGTTCCACATGCACTTACAAACACTGCTCCTCTTCACTTCTGCACCTTCATTGGACAGTTTGCACCACACCTCGGGGCACTGAATATTTCACACACTAGTAGCCATCTCCCCGGTCTATTCCACTGCACCTCAAACTCACGTATACAAAATAACCTCACCATTTTTTCCTTTCTATGTACAATATCCCTCACCATTTACTTGTTGTGGTTAACAATAAGACCATCTGCCTGAAATAACTTTAAAACCAAGAAGCTTTTACTTTATTCAAGCCCAATTTATTCAATTTTGTACTAGAATGGTTCTCTACTCTGCTTCTTCATCATCTCTTCTCTGCCTACCTCACAAACACAGGCTCAGGGATATCCCCGGGTCCATTTCTTACCCTGCTCCAGCCTCCTCTGTCATGGCTGAGACACAAACAGCAGATGGCTCTATTTTGAAGACAAGGATGGGCAGGAAAAAGAGGCAGTTCAGTTTTGTTTTTTTTTTTTTTGTTTGTTTTTTTTTTTGTTTTTTTTTTTTTAATTTTCACCAGGGCCTGAGATGATTGATGAGTTAGGCATCCCTCCCATGCTGAAGAGAAAGCCCGCCACCTCCTTCAAGCTCCTCCTTAGGCTGCCTGAGCCCTACCTGTACAGGTTCTGACAATTAGTTTTCAAACATCCCACCTCTGTGATTCTAAGGGGCAACCCTCAGGTCTGCCATGGTGGAGGTTGGAATAGGAACACCCTACATAGGCACATATGTTTGGTTCCCAGTTGGTGGATTGCTTAGGGAAGATTAGGAGGCATGGCCTTGTTAGGTTTTGCTTTGAAATTATTCAAGCCACACCTAACCCAGCATCTATCCATCTGTCTGTATCTATCTGTCCGTCCATCTGTCTCTCACTGCCTGTTGCCTGTGGCTCAGGATGTAAAGCTCTCAGCTACTGCTCCAGCACCATGCCGGTTTCTTTGCCACCATGATGACGATGGACCAACCCTCTTAAACTGTAGGCAAGTCCCCAATTGAATGTTTTCCTTCTCTATGTTGCTTTGGTTATAGTCTCTCCACAGCAACAGGATATTAACTAAGACACCCTCTATTTCTTGGCATATAAAGACACTTTGGAATAGGGGTACAGTTGGAGTACAGATACCTTGTCCTGGATTTTCTTTATTTCACTGCTGATATGACTGAACTATAACCACGAGCTAAGTTGCCTGTCCCCCATAAGGACACACACAAAGGTGACGCTTTTGATGGATGAGAAGAGGCGCATGGTCTGAGTATACTGGGATCTTAACAACTAATCCTGCCATAGGCACAACCACCAGTTTATTCTACGGTAGGTCCAGAAGTGCATGGGAGTAGTGTGTCTCCTTCTTCACTGTGTATGCTCCCACTTTCAGTCTGAAGAATTCTGGTTAGGAAGCAGGGGGAGGAACGCCATGTATACCACTCTGGCATCCCCTAGGACTCCAATAGGGAGTTCACTTTGGTTTCACAAAAATGTTGTTTGCTTTTCAATCAACGAAGACACAGATGATCTGTTCTGAAAAGTCAGAGTTAGGAGAGGTTGGGGAGCTGGGACAGGTGAGGAGAGAATGGGTAAGAGACCTGGCTGTGGTGTCTCTGTCTTTCCCCAGGACAGGAACTAGCTAGCTGTCTGCCTATGACCTGGCTTTGCTGCAGTCTGAAGCCACAGGCTGGTCACTTCCTCAGTACAGGATCATGTGTCAGAAACAGCAAAGGAGCCCCCACAGAACTCTGGCTTACAAGGCAAAGATCTAAAAATGGCAGGGCTCAAATTCTCTCCTTTGACTATCAAAAAAGGCAATCGGAAGTGTCACCAGGCTCAAAATGCAGACATGCAGGGAGCTAGCTTTGGCCTGGAATGGCAGTTTATATGGGGTTTCAAATCCATACTCACTGCCAACTTATGATTTATGATGCTGGGCTCAGTCTACTGAGGCTCGTAAGTTAGCAAGCAAGATCCCCAACTGACTTTCCAATTGGATTGCTTTCTGCTCAGTACTTTTCTTGGAAGACAAAGCAGAAAAAACACAAGACTCAAAGGATTCTCTTAGAAAGCCCCAAAGCAAATACTCAAACCAAGACAGTGTAAAATCCTTTATCTTTTTCTCATCTTCAGCTCCCTTAATCTGCTCATATTTAACCAGTATTATCTATTACTTGTCTAACATAGAGAAGTTAGCTAGAATGTGTAAAACTCACTATAAAAGAACTAAGTAGGAGACAGATTTAGTTCAGGCTGTAGGAAGGAGAAACCTTAACTAACTTAAGGGAGGGTAGGGAAGGGTTAGTCTATAAGGTTGATAGAGGATAATGAGGTTTAAGGTTGGTAGAAGGGTCTGGGGCAGGTGGCAAGAACAATGGAGGGTTCGTCCAGGACAGGGATGTGTTATCACTCTTTTGAGATCTACTATTCTTTAAGAAAGCAATGTACTGATCTACAGGTAGCTCCAGGGTGGAGGAAGCAGGGAAGGGATGGGGAAGGATTACAAATATCTGGTGATATCCTATATTCAGAAAAGAACCTCGGATGTGCTGTGAGAATAAGTGTCTTCTACTAGGATTGTGGGAAGAGTAAGGGAACCAATCAAGTCAGGTCTAGCCCAGGCAGAGTACATGGAAGGAAGAAGGTAGGAGGCCCAGCCCAATGGCCAAGTGAGAAATGCACAGAGGAACCACAGGGCAACACACCACAGCTCCAGACCTTACTGGGTCAATGCCTAAGCCCTATCTTGGATCAAGTAGAAACTGAAGGAGCTGGCTAGCTAGAGCTCCCAGGGTGGGGACTTCTGGGAACCAGGCATGTTTCAACATTCTTGGGTCATGGATTCTTTTTAGGAGATGAAGACTATAGAGCCATTCCAGGAAAATGTACTAATGTCCACATAACTTTCTCTTTTCAGTTCTAGGGACTACAGGTCCCTAAAGCCACTGCACAGACCCAAGGTTATAAATCTCAGGTCCAGAGGCTGCTGCTGTGTCTAGAAATAAGAAGAGTGACGATAGGAAGTACCTGATGGATTATTTAAGCCTTTAAAACCTCTGCCAAGCTAAGTGGGATAATATGAGAGCTGGCTTGCGTAACACATCATTTGCCCCAAAGATTAGCTCAACACTTAAGCTGACAGTATGGGATAGACTCCAGGGGAAAGATGAGGGCTTGAAGGACAGTAGAAAACTCTCAGAAACAACCCTGAGTGAAAAGGAGAATTAAGAAAAATTAAGGAATCAGACACAAGGTGTGAGGTCAGTAAATAGACCTTCTATTTACTGCCAATATTCACAAAGAAAGTCAGTGAAGAACCATAATGGATAGAACTAGATGATGGGACTTTGCTTTTGGAGCCTACATCTCATACTAGACTAAGACACATGGCATTTCTAAAATGAAGAAAACTGAGCTGTATCCTCAGCCCACAAATACCTTTTCCAGATAAAGGTACAGGCCACAATTCTCTCATTATCTGAAAAAACAGACACAGACAGACAGACAGACAGACAGACACACACACACACAGAGTCTGCCCTTGTACTAATATCATGCCCACCCCTCTTTTTGAATTGAGGCATGATCTAGATATTTACTTTTATATAAGATATATACATTTGATCTAGACATTTACTAAAACCATAGTGTGATTCTGAAAAGATGCATTTTGGAAAGAATGGGTAAAGAGGATTACAGCTCCATGTACTATTATGGGGTTATGTGCAATGGTTTTAATTCAATATTTTTATATTAATACTAGAGCTATCTTTTTATATAGATGGATTTTCAGGGGATGGTGGGGAGGCTTTGGTTCTGAAAATATACAGTGATATTTTTAAATTCTTAAGCATACTTTTGCTGGAAAAGAAAGGGTTTTCATGCCTGACTCATTTTGGTTCCTGAGTGTGCAACAGGAGGATTGATTGTCCAAGGAAATTTAGCTTCTTATAAAAAAAAGTTTAAATCATTAGCAGAACATGCTCTGCATGAGTCCACAGCAAGTGTATCTAGTAGTACTAGCATTTATAGAAATACATTCATTGCCAAATGTCAAATGTTCCCCAAGGGCATGTATAGCACACTGTAACCCATGCAAAATATAAAGCACAGTATCAGGGGTCCGAAGGCCCGAGTCTGTAGCAAGCTTCAAGCTAAGGTATATGGCTGTAGGCAAATTACTATCCATTTCAGACAGAGCCCAAGTGTCTAAGATGAAATTAAATACATCTGCCACTACCCTATCTCAGAAACAGCATCAACTGTTCAAAATCAAAAATCAAAAATGGGATATCAGAAATTAAAACATTTGGAATCTCCAAAGTACCATATGAAATCATGCAATTATTATATAAAGTTAGTAATTTTTGAGAAACGTTAAATTTTTTGTTTGGGGATATGTTTCAAATTTAATAAAAACAGCCTGAGATATCAGAGAACAGATCCACCTCTTCCAGTTTTTTTTTTTTTTTTAGACAGATTTTTCTGTTAAACAGTCCCAGCTGTTTTGGAACTTGCTTTGAAGACCAGGCTGGGCTTGAACTCACAGAGATCTTCCTGCCTCTGCATTTCAAATGCTAGGACTAACAGCATGCACCACCACTGCCTGGCTGGGAACCTGGAACTCCTTCTGTAAACTAAGATGACCTCAAACTCAGATTTGATTGGATTAAGGGCGTAGGTCACCACTCCTGGATATTCCCTATGCTGGGATCGAAGGTGTGAGCTAGCTTGTCTGATCCTCCTAGACTGTGGGTAGATCCCTCTGATATCTCAAGCTGTTTTTATCATTAAATTTGAAACATATCCCCACTTTTGAGTGCCTACTTTGGATAAAGCACTTCTCAAGATGTTGTGAATTCCAGGGAAGAATAAGCCCTTATGAGATAGTGGTCTATTTTAAAAATTAAACTCACATTTTGTTCATATTTATCATAAATATCAAAAATATTTAAATTGGATGGTATCATATACAAATGAATAGGCTAACAAACAGATTCATTTGACATGTGGCAAATAGAAATGTGAAAATAATGAAATAAGTTCAATACTAATAGACACCTAAGGATGCATATTGGCAAATCTGTAAACATAGAAAATTTGAGCGGAATCATGGGATATCTTTTTTTTTTTTTAACTTTTTTGTTTTTTCAGATAATGAGAGAATTGTGGCCTGTACCTGTATCTGGAAAAGGTATTTGTGGGCTGAGGATACAGCTCAGTGGTAGAGCATCTGTCTAACGTACACAAAGCCACAGGAAGAGTTTTTGCTGTGGGAGTATGTTCTTGTACATTGTAAATATTTGTCCCTCTTATTGGTTTAATAAAAAGCCTATTGATGAGAGACAGACAGAAAGTGTGGGCGGGGCTAGCAGACTAAGAAAACTCTGGGAACACGAAGAACAGAGCAGAGATGCCAGAGAGACCAGTGGAGAAGCCAGCGGATGCAGAGGACAACTATGCTGCTCTGAGAAGAGGTACCAAGCCGCATGACTGAATAGATTAATGGAAATAGATTGAGATAAGATGAAAGAGCTAGCTAGCAATATGTCTGAGCCTTAGGCCAATCAGCATATATTTAATAGAAGACTTTGTGTGATTATTTGGGACTGCTGGTCCAGGTCTTGGGGCAAGGCTGGGCCCGGAATCATCTACTACAACTTCTATGCAGGGATTATATACATGTAGCCTCTAGAGACTACAGTGGGAATGAGTATACAGTTTATATCCTAACCCTAATAAAATTACATTAGGCCGCAGAGATAGCTTAATTTGTAAAGTGCTCACTGTGCAAGTTTAAGAGGCTGGGTTCAGATCCCCAGAGCCCACATACAAAGCAGGGAACAGGGCTAAGCTATCGGTGCTAATCCTAACTCTGGGATCTGGGAGTGCAGAGACAGGAAAATCCTTGGGTCTTACTAACCATCTATTCTAAGCTACCCATGAGTTTTTTGTTTCAATGACAGACCTTGTCCCAAATAATAAGATGGAGGAGTGATTCAGGAAGACATCTAACACTGGCCTCTGGCCTCCCCATGCATGTCTACCCACTCATGTGTGTACTACACAAACAATATAAAGATGTGTATAAATACACTGTTTCAGGGTTATTATTGTTATGATGAAACACCATGACCAAAGCAACTTGGGGAGGAAAGGGTTTATTTGTCTTACATTTCCATATTATTGTGATCACTGAAGGAAGTTAGAATAGAAACTCAAACAGGACGGGAAGTGGAGACAGGAGCTGATGCAAAGGCCATGAAAGGGGTCCTGCTTACTAGCTTGCTTCCCAAGGCTTGCTCAGCTCACCTTCTAATAGACCCCAGGATTACCAGCCCAGGGAAGGCACTACCTCCAATGGGTTGGGCCCTCCTCCATCAATCACTAATTCAGAAAATGCTTTACAGGCCTATAGCCCATCCTCATGGAGGCATTTTCTTAATTGAGGTTCCCTCCTCTTGGGTGACTTTAGCTTGTGTCAAGTGTGTGTGTGTGTGTGTGTGTGCGCGCGCGCGCGCTAAAAGGGGGGAAACACAAAATTTAAAAGAGATAGAGTGAAAAGAATGTCAGGAAAAGAACAAGATCAAACTTTGGTAGGTCAGGAAAACTTCCTAACAGACCAGTAGGGAAAGCACACGATATATCAGATTGGCTGGGCTATGGGACTCAGCTGTTTGACCAAACACTATTCTAGATGATGTTGTGATACGATTATCACTTGGACGCAGATTATCCCTTATAATCCTGATGGGCCCCATGCAATCAGATGATGGCTTTATGAGCAGAAGCTGAGGTTTCCTGGAATAAAAATTCTGCTTCAAGATTATCACACAGAGAATAGGGAATTATTAACCAATGGGCAGAAATTTTAGTTAAAAAAAGATAAATATGGCCTCAAGATTTGCAGTGCAATGCTGTGCATATAGTCAACAGTGATGCATGGTGTATTTAACAATTTGTCAAGAGGGTAGCTAATGTACAGTTACCACCACATAATAGTAGTGATAATGAAGAGGAAGCTTAACATCGACATTCTTGCCAAGTTTTCTGCTTGCTGTGCCTGTAGATCTGAATCTTAAGACTGGAAGATTAATTCTTACTTGAATTTGTTTACCCTGTGGATTTTGGACTTCCCAGCTCATACAACTGGTGAGCCATAACCAGAACAAATCAGTCAATCAACACCCCCTGCCCATTACCTCTTTCTCTTCATTTTGCTCTATCATTAAGCCTTTTATTCTGACTTCCTTTCTCTGGAGAAATCTGACTGAGATGGACAAACTAATGTAAAAGTAGAATATGCAGGAGAAAAATGGGAAACTGAGGAGGTAGGAGGGGGCTGCACAGCCACATGCCCAAGCACTCCAAGCACCCTGGACAGCTGCTGTGGAGACTGGGACCTTGAATTGGAGTAGGAAGCGAAATTAGGTAATGTCTGACCAAGACCTAAGGGTCCTGTGGACATTCCTTTCTCTTCCTCTGCCCCCTTGCCTGGCTCAGGGCCATGCATTGTTTTGGAAACCAGGATTATATTTGAAGGGGGACAAATCAGAGAATTATATTTATAAAGAAACTTTTTAAAATGCCTGGACGTTTTAGTGTAGTTAAGGCATTAATATTAAGGAAAGTTGAGTGAGGGATGCAAAGAAATTATAAATCATTTTTGTAACTTGTTTCTAAGTCTAAAATTAGACCAAGACACAAGGTTTAATAAGAACTGTAAAAAATCAGGTGGGCCATAGGATGTGTAAGCATCTTAGTCCTGCTATTTGGACTCTCCAAATTCCAGTCCACTCTCAGTTAATCCTACAGTGAAATTACTAAGATCAAAGTTCCCCCACAGACTTCCTATTTCATGGGCAGCAATGACAGGAAATCAGATCTACATTCCGAAGAGCAGGGGAAACCCACATCATCTATAGAGAAAAAATAACCCAGACCCTTAAATTTTATTGGGGACCAAAGCTCACCACTCCTATTAGAGAGCAAAACAGAATCATCACGGAGGAAAAACAAAAAAAACAGGTAAGTCATGAAGCAGGGTACCCTAAAACAGAAGAAACTGAAAAAAGTCACGCTCCGTTTTAAAACTGCAGACTGATGGAGAATCAAGACAGACCACATAAGTAAACAAGACAAGATTCTAAGGCTTAAAACTCTCTATTAAAGCATAAAGATGAGCATCAGAATAATCAAAATAATAACTAGCAACTTAGGAAGGGCGAATCATAACATAAGGAAACAATGGCAAAGTGGCATATGTAAGACATTATTATTACTAACTACACCAGACTGCATCCACCTGCACATATCTATTATTAGAGACAAATGTCCTGGGAAAGGGGCTTTTGGCTCATGTGCTGGGTCCTAAAACAAAGCATGGGAGTTGGTACTCTTCTTCCTCACTCTCCCTGGGTGCAGGGACTGAAGTGAGGTCATCAGCCTTGGCCGTAAGTAATCTTACCTACACACCATCTCACCAGACTCTCAACCGAAGATGACTTTAAATTTTAATCTCGTTTTAATCAAGCAATGTAGCAGTTTGAAACAGAAGACTTTAAGGCAATTCAATAGAGCAGTGAATGATTACTCCATGAATAACCTCCACGATTAATTCACACAAACCCAGACTGTGAGGATTTCACTCCCACCGTTTAGTACCAGACTGAACAGTGGCTGAAGCCTAGGCTTTCTCTTCAGCAATGAGAAGCCCTGGCTGTTCCCTCTGGATTCTAAAGTTTAGAGTAAAGTAATAGCATTAAGGAAAAAAAAAATCTTCCCAGCCTGACTCTGAATGTAATTAACTACTGAAGAATCTCAGAAAACAGCAATGAATAGGCCAGCCATGAAGCAAAGGATTGGAAACCTGGGAAATATGCAAGTTTGCAAACTTTCTCTTTGGAATGATGCAAACACAGTCCCTCTGGGTATGTGGCTTCTGTCCTGTGCTCACCAGGATGTTACTGAGTTTTTTATTTTTTATCAAATGCGTGTATAATTTCAATGTGAAAAGTTTTAAAAATACATCTGTTATGAAAGTCTTATAATTTATGAGATGGATGGCACCAAGAAAGTGATGCAAATGATATATGAGCGAGGATGGCACACAAATTAACCGCATAAGCTCTTAATTCCCAGAATGCCCGCTTGAGGAGAGGAATAGATTCAGTGCTTTTGTGTTGAAGACACAAATAGAGTTAGGAACCCAGACTGAGTCTACATAGGTTAGTAAGGAATTCCACGAGCCTGAAAGAGCTGATCAGGCTTTGGCTAACTGTGCTTACTATCCATCATCAAGACTTCTCTGGTGCCCAGATATATGCAATAGGAAGTAAAAAAAAAATCTAAGTCTTATAGCAAAATATGGACCCTGACTCAGAAATATAATTTTAACTTTCTCTTTAAATAGGACAATTTGAGAGAGAGACAGAGAGAGACAGAGACAGAGAGAGACAGAGAGACAGAGAGGAAGAGAGAATTAAGCTTGAAATACAGTAACACTTATTTATTTTGGCAAGATAGCAACCAAAACCTAACATACAAGCTATATGTCTAAATGTTAAAGGCATCAAAGAACAAATCACCATTTTGCAGCGGAAGACACCACACACAAGATACCTAAATTATAATTTAAAGTTGTCCTGGTTAGGTTTTTGTCAAGTTGATACAAGCTAGGGTCATATAAGCGGACTCTCAATTAAGAAAATGCCTTTATCAGATTGCCTGTAGGCAAGCCCATAGGGAATTTTCTTGATTAATTAATCATTGATGTGGGCAGGCCTAACTCACTGTCAGTGCCACCTCTGGTCCTGGGTGGTTAAGAAAGCAGCCTGAGCAAGCCATGGGGAGCAAGGCAATAATCAGAGTCCCTTCCTGATCTCTGCTTCAGTTCTGGCCTCCATGCCCGTCCTGTGTGGCTTCCCTCAATGGTGGCCGGGATCAAGAGTTGTAAGATGGACTAGATTCTCTCCTCCCCAACTAGCCTTTGGTTTTGCTCTTTATCACAGCAACAGGAAGAAAACTATAAAACAGGACAAGCTATTGAAAAACTAGGCTCAGTTTTAGCTAGAGGTTAAGTGTTCCTTTTCCTATCCTCCCCCCCCCCCCAATAAAGTCAGAGTTTGCTATTTAATCTCAAAGCTCTACTCTCGGGGCAAAGAAAGCACTATATACACATCAAAAACTCTCTTGTTAATGGAGTCGTTTCCTTGGCTCATTCAACACGCAATGCACATGACTCCAAGGACCATAATCTGGGCCAAGTGTACACAGACTGAAAAATTACAAGTTTCAAACCTTGCTCTCAAAATCATAGGACACTTCAGGTATTTTTACTTCTCACAAGGATGCCCCACTGCCATTTGATCATCAGACTACCTTTGTATGATAAAAATTGTATGTTGCCAGTTTCAAGGGACTGGAGATAACACATTAAAAAGTACTATATTTCTGAATGGCTGAATAAGGTCATGATAATTGTTTACATACTGCTATAGTTTCAGCACCAAACAGTCTACTAGGCTCAAGGACTTTATCAAGCTAAATGATGGCGCAGAATCCTAAAAAATAGAAAATTATTTCATCATAAGCCATTCACAGCCCAAAGTCTAAAGAATTACCAAAAATCAAATCTTTATACATATGAATCTACATACATGTAAATCTACATACATGTGATCCAAATTCATCAATAATTTAGTTGCCTTCTTCCTCCTGATGATGGCATGGATCTCCTTAGTGGATGGGTGCCAATGCACTAAAAATCTAAGTGCAAAAATGAACCAGGAGTTGTGTAAGGTGGGGCACAGAATGCATCTCTATGCCTTCTATGACTGGAAAGGGAGTGATATCTGTGGAGTGTTTAGTAAATCTCCCTACGATCCAGCAAATTGTAACACATATAAAAATTGTAACACATTTCAAAGAAAGGAACATTTCATTGGTACCTACCAGTATGAACACTTTAATTATAATTCTTAAGGCTCATCAGGGATAATTAAGAATCACTTCCTATTGTATTTTGGCCACCCTTGGTCTTCTACAGTTATATCAACTTGTGTTTACTAAAATGAAGTGGTACCTCAGCTTCTTTAATCAATGCTTTTCTCTCCCTGTATCAATTATCATCATATTCTTCCCTTGGCAAATAAATTCCTTTATGAACTTTCCACATGCCTCACAATAGTGCTCGAATACAATTTCCATTCTCTCACCTCCTTTCTGGCACTGACCTATAGGTTCTTCCAACTGGGTCTTCTTGAGGCCATGTGGAAAATAAAGAGTTGAACAATTCACTTCATCTACAAACATTCTCAACTCTGAGAAAAAGTTGATATAGTGTAGGCTTAGGTTATACCAGGCCCACAGTTGCAAAACTACTGGGCATTTGGTACAATCAAAATCTGTAATTGTTTTTCCCAACTTCCCTTAGTGCTTACATTCTAACAGCTCAGTTCTAAAACATTCAACTACAGTGAGATCATGAAATTAGCAAAAACAGGCCTCTTCATCTTGATAGCACCAGACATCACATTGGTTTTTTTACCACCCTGTCCAAAATGACGTTTATAATATTAAATTATTAATTACCCCATAGCAAAAGAGCCTACCAATGATGCCTGAGAATTACCTCTCCCATGGCACTTTGGAGGAAGTAGACAGGGGAGGGTGCATGTAGCACTATGGGTGGTAGACAGGTATCTGAATGGGCAGGTGCCTGAAGCAAAATCGCAGAAAATAAGTTTCCATTTTTTGTCTCTATTCCTTTCTATTTGGCTACAGCAGAGGTGTGAGAAAACTATATATATAAAATCCACAGAGTCCTGTGGCCTGGGTTCCACAGTTTTCTTAGTCAGGATCCTTCGCTGTTCTTGGGGTTTCTGTCCAGATTTCCAGGTCAGGGTGCTGATTTGATTACTGTGGTACTCTGAAAGTTACCAAGGGACATGGAGGGTTCATAAGTCTTTATCCTTTCTCTTCTTATCTTTGACAGCCATCTGATTTGACTGATAAGGTCACCATGACCCACAAAAAGCCATAGGAAGATGAGATCTTCCACTCAAATAATTTTTGAGATGATTTTCTATTCAGGATAGCAGATGCTGACTACAGCAATAACCAGATAGCACGCAAACACATCCTTCTTGAAATAAGGCCAAAGCTCCTAGACAAGGTGTAGAAGCTTAAGTTCCAAGATCAGGTGGAGGAGACACACCCATATCACCTATTTTAACCATGTGCTGGTTAGTACCTTGTTAGTTTTGTCAACTTGGCACATCTGGGAAGAGGGAGCCTTAACTGAGGAGCTAAAAGAATGAGTTCTCAGGTAACTGAGAATTTGAATGCATCTTGGAAATACAAGTCTGTTAAAGAATGTCTGCCTTCAAGTTTCTGATAGAAGACATCTTTAGAAGTCATCAATACCACAACTTTGGAGGGCTTCCAAAGGCTGGGAAATCCTTATGTAGCCCAATATTTTCCTAGTTCATCCGCAAAGCTTCTCCAGTCCTTCATGACACTCAGGGCACAGTCTTACAAGCAGTCAAACCCCCTCTATAACATTTCTAGGGAGGAAAATAAATTCTGTGTATAAAGAAAAAACTTATGTCATTATGATGGGGTCTATAACCCTATTACATACCTCTCTTCCTCTCAAAGAACCTGCAGCTGACGTAACATAGTCCAACTAAAACTTTTAAGTGCCTTTAACCTTCCAAAAGCCTGTAGTCTACTGAAATGGCCTACAATAGTGTGGATGGTTACATACATTTTTAATTATGTATTTAGACCTTTTGATTGCTCATGATTATAGAAATATAAGGGCTTCAGCTACTCCAGAGGAGTCAGCAGTTTCTCCCTATTCTACCCCATCCCTTTCCTTATAGAATCTCATTTGATTCTCCTGCTTAGACCCAGCATTGATTTTAGATGTGTGACACCATGCCTGGCTTTCACTGTTTTTGTTTTTAAATAAGCGTTCAACTAACCAAGGGTAGTGACATCTGTAAACCAAGGTGACTGAGAACACAGAGCTAGGAAGACTGTATTTGCAGCTAGCTATGGCATCATAGACCTTGTTTTCACTCATTTTACATACCAGCTACAGATCTCCCTCTCATCCCCCTCCCCTCCAGCCTTCCATGCCTCCTGACCCACTCCCTATCCTCTCTTCTAAAAGGGTAAGGCCTCCCATGGGGATAGACCTTGTTTTCAAAATAAAAATCTAAAAAAGTTATGAGGGAAGCTCAGCGATAAAACTTTCAATTGAATTCCCAATGCTGAAAATAAGCAAGTTGCTATTCATCTGCTAGCCTACTCAGTAAGCCAAACTCTTGGCATATAGATAAAAGAAATGTCTTGAATTCATAAAGCCCTGGGTTTGATTCCCACCATAAACTGAGTGGTGATGTTGAATTCCTGAAGTCTTAAGCATTTAGGAGGTGGAGGCAAGAGGGTGAGAAGATAATAGTCATCCTTGGCTACACAGCTGAGTTAGAATACTACATGAAATAAAAGGGAAGTCGCTATTGCTACACACAATAACCTGGACACACTGCAAATGAAGACTGTGGGAAAGGAGGATAGATATAGTCCCAATTATATGACTCCCTGGAAAAGGCAAAATGACAGAGTTAGAAAATGTGTCACATAGATGTGGCTGTAGCTCAGTGCTGAATAATTGCTCAGCATGTGCAAGACCCTGGATTTGATCCCTAGAGCAAACTATCACCACCACCATCACCGCCTCCACCACCAAACAAACAAAGAACTATATCAGAGTGAACAGAGGCTGGTTGTGGAAGAGGAGGAGACTCCAAAGGGCACGAGAAAAATTGGTGTTGTGATAGCTACACAACTCTATGTATTTGGCAAAGTGCATAGCATCACACAGACGAAGGTTGAATTTTATTAAGGTAAGTTATGTCTATGCCTCAGTCAACCAAAGTGAAGCCTCCATGTAAAGGATTCAGTGTGAGAGACACAAACTTCAAAACAACAGGTGAAATTCCCACGGTCATCAAGATCGGCTATTCTCACCTTGAGAGCTGGGGGTGATAGCATCTCAGAGACAGACACCCCACCCCTCTCAGACACCATTCTCCAGAGCACTAATATGTAAACTTCTTATCCAATGGTTCTGAGGGTGTTCAGCCTGTTCTTCATGAGGCTCTGGCATTCTGACACTGAGGTGCCCTCTTATTTTGCAGGTTGCCTGTTGCAGACGTTTCCTGGTATAGAGTCTGCCTGGATGTCAACATTTTCACAGTCAAGGGAATCAAGAGATGATTTCGGACTGAGAATTTGAGCTTACTCCATGTGTTTTTTTATGATGAAGCAAATTAATCTTTATTATTTTGTCTGGACATAACACGGGGGGGAACCTCTAATTTGGTGACATTCTCATAGAAAATTTCCACCGAATTAATGTTTTAGCAGAAAAATATGTCAACACCATCACGTACTGTCTCCATTTTGAATGGCTACAACTTGAATTTAAGTATTCTTTCCTCATCCTTCTCCCAACAAATAAATCAGTCAAACATAAATGGAGAAACACCTATACAGAAAGAAATGCTAAGGGAAGACAATGGGAGTGACTCAATGGATCGGCCTTCGGCAGCAGCCACGGCTACTCAGATACAGCCAATGGAAGTGTGCTGTGAGTGTTAGAGGCAGAGGCCCGCTTCAACTGCCGAGACAGCAAGGGAAGGCAACTTGAGAAGCCTCAGAAAGTAGAATTTACCCTGGGTCCTTCAAGGATGGGTAAGGTGTAAGACTCCAGATATTTTGGGCTGAAGGACTAGCTTTGCATACTTGAATTCATATTAGTTTAAGCAACCCATCATTTGCTGGATTGGTGGAACCTGGAAGTTATGGATATTAATTTTTTCTTTCAAATTTAATTTCTTCAGGCCTTACACCTCTCTATTTCTTCACAAGTCCCAAAGACTCTACAATTAATGTGGATGAGAAGATAATAAACAATTCTAAATTCTGCTGCGATGTCAAAGTGGTAGCTTTTGATTTGGCAATTAAGAAATCTGATTTGGCAATTCAGAAATCATTAAGCAGCTTTAGTAGGGAATCTTTCAGCAGACAACGGATGCAGGGTCCTGATGAGTCATTCTTGCTACAGTTCCACAGTTTTTCATTAGAGTATCCTAGCAGGGACTCAGGACAGTGTGTATTGCTTGTGGCCAAGAACAGGGAAGTGCAGAGCTGATAAAAACAGGAAAGGGGAAGAGGCCACACTGGTGACACACTTTGAGAGAGACTGGGGCACTCGCTCTCACCAGGGTCTCTGCAGCTAGGATCTGTAATCCCCTGAGAAGAAACATGTACAAAATACCCTGGTATGGAATTCAGGAGGATTTTCACTACAGCATTACTATTGCCAACTAAAATGGATACTTTTATGTTCCACAGAGAGCTTCTGAAGTCAATAATTGATTATTTATACATGGTAAATTCACCAGAGCCAGAAAGGTAAAAAAAAAAAAAAAAATAGTGTGAGGAGAGAGAAAGTTGTCCATTATAAATTAGTTAAAAATCAGAGTCCAGAAAAACAGGAGTAATGGGCTCCTACTGCATATGACACACACTTAGGATGGGACACATAAAGATGCTAATATTGATTATTGGTTATAGCTGGGAAGGAAAAACTGAGAGGCAGGAGAGAAAACTTTACTACTCAATTTATATGCATCTGTAACTGTTTATTACTAATATCTCAGAGCATTTATTGTTATCTGTTATTAACATGAAGGTAATTGAAATGGCAGGAACAACTATTTTGGAACTAGTCTTCCAACAAAGGGCACCTAAAAAGCCCCACTGCCTTCTCAACAATTTCCCACTTCACTGAGCATCTCTGGGGACAACTTGGTTGCAGAAATTATCTCCCTTGAGCAAGATCTGATCAGTTGTTTTCTTGACTTGTAGGATGAAAATCTTCTGCAGCGTCTGCTATGAGTTTTAAGTTCCTCTCTGTGGTGGGATTTAGGTGTTAGTTGGTAAGGTTAAAAGATATTTATTTAGGGTTTTGAGCTTTTGAAGGGGTGTGGCTAGTCTTGTTTAAGAGGGGCTGTTGGGATTTTGAGTGTTTTAACCAATAGTACAGCCCTGCATATTCATGAGTTCACAGAGGCACACCTGCAACCAAGATGTTCTGCAAGTATCTGAAGATGAAGTTAATGGGATGCATTGTGGTCTTCTGCTAGTTTTCCCAGCAATAGTACAAGAAGGCAGACTCTCACGGAGAGCATACCGACTGGTGTCTGTCTGAGTTTGTTTTTAAATCATACTTTATAACGAATGCTAACAAGTACTTTCTGAGGCTATCCCGAAACACCACCTGAAAACCAGGTGTATATTAGGCTAAAGAAGTCAAAGTTAGCTTTAGCTTAGGGCTAGGGAGATGCCTTAGTAAGGAGGAGCACTTGCTCCCTCCAAAATGAGGATCTGAGTTCAGATCCCCAGTACCCACATAAAAGCTAAATATGGCTACACAGGACTGGAGTCTCGGGGCTGGGGCTGGGGCTGGGGCTGGGGCTGCAAAGGCTACAAGCTCAAGATCATTGAGAACTGAGGACTGCAAAACAAGTATCTGTGAGAGGCTCTATCTCAAGGAACAAAGACACCCAGAATCCTCTCTGGCCTCTGCATGCCAACGAGCATGTGCACCCACTCTTGAGGAAGCTTAGCTTACTAAGTGGCTACTGATACGTTCCTGTTCAATCTTTGAGCCACTAACACTAGAGTACAGTGCAAAGTTTAGGTTCAGGAAGGCAACTCAATAAACCAGACTCAGAGAGCTAGTCAGTCAGAGATAACTTCCATAGTAGAGGACAGGACTGGATGGTCAAAGCAGAAGACAGCAAAATGAGAAGACAGGGAAGACGCACAGTTTCCTGTTCACGACAGGGAAGAGAATGCAGAGTGCTAAAACCTCATTCCAGAGGGGCTGGGATGCTGCCCAACGAGACTGAAGGTCCTTCAGGACTTCACTGAGATTTCTTGGCACAGGCATGATGGAACCACTGAACCACAAAGGAATTTTGGTGCTGGAGAGCTGAATGGCTCATTGTCAAACTGTGTTGAGCCAATGTAGGTCAGTGACAGTTGGAGACTTTAAGCTGTGTGGGCAACTGGCTGCAGTTGGGGAATATACATAGTAAGATAGAGGCAAGAAATTTGTGGACAGAGGCAATGAAGTAGTTCAGAAGACGTCTACAGAGGGACACCAGTTATTTATTTGTTTAGACAGAGTTTTTCTATACAGCCCAGGCTAGCCTGAAATTCACGATCCTTTTGCCTTAGCCTCTTGAAAGCTGTGATTACAGGTATGTGCCACTGTACCTGGCTTTTGATTTTTCTCATTATCCTGAGTTTAGAGAAAAAGATATTTTCAGTGATCTGACCAATCTGCTTGGCATGATCCTTGAGGAAGATTCTGGAGTCTTCCACCTCATCTCTAAGGATATGATTCCAAACACATAGGTACAAGCTCCTTCTCAATTCTGTTTCAGATTCAATTAGGACAGGAAGCAAGGTGTGGACAGCACCCACATCTGAAAAACAGAAATCCCTTCCAGTCACAAGCATATACACCATTGGAACAAAGACTTTAACGATGGAAAAGAAGTGACTTAAGACTAATGATGAACTAGCCTTGGTGAGAAAACACCAGATAAGGAACTGTCTCCCCGCCCCATATGCATACCTTTGTGTGCACACATACACATGTACTCTCTAAAGCAATTTCTTCTGTTCCTTTTCAGAATTAGAAAGTTTTGTCAATTTTTTTGAAATGGGATTTTTGTCTAAAGCTCCACCTTCTGCACCTCCTTGAGAAATGACCTCATTTTTGCAAGTCAGAAGATGTATATCTCCATACTGGGGGGAAGTTCTTCCCTACTCAACAGGCATGTTGAGGTACCCCAAAGCAGGGGGAGTCCCTATGGGAATCTTTCCTGTAGCTTTAGGCTCTCTTCCTTCCTTTCTTTAAAGATCTTATTTATTGTTTTATTTTATGCGTACAAGTGTTTTGTCTGCATGTATGTGCACAACGTAGGTGCCTGGTGTTCTGGAAGCCAGAAAAAGGGATTGAATTCTCTGGAACTGGAGTTACAAGCTGTTGTTAGCTGCCCCAGGTGGGTTCTGGCAAACGAACCTTTTTATCTACAAGAGCAGCAAGTTCTCTTAACCACTGAGCATCTCTCTAGCCTTTCTATGCTGTTTCTACAGAATAGTGCAATAACCTATTTAGGCTATCTTTCTGAATCCTCCTTTATCTCAGTTTGACTAGATATTTTCTCTCTTTCTTTCTTTCTTTCTCTCTTTCTTTCTTTCTTTCTTTCTTTCTTTCTTTCTTTCTTTCTTTCTTTCTTTCTTCCTTCCTTCCTTCCTTCCTTTCTTTCTCTCTCTCTCTCTTTCTTTCTTTCTTTCTTTGTAAGTGTATCCCAATCTCCCTTTGTGTTCTCTCTTGAGAAATTATTAGGTCGGCCATATTGCCTTTGCCCATTTGCTACATCAAATTTACTAAACTGATGGGTAGGCGTGACTCTTGGGGACTTAACTGGATTCTATGACTACCTCAAAGAAACACAAACACTTGTTCTGGAAAATAATCATAAAGATAATCTGCTGATTTTTTTCTCAAGAGGAAGAAAATATTCAAGCACTTTAATTATAGAGACCAATGGAGCTTATAGGTGGCTTAAGAGCAATTAAAACATATTAAGAGAAAAAAATGAAGATTAGCCTACTCTTCAAAACTTTCCTCTTAAAAAGCAGGAGGTAATGTTTTATAACACAAGAAATCTTAGATCTTGGTGGGTTTTTCTCTTTAATTTTGTGTAAATCACAGAGTCGATAGAAAACCCCAAACACAATGGCAATGGGAATTTGTGAGAGACAAGCCAGAAGCTTCTGTGTATCTATGTGCCAGCCAGTGAGCTGGAAATCAACCAAGCACATTTTCTGACCAGAAAGTAGAAAGTGCTCAGAATTCTGCTCCAGGAGCTAAGAAGAAATGCTGAGGTCCTGATTCCTTTGCAATCCATCTGCCTTTTTGCAGCTTGGAAAAAGTCCTCTAGCTCCGGATGACAGTGAACCAGAGAAGCTATGCTAGATGGACATTTGGCCTCTCCCCAATATGCTTGTTTCTTGACTTAGCTCCATACAAACCCCATGGAAGCAATCATCGGTCCATGGCTCAGGCCCCACACAGAAGCCATCAGGTGGAAATGAACCCATGTACTTTCTCACACTGGGCAAAGCAGACAGGGAAATGAGGTGGGATAAAGTCTAGAGCAGGCTGGAGAAGGGACCTGTGTGAATGCTTTAAAGCCTGATCCAAGCAGAGAACAATTCAGACATTTCCTTTTCTCCCAGGATCTCTGCTCTCTTTCTCTCTTGAGCCATAATGCCTTTGTCCATTTGAGATATCACATTGACTAAGCTGACAGTATAGGCTTGACTAGGAAGTTAACCAGACTCTAGTATCACTTTCACCAAGAAGCAAAGGCAGCTGTTTTGGAAAATGATCATAATTTAACAATTTGCTGAAATCCATCATTTAAACGACAGAAATCTCACTCATTTCTTTCCACCATTCCTGCCTTCCCTGTAAATCCTTAGACCATGTTAGAACAAATTGAGAGACCATAAAAATTCATTGGGAGAAAGGTAAGCCCTACGGAGCTACCTGAAGAAGCTCTAAATGACAGAGTAGAGTGAAAACCAGCCTGGTAGGCTGGCTCAGGGGTATAACATTTGCTGCCACCAAAGCTGATGACTCCAGTTTGATCCGCAGACTCCATGGTAGGAAAGAAATGACTCTTGAAAGTTGTCCTCTGACTTCCACATGTGTGCTAAAGCACATGCATGGATGCACACATGCGCACACAGACAACAACAACAATAAACAAGTCAGTGAAAACCTCTGAAAGGGAACTGGAAGACTATCAGCACATGCCATAAGATATCAGGACTAAAGCATCCATGCCGAAGTCCCAGAGGCTCTTTGCAAGCTTCTCCTTAGCTCTCAAGGAGACACAGCATATTGTACTTTCATATAATTGCTTTTCAGGTCTGCCTCCCACACAATCCTTCAGTGAATACCTAAGTCAGCAAAACAACAGGAATTTTTATATTGATCCTGAAATACTGGCAAGTCTGTAAGCCATGGGACTCAGCTGGGGCAAAACCAAAATATTGCCAACTGCATAGGAAGTTCTTATTTAATAAGATGATGCAGGAAACATGCCCCTTTTCTTTCTCTTTGCAGATGGCAGATTTCGTTTTCCTTACACAATGCCCATTTGTGTGGCAATTATGTCCTAACCAGCTTTCAGTGAACCCATTAGAGCCATCCAGTCCAGCACAACTTCCTGAGTCTCCTGCCCCTTGGAGATAAGGAATATGTTTACATGGGAAAGTCCTGAATCTTGTGCTTTAACATTTCGAACTCCATCCTTGTTCCTCCAGCCTACTGTCTCCCTGACATTCTGATTTGATCCACACTTATTTATTCCAAGCCATAAATTTACTCCATGACAGTATCACCATCCTATCTAGTCACTATAGTAACACTCTCAAGCTGACCTGGTCTTTGGTACTCTACTTCAAGGTGGCCTCAAAGAAAGATGTAATTTCAAAACACATTATTGGTTTCCATATGGTTGACTTTTCTAGAAGACACATATATGACAAAACTTATTCATTCAATGAATATACTGAGCATCTATCATTATAAGACTCTCAATGCGAAGCTACAACAAATAAGGATTTTCCTGTTGGCTTCCTTCCTAGAGCACTCACCTACTACTGATGTAGCATAGAGGGTAGATACCTGTTGGTGCCATCAAAGCTAAATTATGATAACAAAGCAAAATAGTAATAATACCTTAAAGTCTGGCCAAAGCTCAGTTTTCAAAGGACTGTTTTGCGTCTTTTAATATTTATGATCTTAAGTTAAATTCTCACTCGTGAATTGAAACAGAACTTTAACATCACTTAAACAGCCTTGACTGTGTTATTTCGGTTCCCCTGTAGCTTAACCTTCTCATCAATCTTCCTTTCTCTGTAGCTTCAACAAGAATCTCTTAGAAATATGATTCCTAGGCCTCCCTACCCCCAAATGGCTGCTCTCATATACTGCATCTCACTGATGGGAGAATCAGCTTTAGAGCCTAAAGTGGCATGATGGTCAGCTCTAGGCTGCAGAGTCCATTGGACTTAGTCAATGATTAGTAAATGACTTAGTCACTGAGTTAGATGTCAACGGAGCCAAAGGATCTCAGAGCTCTCAATAATTCTAGACCTGCAGATAAACAGAACAGCCCCAGATCTCACACTGGAAGGAGAACCAGAAAGGATGCAGGAAAAGCAGATGCTGCGGAGACAATTCACTTTACAGGATCACTAAACAAGCAAGAAACCTTCAGAATACCTCCACTAACAGGGCAGGACACATAAATTTATAAGTATCCTTGAGTAAATGAGGTGCTGACTCAGGTCTCTCAAGTTGTCCTCTTAAAAAGCCCTACAGTATATGTAATTTTATTTCGATTAAAATATATAAGATAAAGTCAATATTTTTATAAAATACTAATATAAATTCATTGTTGAAAGCAAGAAAATATTGAATAAGATATATGTTATAATATAACCAACCTAACTGAGGCCTTTGATATTGTTTGACAAGGAAAGCAGAAATTTAGAAATTCAGTTTTATTCTTGCTACCTTATAATAACAGGCCAGAAAGATGATACTCTTTTCTGTTCAGATAGCTTAGCTAAAGTCTTTGGACATAAAGTATATAGAAAACTGAACTCACTGCTTTTCATAAAGAACTACAGCTTAGCATGGCTTGAATGATAGGCACAAAACTTGTTTCTCCCATGATACCATCATATACCTCGTTGTTCAGATCTAAAACTTTGGGTCATCTCTGTTTCCTTTCTATTCTTCACCCCACATATCAAACCTATCTGAACTGCAGAAAAAAAATACAAATAAATCATGGTGAATTTGGTCCCAGCAATATGGCACTACATATATATGTTGTGTGCCATATATATGTACATATATATGGAGGGTAAGGGGTCATTTGGATGTGTTAGATCTAGAAATCTCACAGCACCACTGTACTTTGAAAGGCAAGAATGAATCCTTTCATATGGGACCCAGGGAAGACAGCTGTACTCATTTGGACATATGTCACTGAGAACGCTACAGAATGGACACTGCACATAGCGACACATTTCAGAGGAGAGTAGGAAATGGAAAGATTGAGGAAGAACTGAATTGACTTTTGAAGAATGACATAGCATTTCAAGAATGAAGCTGGGAAACCAACCCAGCCACCAGGAAGATGTCAACAGTGTGGCAAGTGATGAAACTGGTTAAGAATTCCAGCCTTACCACATGGCCTTTGGGGGGGGGGGGTGTCTTTCATTATCTCAGCCCTAACACCATTTGTCTGCTGATTGTCAGAAGACTACGCAATGGAGATGAGAATTATATTTAAATGGTTGTTTTCAAGTTCCTTCTTCACCATGTAAGCCTGGCCTACATACAACTTGCATAGTTTTGTGACTATGAAAAACATACCTGTCTGTCTCTCTTCTTGGTGGCTCTCTCAATGAAAGAAGCACGATGCTCATTACATTCATACAGACAAACAACATCCAAGGAAAGCGATTTCACTAGCTCCAAACTGGAGTCAGTTGTTTCTATGGTTAGTCAGGATTTGTGTTCTGTAATGAATGTAAAGATGATCAGTTTTTTCAGCCCTCCACTGCTGCATTGGCACTGAAAGGGAACAGTCAAGAATCTTGACAACTTTCCCTCAGGTAAAAAGGGTGTTTTACCACAGGTGTTCAGAGGTGGCTGGGCCCATTAGTCTCTAGGTGGTATACCTCTCGTACACAGAATTCATGGCTACTTGTACCACTTTTTTTTCCCAGGCCGGGTGAGCTTCTTTCTAAAACCCTGTTTGTAAGTCAGACATTATTAGGAGTTTAAGACAGAATTAACTTCCACCAGACCCATGCTTAGCTGTTGCTACAACGGAGTGTGCTGGAAGAAACTGCCTGGAGGGAGCAATCGATAATCAGAGTAGAGAAGAGAACAGACCCATGACAGGAAGTCCCACTAGACGGAGCAACTGGGAGCAGAGATCCCATCTTATTTATCTTCTAGTCTTGGAATCTAGCAGGTGCTTCGTATTCACAAAAAGTGCTTGTTGGATTGAATGGACTAAAAGGGAAAAAAAAGTTCCCAACGAGAGTGAAAGTTGGTAAGTGGGGTGGGAAGCTAGAAGGATAAGTAGTGAGGGTACCAGGAAAAGAGAAAACTCTAGTAGCAGAAGAGTCAAGACAACAATTATAACTATTTACAAAAACATGAATGGAGAATTAAATGTCAAAGGAAGAGCCAACAAAAACATAGCATTTGTACACAGGTTTCCACAAATGCAACATGCACACATTTACACACAAATGTGCATAGAAACACGGCAAATACCACTGGGGAGTTAGCATTTCTACAAACATGAAAGGTCAGAGTTTCTTGGAGGGGCTCATGTTGGTTTTAGCTCTTGTTCATGGGACCAAGAGGTTGTGGGGAGCTGACTTGCAGCTGGTAAGGGCAAATAACAATCAGAGGTAGTACATGCTCTGGAGGGAAGCATGTCCACCAGCAATGCCCTCAACGCTAGGCTCTTAGTTCTACAGAGATGTCATAGATAGACCCTTTCACTTATTCTAAAGGAGATCCCTTCTAATTCTATGTCCTCATGTGACCCCTAATCTACCTGAGGACCCACCTTGTTTTTATCATCTATATATAGCACCATCTGCTCTCTATAAATAGGTTGCCAAGCTGTGCAGTGCTTTCGCAAACATTAGAGCAGAAATAGTCCTAACATAGATCAATAATATTTGCTCGTTTCTCCATGCAGCTCTGCTTAATTTTAGCCCCAATGCAGAGCCCAATATGTATAAGAAAATTTCATATCACCTTCAAGAATACTACCAACTATGATCAGAGCAGCATAAAAAATTAATTTACTTTAATCTTGTCATGTCTTTAAAAAGTAGTAATAAATTCTGACTTGGTAAACATTTGTTCTACTACCTCATCACGTGGGGTTAGGCCTTTGGGGAAGATCATGAAGCTTATAAAATTCTATCCTTAGTGTAGTACGCCCTGTGTTCTTCCATCTGCCAATTTATCTAGGGTTCGATTCTTTATCCCACAGGCTCATAATCCAAAGAGAACACTCTGAGTTGCTGGGAAATGTGAACAGCTATAACCCTCAGCCTTACCTTTCTTTACTAAAATGTCATCTAGTGTACAGACAAATCACAGAACCCCAGCAAGAGGGGCCACAAGGCTCAGCCATATAAAAGATGCATTAGAATCAGCATTGGGTGCCCAAGTGAGTAATTAGGATCTACCTATCTCTAGGAGAACTTTTCACTTCTGTGTTTCCTATGGAGTTTCCAGCATAAAACTCACATACAGTTGGTGTCAGCTGATACTGGTCAAGATAAAAATAAGTTTCTTTTAAACACAAATTGTATTAATGAATACTTGAGTCCCCAATATACTTGTGAACTTCAGGGGTTCCTAGAATCCCATTGTATATAGTCCAAAATTTAGAAATAGTCCAAAGCCTACAACAGCAGACAACTTGATTGAAAGATTTATGTTACTCTGTGACCCTATGCAAGTGTCCATGGGACATCCCTGTCCTCATGTGGTGGTATTAAAGTGAGCCCACGACAACAGGCATCAGTAGGCATGTGAACACCCTGACATTCTAGACAGATTTTTATTTCTCAGAAGCTGTATATAATTTTTTATGAGAAGAAAATGTGCATCTTCTATTGTTTTAAAGCAATTTCTGATTCCTTTCCTGTCCCTACAAATTTAAGAACCTTTAAGTTAAAGCAGCAGTTTGGAAAATGATTGATCATGAATTTCAAAACTGAGAACTGCTAGAATATGTGTGCTGTGCCTACAAGCAGATGTACATGCTATGCTATGTATCAGAATCACAAAGCATAAGGTAAATGCAAAATAAACAATGGTCAACCAATGTTTGCTTTGAGGCTCATGTCATGAGAGGGAGCCCATACCCTTCACTGTCTGGATGACCAGGAAGCAGAGACTGGGTAGCCCAAATAGGATCGATGCCTTTCTTGTCCAGTCATCATCAGGGAGGCTTCTTCCAGAAGCAGACAGAAATGGGTACAGAGATCCACAGTCAGACCGAATGCAGAGAGAGAGTCTGAGTTGGCGGTCCCATTAGGTTCCCTTTCCTCAGAAGAGGAGAAATAAAGGCTGTGGGAGTCAGAGGGGATGGAGGAGACCAGGTGACTGAGACCCACTGAATCAACTAAGCAGGGCTCACAGGGGCTCACAAGAGACTTTTGACAGAGCAAGTGCAGGGCCTGCATGGGTCTGCATGAGGTCCCCTGGCTATGCTAAGGCTGTTAGCTTGGTGTTCTTGAGAGACTCCTAACAGTGGGAGCAGGTGCATCTCTGACTCTCGCCTGCTCTTGAGACTCTTTTCTTCCTTTTGGGGTTGTTTTGTTCAGCCTTGATGTGAGGGCCTTTGCCGAATCTTATTATATTTTGTTTTATTCTGTTCAGCTGTCATCTCTTTCCTGAAGAGGAAATGGAGGGGAAGTGGATCTGGGGGACAGGGGAAGTGTGTGTGTGGGGGAAGCAAGAAGGAGTGGAGGGACGTAACTGTGGTTGGGATGTATTGCATGAGACAAGAATCAATTTTTCAGTAAAAAGGAAAAGTATTTATTTTAATATAGCTGAAAATAAACTTTTTTTCATCCTAAAGGATCATTTTACCAAAAGAAATATAACTGGGTGTGCTTTGATACCTTTGAAAATCTATATTTAATTATTCATGACAAATTAATTTGGAAATGTAGCTCTAAGTTCAATTTTTTATTATAATATGTGGGTTTTAATATTTATCATAGTTTAAAGCAATAAAACCACACAGAAGATAAACATTTCCAGACACCATTTTCATGATATTCTGTCTAGAATAGTGTTTATTTTCTTGGTTAGTCTTAGAATGCACACTTATCATAAAGGACAGATTTGCTGCTGTTCCCCTCCCCTATCTCTCTTCTAGGTAGCACAGTAGCAAAGTCGTGAATCTTCACAAAAATGCAGGGTGCGTTGTTTTTCATAAAAGGGAAATATATATATATATATATATATATATATATATATATATATATATATATATATATATAACTTATCTGTAAGTTTGACCATGCTTACAGATGTTTTAAGAAGACAGGAAATCTTCATGAGGTACAAGAGATTCTCAAGAACTGTCAACATTGCATGGCTTCTCCTACACAGTGAGGAAAATTTTGTTTTTATAAAACTAACCTTATTAGTAAAGCCCTGTGACATCCTGCACACTTCCATTCTCAACAATGGGCCGCATTGCTGCTCATAGTGGCACAGTGGATGACCTATCTCGTCACTTCATCCTGAGATCTTTCTCACAGTAGCAGCTGCTTAAGAGGAAAGAGTGCTCAGTTGTTCTTTATAAAACTCCTCATTGACTGTGAGGGATTCTTCAGTGGTAGCTTATGAACAGGAAGCTCTTAGCACATCTCATCTGTGAAATAGAAACTAGCCAGTGCAGGAGGTTAGTTTGTACATGTTTTTGCCCCATGTCATGTCCTTTGGGATTTCAGTAGCATCTTCTCTTAATTCCTTCAACAGCATCTTCTGACAAAGAAACACCCATTTTAGATACATTTTTTTTTCAACGCCTTACTTTATCTTATGTTAGAAGAAGAGGAAGAGGAAGAGGAAGAAGAAGGAGGAGGAGGAGGAGGAGAAGAAGAAGGTGGTAACAAGTACGTCCAAAGGTGAGAATCAGGAAAGGATTCAAAACCATATCATTTAGTTTAGTGAAATTTTATTACAATACACTGTGGTGGACTAAATACTCAGCTCAGGGAGAAAGAGTGTGCCTAACATGTTCAAGAGACCAAATGACAACAAGACACACCCCTTTGTGGTGATATATTTTATATTTAATAAAATCAGCCTGCAATATTAGAGAGCAAAATCACCCACAGTCAAGCCCTGAAGGTCAGAGAGTGGTGACTCACGCCTTTAATCCCATCACTCAGAAGACAGAGATCTTTCTGTGTTTCTGTGAGTTCAAGGCCTGACAACCAAACAGTGGTAGCTCACACATTTAATTGTAACTCTAGGATTATGATGCTGAGTTGAACCCGGAAGTGAAACAACTGGGCGGGAAGATATTTAAGGCAGAGGAGGCAGAGATTCAGGCATTCAGCAGAAGCGACCAGCCAGGCTGAGGACTCGTGAAGACAGCATTTTGCTGTTCAGCCTGAGAAGTTGGCTGGGTGAGAATTGACTGTGGTCTGTTTCTTTTCTCTGATATTCCAGCTTTCCCCCCCAATATCTGGCTCTTGGTTTTCACTATATACTCACTAGAATTTGTGCATTACCCCCTCAAATCATTATCCGAATCAAGCATTATTTTAAAAACCATGTTAAGGGTCTAAGTTTTTCTGATGACACCTTAATATCATCATCAGAAAGTACCTCAAGGAAAGTATGCTCTTTCTAAATGATAGTGGGTATAGATCTATATTTCAATTAATTATGTCAGTTTTGAGGTATGAGGATAAATTATAAATATGATTGGATTTTATCATTTTAGCTAATAATTGGATAACAAACAGCTTATTTTAGAACAAAGTGTCACTTCTATTTTATATTGCTTATTGGTGTTTACACAAAACATAACATCTTCAGTTATATTTTGTATTAGTCCTTCCTCTCTCCCCCTCCCTTCCTTCCTCCCTCCCTCCCTTTCTTCCTTCCTTTGAGACAAAGTCCTACTGTGTAATCTTGGCTGGTCTGGAACTGGCCATGTAGACCAGGCTGTCCTAGAACTCAGATCCACCAGTTTCTCCTTCCAAAGTGCTGAGATTAAAGGTGTCTACCATCTCATTTGGCCTTGGTTTTTATTGTATATAATTTCATTTTGATATAATAAAGTGACTTGAGTTTTTCTACAGTTATTACTGTTTTATACACTTGGAAATATTTAATATCTACAAGTCAGCTTAGGTATACTGTATAAATTCAGCACAACAACCTGCAAGCAAATGATGGAATAACTTCAAGCTCTACATGTCCAGGGAAGGTCCTCCCTTAACAAGGGCAAATGTCAATTCATCTACATATTACATCCACGATTACCAAAAAAATTCTCATTATTTTGGCGGACTAAAAGTGAATTGGTGGTGGCAGGGGTGGGGGGGGGGTGGAGGATGGGTCTATGAGATAGCTCAGTGGATAAAGGTGCTAGGCACCTTTTAAAAAAGGTATTTGTATAGAAGCTTGGTGACTTGAGCTTGATTCCCCAGAACCCACATGGTAGAAAGAGAGAATGAACTATAAGCTGCTCTCTGATCTCTAGACACACATGATAGCACTGACACACATATACACATGCACACACACACGCACACTGTTAAATAAATGAATGAGTAAATAAATAATAAAACTCCAGTATTTGTCTTACACCTTCACTGGTAAAGCTTGCAATCTCTACTGAATCTAGGTTATCTCTGCTGTCATATCCAACCTTCAAATGAAAAGGAGCAACAGGCCTGTGATGGAGGGCACTGGTTCTCCGTTTTTGACTGCTTGAAGAAGCTCCTGGGCAATCTCCAAGGTCATGACTCCTTCCTTGTGGATTCAGAGATGTCACTTCAGAAGGCCTCCAGTGAATAATCAAGGAAGGTTACTTGGTGAGTTTCTGCTGTGTTTACTCAGGAGAGTAAATCCACTCTGGGAGTTGGATGAATCTGTACCATGTTAGTAGTAATGCTGGGTAATGTCAAGAACTCAAAGCAAAGTTATTCGGCACACACAAGATGCATTGGAAAGTCTTAACAGCTGCAAGTGGAGGGATGTGATGGGGTCATACATTCGTTATACTCAGTTTTCTGGGTAGCTGTACTTTGTATGGGAAGAAGAAACATTGCATTTTATTATGTGGTGAGTAAAAGATTTCTAGACTTAGAGTCTTTATCATCTGGATTCTTTGCTTTGAACATGGCTTTCCACATGTGCCAGCTTGGGGGCAGAACTCCAGTGTGCTCTATCACAGGGAGCAATGACAAAGTCATGTGTTAGTTAGAAGTTGGACAATCTGGTCTGATGATCAAAACTAGTATCAAGAAAGGACAGCCATAACATGTACGAGAAATTATTTCTAGGCAAGAGTAGCTTGTTATTCACATATAGAAATTTTTAAAGGCCTAATACACAGTGTAATCTTTTTAAAATAAAGATTAATAGGAGCAACAGATGGCCACCCTGTCACATCCCCATCAAAAATCATCTTCCCTATTCTTTTTAGAGAACCCCCAGAGATCCCAAGGCCTCTCCTTCAGTGACTAACTGCTCTAACTAGAGACCTTCACAGAAGCTAAGGATAATTCATTTTTAGGAAATTAAGTTGGTTGGCTATGTGTATGTCTGTGCAACAGATACCGTATATAACTTTTCAGTATGTCTTTGGAAAAGGTTTTGTTAGCAGAAAGAAATATAAGCAAATCTAATTTGTGTTTTCTGTTACTTTAGACTCCACCGATATTGCCCATCCAAAAGACTACAATAAATCATTAAAGAGCTGCATCTTGTGTACAGCTGTAATAATTGTTCCCTTAATCCTCCAGAACAGTGCCCAGGTGGATCTTGTGGCTTTCCTGTTGGTGCTACTTCTTGTATGGATGTTGGCTCCTAAGCACCAGTGCTGTATTTCATACGTGAAGGGACCGAAGTAGCTAAGTATGCAAATCCTCACTGGGTTCTGGCTACATGCATGCATATTGAATTTCCCCTCTTCGTTTTCTATGAAACTAAACCCTCCACACCCCACCAACTCCAGTCACCCAACTCAAGTGAAAAATGGTCTTGCTCCTTCTTGCATTAAAGAATGAAATTCTGGCTATTCCTTTGTCATTAGACACATTTAACTGAGTTCTTCAATGTAATCCAGGTTAAATAGTGAGCCCAAATGCTAATTTAAGCAACCAGCTAGTAACCTAGTAAGGACTGCTCTTACAATTTAAAGCTACTGACCAGATACTGATTTTATATCTTCTTAACTACAGAAAAAAGACAATTAATAGGCTTAAGAGATGATCAGATTACATTATTAACACCAGAACATGTCTATAGAAATGATCTAGGTTTTTGATCTTTTCCCAGAAAGGAAACATAAGGCCTTGAAATTAGTCTTATGCCTTCTACATCACCTCTACCTAGAGGTAGAACCATAACCAGGGGTCAGGATTTTGACTAGGGTCAAAGAAGAAGAGAGGATGGGAGAAGAGAAGATGGGAGACCTGACCATCTTGTCATTTACATTAACTTTAGAAAGAAATCTCATAGTAGAAACTCAAAATAGATAACTAATTGTAAAAGATAGTAAATGGATGGATAAAAACACATAAGGATTTAAATATTTATTATCCAGACATTCTTGAAACTAGAAGGTGCAACCAAAATCTAAGCTTCCATTTAAACTGTCTTTCAGACACTGGATCTTTCCTAGGATGTTCCCACTCATCTGTCACCTCACATTCTCTGACCCAGCTCTACACAAGGAGCTGACCCTACAACTCACAACAAGCTCACACTGAGATGGCTGAGAACAGGCACATAGAGGGAGAAAATGGCCAGCTGTCACCGTCAGTTGTCACAATTCCTGGTTTTTCTCCCATCAAAATCCAGGTCTTTTTACTGCTGACAGGAGACAACTTCCAGAATTTTCATTCTCAAGGGCTTTTTCCAACCCATTCCACAGCGTACTCTTCTTGGATCAGGCATGAAGAATCTGTGTTTAAGTTGGAATACAAACTGAACATACTATCAAGATTTTTTCCACTTCTGAATATAATTCAGCCACAAGAGTAAGAGTCTGGTGTACAGGACAGCATGTATGGCTGCTGAGAACATATACCAAGGGATGTAACTCAGACACACAAGAAGACGAGTACTGTATGGGCTCACCTAAAATGAGATGGAGCAGTCAAAAAAAAAAAAAAACCCAGACAAAATTAGGGAATGGTGTTTGTCAGGGTGTTGGGGAGGATAGAATAGGCAGTTCCTATTAAATGGGTATAGATTTCTAGTTGTTCAAGACAAATGACTTCTGGAGATAGATGGTGCTAACAGCTGCCCATTATAAAGGTATTTAATACCATTGAACTGCATACTTTAAAAAGTTAATATGGCAAATGCTATGTTTGTATTCTACCCCAATAAAACAATAAATTTAAAAAAATACTTATTCCACTGAGATTTTCTTCTCTGTCTCTGCCCTCTTCAAAGTTATAACCCACACAAAATAATCCCAGTACAAAATAGAGTGTTTTAATCTGTATTTATAACTTTTGAAAACACAAGCCTAGGGAGGTCTCTGAGATTCAAGCAATAAAGCTCTCCACTCAAAGTACAGTGAGTCTGTACGCCAGGATGCATTTGTGAAGGACTCTGTGCTGGAAATGAATGAATAAGGCTCTGATGACAGATCCAAATTCAGACATCACGACATGCCTCTATGTACTAGTCCAAATAACCACAGGTTCTTTGGGCATGTATTCAACTGCTCAGTGTAGCATGAAGGAGTGGTGATACTCAAAATCTAAGGCACCATTTTGGTTTGAGCCCTCAAAATGTAGTATCATCTCTCATCAAAACAAAGGCTGGAGAGGGCTGCACCCTCCTCCTCAGCTTTTCCTTAAAATTTAGAATATCCAAGTGTCTTTGTAAAACTCAGGTCTCTCCAGTGGTGAACATTCCCACTTATAAACACTACATGTCACTTATATTGCCCACAAAAAGAAACAAATGGTAGCTAGATTTTCTAGAGGCACCCCCTGCCACGTGCCTATACTACCACACTTTCAAGGGAGACTTTGAAGAGAACCCTCAAGAAATGTGCACAATCTATTATCCTTGTTAGCAATTTCAAACATCAAGTGAAACCATCCATGTAAGTGTATAGAGCTGATTATGGCTTTCTATCTATGTACATGTGAAGAATGCAATGGTTACCATTTTAACTGCTATTCTGAAGTCTGTCAATGTGCAAATCTAAACAGCTCAATTATTTTGCCCAACGGGAGAAGTGCACTATCTAGAAACAAATGAGAATAAGGCATTAAAAGGCTATCTTTGCTAATGCTTTCAAAGTGGGCTAAAGTTAGTTATATCCTGGTGAGTCTATCAGTTCTTTGGACGACCAATGCAAGCATGGTGAGACATACTGCTTGGGTCTCTAATCTTAACTGTGACTTTTCCTGTCTTATGTTTTACCATCAATAGTGACCTACTTGTTAGACCAGGTGGTTTTCCAACCAGAGCTTTTGATGCTAACACATGGGAAATACAATTATTTTTATATTTAGCGCAATGTGTAGCCATGAAACATTTAAAATGATTTCCAGCTTAAGCTATCTGCACTAATCCTGTTTTGCAGTAATTTGTTCTTTGTCATTTAGAAATACAGTAGTTATGGTCTGCTAGAAACAAAAGTATTCATCTTTTGTTTTTCTAAGCAACCTGGGAAGATGCTAAGACATGCTGATATTTAATAAACAGAAACTGAGCAGAGTCAAAGACTTATGTCCTAGTTACTCAAGAGGGGACTGGAAGACAAATGACTTGTTGAAAATGAACGTAAACAATGCTATTGGTATCATCGAGAGCTGAAATCCTTAGAAACATGATGCTAAAATCATTAAAAAGAGTAGAAAAAAATGAGCCCCAAGTTTCATAAGGGAAAACTGGGCAAAATCTCACTGAGAAACAATGCACTAGAGCTTACAAATCCTTGGGGAAAAAGTCTGTCAATACAATGAGGTATGCCTCAAGGTAACTCCACAATGTTTTACTAGGCAAAGCAATATTGCTGTCCCTAGCTTCATAATTAAGAAGCCATCATTACAAATTTATATTTGTATGTAACATTGCAAACATTGCTTAGAACGTAGTTTTGATATACAAGCCTCAGTGAAATGAACAAAGAGCCCCACAATCTAACAAAGAATATTTCTCCATGTCATTTATGAATAAGTAAAGTCCCAACATGCAACCAAATCTCCAAATGGTTGTCAGGAGTTTGCAGTATGTATATTTAAGTGAATTTCCAAAGGTGTGGCTACCACACCAGCTCAAAGGCAGCTGCTTTTGTGACCTTTCAAATCACAGGGTTCACACATGGAAAAGCACATGTTCCACTTTGCCTCTGCCAAAAAAAACCTCACTGCTACCCTGCAAAGTACTTGGGAAATACTCCAGCAACGTGTGTATCCATTATGAATTCTTTCTCACTGCTACTGTGTTTGCTATACATTTTCTATAACCCCTGCTGCTTCTCACCTATACAACCTTGACAGGGAAAAAAGAGGAGGAAGAAAAAGAATTCAGTTGATCTATAAAAGGGCTGGTCTATTATACTACCCTGTCAAATGCAGGCCCCCAAGAGCCATAGACCATATACCTATAAAACTTAAATAATAGTAATATTTAAATAATAATGACACATTGAACCAACCTTTTAATTTCTGGTCTCATTTTCACTAAGATCCCAGTGAATGCTCACAAATTTATATCTCCAACTTTACCCAGGTTATAAAGTGAGAGCAAAGCAAGAAGAAAGGGGTCTTCACTAAGATGCTTGATGAATAAAGAATGTACAATGTAAACATTAAAATATCCTCCTACCATTTCTTCTGACTTATTTCTGAGAATTAATATAAAAATAATCTGCAAGAACTTGACTAAAAATTGGTCTCAAAAACAAACACATTTTACTCCTCATAAAGTTTAAATCTGTTTTTGGAAATCAGACACAGGAAGTTTAGCCAGAAATGTATTTCATAGTAAGTGACTAGGAGGTTTTCCTGACAAAGGAAAATACACATACACACACACAAACACACACACACACACACACTCACACACACACAGAGCACAAACACATAGATGAACACACACAGACACACACACAGAGCATGCACACACACAGACATACACACATACACACACAGAGCATGCACACACACAGACACACATAGACATACACACATACACACACACATAGAGCATGCACGCACTCACACAGACACACACAGACATACACACACAGACACACACACATACACACACACAGAGCATGCACACACACCCAGACATACACACACACACACAGAACACGCACACACATACACCCAGACATCGCACACATACACACACACACATACACACACACAGACATACGCACATACACACACAGAGACATAGACACACACACAGACACACACACATACACACACAGAGCATGCACATACACACTCATGCACACGCGCGTGCATATGCGCGCACACACACAAACAAGTAGATTGACTCCTACCATGTGCCAAGATACCTTAGCTTATGAGGTTCCCTGAGGGAAGGGCCTAGGGAAAATGAACAGGGATAAAGGGAATGCAAAGCTTTTGTCCAACTTAAATAACGATTTATTTAGTTGTGTGCCAATATCACACTGCAAGCCTCAGAAAATAATGCTTTACAATGCAATTAGAATGAGACAACCCATAGAACAACAATGAAATTAAAAACCACACATACTTACAAAAGCACTCACTTTAGTGTAGGAGGAGAAGCCAGAGCAAAAGGACTTTGGAAGAAAACACCGCTTCGTGTGTGCCAATTACTTACGAATGAACATGTGCAGTAAAGCCACTTTTCAATTTGCACCTCCATAATTACTTTGGAACAATTAAGAACACAGTTCCGAGAAAGGAATCGTTTAAGTACATATATGAGTTGAAAAATTAAGTGTGTGCAGAGAAATCAATTTTAAGTGAATTTACTATTATAAACGCAACTATAGTTCTCCCACATTAAAAGTCAGCCTTATAATTTCATTCTTTAACAGTTGATACCCATTAAAAGTGTTGGTGTCAATAAATATTCTAAATAAGAAATCCAGAATGTATTACTAAAATGCCTCTCTTGTACTAAGATCTCTTAAAACACACACACACACACATATATAACTGTAGTAAGTGTATCTTTTCACCAAAGAACTTTGATATATATTTCTTTTGCTCATGAATAGAATAAAATGTAGACTTAATTAGTTTTCATATTTTACAAGAAAAAACTCTGAGCTTGATATATTCAGGCTCAAATGTCGAGTGGCAGCTTAGGGTAGGAGATAACGGCTGCTTTTGGGTTACTAGAAATCAAGACTTTGTATTCATTAATTAGCTTCTTCATTTGTTTGCTCATTTATTTTAAAGAATAGGTCAAGGCAACAGTTCAAAAACCAAATAAGTGAGTACGTTATATGAGATTGTTGCAAGTACCATAAAAAGGTGGAGAGGAAACAATCGGGAGTGGGAGAGCACCTAAACAGATAGATGGGATAGTCCTTGGATACAGTTACAAAGCAGAGATATTTTAAAACCTGGTTAGAGAAGATGTAGCCATAGGAACAAAGGCTGTGTGATTCAAGCAGAAGGGACCGCAAATATGAAGGGTCACAGGTGGGGAAGAGACTGGCTTATTACACCAACAATAAGAAACCCATGTCAGAATAGATAAACGAGGTCATGGAGATGGGCATTTAAAGCTATGCCGACCATGATAGTCCTAGGATATCTTCCAAGAAAATGAACAGTCACGTTGAGTAGGAAGGGACATGAGCAGGTGAACTCATGTCTGACTCCTAGCTTGGACACTTATTAGTTGTGTAATCTTCGCAAATTACTAACTCCTCTTGCATGCTAAATACTCACTTTACAAAAGCATAAGAAATCATGGCCAGTTATGAACACACATAATTATTGGTCTTGTTAGCAGAATGATACATAAAGTTAATAAAATTGTTTACATTCATATAAACATATACTATAAAACAGACCAGATAGAATTATTGAGAAATAAGCAATTTATTTATTTATTTTTTACTAATCAAAGAGCATCTACTTCTTGAGTACAAGAAGACATAAATTAGTACATTCAAACTCATTAGAGTTTATTGTGGCTGTAATCAGAATAATTATTGATTTTGGCTCACTTCTCTGTCCTTAATTAGTTTACATTGTACTGTTTTTCTTTCTGTCCACCAGTAGTAACTACCAACTACATAGCTGTCATGAAAAGGAATTTCACAACTATTTCTGAAGTCATAACATGCAGTAGACCTTTACATATGCTTCCCAGTGTCTGTCCTGTATCCCGCCTCTCCCAATACCTATCTCTTCCTACTTCTTCCTTGTTAACAGAATGCCAATTTTGCTTGCTTTCTCCCCTCTCAGGCAATGATTCACAGCTAGTGACTAAAATGTGGGTGGGCATATGAACCACTTCTGATCAGCACATGAGGACTGTGCTTTCTAAGGAATATTCTCATAATCTTAAGAAGAAAACTTTGAAATGATGGCGGTGGTTCCATTTTTTTCGTGTTCTAGATATTATGTTTTCAAGTGACATCTGAACTGCTAGAACCAAGTCACGAATACAAAAAGATGTAATCTTAGAATGAAATGGTCCATAACAACAGAGGCAGGGGAAGGTAAGAGGGAGCTACCTCGAGAATGCCATCACATAACCAGCCACTCTTGCAATATGCCCTATTTTTTTTTTAACTTGAAATTTGCATTTCTTTACCATGGATATCAGTTTGAATTGGATGCAGAAGATCTCCCATGGAAATGGACCCTACCCATTTCTCTTTCTCCGAGGTGGTCCAGGGCTAGAAGCAGGACTCTTCCCTAACTCTAGTTCAGCCAGGTTTAAGAATCTCGGAACATACGATAGGATGTTCTTCGGCATAACCGAGAGAGGCAAACACATGGGTAGCTAGTACCAAATTCTCACTCAGTAGTTTTCTATACTTGTTCCAAAAGGTTTCCTTTTTTTCTCCCACCTGGGACATTTGTTCTCCAGAGACATAAACAAAGTGTAGTTTTCTCAAATTTTTTGTTCCATAAGATTGTTAACTAAGCCTTTATCCAATTACAAAATTTTCAACAGAGATCACACGAGGATAGCGAAGATCCCAGGCATAGGCCACATGTTAAGGAGCAAAAACTGCTTCATATTCTACTTAGGCTGGAAGACTAACTTGGGAAAAAAATAAAACACACACACACACACACACACACACACACAACCATCCAGATAAAATTAGGATTTCAGGCAGATTTACCTGACAGTTTGCTGGTTTTCTCCCATTTGTTTAAGATTTTATTAAATGTCTTTACAAAACAAAGACAATATCTGGGCTCCAAGAAGCTGCCAACACCCTATGCTGAAGGCACTGGCTATGCCATGGCAGGTGGCTCTGGCTTCTCACCCTCTGTTCTGAGATGGGGTGGTGGGCAGGGTTTCATCTTTTGATTCCACAATGCTCACAAGATCGAGCAGAGGCTTTATAGGGCTTATCTTATCACATGTGTCCCAGGGTAGCATGATCTTTACTCTGATGCCCAACACACCTTGTATGATGCAAACATGACACATGGCAGTGTCAACATAGTAGTTAACAGGGTCCCCACTGTGGATCATCAGCCCATACACAAACTTCATGGACACTACAACCTTGCAGCCCTTGGCTCCACTCTCCTTAAAAACCATAGCAGGCACTTTGCACAGTAAATCTTCCTAGGAGTTTGTAACATAGCAATGGCGCATAGACCTCTCAAAGCCACCTTTTCTGCATAAAGCTCTACACTACTCTTGGGGAAGCCAAACCTCTTCTGGACTGCTGTAACCAACTCTCTGATCCCATAATCGTTCTCACCAAGATTCTCCTGACAAAGCAGATTACAGTGAAAAGGCCCATATACGACAAAGAAGGCCAACACCAGATACCAAAGGTGCTAGAGCTTGCTCTTGGAGTTCCCTAGCTCCAGATCTGTGAGCAATATATTTTAGTTGCTTATAAGTCATCCAATCATCCAATCCCAGGTATTTTGTTATGGCAGCCCAAAGAGACTAAGCTACCATAAAAGAACATATTTTACTTTTGCCAGCAGTGAAGCTGCTTATTCTTCTTCTCCTTCAGTAAAATAAATAGTGGATGTTGGGAATATACTCATTTTGTAAAAGAAATCATATACCAGAGGAGCTGAAGCTGGAACAGGGTTACTGTGTGGGGAGCTGATGACAGGGACAGGGAATACATTAAGAGATGGGATGATGTCTAGTGATTCATAATATTCCAAAGCCAGTATGGCTTGAAACCAAATTAACCATTTCAGTCTAATATCTACAAGAAAATGATAGAATTATAAATTTAGAACATAATTTCAAGCAAAAGTAATGAATACAATTTTTTTTAATTTCATCAGTATTTAAGAAACACTACTTGGAAATGGGGTAAGCATTATAATGGATAAAAATTGGCTAAGAGACTATAATTAAGACTGGAGTACTAAATGATGCCTCAGCTTGTGAAAGGGTCACTATGAGAATCTCACTTAATGTCTTCATTACTAATGTGCAGCAAGGTGGAAATTCATTCAATGTATGAATGGTATCTAAATGTGTAGATGTGGCCAGGGCAGGAAAGCTGTAGAAAGACAGATGAATGGGATAGAAACAATACAACCTAATTAGGCAGATGAGGGAGAGCAAACTGAAGCACCCCGCCCCAATGAAATAAGACAAACGAGGAAAATTGCAAGTTGCTGTCAATATTTTTTAGGAGAAAGGGAAAAAAGCCAACAGATAAAGGGGAATGTCACCAGCACGGGTAAGAATGGTAGGAATGGAGATTGTGTGAAGCTAATTACTCTTGTGCTGCATAAGGCTCTCAGAACATCTAATATCACACCAGAAAAATGTATGGAATGCTTGCAGAGAGTCCTTTGAGAATGGTCATAATTGTAGCTACTCACAGGAAAGAGATTAATGGTAACATTGACTGTGAAAGAGCTTTTATGAAGTAAGAGTTCTACCTGAAAATAGCAGAAAATAATACATAGGAAAGAAAATATTAGAGGGTGGTGACTGAATTATGAGAAAGGTTGAAGTTAGGGGCTCTGAAAAGCTTAAGGGATTACCAGCTTTCTGACCAAGGACATCTTGTTTGTGGGGCATGTATGCAAAGCATAAGAAGAATAAGTTTCTTTAAAAAATACGTGATACTTTAAATGTATTCTTCAAGAAGTTCACACATGTATACAATGTGTTTTGATTGTATCCAGCCTACTCCCCCCTCCAACTCCTCCCAGACCCCACCACCTTTACATTCCCACCACTCCCACTACAAACCCCGACCATCACCACATCACTACCATATCCCCTCACAACTTCAAGGAGAGGAAGAAATTTCCTACCTACAATACAGGGAAAGGATTTGAGAAGCTACAAAGCAAAATACTACCGAGAGAGTGCTTATCTGTTGCAGGGAAGAAGGTGAACTTAAATATACCACAGATGTTCGCCACTGCACTTTACCTGGAGGTCCCCTCAAGTCCTCCAGGCATCTAGATCCAAAGGTTAAAATGTAGACCTTCCTGTATGCAGAGAGAAATATTCCTGGTTTATAAGCTCTAAAGCCAGTATCTGAGCTCATGTTGCTCAACTAGGTGGCCTTGAATATCTAATTTCCTTTGGATTTAAATTTCAACTTTCTGATGTCTTCCTGGCAGATACAAGAAGAAAGCCCATATATTAAGTGAGACTCAATCTCTCAGATAAGACAGATAATCCTGGCCCATGATCTCCTGAATCCTCTAAGGTCCCATGAGATCTAATACAAAAGAGCTATATTAATGGCTTTATTTTAGATAGTTATGCTTAATTCAATTGAACGATAAGCTATTTGGATGCATGGTCCATACATGACTCCAGTAACGCAATTCCCTGCACTGGCTTACCTAAGCCACATTGTGACTATGTCGAGGGTGCTTCCTTAAGAGATTTACAAACAATTCTTCAATTATTATTTTTAAAAGCTTCCCCATCACAGTGAATGTAGGCAACAACAGCCTATCAACTCATCAGGGTCTTGCTCCTCAAAGGGCCCCTAAATTTTTCCCACCAATACTATCTGGTCACTTACACTGGACAGTGAAAGGAACCAAGCCATCAGTGGTTTCAGAAGACATGAGTGAGACAGCTCCAAGTGTCAAAGAGGAGCTGACTTTCAAGACATAACACAGGGTATGTGAACAGGAAGGATCATGGGAGATGGCCTAGAGAGGGAGAGACTGGATGCATTCCCAAAAAACGTCACACAAGCAGGTAGTCGGAGAAAGAGGTAAGCCAGGAATGGAGCAAAGGGACTTGGAAGGTGGAGCAGGAATGGATGAACCTTCTATGACATGCCAACACTGGTCCTACAATGCAGTTACTGCTACACTTGTATTTTAGATGGATGTTTTCATGCATATTTTTGGAGCCCCAAGAACATCCATTTGCAGCATCTAGATCATTTAGCCACTATTTATAACAAAGCTTTCCTGAGATGTTGGAAGATGAAAAATAGGCCCCTGCCTTTAAGGTCTTCCAGCATGGAGAGGAGAATGCAGGCAATAAGATGAAATCATTAGTATAAAGGGGGGAAATGAACAGAAAAGTTTCCCCAAAGTGTTAACACCTAAATGAATTTTGATCTAGCTACATAGACAAGAGTAAATAGTCGACTGCAATTCTTTTTTAAAAATGTCTGCCCATGACAGATACTCAATTAGTGTTTGTTAATTAAGCTTAGCTTATTTTTGATTTATAGGCTTGGAGCTACTTATCATATTTTTTTATTGTCAACTAAAAAGATAAATCTATTCATATTAGAATACAAGGGCATAATATTTAAAAATATTGTATTTTGGAGGCTGGAGATATGGATCAGTGGTTAAGAACACTTGTTGCTCTTGTAATGGACCCAGATTAATTCTCAACAACCAAATGGGGGGGGGGTCACAACTCTCTACGCTTCCAGTTCCAGAGCATCTGATGTCTTCTGGCCTCAGTGGGCACCAGTCATGCATGTGGTACACACATATATGTGCAGGCAGAACACCCATACATAAAATAAAACTTGAAAAATTGAATCTTGGAACCTGACATGGTGGAACATAACTACAATCCTCTCATTCAGGAGGGCAAAGGCATGTAGATCTCTGTGAGTTTGAGGCAAACCTGGTCTATACAGAGAGTTTCAGTTCAATCAGGGCTCAACAGTGAGACCTTGTCTCAAGAAAAATCTTAGGATATATACTCATAATTTTCCCAATTATGTCACATCTTCTTGCTCTATTTATTTCATAGCAAAAAGTTTTAAGAACCCTCAAAAAGAGCACATTTTGCTCACATGAAATATGTGTATGTTTTAGCACAAAATATACTTGGCAGGTCCTAACATAATTGGATGGCTACGCCTTGCAAAAACTTGATTTCTTTTTAATCAAATTTTTAGAACCATACTGGGTATCTTGCCAGAGCTGCCATAGTGAGCAATAAATACATCATTAGATCAATGGTGGTCTGATGATAGATTACTCAAAAGATATTTCCAGCCAAGAAGAATAAGATCAGATGTCTCATTGTGTAAAGATTAATAAAATATTGTTTAAAGCATAGATACCAAGTTAATATAACAGGGAAGGAAGCAGAACAGAACAGCCAGGGGTTTATGATGTAGTGATATTGATTTTGGATTTTCCTGAGTACTTGAGACCAGCCACACTATTATATATGCCTCTGATTAGACCTTGAGATGAGAAGGAAAAAATTATAAAAAAAGAAACCAGGGGAAGGCCTGCTGCTATAATAAATTATTAAAAGCAAGCAGGGTGAGTGGGTTGTAAAGACAATAAAAAAACAGAATCAATGCCCAAGAGAAACCCCAAACCATCCACACTTCTATAAATTTCTTACCACTGTGTCTGGCATTTCCCTGGAGGTATTTCTTTCCCACACTCTCCCCCCAGCCCCACCCCCGACCCTTCACTCTCAGCTGACTTCTTTTTTCAGAGCTGCACATTTGTTTTTCCTGTAACCCAGGCTCTGATGCCTGTAGTCATGTCTTCAGCTTGTATTAGCAGTGTCTGTGAGGACAAGATGATGGCATCCGTCACTTCATTCATCTGGATCTTAAATATAACACGGACACTATAAGCCAGGGATACTGAGAATGAACCATGCATCATACATGCATCAGTATGACTTCAACATCATCCTTCACCATTTTTCTTTTTCCTTATTGTTAAGTCCATAAAGCTAAAGCCACATTAAAACTTCTCTAGCTCAGTAACCGCTTCCCACTAGAAAATACTACTAGACTAGCAAGTGGAAAGACTCAAAGGAGCATTTTGGGAAGAACAGTTAGAATGGTTAAAATTTATATATTAGGAGATGTTAAGAGAACAGATTGACTAGAAAGATGAACTTCTTTGTTTTCTTTTAAATGATTTCACTGTGGGGATAAGGGTAAAGAAAAAAGGGTCAAATACTTGAAAAGAATGTATCAAATGAAAGTTAGATGCCAAAAGTATGCCATGGTAAAAAAAAAAAAAAATGTTGCACAGAAGTTTGCAATGACCTATGGCCCAGTTTCAAGAAAGGCAGCATTCAAAACGTCGCTTGCTTTCTCTCTCCCTTTTCTTCTTTCTTTCCTCTTTCCTTCCTTCCTTTTTTCTCTCTTTCTGTCTTCCTGTCTGTCTAAAGTGGGCGTAAGTCCATGCTGTTTATGTCTGTGGCTGTGGTGTACTTCAGGCTTCACAGGCATTCTCATCCATCAAGGAATGCAGAAGCCGGGACACGGGAAGGCAAGTAAGCATTTCGCTGGTGTGAAAGCGGTAGTATTTTAGTATAACACGGTAACAGATGAAAACAGTGCAAGGTTAGAATGCAGGTCCAGAGAATTCCTCCTGTAGGCTTTATCACCAACAGGGACGTTTAGCAAACTATTAGCCTCTCCATTTCATGGTTGGCTGATTAAGCTCAGGGTCACCCAAACAACTATCACATATGCTGGCTAACTTAGTAAGGAAGACTGATGAAGTCAAATCCACTGAGGGAAAAATGGAGAGACAATGGCAGGAAAAGAAAAAGCATCCACAAACTAGAGAAAGGCAGCTCTCAGGGCAAGGCCGACATCTCACTGACAGGAAAAACAGAATCCAAGAATTATATGTTGTGCTCCTCTTTGTTCATCTGGAACTAAGTATAAAAACAATCATTGTCCTCCAAAGATTTTTAAGTGACCTATCAAATGCCAAGTATTTCCCTAAACAGAAATTGCTCTGTAAAGGTCTCTGTGACGATCCAGTGATCTGGAACTATGCAAGTTCAGTGTCTCAACCTAACTATCTCCCTTTGTCATCAAGGAAGTAAATATTCTCAACATCTCTGACCTCTGAGAAGCCTTTAAAAAAAAACTTCAATGGTAGAGAGGTCAACTTCTGATACAGATTCATTCTCATTCAAATCTTACCTAAGAGTCTAATGTGGAGAATTTTATCAGTATGAAATAGACAAAGTACAGAACACACATCAGGATCAGAAGATAAATTTAAAAAAATTAATTGGTAATAATTTATAAATAAAACCTGACATTTCAGTAAGAATACAGGCAGCAATCAATTTTTAACATATCTCTGTGGTGATGAGAAATTTTACCCAGTGCATGAGACAGCTTAAAATATACATAAGGTAACTTTCAGACTGTGAATATCATGGTGGGTGGGGCTTATGGCTAGTCAATCAAGTAGCTACAGTTTCCCAAGGAAATACTTGATTTTGGTTAAGCCTGTACTATCCCCGGCTATGTTATGCTTCTGTCCTATCACCAATAGATCAAAAGGCCTCCCTTCTCGTCTTTCAGGGAGAAATGATCAACAATGTATACTGAGACTGGCCAAATCATCCCAGAACGTTTCAGAATCACTAGCACAGAGAGGGAGTAGAGAAAGCAAGGCTGCGGAGAGGTATTAAATTATTTTGCTTCTTCAGGAAGACTTCCTTAAAATCGGGGCCACTTCAGAACAGGAATGGTTGAAGATCACAGGCCCAGGACAAAAGAGCCTCAGTTGAAGACTTAATAAACTATCAATTTCATAAGGCCTGTGAACACCAAATTTCTGAATAATCAGTTGTTAAGTCAACTCACAGACCATGTTATTTTATATCATAAACACCACTCCAGTATTTCTTGAAATATATTCAAGAGATCCCTTGAACCAGAACTTGTCTTGAGTGCTTGGAAATGCAGATTCCTAAGCTACTCTGAGCCCCAGAATTGGATTCCTCGACAAGAACTGAATTTCCAAGGAGCCACTCAGTTCATTTGGATGATTCATGTGAAGCTAGGAGGATCGGTATAGCCCTTCACAAATATATATATATGTATATATATTTACATATATAAAAAAATATATATATTAGGTATTTCCATATTTTCTCCCAAATGTTTATGTACCATAAAAATGAAAATACTTCTTTTGATGAGTTCTTAATCCCACTTTAGCTTATAATGAACACCATTATTAAAATGTAATTAAGAACATAAAATTATTGTGAAAAAGATCAACTATGCTTTTTGAAAATATTGTTTTTATTGCCATTAAAAGTAACTATGCTATTAAAGGAATTTACAGCTTTTAAAGTATCAGTCATTTGCCTGCAGGAACTTAATAAGCTGTTGTAATAATACTCCTCTCATACCTTTTTAGTCATCAGAAATTTTATGATAAAGCCTTTTTATTATTTTTAAACTACAAATTGTGAACCATTGTTACTAGTGATTAGGCCAAATATAAACTTATTTCCAAGGTATAAATTCCTAAAGGCATGCTTCATTGGAATTACTAAGGCAAATTTTGACTTCAGCCATGGCAATAAAGTTCTATTTACTTCTCTTAAAGTGTGTGTGAGCCTGTTTGTGTGTGTGTTCAAAACAATTTAGTTGCAGTGCATTCTCTGAAGCAAAAGAAAACAGTTGTGATATATGTGTTACTGCAAGGCTGTAAACCAGCTTTGCTGGTGGCATAACAACCACATTTTTTCTCAGGGGATTATTTTCTTCTCTTTTACATCTCCCTCCTCAAATTATGGTTTCAACTATATCAGAAAACATAGTCTCCCTTTTAGAGACAGCATCCGTTCCATGTCCCTTAAGAAAACCACAAGTTCCAGCCAAATAATGGATGAAAGCAGAAGTCAAGAGGAAGGCTTTGTTTGTAGCATGCTGTTTTGCTAAGGGTTGCCCCCTACCCACGATCCACCCCAGTGCTCTGGCTGAAGTGTACATGCTATGTTTTAACAGATGGGCTGGCTGGCGGCTGCTGGGCTGTAAAACAGGAACGTGGAATCTGCACTGAGTGGTATTGAACTGAGTGCTCGTAAAGTTCATGGACAGATACTGACCCAGACAGACCAGACAGATGCAGACATGCACACCACACACACACACACACACACACACACACACACACACACAGAGTCACATACCTCTGTAATTCAGAGGAAGTTCAAGACTGAATCAATCCTTCATATATTTCTACCTCATTCTTCTATCAATCATGCACATATATACAGATGCTCAGATCGGTCGGTGTATATTGTAAATTCACATCTACTATATAAATCAGTGATTTATATATTTTAAAATAATCGACCTGTTTCCAACGCCTGATCCAACTCTCTCTAGTACTCTTAATAAGCTCTCATTCATTTCCAATAAGAATGACAAGACAATACTACACAGAGTTCTATTTAGTCCATAAGCTATATAAGCTCTATGCAACTGCACTCAGAAAATCAAGCAGCTTTTACAATAAGTGGGTGGGGGGAGAATTTCTCAGGCTTAGTCACAAACGAAGTATCAGGTTTAACCTTGAATCATGTTGTCAGTCTTGCCACAACTTCATCACTTAAACACACAGGTGCTTAAACAAACACCTCCAAACCAGGCAGGCGACTCTGCCTGGCTTATCCACTGGGCTCCCTGCTGGTCCTAACAAAGTTCCTCAGACACACCTTGTGGATGTGGAGGTCTGAGTACTTCAGGAAGAGGGGCGCAGACTCAAGGGCTGACAGGAAGCAATTACTTCAAACTTTAACGTTCATTATCGCTGTCATTTTCTTCGGATCTGCAGAGTAAGAAAGGGGCCTGCTAAGGTCCCCGGAGCGTCCCTCCAGTTCTCACTCGGAACGCGACTAGCGCTCGCTGCGCACGCCGGCTCGGGCGCCGGTTAATGTTTAGAAACCAGTCGCAGCCATCTAGGAACTGCTGTGCGGGCACCGGGGCGTCCCCGAGCGCGCCGTGTCGCCGCTGCAGAGGGACAGGGGCGCGCCCTGGACCTACGGGTGGCAACCATCAACGCTAAGTCGGTGCTGACGCACAGCCGCGTCCCGGACCGAGTTGGGATGCTTAGAAAACCAGAAGTTCGGGAGCCGGGACGCTGGTAGCGAGTAAGTGTCCCCTGCCTTGCCCTGTCCTCCTATAACCGCCACGCTCCCACCCACTAGCACCGACGCGGTCCCAGGCTCGCTAGCGAAGCGGCGCCGAGGAGCCGCTTGCACTGCGCGGCCACTCACCCTCCTGGCCCAGTCCAGACGCCAAATCCACGCCCCTACTGCAGATCCTCAGTCCCAAGTTGTCCTGAACCGCCTGCTGCTTGCGCCCCGCGAGATCTGGGCTCATTGAATCTAGTGGGCACCCGACGGGGATCACCGCAAGCCGGGCCGTCACCCGGCTCAGCAGTCACCCAGAGCGCGCTGACAATTCAGGGACCGGCTCAGCGAATGAGGCGGAACGCCGCGCTGCGCCGACTAGGCTCCTGGGGGGGCGGGGCTGCGGGGGCGTGGTCTTCTTCGGGCCAGCCCCCCGTAAGGCGGGGCAGCCATTAGTTTTTGACTGGCGTAGTCCATAGCCAATCGTCAGGGAACCAGGACTCCTGGAGGCCGTGGGAGGTGCTTACCGCGTGGTCCCGCCCCCAGTCACTGTCCAATCGTCTACGGCCGAGCGTTGGCCCGGAGACGCTCTGCCAACCCTTAAGTTGTGAAGTGCGGTGCTGGTGGCGGCAGCGGCGGAGGCGGCTGCGGCGTTAGGAGCCTGCAGCTTCAGCATGGCCCGATGAAGTGGGACCCGAACGCCCTGGGAAGGAGGCTGCGACCGGGAACAGCTTTGCTGACAAACGGCAGGAGCTCCCAGAGCCGTCGCAAGTGGGCACGCTGTGCAGAACAACCCTCGTAGCTGGCACCAGTAGGAGGCGCGGGACTTGGCCCCAAAGACGCCCCAGACATCCGAGGACTCTGAGTACCCGTAGAGGGTGAGTCCCACCAAGTCCAACCCTTCTGGAAACGGCTCTAAACTCAGAAACAAAAACTCTGCCCCAGCCAACCTCCGGGAAGGTACAAAGCAAGACTCTCCCTTTCCCTCCACACCGCTAGAGACCCCTAGCAAAAGCTTGATTCTTCTCACGCCCTAAGGTGCCCCATGCACTCCCCATCCTCCACACTAGGTTCTGCTGCTTGCTGTCTTCTTGGTCCTCCAGGAATATCGAGAGACCAGAATCATCCATCTTCTTGGACAGAAAACCGCAGAGCAAGCTACATCTGTCGAACTCTGCATTCCCCTCTCTCCCCTTTGGAAATGCTTGATGAGGATAAAGATGTGAAGCAGCTCATAGTTGAAAGCGCATTGGGAGCCTTTAGGTCACTGCCAGCTGACTGCTACAATCTTGCTATAATCGTCCTTTCGGCCAGGTTTTAAGGCTGTACAACATGTCCGTGTGTGCACGCGCGAGACACACACACACACACACACACACACACACACACACACACACACACACACACGAGGAGATGGGGAGTTGAACGGAATATACAGCCAAAAAGCATATACCTGAGTATTGCTGTCTAACTAAGGCTTAGCATATAGAGCATGTTCTAGACCGTCTTCTGGTGTAGGAAGGTAGAGCCTGTTTGTGCTTAGACCTGTACCTGTTCACCCAACTCATGTTAGTAGTTAGTAGCACAGCGCTATAGAGAGAAGGCGGCAAACTTCTTGGTATTCTACCACTCATATGTTCCCCCCACTGCACCCCACCTCCATGCTTCTGCTTGCAAACCAAGCAGTTCAGATCACTGTCTCAGTTCTGAGAAAGCCTAAAGGAAGGGTCTATGTAGTCTTTCAGTACAGGCAGCTATTCATGTGTGAGAGCACTGCAGGTGTCATTTCAATGGCGACCTGGCTTCTACAAGTTCCTGCATTTATAGCTCATGTCTCTTGAGACAGTTCTGAGGAAGTCACCGGGAGAGAAGTAATGTAGAGCCAGCTTTTAGCTGGTAAGGAGTGAAACACCCCTGTAACAGGCAAAGCTCTTAGGTGAGTATTAAACTCTGGAAAAGGGCCATAGGGAGGTTGTCAGAGGGGGCAAAAATGGACCTGGATATACCTTATGAAGCTGTAAAAAAAATTAGTGATGGAAAGCCTGAACCAAAATACTGGTTCAGATGAGAAAGTTGTTTAATTCCTGCAGTCACTTAGCAGCTGCAGAGTGACAAAGGAGCATGGCCTTTGCCTACAAAAATTTAAAGGTAGAGAAGATTAATAGATTATATGAATCTTTGTTCATGCTGGGATGGAGTGGGATTGGGGTGGGGACTGGTCTGGGGGTGTCAGACAGGACAAAAGGAGGCCCAGAAGACTTCCTAGTTCTGATAGTGTGTCTGCCAGATGCTGTCACGGCTGTCACTGCGACAAGATACTTGAGAAAGCATGTTGTCCAAGGAGGAAGGCTTTATATCAGCTTACAGTTACAGAGGCAGAAGTTCATGGTTTCTTGACCCCTTTGGGCCTGTGGCAACATGTTGCTTCATGGTGGAAAAACTAGGTAGAACAATGCCACACACTTCAGTGGTGACCAAGAATAGGGGGATGGGCAGAGAAGGGGGATGGGTCAAAGTGCCCCTAATGTCCTAGCTTCCAGAGGGTCCGGCCTTGGAAAGGTTCTACACCTCTCTATAGTGCCACAGGCTGGAAGCCAAGTCCTCAACCATGGATCTTTAATCCAAACCACAGCAACCAGGAGCACCCCGATCTCCTTTGAACCCGTGTTCTTCTGATTGCCTTCATGACCCACTGAAGGCTATCATGAAACACTGTCTCTGACTGGGATAATAGGAAGCTCCCATGGAAGAAATGTATGTCTTTGGACTTTGTCCATTCACACTTGTAGATGTAAGTGGAGAAGTTGTCTATCAGTACTCATCATGATCTTGTCCAGTGAGAGTTTTTTTACAGGTGCTGTTATCTTTTAAAAAATATCTTTTGGCTGATAGGATTGCTCAGAGAGTAAAGGATACTTGCTACCAAGCCTGAATACTGAGTTCTATCCTTGGACCCCACTTAGGGGAAGAAAACATTTCCCTCAAATTGTCTTCTAACCTCCACATGTGCATCATGCTGTGGCTGCTGGCATGCACATGCGTACACCTTACGAATGAATGTCATATTAAAGAAATTAAAAATAACGTTAGCAGAGCTGGTGAAGCACTTGGGATATGTGGGTGAGGCTCTGGGTTTGATTAAGAGCACTAGAAAACATTTACATCACCTTGGTAAGTAGGAGGTAACTTCTGGCTGAAGACTCCAAGTAAAGTGACATTTACATTAGCTGATGAGGGGGAAATGAAGAAACTTCCTTTTATAAATAAGAAGTATATAACTAATGCTTCCATTTCCATTGCTTTCATCTATAGATACAGCCATCTACGATTCTTAGATTAATTATATATCTCAGTTTCTCTTTAAGAATGAATGCTATTCCCCCTCCTGCCTCCTTGCCCCACTCATCAATGCCAGAGGCAGATATGAGAGCTGCAACACCCAGGAAGGCAGGCCCTGCACCTAGCCAGGGCAGCATAATACAGCCAACTCTGTTAGCGCAGGCGTGGGTGAGCTAGCCCCAAAATTGCGAGCATGGGAGAGCTGTCCCATTTTTGTTGTGTGGCAGCATGGACAAGGGAATAAAGCCCTCCCCAAGCCCATCGATGCCTGAGGCAGAGGGAGAGCTAGCCCTGTAGTTGTAAAAGTGGGAGAGCTATCCCACTCTGGAGAGCAGACCTTGTACCTTCCCAGAGGCACAATAAAGCCAACCCTATTAGCACAGGTATGGGTGAGCTAGCCCCCAGATTGTGAACATGAGAGATCTGTCCCCATTTCCCACATGGTGGGCCAACCCTACAGTTGCCCAGACCCAGGGTTATGACTTAACCTGCTCCAGCATCCACTCCATCTATGGTCTGCTGGAGCACTAGAAGGGACATGAGCCGCAGACCCAAAGCTGCAGGATATTCAAGAAAATTCCCAGTAGGGGTCCAGCATTGACCCTGTAGTAGGCACCAGGGGTCTCGAACCAGACCAATGACAAGTAAAATATATATGGATAAAGGGATCTATAGTGTGACTTGTTTGGTCACACTACAGCTTCCATGATAAGATTAATTTTTTTCCTTTTAAATATTTTCATTTCATTTTCCTTTTTCTATTGAATTTTCTTTTATCTGGGGGAGTACAGGGGCAGAGCATAGATGTGAAGGGGTGGAGAATGAATGGGATCAAGATACGTGACATAAAAGACACATAGAATAAAAATAAAGAATGGGTGGTATCTTTGTTAAGGTTTCTATTGCTGTGATTAAAAAAAAAAATGACCAAAGCAACTTGGGAAGGAAAAAGGTTATTTCACCTCACAGATATATTTCATCACCCATGGAAGTCAGACCAGGAACTCAAGGCAGGAACATGGAGCCACAGAGGAGTGATGTTTATTGGCTTGCTTTGCTCATGGCTTGCTGGTGGCGCCACCCACAGTGGATGAGCCCTCCTACCTCAGTCACTAAAAAATACCTCCCAGGCTTGCCTACAGGCTGAACCTATCTAGGTATTTTTCTCAATTAAGATTCCTTCGCAAGTGACCTTAGTTTGGTGTTGAATTGGTATAAAAACTAGCCATCATAGGTGGCACAAAAAGATACCTATTAGTATTGTTTATACAGTTATACACCATCTTTTTAAAATAAAATTTTGTTTGGGATTAAAATTTACACATTTCCCCTTTTACTTTCCTCCCTCCACATCCTTCCTTATACCCCACCCTGCTCTCCTTCTGATTCATGGCCTCTTTTTCACAAATTGTTATCACATGCATATATGTATATCACATACCTAAGTATAATATGTTGACTCCATTCTAATATCACGTCTATGTGTTTTCTTTTCAGAGCTTATTAGTTGACACTGGGCAACCAATTGGTTCCACACCATCTTTTATTATTTGCAGTTTTCTACAAGTGACTATCCCTTTAATTGCTGGCTCCCATAATCCTGCAGAGTTTGGGTTACCCCAATATTCTATGAGAGGAAATAAAATCTGTTGTAGAATATTATCTTAAGGTGTGTTACTTTTGTTTATGCCGTGGAACACTTGTTCAATAATATCAAGATGCGTTGCTTTTGTTTATGCTGCATTTATTTAGCTCCATGAATCTGTGCTACTTGCCTGTTTTAAACACCCAATGGTCTTAATAAATAACTGAATGGTCAGTACTGAGGCAAGGGAGAGAAATAGGTGGGGCTGGCAGGTAGAGAGTATAAATAGAAGGAGAAATAATCTGGGAGAGAAGGGAGAAGAAGCCAGAGAAGGAGGACCCAGGGGCCAGCCACCCAGCTACACAACCAGCAACAGAGAGAGAGAGAGGAGAGAGAGAGAGAGAGAGAGAGAGAGAGAGAGAGAGAGAGAGAGAGAGAGAGAGAGAGAGAGAGGGAGAGAGAGAAAGAGAGGGAGGGAGGGAGGGAGGGAGGAAGGAAGGAAGGAAGGAAGGAAGAAAGGAAGGAAGGAAGGAACAAAGAAATAGGAAAGGGAAAAGCCCAGAGGCAAAAGGTAGATGGAATAAGTTAAGAAAAGCTGTCAAGAAACAAGCCAAGCTAAGGCCAGGCATTTATAAGTAGAATAAGCTCCATGTGTGATTTATTTGGAAGCTGAGTGGTGGGTCCCCCAAAGAGACAAAAGAGTAATAAAATAAACAACAAGAAAGATCTCTTCCTATTTCAGGAATTTAGGCTAACACTGCCTATAGAAACAAGATGAAAACCTAAAAATCTGGATGTGAAAGTAAAACTTTTTTCCAGCATAGTTCATGAAATTTCTTTCATTCAAAGGGGTGAGGAAGTTTGTGGAATGCCTTAAGTATGAAGAAAATTTATAGATCTGGGTTGGATGGTAGATTTAGATTTTTTGAGAATTCTCCACATTGATTTTAAGACGAACTAGTCTTTAACCCACGACAAACGAACGAGGTTTCACCTTTTCCCACATCCTAGCCAGCATTTGTGTTCACTTGTTTGGTTGGTTTTAGCTATTCTGACAGGGGTGAGATAAAATCTTAAAGTAATTTTAATTTATATTTTTTCTAATTGCTAAGGATGTTGAACACTTTAAAGATATTTCTCAGCCATTTTTATTTCTTTATTTGAGAACTCTAGATCTGTAGCCCATTTTTAAACTAGGTTCTTTTGTAGTAGGAGTTTTCTGGCCCGACTTTTCAGGCCTAACCTCAAGATTTAGGACCCACAGACCCACAGTCCCACAGTCCCACAGAGACACACAGAGATGCTTTCAATAGTTTTAGGCTGATTGGCCTAGGGCCCAGGCATATCACTTGCTAGCTCTTTACCCTTAAACTAACCCATGTCTTTTAACCTGCTCAGCCATGGGGCTCAGTACCTTTCTCACAGCAGCATAGTTGTCCTCTGCTTCTTCTATCTGGTAGCCCCGCCTACACTTCCTGCCTGCCTTTGGCCAATCAGCATTTTTTATTAAACCAGTGGGTGGGACAATTATTTACAATGAAGCAACACAATCCCCTACATTCTTTGTTTTCTTGATTTTTTTTTTTTAAAAATTCTTATATAGTCTGAATAGTAATCCTCTAACATGATTAGCTGCAAAGGCTCCTCCTGCTTTGTAGGGTCCATCTTCACTCCCTTGTTTCTTCTGTTATCTAGGACTGTTTTAGGTCTATGATGCCCATTTTGTTTGTTGTTGGTCTTAATTCCTAAAGGGATGGAGTCCTATTTTGAGAGTCATTTCCTACACCTATATATTATAGCCTATTATCTATTTTTCTTCTAGAAGTTTCAGCATTTCCCACTGAAATATTTGATCCATTTGCAGTTAATTTTCATGCAGGGTGATAGTTATGCCTAATTTACTCCTCTCTATGTGGACATGCAGTTTCCCCAGCACTTTTGAAGATGCTATCTTCTCTCCAGTATACATTTTTCACATCTCTATCAAACATCATATGGTAATAATTATGTATACTTGAGTTTGGGCTTTTATTTTGTTTCATTGTCCTACATGTCTGTTTTTGTGCCAAGCACCATGCTGTCTTTATTACTATGGCTGTATAATATAGCTTGTAACCACTCCAGCATTGTTCTTTTTACTCAAGATTGCTTTGGCTGTCTGGGGTCTTATGCTTTTATATGAATTTTAGGAAATTGTATATTTCTGTAAAGAATACTTTGGAGATTTTGGCTGGGATTACATTGAGTCTGTGGGCTGCTTTTGGTAAGATAGTCTTCACAATATTAATTCCATCAATTCACAAACATGGGATGCCTTTTGACCTTCAGCGTCTTCTACAACCTTTCTTCTGAAATTTAAGGGACTTGGCATGCTACTTCAGAGATACTTGCTCTGCCATATTCATTACTGCTCTATTCATAATAGCTAAGGAATGAAAGGACCTAAATGCCCTTCAGTTGATGAATGGATAATGAAGATGTATGATGCATGTTCACAGTGGGATTCTACTCAGATATAAACAAAATCAAAAGTATTGAATTGGCAGTTAAATGGAAGTAGAAAATATTGTACTGAGTGAGGTAAGTTAGATTCAGAAAGACAAATGCCATGTGATCTCTCTTATTTGTCCATTCCAAATCTTTGAATATAAGTATATAACTTGGAGTAATTTCAGACATTTAATAAAACTTGACTGAAGATCAGAGGACAGAGCCAGCCACAGTTAGCTATAGCGGTTAGGGAGTGGTGGCACACACCTTCAATCTTAGCACTCAGAAGGCAGAGATCTGTCTGGATATCTGTGAGTTAAAGGCCAGAGTTAGCTATAAAAGTCAGAGAGTGGTAGCACCTGCTTTAATCCTGCCACTCAGGGAGGCAGAGGCCTTCCTGCTCAGCCATATCACTTCCTGGTTCAAACTTCCTAGTGCTGGGATTAAAGGTGTGTGCCACGCTGGCCTACATAAAACTGATCCAGTCCAGGAGAGAAACAGAGCCAGGTTGTGGTGGCACACACCTTTAATCCCAGCACTAGGGAAAGTTATAGAAGGTGGGAGGAGACAGAGTTCCCCTTCTCTTTCAGCTGAGGACTCAAGCAGTCAGTCTGAGGATTCCTGGAGACAGGATTATCCCTTTTGGCTTGAGGAGTTGGCTGGGTGAGAAGTGGCTGTGTCTTGTTCCTCTGACTCTCTGATCTTTCAGCTTTTCTCCAATGTCTGGCTCCGGGTTATTAGTATAAGAGCAATTAAGAGTCCTGCAACTGGGCAAGGAGTTCTAGAGAGGGGGACAGTGAGACACAGGTGCTATGAAGGGAGAGGAGAGAAAAATGGGGATTAAACTAGAAAAGGGAAAGGAGGCAACACAGCAGGAGAGAGATGGAGAAGAGATAAACAATACTAATGATATTTAAAAATGCCATACAAAAACTTCATCTTATGCTTACTTTAAAATGCATGCACTATACATACATACATATAATTATAAAGGTAAAAATGCTCTTCCTAAGAGAGCCATAGGCTAGCTAATAAAAGCTAATTGGACATAAGGCCCACTTATTAGGAGGGAATTCATGCCTGGTACTATAAACCTATCCAACTCCCTGTGGTTGGCGAGTGTTATTGGCCTTAAAAACAAACCCACTATGCCATTCTCCCAAGCCAGTACAATTTCTAACTGCATTCTAAATACTTATCCTTATATCCACGGATAACTATACCTCTCATCTTCATAAGAAGAGATTTTTGCGGTGGATGGAGACTATTACAGACATGCACAATTGGTCAAAATGCAGAGAAGAATTGACCATTGGATGCTCAACCCCAATGGATACATCTACAAATCCCACAACCAAGGCTTAGGAAAAAGAAGCTGGAAGAATTAGAGAACCAAACTGTCTGCTGTGAGATTGTATCCTCTATATGACAGCTGTACCCATAAGATCTCAACAATATTTGCTTAAACAAGACCTGAGCAATGACAATGACACTTGAGGGAGGACTCTCATAAGGCACTACCCTTTATGAAGAGTTACAGGCAACTGGTGGCGGCTTTGAGAAGTAGGACTGGACTTCTCCAGGAAAGAGCCTCCTCATAGGTTATCCAATCCTAAGCAGTCAGCCTTAAACATGCACACATGTATGAGCAACACTAAATGGACTCGACAGGACACACACCACACGCACACGTGCGTGCTCGCACATACACACACACTTGCCCCTATACCTTTAACAATAAGAAGTCATGAATTTGAGAGGGGCTGGGGAGGGCACAGGAGGAGCTGGCAGAGGGGTGGAAACGATACAGTAAAGTACAAAATTCTAAAAACGTATTTCAAAAAGAACAAGAAGAATCAGAAATGCAGGAATTTTCCCCTGTGGATGGTAAGCAAATTTGTTTTTAGGCAGTGCCGCCCCTCTCTGACAAGCTATACCCTAGAACCTTGCAATAGGCTGGTAAGAGCCATGAGTTCCAATCTGAACAGTTGCAGTGATGAGTGCTTCTGGCAGTCACTTAACCTCTGTTTACCTTTATGCCTTGGCTGTAAAATAGCTGGCAGAATTGTCTTGCTGCTTTCAGCTGCTCAAGAAGGCCCTCAGGACAATGGTTACTATGACTGCTGAAAAGGAGAAGAATGGGAGGCTGGAATGGGGAAATGGTATACTCTAGACAACTGCTTACACATGCAATTCTATCTATTAGATATCATTGGACTCATCCTATAGATGGAAACAAGGGCAAAGGACCCTTTCCCATCCTTCTTTGATTGCCAAGTTTTTCAAATGATGTTAAAGAGGACACATAATGGTTGGTTAGTCTCAACTGAGAAAATGAGAAAATGCCTCCATCAGACTGGCCTGTAGGGCAATGTCTTGATGACTGATATAGATGTGATCATTGTGGGCAGTGCCATGCCTGGACAGGTGTCCTGGGGTGTATAAGAACACAAATTGAGTAAGCAAGCCATGGGGAGCAAGTCAGTAAGCACTGGTCCTCTATGGTCTCTCCTTCAGTTCCTGCCTTGACTTTCCTCAACGGATTGTGACTTGAGATATGTAAGCCAAATAAACTCTCTTCTCCCCAGATTGCTTTAGATTACAGTCCTTATCACTCAAGAGAAAAGCAAATGAAGACACATATAGGGGCTGACAAGAGGTCTCATCAGGTCAGAGTCCTTGTTGCACACCCAATAAATCGAGTTTGATTCCCAGAAAAAATGGAGGGAGAGAACCCACATGTAAAATGGCCACCTATCTTACACACACACACACACACACACACACACACACACACACACACACACACACACACACACACACACACACACACACACACAATTTTTAAAAGGAGAGAATGCATAATTAAAATGGGTTGAAGCCAAGCTTCAGTGAAAAATGTGCCTAACTAAAGCTATCTTCCCCTGCCATTCCCACCACCATCTCTTTTAACACAGGTTTACTTTGAAAATTATTCACATTTTTAAAAAAGGACTACCCAAAAGATTTTGCAAGGAAATGCAGAAATTTATAAATTCCTAACCAGAAGCTATACACTTAACATCAGCTTTGCTCAAGAATCATTCTGATACCCTGAACAAGTCATTGACTTCATTAATAGCTTCCATGACAATGAAGTGATATTTCCTATCAGTTTTACACAGATGGAATGGGATAACTAATGACAAAGCAATCTAAAATATTCATTTCTGCATAGACTAAAAAATATGCTGGAGGTGGTTTTTACAAACAGAAGTATGAGATTGGTTTGTAAACATCAACCAGAAGATATTTTTGTAAGAGATTTTGATGGCACAGCATCTTTGGTCAGTGTGTCATCACCCACAAAACAATGCAATCCTCTACTTGGATGTCAAAGCAACTTCTCCTTTGGAGGGTTAGATTGGTACAGGTCCAATGGAGATAAAATGTGCTAACAGAAATGGGTAAGGAAGCAGTTTTTGTTCCACAAAAACTTGGGATTTCAACACACATTCTCAGAAGAAAAACTGCGTTGGATTTCTTAAAAATTTATACCACTGAGGACAAGCCTGATGGGAGACTCTAATGATCTTAAAAAATGATAGCCTGGTATAAAACTACACAAGGTGGTCAGAATTCAACCAGGGGAAATTGAAAACAAACACTTCTAGTTCTAAAGAAGTCAGGCATAGTGGCACATGCCTTTAATCCTAGCACCCAGGGGACAGGGTGGAGCTCTGAGTTTGAGGTCAGCCTAGTCTAGTAGTGAGTTCTGGGACAGGCAAGAGGTACTTAGTGAGACCTTATCTCAGAAAAACAACCTGGGGTGTGGAGAAGGGGGAAGAACAAAAATCAAAAATGAGCAACCCTCAGGGATCAGACAGCCATTTTAAAAAGGGAAGTTTGTGTGTTCAGGGTGGAGATGAGGGAGGGTCATGGATTCCATTGTTGGGGCTCTTCAGAGCAACAGAACCAGTGGAATCTCTATGTGCATGTACAGAAAGAAATTCACTATGAGAAATTGACTCTACAGAGGCCAAGAAGTCCTCTGATTTATTTTCATTTTAATTAATTAATTAATTTTTGTAAGCGGAGATTCAAGAAAATGAGTGGTTTAACTATACTCTTTGTCTAGAGACTTGAAAATCAGGTAAGCTGGTGTTACAGAAACCAGCTGTAAAGTCAAGAAATGATGAGTGTTCCAGCTCAAACAGACAGGCAAGAAGCAAAACTTGGATTTTTTTTTTTCATGGACTGGAGGATGCTCACATTAGGGAGAGTGGTCTGCTGGATACACCTATTCAAGTGCTACTCTCCTCCAGAAACTGCTTTATTTCAGCTTAAACTATAGCAGAAAAGACACAGAGGAACTCAAGGCAGGAACCTGGGAGGCAGGAATGGAAGCAGAGACCACAGAGGAACACTGCTAATTAGCTTGTTCCCATGGCTGCTTGCTCAGTCAGCTTCTTATACAATCAGCATCACTTGTCCAGGGTTGGCACTATCCAAAGTGGGTGGGATCTCCTATATCAATCATTAATCAAGAAAATGCCCTACAGCATTGCCTGTAGGGCATTGAATGGAAGGGATTTCTACTAAACTTCCCCTTCCCAGATAACTAACTGTAACTTATATCAAACTAATCAAGACTGCCATAGAAAGAGCCAGAAATAATATTTAATCTTGTTATTCTGTGGCATGGTGAAATTTATGCATAAAATTGTCACAAACAGAATTAAAACACTAATTTCTTGCTATGTGAAGAAGTCCCATTCTTTGGAATTCTTTTGCTGAGACCGGAGTGTGGAATTTATCAGGTTTGCCTGCTCTGTTAGTTTGTTATGACGCTTGAGTGAGAGTTAGCCCAGAACCAGGCTTATGGAAGGCTCTCTACTGATAATGCTCACTGAATACCACCTTTTACTTTAACCCCAACACAGAAAGGACTCCCTTAATCCCCAGACAGCCTGTCATATCACTGTCATATCCCTTCTTCAGAATTTCGAAGCTGAAGAACTATGACATGTCCAAAGCTCTTTATAGGAACTAGAGATAATATAGGGAAATTTATTTGGCAACCTCTTGAATATATTAAGAAAGAAAAAAAAAATCTTAAACTAACACTATTCTGCTTACATATGGAAAGACCTAAGCCATATCTTTTCTGATTCCTAAGACGCCACATTGCAATTAATGCTTGGTAACTATCAGACCAAAAGGTACATAAAGAAGGCCACAGACAACAAATATGCTTTAAAATCCAAGCCATTTCCAGGTCTCATTGTAAAGCTCCTAGAAGATTTAGGCTTCTAAAAAAATCTACATCAATCATCTTTATTTTAGACTTAATGGGAACCAGTTCATTGGAGACAACCATATTGGAATAAAAACTGGCCAAAGATTGAAAAAAATGGAGTATCCCTTAGAAATGAATTGTATCATTAGCTATGAATGCCCCAAATTATGACAAATTCACATGTAAGTGTGCCAAGGAAATGTAGCTGTGATCTATAATACACAAAATTGTTTATTACCCAGGAGAATCTAGGTACTAATGTGAATGGTATTGCATCTGTGAAATTCTGAAACCCACAAAGGATTTGAAGATATAAAGCCAAATAAAACATAATACAGAAGGAAATGATTTTGATTATGTAACATTTATATATAGCATCTCATTTTACAATTTTAAATTGCTTTCCAGTCATTGGTTTATTCTTCCTGCACATCTGGGGAGTATGCCTGGCCTGTTATCCTCTGTTCATAGCAAAGGCATCTGAGACTGAAAGAGCCAAGGTGTTTTGTCCAAAAGCACAATAGGGGCAGGGTGAGAAATTGTTCATTCAATCAGATGCCTATTCAGTACCACTCTTGGCAGGACACCAAAGTCTGTGTAGCGGTGGCACACAAACACGGGTACCTTATGTGTGGCCTCTGTCCTGCAGGAACGTGCATTCTGCTGGACCAGGAAGAATTCTGTCATTCAGGAATGCCCCTGTTGAGAAAGGACCACAATTTAGAGGAGAAGGAAGTGATAGTTTGCTAAGATTTTGACAGAGGGGGCCGGTGTGTTGTAGGAATGGTACAGCCATGTGAAGACAGGCAAATCATTTAATACAACACAAGAGAGTGTCCAGCTGTACAGGGTAGTGTGAGGAAAGGACCAGAGGGTGGAGAAGGAACAGGCTTCCCAGGTCATTTAAATGCCCAGATAAAGTGTAGGATTTCAAGCCTGTGGGAGGCCTAACTCATGCACTGACTCATCTCCCACTTCCCGTAGTCTCTGCTTATTCTAGCAGTGGTTACCCCAAGTGCTAGTATATTCTTAATCTACAAGTGTTTTTCTGCACATTAACTTTTCAAACTTCATATCAGTTTTAAAAGATATGTATTTTTACTTTTTTATGTATGTATGTGTGTGTATGTGTGTACACATGTGCTCCTGTACATGTGCACACACGTTTGCAGGTGCCTACAGAGGCCAGAGAGGCATGGGATTCTCTGAAGCAGGGATTACAGGCACTTGATAGGGTCCCCCATGAGATTATGTGCCTAATAAACTGACAGACATGGAATTCAAAAGCAGGACCCCTGACTTCCCACTTAGGAAGGACAAGTACAGATGCTGGAGTATGCATGCACTCAGGAAACCCAGAGAATAGCATGCCCACTTCCCTGGCCAAATATCTTTCCAGAAGTAAAATAAAGCCTTAACATTCCAGGTGTTTTATGTCTACATCCAGCTCCAGGGTAAAAAAGATGAAAATAAAAAAGTACATTGCAACTTGCCTATTGTCAAAGATGAGTCCCCTTGAAATGGGCACATCAGCCAACCAATTCCTAGGGTCTCTGTGAGAGGCTGGTGTTCTTATAAGTGACGATCACTCAACTACACAAACACTGAGGTATCTCAAAGAACTCTTGGTAGCCTCCACTACAAGGGCTGTGGTATTACCCACAGATATTAGGACTCAAAAATATTTATTACCTAGAATTTAAGTGTTACAAATCTTAAGATTAACCAAAGAAACCAACTGTCCTCAGGAATTCAACCTAAACCTCAAGGACCCAAAGAGGTAAGGGTAGCTCAAGTGCCAGGAAGGTCTGGCTCCTTCAGGCTTGTGGATCACATTAGCCAGTGTGGAGAGCCACAGAAACCATTCGGTTGTGGATCAAATAGCATGCAAAGTGAACCTGGCCCTTTAAACATTGACCTTTTCCAGGCAAAATGTAGGAAAAAAATTAAAATAACAGATTTTAAAAATGGGTTTGTTTTCTGCCTCCTTCTTCAGAGAAGATGAGCATTCGCAGATGAGCTCTTAGCTGTGGGTCAACATGTTTATAAAACCTACTCAGATACCTGTCTCCTCATTCTTAAACCATCCCACTGTGAAAAGTCTTATGTGACCACGTATTCTTCTGTCACAGGGGAGAAATGAGGCTAAATGTTGCTCTACTGAGGATACCAATACAAAAGGACACAACTTTCAGCTTAACATCACCAAGGGGTAAGAAGCATCAGCTGAAGGACTTGTGTGAACTTGCATAAATATTTTCCAAGAATAGTTCTTTTCCCAATAAGTTCCATTCTTGTTGCATCTTCAGTTGATAAAATACAATTAACAAACTGATTTCACCTTCTTTCTTCACTAACTACATTGTCTTCCTGTGACCAGTTTGTGTCTGCTTGTTAGTTTTGGTAGCGAGAAAAATTTGCTATATGTTGGTGTTGGGAAAGGATCTTTCACAAGATGATAAAGGTTGCAGGGAGGCCTACTGAAATGTGTCTTTTGGTATTTGTCTCATTTTAAAAGGCTGTGACTAGGACTTCATACCTGTCTAATAAGCATGCATGGAACATTCTTGTGTTTGGTGACCGCTTTATAGGCCTCCATTAGTCTCCACAGTATCCCTCAAGGGTGGATCAGTATTACTACCTACAGTTTACATATGAGGAAATTTAACACACAAAAGGATTATGTAGTTTGTACAAGGTCACCCAGCATATGAGTCTAGCTAATAAAAGATGACTGCACACTCTTTCCAAATAAAAAGGGCTTACAGATGGGAGGCAGCCTTCATGGTAGCATAGTCTCAGGATGAGTGAAGTATTGTCTAGGGCTGTACTGCGTGCACACTAAAGGTGAAGTTCTCAAACTACAGGCTGCCTTTGAGATAGCTGTCCTCAAACCAGAAATGTCTGCGTTTTTAAGAGCATGTGAATACCTGGCCGTTCTCAGCCTCTGAACTCATAAACTGGGGGCTAGAAGCTAGATTATCTGTACCTGGAAAAGCTCTTGGTTGGGGTTTCAGGAGAACCGCCACTCTAGAATTCAGTCATAAGCTAAGTATAAGCATAGTGGTTCAATTCAGGAAAGGGTGTCCAGGGTCTCCTGGCCCCTGACCAACCAGATCACGATGATTATCAGCAAAGCAACAACATACATGAAATTACTATGACAACCGCATGTTGTTCCAGGAAGTCATACAGAGACTGAGGTTTATCTGAGAACCATCAGTCTCTGGGATTTGTAGTTCACTGGTAATAGTACCAGTTCAGTCTTTAGTTATTATTTGGTTCACTTTAATGTTCTTAACTCTAAGTACCCGCTGTTTCTTCAGAAATCCACAATACCTGCTCAGGCACCCTTCCGTCAAGTGTCTATCAAATGCTTGCTATAGTTACAGGTAGAACCAAATTTTAAAAAAGGAAAAACCTAAGAAAAAACAAAACACCCTAGCCACACATTAAATGCTAATATAAAGTAAAAACTTACATATTATGTGGACATTCTTCATAACTGTTTAAAGTAGAAACACGTCAAATGTCCATATCTAGTAATGCATAAATAAATATAATGAACTAGCATTCAATAATAAAAAGGAGCAGCAGATATAAATCGATGGTAGAGTTACACATGCCTAGCTTGTGTAAGGTTTGATCCCAAACACAGATCGTCACCACCAAAAGCCATAATTATGTGTAATGGAGTTAGTTTACATGCTACAACATGGAAGGACCTAGAAGATACTGTGCTTAGCAAAAACAGCAACAAGGAATGTAAAAAAAAAAAAAAGACACAAAGTACATATTATCAGTGCCATTTATATGAAATGTCCATAATAAGCAAATACATGGTTGCCCCAGGCTGGAAAAGACAAGACTGAGGGCTGGCTTCCAATGGACATGGGGTTTCTTTGAAAGGTGATGATAAATCTTCAAAATTAATTGTAGTAGTTGCACAAATGTGCTGATTATAATACAGCTATTAAATCTGATACTTTTAATGAGTAAATCCAAAAGTTTTAGGGTATCTCAATGAGGGAGGGAGAGAGAGAGAGAGAGAGAGAGAGAGAGAGAGAGAGAGAGAGAGAGAGAGAGAGAGAGAGAGAGAGAGAGAGAAAGAGAGATGACACAAAAATGGTGGTTGGCTCCTTTATGAAAACGTAAATTACTTGGAATAAATGGAGTTTAGGACTCATAAAGGGAACAGAAGATGAGATTGAATCCCAAAATTATTTGGTTTTTTCTCTCTTTTCTTTTCCCTTCCTTCCTTCCTTCCTTCCTTCCTTCCTTCCTTCCTTCCTTCCTTCCTATTCTCCCTCTCTCCTCTTTCCTTCCTTTTATCAGTAGCACCCATGGTTTTGCAAGGATTACTGCAGATGGGAAGTCGACAGAGTGAGAGAGCAGTGAGAAAGGGAAACCATTTAGGAAGAACGGTTATTGAAATTGTGAGTGAGAGATGGATTGAAGAAGGAGGTAGATGTGACAAGACAGTTAAGAAGCAGCATTATAAACCCACTGACACCAGGAAAAGGTGAAGGAGCATGGGTGTGTACCTAGTCGTCTCAGACTTTATAGGGGTTTTGGATCTAGTTTGATTTGTTATTTAGAATCACAGTATAAAAATACTATTATCCAAATGACACCCAGCAACCAAACTGTACTGTTTAACACTTTGCCAACAAAGGTTTGGTTATAGAAACCTTTCCATTTTTAAACAAAGGAACGCGCATCCTGCATCAAGGGTAGACTGAAGAAGAAAACAGCGTCCTTCCATTTTGTGAGCACCTTGAAAACAGACCTTCTCTTGTTGATGAACTGGTCATTTATGGCTTGTCCTAAATGACTAATTATTTACTACTTACTCAGACAGCTTCCCTAGAAACACTGCCTCTGATGTGAGCAACTTGGATTTACTGCCTGGGCAACACCTCCCCCCCACCACCCACACTGCTACTTAGCTCAGTCCCCATCAACAGGTGTTCATAAGGATTGTTTTGTTTTGTTTCTAATAAGGGTACAGACTCTGAAAAGCCTATGCTGAATGGATCACTCATTTAAACTTTCCCTGACAAGCATTCAGTAGGAGAGGGGAAAGAAAGCTTGACATCTCAAGGTTAGGGGAGACAAGGGCTGCTGTTCCTCTTCATCCCATCAGGCCTTACCTATGTTGTCCATTAAAAGGAGAGGCAGCTAGATCCTGAGCAACAATAGTAGTTTCTTCTAGTGAATGCTGGTACGCGCACCTCCTCCCCACCCCCACTTCCCCGGGATCTGTCAAGGTGTCCCTTGTGGACTTTGGAAGCTGTTGCAAGGGGCACTGCCTGCCATTTGTAGAATTTGAGAACAATGTTCCTGAAAGATGCCTTACAGGAGTTTACTGAGCAGGTTGTACTATAAAGGCACCTCACATCAATTTAGGACACCACTTGGTGAAACGTGCTTACCTGAGCCTGTCAGGGAACACTGATGACAAGTCATTTTTAATGACCGTTGCTAATGACAGCAGAGCTAATGACAGCAGTCTCAGATGAGAAGAATATATCTAAGCAGTCACCTTTAGGGCTGGCATCACAGATTCAAACCGGGAAGTCTCAAGTAGGCAATGGAGTATTCCGACCAAAGACTGCTGTGGAAATGGGTGGGAGGAGCAAAAGGGTCAGATAAAGGTTTAAATAACATAGCACTGGTGTAGATATTTGGAATAAGTTAGTTAAAATGGCTGCCACTGGTTATGTAGGAGACCATGAGTAAACAGTTGTAATTTGTTATGTAACACTTTTACATAATTGTCTTTGGTACCAAGGGCACATTCTTTGCCCAACTGTCCTCCCAGTGACTTGGCCCATCTTTAATTTCTCAGCTCTTAGAGACCTGCAGACTCTGTCTCCTCCTTGTCCAGGTAGTTTCATCAGGAAGAACCTCTAGCTTTGTTTTCTGTGGACTCTGAATTGTTCTGAGATTTGCTTCTGTGTTATAGGGTTGGCTCCTAGCTTGTGGTATATTGAGAATTGATGGAACTCCTTAAGGATTAGGGTCTGGGAAAGTGTTGGGGTGACCCTGGTTTGGGGTCAGGAGTTGGGGTTGCCTCTATGCAACCTTGGAGAAAGGGGAAAGATGGCAGGGAAGCAACAGCACAGCCTCTGGGAAGAAGTCAAAACAAGCAAGTCCAATTTTATTATAGAGTGGAAAGCCTTAAATACATTCCACCCCCAGACCCTACTCCCAGCCAGGGGAAAGGGCTTTGATTTGCTGGTACCTGCAGCTGCTATCTTGGTGGTCTAAGAACATTGTATCTTGACTCTGCCTCATCAAAGGCCCAGGCTCATACCCCAGGTTAACTTATGCGGAAGTGCTTAGGAGCACACATCTTAAGGGGCTAGTTATCACCAGTTTGTACTGGCTGAAGCAAGGCTGGTCTCCAGGCCCTTTAGAAGCCTCTATAGGATGAGTTAAGTCATTAGGGGTGTGCCCTTGGGAAGGTCATTATGAACTTGGACTCCTATGTTTTTGCTTCTCAGGCACTATAAGGAGAGAACTTTGCTTTGCACACCCTACTACCATATAGTAGGACCTCGCCGTGGGCGCAAGTACAGTGGAGCCAACTAACAATGTATCAAAACCTCCAAAATTATGAGCCAAAATTAGCCTTTCCTCTTTTGAGTGTATTAGTTCAGATGTAACATTACAGTAACAGAAGGCTAACTACCACATTCATCACTGGATTTGCCTCTCCAGTTGCTTACTTGAGACAAGATTTTACTATGGAACCCTGGCTGGTCTGGAACTTAAAGATCTACCTGTCTGCCCCCTGAGTGCTGGGATTAAAGGTTTACACCACCGCACAGGGCCAGAACACCTTTTTAAAAAAATGTAAATTAATTTCCAGTATAAGGTACAGATGAAGTACCTGGAAATCAGAAGAGGCCACGAGCCCGTGTTATGGTTTGGATGTAAAATGTCTCCCATAGGTGTATGTGTTTGAATGCTCCAGATGTTGGTGCTCCTTGGGGGAGGTTGTGGGAACGTTAGGAGAGATGGGGCCTAGCTAGGTCTTATGTGTTAGAACCTAGCCTCACTTGTCTTCTTCTCAACCTACTGAAATGTATGTAAGAGGCCTGGCACAGGTTTCTCTTTGGATGGAGCTCCCCAGGCTTGTCTTCCTCACCATCAATCAAATCTTTCCTCCTTGATTTGCTTTCTTCAGGTATTTGACACTGATGGAAAGAGCAACTAATACTTCTGTAATCATCCTGTCTCCTGCCTTTGTGTTTCTCATTTGGAGGATCTCTATTTTCTGTGAGACACCCGTCTTAGCCACCAAAAAGCATCTCCTGTGTCAAGCTGAGGTTTCAGAGGACACTTCCTGAACAGAATCAAAGAAAGTCTCTAACAACCTGTGTTGAACATGTCTTAACAGAGGTCTACAGCTATATTCCCAGTCCCGATGAAAATCACAGTACTCTTCTAACTGGGCAAAGCATGTTCTCTTATCTGATAGTGCCCTGTCAGTGAAAGGAAATGATCATGTTATGGGGTTGGTGTGGAAAAAAAAAAAAAAAGATTTAGTTCCGAGGTCTGAGGATTTATCTTTTTCAGAGAGCAAAAAAGTCAGAGCATTAAAAAGATATCAGTGAAAAATGATCATGCTTGGTGAATAGAAGGAACAAGTCTTGATTTCAAAATAATAAAGGTCTAGAAAGATTGTAAATCCATGGTTTAAAGATGACGATTTGATAACAGTGAGCCAGTGGGAGGACCAGACCCTTAACTGCTCCCTTCTGGTAAGGAGATGTCTCTATTTAAATGAACACCCTGCTGCCGAGTGTTTGAAACTCCCTTCTTTTTCCTCCCCCATTATTTAGTTTTTTTTTTTTTTTTAATATTCAGCATAACTAAAAAGTCTTAAGAGGGAATTGCTCATAATTATAGGTTCTGCACCAGTGGCAAAGTGATGTTTCTTTTTAAGTATTCAAAATCATCCACTTTCCTCTTCTTTCCTCAACTGGACAATTTGGTGAGAATGGCAATAGTGTCTTCATTACCATTGCAGGCATCTTTTGGCCTCACTGTGTGCATTACACAACATACCAAGGTGTATACAGTATACTCTTTGTGTATAAACAGAAAATAGCACTGTACATGAATAGGAAAAAAGTGGGGGGGAATATCTTTACTTTCATCTATTGATAAGATGAGGACACTTGAGACCGTCCAATTCAGTCCCTGACTGCGCTGGACAGGTGGTGGCTACACCTTCCAGCTGAGAGGTCTCTGTGTTGTGAGAACTCTGTAGCATGGTTGTCCTCTCCAGGGTTCCACCTTTTCTGTGTTACTGGCTCTGCAAAATCTGACATTGCTAAAACCCCTTACTTGAAAATGCTTCAGAGAGCAGGATCCTTGCCAAATTCAGAAATGTTGCTAGTTTGCAAGACAAGAGATGTCATGCAGAACAAAAGGCTGATACTAAAGCCACAGTAGTCACAATGGGAATAAATCCTCTAATTTGTAGTTTGGGAATGTCTTAATTTCTCCAACCTTCAGAGTGAGACTGGCTTTATTTTTGCTAACTTTCAAACCTAGGACAAATGTCTGAGGTGCCTGTTAAACCTATCCAAAACGGATCTGGCCTCCAGGTTCTCCCATCATCCCTCCGTCCTTGCTGGTTACATGGTATTGCTGTCATAACCCACTCCCTACCCTCAACTCTCCAGCCCAGCCCAGGGGCTGAGCTCCCCTTCCTGAGAGGCTCTTCCCTATATAATCCAGACATTTTGGACTGACTGCTGCCCTGGTTCCCATCTCTCCCCTCTCTCTTCCCCTCCCCCTTTCCTCCCATGATCAGCTCAGTCTGGTCATGCCCACCCTGGACTCTCCCAGATGTCCCTGTCCCTGCCTCTACCTACATTCTCCCTCTTATCTGCAATAAACGTTCTTCTCTACCATACCTAGGAGCAGCCATGACCTTCCCTTTTTATTTCTTTTTTTATAATTCAATTTTGAGGATATACTTACAAAGTAATACTGGATGAGTTGTAGCTAAGTCCTAATCTCAGCTCCTTCGGAGGCTCTTTGTCAAATCCACCCTGTCTGTCAGTATCCATTTTCTTCTCTCAGACTAAATTAGCAACAAAGAATGCAGAGCAATGCTTTACTTACCAAGCTGAGGAATAAGCTGTTCTGTGCAAGAGAGCCTTCCAGCTGATAGTTAGCTTAGTGCCCTTTGACTCTGTTTTCATTTATTTACTTCTCTCTGAGTATGCGCATGCGTGTCATGTCTATGGAGGTCAGACGAGAACTTGTGGGAGATGGTTCTCTTCTACCATGTCAGTCCCAGTCCCAGAAGCCCTGGGAATTCAGGTCATTAGGCTTAGCAGCAAGTACTTTTATCCACAAGCAACCTCACTGGCTCCTTTATTCTTTTTTTGTGGAAGTTTTAAAAATAAAATGTGTTTCTCTTGTCTTAGTGGCCAGAGTATGGGTTGGCCTTATTGGGGGGATTTGGGATGGCTAGGGTCTTCTGTATAACCCTGCACTGCTGTCAGGGTTCTTCTGGAGGGGAGTTACAACAGGTTGATTATGTGAGTATCTTACTCTGACCACAGACTCAACTTGCCTTTAACTCACATTATCTTCACATCCTGCTGATACAGTCACTTGAGTCTCTACTGATATCAACCTACCCTGTTTCTAAGGACAGGAGGCTTTCTATCACTAATGTTTCAACATTTCAATATGCTCTTGAGTCTCCTAGGGAACCCAGGCTGGACTTGTCTCTATTCCATTGACTCACAATGTGTTTTGCTGTTTCTATTTTCTATTTTTTGTCTGACTCTAATATTTCTTCTTTTTCCTGAAGGTTTATAGATCAGGTTTTCCAATTCAGAAGCTTAGCTTTGGCATTTATTTATTTATTTATTTATTTGAACCAGAGAGGTGATAAAATGCCAAATGTTCATGCCAAAGGCCTGTCTTTGCTGCCTCTGCTTAGTACATGTATTTCTGCCTTCATAGACAGGTAAGATCTGTCCCCGGTCTAGGATTTAGGATTATAGTATAATTAATGTATCTTGGTCTCCATGGTGAACAAGAGTCATGTATCTGTGGACCAAGAGGGGTTGTTACCATAGTTTACTTTCTAGTTAGGGCCACTTTGGGGACTCCTTAACTCCACTGCAGGTACTAACCTTTCCTCGGAGAGGCTAAATATGAAGGCTGCCTGGTCCTGGTCCTGAGATTTCCTGGACTGCAGAAATAATTACTCTTTCAGATCTTTCCTGAATCCTTTTTCCTTAGAGGCTCAAATGGGGTTTTCTGTGAAAACTTCTAAGAGATGCAGGCCTCCTGAATTTGATTCCTTCAACTACAATTCCTTCCAGTCGTCCTCTTCTTTCCCACAAAACTGTTCTCACAATGTCAAGGACTGCATCAATTTCCTATTGCTATGGTAACAACCGAGCACAATTTTGGTGGTTTAACAGAACACAGATGTATTCTCTTATACTGCTTGTTTGTTATTTTTCTGCTGCTGTGATAAAATATTTTACCGAAAGCAACATAAAGAAGAGTTTATTTTCGGTTATGGTCCCAGTGGGGGTGTCCGTAATGGTGAAGAAGGCATGAGACCAGGCAGCTGGAGTAGGTGCTGAGAGGTCACATATCAAACACATACAGGAAGCAGAAAAAGTGGAAGTACAAACTGGAATAAGGCTATAAACATTCCTTACCCTCGGTGCTATGCTTTCTCCAGCAAGGCTGCACTTCCTACAGGTTCCTTTACAGCACCACCAAATTCATGAGCCTGTGGACAACAGTTCCCATCTAGACTACTTCTGTAGGCTAGAAGTAAAGAATAACTTGCCATGGACTTGAGGTGTTACCAGAGCTGTTCACTCTGAAGTCTCTGTGGCAGTGGTTCTTAGCTTTCCTAACACTGTGACCCTTTAATATAGTTCCTCATGATATGGTGACCCCCCAATCATAAAATTGTTTTTCTTGCTACTCCATAACTATAATTTTGCTACTGTTATGAATCATAATGTAAATATCTGCATTTCCCAATGTTCTTAGGAGACTCATGAAAGGGTCATTGGACCTCCCCCCCCCCCCCGCCGCCCCTCCTAAAAGGGGTCATAACCCAAAGGTTGGGAACCTCTGTTATAGAGAGACTCCACCTTTTGCTTTTTCTACCCTCTGGAAGCCACTGAGATTCCTAAGCTCATGACCTTTTTCTTGTATCTTGCTTCCATTTCACATTTCTTTCTTTCCTTTCTGGAGTCAAATCTCCTGTCTCCCTCTTACACAGACATGTGATTAAATGTGGATGGTAGGATTTCTCCATATTGAGATTCACCACACTTTCAAAGTTCCTTTTCACTATAAGACATTCTCAACTCCAGGGACAAGGACTTAAATATCTTGGGCAATGTTCAGTTTATGGCAGCACTGATTTTCTTGTTTTAAATCTGAAGTCTCTTCAGCCCTGTCCTAATTCTCTTGACATTTAATCTCTCAGGTGTGGTGGTATATTGTTTGTAAGCTAATAAAGCTTGTCTGAAGATCAGAGGACAGAGCCAGCCACAGAGTTAGCCATAGGTCAGGCAGTAATGGCACACACCTTTAATCTTAGCACTTGGGAGGCAGAGATCATCTGGAACTCTGTGAGTTCAAGGCCAGCCTAGACTATATGAGATTAATCCAGAACAAAAGAGAAACACAGCCAGGCAGTGGTGGCATACACCTTTAATCCCAGCACTAGGAAGATCGAGACAGGAAGTGATACACCTGGGCAGAGAAAGGACTATAAGGTGGGAGGCATGAGTTCGGGGTCCCTTGCAATTCCCTTGTGCCTGTCCTTTCTTCCCTTCTCTTTGGGATGAGGACTCAGAGCATTCATTCAGTCTGAAGATTCATGAGACAGGATCTTCCTTCCCCTTTCAGCCTGAGGATTGGGTAGTGGTGAGGAGTCTCTCTAGTGCCTTGTTCCTCTGCTTCTCTAACCTTAAAACATTTACCCCAATATCTGGGTCTGGGTTTTGATTATAAGATCAATTAGGTTTTGTGAAACACTCAGTATCTAAGAAAGTTCCTCTTCTGAGGAGACAGTTATTTACATTGATTTGGTGCCTTTCCTTCTTGAATGTAGGCCCTTGGGAGAAGAATCTCTGGCTATCAGGTTCGGTGTGCTGTTTCCAATGCTCAGGGCAGTGCTGGCGTCATCACATCACAGTAAACGGACAGACTCTGACTGTTACCAGCCATTGTCTCTCATCTCTTCGCTGGCAGCTTCCTCTGTTTTGTGTGTAAGGATGGGTACACTCCAGGTCTTGTACTTGCTTGCTTTCCTCCTAATATGCCAAGTGGACGAAATTCCAACCATCCTCTGGCTCTCAAATATCTGCCCCTTGAACCTAGACCTGTGCTTCGCACTTTGGATGTTAATCTTTACCAGGATGTACCACACCATGGCAAATTCAGCATCTTCCATTTTCCTTAGCCATAAAACACAACCAAAACCTAACTCTCTCATCTTCTTATACCTTCTGTCTCAGGGATTAAATACCAGGTTTTACCTTAAAGCCAAAACAGAAATAGTGGTCATCACTGAGACCTCACAGCTTTATTTTCCAAACTTTCACCACCACCCTCCCAACAATTCAACTAGCCATACGTTTCTGTCGATCTGTCACAAATTATGGATAATTTTCTGCAGAACATTCTGGTTCAAATCTTCTTCATTTCTAAAAGATGGGATATAAATGAACTCACCATCCTCTCAACTTTTGGATGCACAGACGTTACTGATCACTGTTGTCTGCCCTGCTTCCATTCTGATGCATGGACAGACTATGGTCATGATCTGCATGCTACAGGACCTTGGTCACCACAGCCAACAGGGACAGGTTATGGTTTCAGTTTTCTCATAGTTTCACTTTACAATTTGGGTGACTGACTGTAAAATATGAGTAAAATTTATACTGAGGCTCCAAAACGGAGAAGCTAAGGAGAGCTGGCCTTAAGCTACTCGGAGCATTGTATGGTGGAACGGAAATCTCAGAAGGAATTGTGGGCATGGGCAGGTTGCAGCTTTGCAGTGATCTCATGTATGAGCAGGAGAGCTGGGAGCCTGGAGAGAATCAAAGGAATGGATGCCAGGGCACTGTGAGAGGGCAGCATCTGTTTCCCATGGCACATAACGGCATGCCGTATATTGATTTCTGTTTGTAGATGCCCATGAAGTTGTTACATTATTAAACCAAAACCTTCCTCTCAAATGAACTGTCTGAACAGTATGTGTCCAGTAAGTCTTTATGGCATTAAAATGAGGCATCTGTAGAGAAGAGACTGAGTGACTACTGGGAGCAGCAACAGAAGACTCATACTCTAATCCTTCTTAAAGTATTAGCTTAAAGGAAAGGGGGGTGCATCACTTTTGGGAGTATATGTTGAGCTGATGGTATAACTCTTTACAAAAGAACAAATCAGTCTCTGTGAACATAATTTCAGAAAAGTGCCTGCTGCTACAAATGTCATAGGAAAATGACTATGTGACATTCTGATACTTGTCAATGGTGGCATAGTCAAATTGCTTTTTAGATACATTTCTAGGTATCTGCCTTTTCTCTTTGGCAGTTATTGGAACCAGAGGGACCACTAAATATTTATAGGAATCTTCACCATATAACCACTGCTCTCTCAAATTAGAAGTAAATTTGTTGACATCTGCAAGTAAGAAATGTTAGGTCTATGTAATCAATGCTCAGATTATGGGATATTTATAGTGGGTTTATATATGCTATAACATAAACAATATATGTAGTAAATATATCTATATCTATGAATTAATTTTATACTGAAAGTACCTTATATTAGCCTTCTTGTGCTTGGCCCACATTTGTTCAGGAAAGACAGACAGACACATATAGAGACACACAAACACATACACTCATTTACTTCTCTGGATAAACAAAATTTTAGCTTTCTTTATAACAACAGCAAATATGTTTCTCAAACCATCTTTCAAATGACTGCCAATGGCATAGTTGGGTCCCTGTTCTCTCATCTTGGGACATATGTCCCACTTTCTGACTACTCTTGTAGCCCCCCTCCCCCCCAGAAGGTAATCCTATACCTTTGTCGTGAGAACTAAGTGAGAGCCCACCTTTCTTTCTTAACTTTTTTTTTTTTTTTCAAACCTTCTCAATATCCTCTTCCTTACCTCCTGCAACTCTGGATGTGACCTAATAGTTTCTGGATTTATTGTTTTTCAATTATTATTGGCATTATTGTTTTTTTTTTAATGTCTTAGCCAATACTTTAGTTTGAATATCTTGAAAGTAAGTACACTGTAGATTTATTTTCCTTTTAACAAAGGGTATTGTTACTGGAACTCACTATGTAGAGACTGGCCTCGAACTCATAGAGTTCTCTGCCTCCTGAGTGCTGGAAGTAAAGGCATGAACAACCCCACACAGCCACATTGTAGAATCTTAGCTTGCTTGAAAAAAAAATTCTACTGTTGAAACTACCTGATGAAGTAGTATTTTATATTTGGTCTCTGCACTTCCTATATACCATAACCCCTCAGTAATACTCAGCAGGATAATGCTGCAGAGGAGTGAAATCCATGCTTTATGGCCAAGCCTACTGTTTGAGTGCCTGACAAGGATTCTCTGACCAGGGACTCACTGAGCTAAAGCTGAGCTGTTATCCAGGGTGATAGTTCTCCTTCAGGGCTGGGTCCTCTTTGAACTCACTGATTATTGGCAGAGCTTGACCAGGGACTCACTGAGCTAAAGCTGAGGTGTTATCCAGGGTGATAGTTCTCCTTCAGGGCTGGGTCCTCTTTGAACTCACTGATTATTGGCAGAGCTTACTTCCTTGATGTCATAGACCAATGTCCCCATTTTCCTAATGGTTGTTGTCTCAGGAACTACTGACTTCCCAGAGACTTCCCCAGTTTCTTGCTTTGTGGCTCCAAACAGGCAGGTCACAAGATAGACATTTTCTTGCTTCCAGAATAGTAAATGACCTCTTGACTTCTCTGAAGTTTTCAATGGCTTACCTAATTAGAGCAGGAACTCCCAGGATAATCTCCCCTTTGCCATACAGTTACACCAAGGACATTTCTATTCACTCATTGGGAAGGAATTACACTAAGGTGAGGACACTGGTGTTATTCTAGAGGTCTGTATACTAAAGGGCTTAATGAATATAGTATCAACATGTGTAAATTATGAATACTGCTCTTCAGTTATAAGGCTTTTTAAATTTTAATTTGTTTAGTTTTATTCATGTGTATGATTTTTTTTTTTCTGTATATATGTACATGCACTACCTTGTGGTTGTTGGATCCCCTGGAATGGGGGTCATGGATGGCTGTGAGCCAACATGTGGATGCTGGAAATGGACCTAGTCTTGAAAGAGCAACAAGTGCTCTCAAGACTGAGCCATCTCGCCAGCCACTCTAAGGCTTTTTCTTGTTTTGTTTTTGTTTTCAAACTGTGACTTTGGACAGCTTATCTTGTGTTGAATCCACAGTGTCTGGAGATGCCGCATTTGAAATAATACAATAAAAGAACTCCAGGAAGCCAAGAGAACATTTGAAATGCCAGGGTTCCTGGACAAGACCTGGCCAAGTGGACTGTCACCCAAGCTCCCTAAACTTCATATTCTTCCTCATATATTAAGGATAATGTCTAAGAGTAGTGGGCTGTACTATTCTATAATTCTACGACTAAATCACACTGATCACTTACAGATCTAGTGACTCATGATATCCAAACAGTTTGTAGAAGAGCTTTATCGTGACAGGGCTTAAGAGAATCCATTCTGCTGTTTGACAAATCTGACAAAACAAACAAGGTCACAAAACTTTATCTTTAATCTTTTACATAAGATGGTACTTTCTGTTTAGATGATAAATATGTTCAGTTATAATGAAAAATGAATTTTCCCAAGATACTAAAATTTGACAGTTACAATCTTACAATTAGTTGAATTAATGTAATTGATGGTAACTTAAGGCAGTGTTCAAAATTACAAGTCAATTTCATGACGGTATGTACAGTGGAGTTGGTTATATACATTCTGGAAGATTAAGACTCCATTGTCTTTCTGAAGTGAAGCCTCTTTGGCTAGGATAATTATTCTCTTTTATTCAACAAAAGTGACTGCTAATTTTAAACAGGTATTATTAAATTCCACTGAAATAGGCTGCGTGCAGATGTATTCGTTAAAACACCCCTTTATTGACTGTGCACAGTTATTAACAATTCACACTTCACTTTACTGAGGGGAAAAGCATTTACTCCACTAGCAGTTAGGCTCCAGGGCTGCTTAGCAGCAGGGCTGTAGCACTTCCTTCCTATGGGGCACTTTCCAGCACAGGACAAGTGCCTCCACCTTCACACAAAAGGGAAAAATGAATTCAACAAATAGACCTCTCCTTACAGCTCCCCCCTCCATACAGTGCACTCCTAGTTTACCAAATGTCCACAAGAACAATCAGAAGGATGTTTATGCAATACCATCATAAGGGCACTGTGAAAGGGACAAGGAAATCCAAGAGCCGAGTTATGCCCTCAGGCAGATGCCTTCTGACAGAGAGGGTCGAAATCATGAGGTATCACTTTGTCTCCAGCACCTGCTGCTCAGCTTTCAGAAGCTGTTTTTCAAGCTTTGAGGTGTTTACTCGATGCATCATCAAAAACTGGCCATTCAGATGGAAGACGGGGATGTCAAATTTATATCTTTCATGCCAAGTAGAATTTTCTGGAAGTGTGATGTCTACCTCCTGTAAAATAAACTAAAACACGGATAGGTTAAAGCACTGTGTTTTAAAGGCCACAGAGCAATGCAAAACTGCAATGATGTGCCAACCCCGGCTTTATGAGAGGAAAACCCACAGGCTTTTTCTATTGTAGGCCACCACAATCCAGTGGCCCACATTTCCAAAGCCTAAGTGATTTCATTACATTGTACTCTACTTCCTGATCTCCCTACTTTTCTGTTACCCCTGCTCCATTCAGTAGCAGGGCTCTGCTCTGTCCCCAGTGAAATAAAGCATGGGCTAGCTGGGAAGCTGCCTAGAAATAAGGATAAAGTGTCATGGTGTAAGAGTGGCCTAGCTACATTGGTTTGCTAAAGGAAAACACACCCATGGAAGTTACAAAGTAAGGTAAAAGGAATGAGACCAAAGTTTAAAGTAAGCATGGGTGCTCTTGATAGTTGACTCTGAATCCCAGTAAGAATCAGAGAGGAAAAAAACCCTCGTGATATTCAGAGAAAACCACTTAGAGGTAATGAGTTTCATGGAGTATTAAACTCTCTGAGGAATAAAAAGAAACTCTAAACGAAAAATCATTTCATCTCTTTTCCTAAAGAAAGGATCTAAGCAGATACTTTAGACAGTAAACTCTCTCCAGCCTGTAGACATGAAAGTTACCCTGTGTTTATAAGGCTTGAGTGCTTCTTTGGCTTCATCACAGAGCGGGCATGGATCCTACAGGAAGAACAAAGGTGTTAAACCCAAAAGCAGGTATTTGGTATAACACCCCCCACCCAAGGAAAAAACCAAACACACACCACAGGCATATCACGTTTACTTCAAAGGATAGTTTTCTACTAGATTAATCACATGGCTTTATTTCCAAAGCAGTTTTTTACTAGGTTTTCCAAAATAAAACATTACCACAGAATCCCATAAACAGCCACTGTGTCTGATAGATGCTCTCTGCACTTTTGTTGGGTGTTGTTTTTATTTTCCTAATATGTGTGTATACACCTAATGGTATGTGTGCGCATGCGAACACATGAATGTGCATATTAGGTGATGCCTATTTTTCACTGCCCTATCTACCTAGCTAAGAGCTCTGTCTTCCCTATGTAAGGATAGCTTGGCTTCATACAATTGACCTGAATAGTTGGAGTCTTTTCAGATGAGGAAGTACTAAACTGCAACATCCTGTTTTTCCTAATCAGCCCAGAAGAATAATTTTATCAGGGAAGATTGATATACCGACGGTTCTATCCTTAAAAGGAGATTAAAAAAAGTCTCTCCAACTCAGATGAATGACTATACAACTTCAGTGTTTTCAGTTTTAGTATTAGAGGTATCCACAGTGGACTCATGTTCTACCTGAAGCACAGGCAAGTGCTAGGGCCTGCTGTAGTTTGTATTCTTCAACTGCCTTGTGGGGAACATGGAGGAGAACACAGATTGCCAGATATTAGTGGTCTCTGAGCCATCATGCCGAATCCAGCTATTGGTTCTCTGATGTGAGTTCAAAAGAGGCAGTTTACTGCTGCTTGTGTAAAAGCTGCTTTTTAATATATTTGGAAGAGATAGGTTATTATGTAAAGGATGCCCCCCCTTTTTAGTTTAACTCAGAGCATGTTTTGAAAATAAGGACTTGGCTATTTCTAGATTTTTTTTAGCTGATTTCACCTCATCAATTTGTTATTAACAATAAACAGACTGTGAATAGTTTGTTTCTGTAAGACAATCATGCTAAAATTTTCTGAGAAAGTGTCAAAAGACCAACGCAAGGGCTTAAAAGTAGAAGCAACACAAGAGTATGCTGAGCTATGGATTACCAAATGTATTTCATCATAGTCTGCTTATAGTAAAGCTTGAATCAAGCCTAGTACAGGTGTTTTGCTTTTAAAACCAGGTTTTTGGAAGTTTGTATAAACTGCTAATGCAAATCTGTGAGTATCTATATATATCTTTCCAGGCTCATCACTCTTTGGAAAGGATATGGAATCCAGACAAGAAAGGGCCCATGGTCAGGACAGCTATTCTAAGGATTCTCTTCAGCACTTGTTATTCATTCTGGTCCTGATGCTGGGTTGCTATATAAAACCCACTCATCTTTTCTTGCAGCAAGCATACTATAGTTTTGCTCTACAGGAACTACTCTGGGCATGTGACTAACTCCACCTCTACTTAAGAAAGGGGGTTACAATTGACAGGTGCAAACATTGAGAGCATCTTATCTTTTTTGCCTATGTTCAGGGATGGGCCAATCAGAACCATGAATAACCATAGGCCTTCTGTTAGGACTTCTATAGATAGATGTGAGATATGGGCTTGTGGCTGCTGAAGTCATACACAACAAGAGCCAATATGAAGATATATTTAATCCAGAAGATTACAAAGCTGAAGAGGCCAGTAACCTTGTTTCCCGAATCAAGCACTCCTTGGAACCAGAAACCAAAACAACCTTAAAAACCTTTGTTTTAAACTCCATTTCCAATGTGCACACTATTACTTGTCATAGATAACAAATTCTTGACTTTTATACTTCTTTTACTGGACTGGGAATTACTTATATCTCATTATGTACTGCAGCATGTAGTTCTATGTGCATATTAAGATGAATGGAAGATTGTGTCGTTTATTTTCTGCAAATGTTCTTGGCTATCTCAACTGCTGTTGGAACCAAAAAACTGCATAGCAATCACAGGCCAAATGAGTACTAGTTTTATGGGGATATTGTCTCAGATAATGAAATATTTTTGGCTCTATAATTTCCAACAATACAACATATATTGATGATATGAAAGCAATTAGATGAAATATTCTCAATTAGAAGTTTAACTTGGCATTTGGGGATGGGGTGGGGTGAAGTTCTGATAAGGTCTTATGTAAGCCCTGGCTTACTTAGGTACTTACTGGTACTTGCTATGTAGCCTAGACTGGTATTGGACCTGCTGCCATCCTCCTGCCTCACTCTAATGTCCAAGTGCTGGGGGGGACACAGCTATGGACCGTCACAACTTGCAGACTTTGTTATTAGACAACTGCCAAATCTTTTTAAAAATTTCCAAATGGCTAAAATTTAAAAATCTATCAAGAAGACCTTTAAAAATTTTTGAATTACTGTGTTTAAAAAGGTAACTTCTGTTGTCTTCACATTTCTTTTTGATAATAAATTCCCCATGCTAAGGAGAAAAAGACATTATTGATGCTTGTATTATAAAGTTACAGCGTGAAAACTCTTAAAAATTTTAAACTAAGGCTCAGAAGAGATGACTCAGTGGTTAAAGAATATAAACTTTGCAATATAAACTTAAGGACTGGAGTTCAGATCTGTAGAGCCTATGTAAATGCTGTGTAGGCATGGTGGCCTCCCTGGAAGTCAGTGCTTGTATGGTGGAGACAGGTGATCCCCAGTACAGGTGAGTTAGCTAGACTAGCCATCTCCTTTAAGGCTGAGAGACCCTGCCTCACAGAATAAGGTGGGGGAGTGACTGAGGGAAGACTCCTGATATTAACCTTAGGTCTCCATAAGCACCTGCACACACACATACACACTCAGATACACAGAAAAAGGCATAAAAAGCATATACCCAAAGAGCTCTTACACACACACACACACACACACACACACACACACACACACACACACACACACACACACACCCTGTGGCTTAACAGTAGTGGTAAGAATAAAAAAAACAAGTACAATCAGTCTTCATTATTCACAGGTTCTTTATTTGTGAATTTGCCTATGTGAAAAAATTTCTAACTCCCCAAATAATACTGGACACATTTTTATAGTTAGTCACAAACATGCTTATACATAAAGCTATATTAAGTCTGAGTTGCCAGAAGTGTTCATTTCTAAAGTAAGGTCTAATAAAGTAATACTTTGCTTTCATGTTTTAGCTCCCATACTGTAAACATAAGTCAGTATCCTTATGGGTGTGCCTGTATGGGCAATGCCAGTTTTTGTAGTCATGTTTTTTGTTGCTGATTAAAAAAAACAAAACAAAACAAAAATGGCCCCTAAGCATGATGCTAAAAGAAAGCTGTGAGACGCCTCATGGAGAAAATATAGATGTTAGACGAGCTTTATTTAGGCCTGGGCTGTAGTAGTGTTGGCCATGAGCAAAATGCAAATAACTAAACAGTATGTATTGAACAAGACATCTTTAAACATAAACACATATAAACTAAGGTTATACATTTAGTTGGTTCACAAAAATTCTGTGGCCAGAGGCTTTGGGGAACCCAGTCTAGGACTTTTCCTACACTTAATATTTTCAAATTCAATGTTTATAGTGTTAAGATGTAACTACCACAAAGAACAAGAACTAACTTATTTCTAAATAGCACAGTTTCAAACATCATAACTAGAATCTATAGTTTTTTCTTAAACGTGGGGTAAAATGGCCACTGTATATGTTAGTGTACCCTCAATAACTGAGAAACAATGAAATGTCTGGGGAGGAAAAGCTAAAGAACAGGTCTGAAGAAAACGTTTTACTGATTTTCTTTAAAGATTTGACCCTTTCCGTGGATAGATAACTTTTTTCACCCAACAATGATAATATTTTATTTTTAAGTATAATTTTAGTTTTTCACTCAGTACCTTTGTGAATAAAGTCAGCACAGGCAGAGCTGTGTTAGAGGCAGAGAGATTTCGCAAGAGTCCAAAGGAAGATTTGGCAATCTGCAGGCTTTTTCCTTGAAACCGGAGCATTTTAATTCTGCCAAAAGACAAATAAGCCAGTAAACTTAATGCACCATCAACTCTGCTCTTTAGACTACAAGCAGTCACTTGCAAGCCAATGACTGAATTTGAAGTTTCAGAATTGTATCTTCGAGTACAGGGGTATCAGAAAGGTCCAGGTGTTTGTTTGGCAAATGTCCACAATGAATTCGTTGTACTCCAGGCGAAACAAAACTTAGAATTAAAAAAAAAAAAAAGAAAAGAAAAAAAAAGAAAAACAAGACCCAAACCATATTTATGGAATAGTTTTGCACCTAATCACTTGGATTCTGTAAGCCAAATGCATGGGTTTGTTAATTTGCATATGAAATTAAATTTCAGCTGCATATGTTGGCAGCATCCTGAAGACTCCTAAAAGTGGAGGTGTCCTAAGATGGTTTCTAGACACAGGACAGTTTAATCTTATTGGCAAGCATTCAACATCACCCAGCTCTTCCATAGTAAAAGAAATAGTAAGCAAATGGCATACATTTTCCAGCGCAAGCCATCTCCAAGATCTCTGCTCTTACACTGGAAGAGACAGAGAAGCCCAAAGTTGCTGGTACAGAAACTGTAAGAGAGACAGAGTTAACTTGTCAGGAAAGAAGTCTGTTCAACACCTTAAGAAGTGTTTTAAAAGGAGAGTGCCAAGCTTTCCAAAAGCTTCATCCATAAACGCACTGTGTTTTTATTGGAGACATTCCAGAAGGATCAGTTTAATAGCAGCATGTCACCATCCGGTTTTGAAGCACCCTCCCTCTGCTCCTCAGCTCAACTAAGGCGCTCTGTTATTCCTAGTTATTCCACTGAGCCTCCAGCTTTGTCTCTAAATCCATAAATGTTACAGTTTCACTTCTCACACATGCATGTTTAGTTAGTTACCTTTACATTGACACTATTCCCAAGAGGAACACATTCCTGGATCATTAATTGCTTAATTTCACCTTACCCCTCTAACTCTATCTTTACATTGGCCAGCAGGACCTGTGAAAATTCTCACTACTCTTTGGCTATCCAGAGACCACTGGTCCATCAGTAGCACTGCACTTGCCCCTCTTTCTCTACATGAAGAACACATAGCTTCTCCCCATTGTGCCCTAGGATTCAAATTACCTCCTCGAAGAGTCTACTGGCCACCTCACCAATGCCAGCTTCAAGCCTATAATTATCCTCACAGTCACAGTAATTTTGTGAACCAACCTAATGTATAACCTTTTTATGTGTTTCCACTTCAGGGTGGCCCTTACTACTTGCAATTATTTATGTTCCTTCTACTACGGTGCAGCTCTTTAAGAGCAGGTATTGTTCACACCAGTATTTCTCAGCATACACAATCAATGTACACATAATAGGTACTTAGTGTTAAAACACTGGAATGCACCTGTCCCTCCTTACAACCTCACCTCTGCTCAATCACTCTGGGTGGACAGCAGCCATTCTTCAGGGCTGTCTCTAAACTAAGGTAGCACTCTTCAGGGTGTCTATTGACTCAGGACTGAGGTGCTGTCCTTGCTTCTGCCCCTACTTCAGATCTCCTGTGCTCTATTGCACGAGTATGGCTTTACTAAGTGAGACTCTGGCAACTGAGCTTCTCAGTGTAAATCAGCCTTTCTTTCAGACAGAATGAGATGACTTCAGGGAAAAAAAACAAAACAAAACAAAACAAAAAACCAACTACGAACTCATATCAAACTACAACAAAGAACCCAGGACAAAAAGCTCAGATGCTGACTCATGACTCATGAAAGCAATGATCTTCCTTTACTCATAATCCTCTACCCTCCACTTCTACCCAGATTTCCCTGCTAACTAAATGACCTGGCAATCCAAGGAAAAAAAGTAATATGAAATTCTGCAGGAATCTGCTATTTAGAATCACTTTAGAACATGAAAATACACAAGGCTATAATATTCTATGAGACTCTCACCTAATTGTTAAGCTTTGGTGTCCACATAAATTATAAAATTAGCTTTATGAACAGGGGAGATATGGGCCTTGGAAATGAGAAGGATGGGATGTGCTGGCAGTGTGCCAAGACTGTAACCAGGATGGTGAACTACAGCTACATGCTTCGGGGGAGGCACAGAAGCTTTATTGATATTTAGGTGGAATGGAGAGGGAAGGGAAACTTACTGCTTCTACCTAGCTAACTTGAGACTGAGGTGTTAAGGCTTAAAAAAAAAAAAAAAATCAAACCCACAATAGAAATCGGCTTCAGTATTTCCAACATGACAAAATGCAGCATGCGGTCTTGGCTGCCCCTAAGACGATAAAGGCTGTCGCAGTAAACAGAGCTGCCATTCATTTCATTCATTTTACATTTGCTGGAATAACCATCCAATCAACCAAAGAACTAAGTACAGTCTCCAGTGATGCTATGGCTACTCTGTTTACAACTCGTGCCAGTTTCTACTCTGCTTTTACACATTTTTAATTATTTAAACCTGGTACATTTATTTACTGAGAAAGGCATCAATGCTATGCAGTTTTACCACTTGCATATTTTTAATGGTCTAAGGTACATGCATTTATACTATAGCTCAATTAACTTATTTCTTTCACGGTACTGTATTATAAACTTATATTAGAGCATGATATAAAGAAAAAGCTCCATATTCTTCAGCTAGACAGATATTAAAGCTAAAATTCCTTAATTATTGAAGTTCACTTATAGCTATAAAAAATTAAATGAAAAATGATATACTCCAGTGGGAACACTTTATTACTCTTCTGAGATCATTTACTAACTCTGTAAACCCTAATGCCATTGCTGTCAAAGTCACATTCACCAAATTATGTCTTCTTGAAGTAAAATCTTTATGTGGGCTACTTATCAATGTGACATTTTCATTAGTTTGATTATTTTTGAACCATATCTTACTACTATAAAAAACATCCTGAAAAGCGGTCTCGGCCTATTAGCTCCCAATCGTGAGCTGACAAAATTCCACCCTAATCCCCTGTACTGGGAACTGAAGCTAGGGACTCACAAATGCTGGGCAAAAGCTCTAAGAGCTATCTCTGAACTCACCCTGTAGTCCTGGTTGGCCCTGAACCTGCACTCCTCTGGCTTTGGCCTCCTAAGCCGCTGAGGTTAGGAACCTGGAACACTAGGTTTTACTGACAACATCGTTTTAAAATTATATCACTTTAGTCACAAAATGAGTATTTCTATCAGACAGACAGACAGACAGACACAATTTACTCTTTGTATTTTGCCACGTGTCTCTTTGACAGGGACACAAAGAACTGCACTCATAATATCACAGAAGCACAATTGGGTCACCTCTGTCGCAGGCTGGAAGAAAGAAGAAAGAGCATAAAACTGCATTTAGAATGTGCTTAAAGCAAATTCTGAAGCCGAACAATAAAGACAGTGACTCCCGCTGTTTCAAGTTTAGTGCGACTCAGAGGCAGATCCCCTGAAAGAGAAAGGACTGGCCTTCCAACACAACCAAGGCAGAATCAAATACAACAGGGGGGAGGGCTGATTGGATCAATTCAGCCTTCCTTGAAGCAAGACAGAGGAGCTAACTTAACTTTATAGCATTTCCCTGAGAAGCACTGAAGAGTGCACCATGAAAGCAACTGATTATAGTATAGGAAGATGCTATGGCTGTTTGAGCCTTTATTAAGGATTATTCATTTCAGCATGACGTGCTGCCCAGGCTATGGCTGCATATTACTTATGTAGAGCTTGTGGATTTTTCAAGCACTGTGTGCATCTGATTAGGAGGAAAACAACATTGTTCTCGCTTGAGTAGAGAAACTGACCTTCGCTGACCAGGATTTTATTCATTCAAAGAGTCCTTTGGCACACCAAAGCTCTAAGCTCACATAGTCGTTCATCAGGAAGCTGCAGTGTTAGTTCATGTGCAAAATCAAGAAGTCTCTATAAGCCCAGGTACTGCCTTGGTTATTAGCAGATAATGTTGGAGCTTCTGCACAAGACTATACTATAAATGTAATGCTGAGCTGACATTAGCCACACCATTATCATAGCTCTTGCTGAACCTGTGTTCTATAAAGAGAGCTCAGGGTTTCCTTTTAGTCATTTGTGCCATGTGAGAAGTTAAGTGCTCCACTTCATGTGCATTACCAGCTAAGTATAACACTCCTATTTTTACCCAAATGAAAAGAAACACGCACCCCTCTTTTGGGAACAAACACCATACTTTGTATAGTTAGGTGAGGCTACTCAGGTGACAAGTCAGGTCACTTAGCCTAGGAAACAGGGAAACAAGTGCCTCCCTGTCACTTCTCTGAGTCTGTAAACAGCTGTATTTGGATCCCACTCCCTGCAACCTGACCTAAGACCCTAACAGGAGAGGGAGGGAAGGGCCCTGGTGTAGCTGGTGGTGAAGAGAAAAGACACAGTACAGGGACAAAACCTAAACTTCTCAGTAAACAGATACTCTGAGGTATCAACTCCAAGGGGTTAAAGAAGAGTATGGAGTGCAGGTGGCAGGTGGAATCTCAGGTGCTTTTCCAGTGTCCCAGCCCCACCCAGTCATGGTACCTGGCCTAGGGAACTAAGAAGGTTCCCAAATCAGACAAGGCATTACAACAGTGATCCTGATATTTACTTGTGGACCATCATACCCAGCACAATGCTCAGCTTCTCTGACTATGCAATTTGAGTTGATGATTTGCTTGCCAGTTTCCCATGCATTTGGGGCATTTGTCATTGACATGGCTGTGCCCCTGTGAACACTACGTACTCACCCAGGACTTTATCTGCTCTTTACACATTCACTCAAGGATTCCTTGGATCATAGACTAGAGATCTGATAGCTTTTGTTTCTGTGTTCAGACTCCACGGGTGCCATATTCAATTGTATTTACTCATAATCCATTTGCAAGAAGTTTTTGAAAATGTTCTTTAGCTGTTTCAAGTTCAGGACTTGTCTACACAGTAAAATTACAATCTCAGTAAAATTTTAATTTACACACCTACCATTTAATTCATGAACACCCCTTCTACTCTCAGTAAAATCAAGCCATTACATTTTCCCTTCATCCATTCTGGTGTTTAGTTTCTTTATCCCCGAATAAAGCTTACATCAACTTTATACACTATATACAAACAACAAGAATTTTAGATGGAGTTTGTTGATTCAGAAGAGTGATTTTTACATGAGATAAAAGTTATATCCTGCTTTATAGTATTAGCAAATTAATAACCATTTACTCATTAGTTCCACATTGGTGAGGGCTGAAAGTAAATAAGAGATGATCCACATTCATGAAGAGCCAAAAATCTGGGCATAATATTAACATGTACAGACAGGTAAACCAGAAAGACAGGAAGTATAACAACAGGAACATACAAAATACTGCAAGGGAAAGGGAAAAACGAGTACTGTGGGCTAAGACTGGAGACACTGTCACAAGAAAAGGGGACTTATGGATATATAGACAACATATGAAGCACTCCAGATTGTGGGCTGGATATTGATGGTGGAAATAACATGAACTGAGCAAAAAAACAGTGGAAAATACGCTGGGAAAGAGGGACAGTATTGGACTGTAGGGACATTTTTTATTTATTTATTTTTTTCATTTTACATACCAACCTCAGTTCCCCCTCTTTCCCCTTCTTCCCCCCACCCACCTCCCTCTCATTCTACTCCCCATCCACTTTTTAGAGGAGGCCTCCCTTGGGGAGTCAACAACCAAGTTGAGGGAGGACCAAGCTCCTCCCCCCTGCATTAAAGCTGAGCAAGGTATCCCACCATATAATCAGACTAGTGACTACCCTAACTGTCATCACAGAGCCAACCCTAGATAGTTTTTAATAGTCGTCAAGGCACGTGTCATTTGTCATGGGTGTCTTAGGAGCTACTTGCTGTGGAACAATCCTTTTCTACACTATGAATATGTATTACTCTTACTAGTTAATAAAAAGTGGACAGGCCGGTAGCTAGGCAGGAAGTCAGGCGGGAAAGCCAAGCTGAGAATGATGGGGAGGGCGGAGTCAGGAGAGACACCAGCCTGCTGCAGAGGATGAGTAAAATAATGATAGCAAACCATGAGTCACATGGCAAAGCATAGAGAGAAATATGGGCTAAAGTGTAAGAGTTAGTAATAAGCCTGAGTTATTGGGAGAGCATTTATATTAAACAAACACAAAACAAAACAAAAACCTGCTTCTTTGGGACCAGTACAGGACAACTCTTCCTACAAGCACTGAAGGGTTTGAGCAGTGTTTTGTTTCCAATATGTTGGAAGATTAATTTGTTCGTAGTTAGAAATGCTGAGACTCATGTGGACAGTGACGACATATATAGGTTTGGTACTCATGTGAAGAGTCAGAGTGAAAGATAAAAATTAAGAGTTTTTGTTGGTATAAAAACTATCTTTGCAGCCATGTAACTGGACCAGATAATCTCAGCTGTACAGAAAAGGAGGGTTCAAGGTAGACCTCTGAGGCCATCCGACGTGAAGCAATCGGGCAGAGAGAAGCCAGGACAAGCAGCACGGCTATGGAGGAGAAGGAAAGGCAGAAAGCATGCCACTGTAGAAGCCCTTGGGAAAGAGTGTTTCTAGACGACGGAGCAGTCCATCACCCAGCAGTGATGAGGGCTTGTCTAGATAGGACGGTGAAATGACATATGTGAACATGGATCTGATGTTGCTCCAAAGGCATTAATCCTATAGCCGATGTCTGCTATTAACACACACCCTCGACTGCTTCCTGTCTGATTTAACAATTTAAAAGGAGGGAAAGAAAGAGTGGAGGTAATGTTGACTATCTTAGAAGGGACAATAAATTTAAAAAGCTGTACAAATCAAAATGGAATATAGAACCAAAGCTTAAATATTGGCTATAGACTAATTCTGAGGCACTTTTATAAATACTGACGATGATTTTTTTTTTTTAATGGAACTTTGCTTTTATTGGACCCAGGCAGCAGACTTACATTCCCAGCAACAGTGGTTTCAGAGTGAGAAACTGCAGACCTGAAAATTCTGCGGACACAGGTCAGCATTCAGACTGTGATACCACTTAAACGGAAGGCACCTGCTCTGTGCAAGACTGCATAGAAAATACCTTGGCATGAGATCAAGGCTTAATTCACTCAGTAATTTTCAGAATATTCAAACCAAAACACCCAAATTAAGCTTTTCGAGAATCATTTTTCCATTGACATGTTTTAAACAAAGGATAATCCCCTCGAGTGGTTTTTTCTTTTTTCTTTTTTTAATAAATAGAAAAAGTTGTCATTACTAAAATACCAATGAGTTCCTTAAACCATGAATATCAGAAAAGAAGCCCCCTAAGGAAAGTGTTAAGTTGGAATTATTGATCATCTTTAAAGATAAAACTTGTCCCAAGCAGTTCTGAATAGCATGGGAATGGCCCATGCTTGCACAAGGCCTTGAACAAGTTTCTATCTTTGGAAGCTGAAAAAAATGCAGCTATTCAGAGAAGCCCAGAATTCACCTTGAGATCCCTACACAAGTGTAAATATACTGTCAATTGTTTTCTCTCGCTCTTTACTCATAGCTAGGAAGCCCCTGCTTCAGAACGTGCTGAGCCGGGAACCGGGAAGCTGACATTAGAGTGGCCTGGCACTCATCTAGAAACTGTTTAACCATGGGCGCTGGACGTACTATTAGACAAACTTAATGTTACTTTAACTGACACATCCTCTTCATCTTGGCACTCTTCCCCACTTCCCGGAGTACAGCTGCCCTTGCCTGAGCCTGTAGTAAGCTGACGGATGTGCAACAAGAGAAGAATCTTCAGTGCATGAAAGAGTGTTTTAGAATCTTTAGACATAGCAGTCACTCCTAGATTATTGCTTCAGAGCAGTCTGCTCAGTAATGGGATTGGTGCATGTGACGATGTCAGGGGTCAAGGAAAGGCTTTTATAAAAACATCCAATTGAGGAAAATAAAACAATGCTGATCAAGAAAAATCACGTGCTCCACAGCAGACGCCTCTAGTATCTAGAAGTGGTCTAAAGGGAATTCTGGACTAATTAACACAATGAGCCTGCCCACGCTGCCCTCCTCTTGCTATCCTCAAACTCAAATGGACTGACTCAGCAAGTGGCCTAGAACCAGGGTAGCACAGTGCAAATTCAGAGTGTGCAACAATGTTCAGTTCAATTATGACATAATGGCTGCAAACCCATTCCTGAAAGCAAGAAAACCTGAATAATGTGGTTAGCTTATATTAGACACGAGGGCTTAACAGAGTTTAAAAACCAATTTGAAACTTCTATCCTCTCATAAAGATAGCATTAAGATTGAGGGCAAAATCATCCAGTTCAAGGAATGGGAACAAAGGGCAGAAGGAATTATGCACACTCCTTTAGACATTCTCCTTCTTGATCAACATGACCAGTCCCTCTGGTATTTAATACTGACCCAACAGGAAGACAGTCGCATTAAAACATTTAGTAACATTATGACCAGATCGTAATACAAGTTTTATTGCTAAGAACAAGTTTGCAATTCAAAAACATCTTCCATTTGTCACCAATACTCTACTTATTTCTAATTCATCTTTCCAAAGATGAGAACACAAGACCTGCAACATGTTTTGCTGCAAACCTAGCAGTTCACTGGTCTTTCAATAGCAATAAATCATAAGCTTCTACAAACACAGAGCTTAATTTGAATGTTGAGGACCATCCACTCTGTGACGTGGCCCTGGCAACTCCGAATTGTCTAAGAGTCTACAATCTCTGGAGTCTTAACTTTGTTCTTCCATAGTGATCATTAATAAAATATTTTGAAATTTTAGAACTGGAAAGTGACTTTAGATAGGAAAGTGTATTTAAGTCTTTTGTGCATTATATTTTTTGTTTATTCCTATTTTTTTCCTTGAACAAGGACATATGCTTATATGTTTTGTGGCTACTTTAAGGTTCATGGGAGGAAAGAACTAAGCTTCAAATAGAAAATTCTCTTAGTAGAAAACAGGGTTCTGATCTCTAAATCTAATAAGTGAGTAAGACACTGTCCCTGCCCTTAAGGAACTTGGAGGAAAGACTGACAATACAATAACACAGTGATGAAGGCTTAGAAAGTAGACTAGTCATTACCGGATACAACTCAAGCAAGTTCAAGTGCTGGAAGCTCCGCCCCAATATGGCAATACAAGGTGACAGAACCTTTAAGAAGTGGAGCCTAGAAGATGATTTGGTCACGGAAGATTATGGTGGTTAAGGTTTGTTCTGACTGAAAAGTAGCCCTTTCTGCACATGGCTGGTCCCCTTTCTACTTTTCTAGTGTGATGGGCCATAGCCAGGGGACCCTTCCAAGACTTCAGCATCAGTGTATTTATATCTTCCAGCCTCTAGAATTGTGAGCCAAAGAATGATACTTTCTAAAAACAGAGACATCTTAAATTTTGCCCACATCTCTTGGAAGTTAACTCTTGGATAAGAACTAGAAAAAAGAGAGAGACTGTCTTTATGTTTTCTGATCCCTGTGCCTACCTTTACAGGAATGGGTCAGGGGTGTGGAATCATGTATTTATGTGAATTAGCCACTTTTCATGTTATATATTTTCCCCTGAATGACTTTGTCTCTGGAACTTCCCCAAAATACAAAGAGAAGAACTAGAGAAGCACACTTGGTCCTGGTGCATGTATAACAACACATACCTGAGCCACAGGGTATCCTTCTTCAAAACAATTGCAAACAGGAGTAAAATCTCATTCAGGAACTATTCCAGCTGGCTTTTTGTTTCTTTTGATGTATATCCCTTCAATAAAACAGTGCAAAAAAAAAAAATAGATTTACAATAAGGAACACAAAAATTCTCACTACTTCACACCATCATCACCTTAACATCTTACTGTTTGAGGTCCTGAATTAGTAACTAAATATATTGGCCAGGTGGAGTGTATACAAGATATAAAATACAAAACTTTAATTAAAACAAACTTATTTTGACGGCACCTCTCCATAGTGCCCCTGTGAGTATAACACAACTGGGTAATCAGAACAAAATAGAAACATAGCTCAATGAATTCTCAAGTTAGAAAAATATTTGTTCCTATTATTCACCTGCCAACAGTCTGTATAAATAAAACTGAATTTTCCTGTAGCAAAAGAGACAGAAATTATTGATCCTTCTCTGGCAGGTAGCTTCAAGTGGACCACAGCAAACAAGGAGGGAAATTTGGAGCCTGTTTAAAGTACCCCATAAATTTTAATTTTCACAGCTGGGTTGTTCTGGTTCCAGGCAATTCCTCAGTATAGTGGGACCCAGTTTATTAGGTTTCAACATCTCAAACAGAACCATGATTAGTTTTGCCTTATCTCAACAAAACATAAGTCCAGCCTTTTCCATGCCTTCTGCTGCTGGTAGTGTTTTGTTTGTTGAAACAAGGTCTCATTCTGTCTTCAGGTTGGTCCAGAACTGAGATCTGCCAGCCTAAGCTACAGCGCTGGGATTGTAGGCAAGCACTACTACCAACGGCTTCCCTTGTATTTCATTCTCTGCTGTTTACTCATTATCCATGCACACACTTATAAATATTGGTAGAGTGCATCATGTGAGCTTTGCAAGCTTTCTATAAAATATCACTAAATGAGATGACTGCAGTCTCTAAGAGCCATCTCAACTTGTTCAGTGTTCAACTGAGACAGCCACAGTGACTAACTAACCAAGGCAATGTGTAGCTACAGGAGCCCATCTTATGTTGGGAAATGTACTACTAATCTGGAGATATAACATATTCTCTGTACCATCCCTGTGTTTAAGGAACTGAGCATCTATGGATCATGCTGGTCCACACACTGTATTTTTTTTTCTAATAGAACACTAAAAAATAGTTTTATATAAACATGATTAATAAGAATACGGATAAAGATTAGTCAGGCAAAAACCCACTTAAAGAGAGACTTAGAAAAATCAGATACCCATTCACATTAGTGACAACTGTCAGAGACTTTCTACCCTTGGACTCATTAAAAATTGTGTTAGTTGATATTTATTTGTCAGGGGTGAGCGACAGGGCTAAGTATCTGTTGAAAACTGTAATGTCTGATTTATTTTTTTATTGTCCACAGCCCAGAGGACTGTTTCTGCCCAATAAAGCAAAGACGGAGTCCAGACAGCCGGGTCAAGAAGGGCCTGGCATTCACAATGTTCCCCTCCTGCACTTCTCAACCTTTTCACTCCAATTAAAGGTCAACACGGTTGCTCAAAAACATTTATTTAAAAAGGCAGTCAACTCAGCATGCTGTCAAGTGTGATATTGCCACTTCAGAGAATTCAATTAAACCTGGGACCAGGGCATCTGTGAATCACTGGAAGAAGCATGAGTTGAGGCATTTTCTGCTTTCTTCGAAAAGCTGTATTTTTTTTTTTTTTTCTTTTCTGCCCGTCGTCATTTATTCAGTTCCCAGAGCACCCTCCCAAGCGCGCGGTTGCAGTCTTCCCCCGAGTAGCTCAGGGATTTATAGCGCTCGGCTTAATTAAATCCCCTCTAACGGCCACGGAAGTCTGCAGCGCTCCGCACCGCCAAGGGCTCAGGGTCTCCTCCCGCGGGCGCGTGCTAACACCCCGCGAACCGCAGCGCCATCACCCACCTCAGCCTCAGGCCACCCCGCCACGGCCGCTTCCGCCCGCCGCACTTCCGCCGCGCGCTGCACTTCCGGCCCGCGGGCGCCGCCCTGCTGCTTGGGCTCGGCCCTCTCCAGTCCCCCGCCGAGCAGCACCCGAGTCGGCAGAAGAGCAAAGGGAGCAAGCAAAACTGTATTGAAAACAGAGAAAAGAGGGAAGGGAAGGAGGGAAGAGGCCTCGCGTGTTAAGGAGTAAGCCTGGGGGTTGAGAGGCTGCGATTTGAGACTGGCCATTTTAACCTCCCCCGTATATGTTCATTCGTTTATTGAGGTTGTATTTACAAGCTTCATCCTCCTTGGGTTTGGGGCTGGACTGTGTTATAAGGAGCAGGATGAGCAAAGCTAGGAGCTGTGCCTACCCACGTTTAGAACCGTAGAACCTTAGAGGTAAGGCAGACAGGGCAAATTATCCTTTAAACACGTAATGCATTGGTTAGGCTAAGCGCTTTTAAGAGAAAGAATATGACATGTGAGAAGATAGGAATGTCAGCTGGTTAGAGACGTAGCTTTTGGACTAGCATATGACAGCCCCCATGAACAGACAATTGGGGACTAGCGGTGAAAAGTGGCAGAAGAGTATGGAGTGTCAGGCCAGGTAGTCAGGGTAGGCATGTGCTACTGGCAACTGGAATACTTTCTGACGACTGAGCATGTCCCTATACAGAAGGGGGAGCTGGAATAATTATTTTTGTCCTCAAAAGATCTCGCAGCTTTGGGAAGATAATGAAATAAGCAGGGGATGACTAAGTAGTATAGGCTCCAGGTGTGGTGGTATTGTAAGTAATAAGAAAATGATAGGTAATAAGTATAATAATACTCAAATTAATATTTATTGATTGCTCATCCAAAGCTTAGTACTTATTAACATGTTTAATCCTATGAAGGGCCTTATTAAGTACCATTTTACAGATGGTGAAATGGAGGCTTAATAATTTGTCCATATCCCCACAGATAGAAAATAGCATATTGGAATTCCATTTCTGCTGCAAGTACCCATGGGCTCATCACTGAAAGAAAATCACTGTGTATTTAGTGCTTAAGCAAAAGAAAAGATAAAATAGATCAGAAATGAATCCTTTAAACAAGTCATATTTGTTATGTGATATTGGTAGAGGACACATTTGAGAGTAGAATTTTCAAGTTTATACTTTTAGCACTTCAGCATTTGTTAGCAACCAAAAGAAGATTTGGGGCCTGTAAACAGACCTATGATTGTTTTTATTGTTGTTGCTGTTACACTCTGATAAGTTCTAATCTTTCTTAGCAGGAAAATGTCACTCTATAATAGTTAGAATAGACTATTTCTTAAGAACTAATACTGTGTCTAGCTGTAAGTATCTTGGTAGAGCATAGGTATTGTACATTTTGTGGGGGTGATAAAAAGATCTTCCTAGAAAGGTAACTCCAGGTCGTCTTCCAAATTTCATTTGTATTTTGTTGGAAAATTAAGCTCTGTATAGTCAGTTGGATTTATGAAACTTGATTGCACAAAGCGAAGATGAATAGTTTTCCCAAAGATTACAACGTTGAAAGCTTTGCAGTGTTAGTTATAGGGAAATTTCCCCAAGGAGTCCAAGTTCGTTTCCAGAGTTTTCATTTAATTAGTAAGATTTTTTGGGGGGGGGGGTGGTTATACAGTTTTTAAGAGGTAGCAGAGGACTGGGACTGCATACGAACAGTTTTACTTGAGAGTGGGAGGTTCCTGAAATGGTTGTGAATCCCTGAAGCTTTGGTTATCAGTGCCCAGTCACTTGGGAATGTCTGTGTTAGGATCTTTATTCTAGAAGAACAGTTTAGTCTCTAGGTCCAGATTTCCCACCTCCCTGTGCCAAGCAAAGAACCTTTGTTTGGGAGAATTTCTGGAGTTAGAACAGGAAAAAATGATTGTCTAAAAAAAAAAAGCCACAGAAAAATTATAAACATTTATTCAAGGGTCATAAAGTAGAAATGTGTGGGTGTCACTAAAGGCTGGATTTAGCATTCATTGTAAACAGTACTCTATTGAGACAGTCTAAATTCATGAGAGCTACTACAATGTGATGAATACTGAGACATTGTAGTGTATTTGTTGGTGACTTTAGCTAAATAATTTCAATAACAAAATTACAATTTTATTTTTATAGAAAAATCTTAAATAGGAGTCATTCACAGCTTTTAGTATGCTTCCGATATTGTGAAGGTAAGATTGAAGGTCTTTTGAGAGCACTGAAATGGTATATTTTGTTTATTCAAGGTATTATTTTTGTAGGCCTTTGACTCATGTATTGTCCTCTATGGATTTCAGTTCAAGTGTTTGTCCTGAGAACTGAAGCAGCAGCCTGTGTTCTGACTACTGTGGAACCTGAGTTCTATACTTAGGCCTCAAGACTGTTGTTATCTCAATTACGTCCAAGGCTTCAGCCTAACTCTAGAAACAGCCTGCTTGGAAGGGCTGGTCTGTAACTCCTGAGATAACTCAAGAGTACTTTAGACGATATACTATCTGCCCTTCCAGAAATGACTTGGAGCGAGGCTAGCCATGTGGGTGTGGGAGGTTGTGGCTTCACTCTTTCCCCTTGGCTTTTTGCCTATGAGAAAGCAGAAGTAAAGAAATGTCTGTTACTATGAACATATTTCCTTTAGAATGCTTTAAAACAATACTATCTTGGCTGGGAGTAATTGTCATGCCCGCCCCATTTTACTGCAACCTGGATTTGTGCTGCCAGTCACAGAACATGTAACCTGGACTTTGAGTAGGAGGGGCTATCTCAGTAATTGCCACAGTTGGGTGATACGATGGTAGAAATATTCAGAGCCCAGGGAGGAGTTCCCTGTGTTTCTCTGGTCTTTATGACGAGCATATTTGTTTATCTCATCAGCCACTCTTTTTAGGTACTGCCAACTGCAGGAAATGATTGGAAAGGGCCAGATACTAGGTTATGTTTAAGGTCATAAAGAAAAACAGTGGCAACCTCCCAAAGAAAAGATGTGTTTCTTAGTCTGGGTTGTGTTGGGTCATTGGGTCACTGTTGACTATCTCCAGGCCAACCATTGTCAGAGGAGGCAGAATTTTTAGCTTTTTCTAACCAGGAAAGAATGGCCACAGAAAGATTTCTGTTTTTGTGACATTTTTTAAAAACTCTACTCTTGTTCCAGACATTTAGAGGAGAGTGAAAAAAATTTCAAAGGGGGAAAAAATGCTTATTTGTTTTAAGGCTTGCTCAAGTAATCCACTTATGCCATTTCCATTAGTTAAACAACCTTTCTCTGTAAACACCATTAATTATGTAGTATAAGAGTCAAATAAAAATGCTAAAAAATAAAAGTAATTGTAGAATAAATTAGTGTATCTTGAGTGCCCATACATTATAGAGGAACTGTAGACTTTCCCAGGGATGGATGCGTGATTTTATATTGTTTGAGCTATAGGATGGAACCAGCAGAAATGACATTTCACAGATGGATACCGAAGCTGTTAAAGTTTAAACTCATACTGGCAGTGATATTACACTTTTCACAGGAGTTTTCTTTATCCATCTTTAAAAGACTGTGAGGTGAGATGGGGTTTGAGTGTCCTATGGATCCCCCAGAAGAACTGTGAGAACCAGACCATTGTTGTCAAGTCCAGAATCCTTAGCCTCCAGCCTCCTTTCGAGTGTAACAATGGGAGATTGCTGTGTCTGTGCTGAAGGAAATAAATGATGTGCTGCTTGCTAGCCACAAGGAAAAGGCCAGGGGCTGACACTACTAAGGAATAGATTCACGCCATCCTTTGTAGTTTATGGCACACGATTCCTCAGGATAGGCTATACATTTGTTGTCCTGTTTTACAGACAAGGAAACTGAAACTTAGAGAAGGTCACAAGCGAAACAGCTATTGGAAAGAATTTCCTCCTGCTGTATTTATACTTCCTCATTCATGTTTTTAAATGAGAATGATAAGAACTATGGCTTATTTCAGAAGAATGTTTTGTGCTACGTGGGATCTTTTAAGAATAGTTGACCACACTTCCATCATTCCTCAGGGAAAGTTTTGTTTTACCTCAGGAGGCAGGAAATGGTTTGAGATAGGAAAAGATTTTCATTTTTTATGGATCAAGACCATCATCTAATCACTACAGCTGGATGGCAGAAGAGCACAGGGTTCTCACAGCATGAAGAGGAGGGCACAAAGCTTCTCCCTGGCTTCCTGGTGCATATCCATACCATCCGGGGAGACCTGTTCAGACAGACAGAGACTAGCTACCAGTAAGAGCTACTGTGCAAACACACACTAACTTGAAATTTGCAAACATGTCTAACAACTTACTGCTTAGAAGAATTTTAAGATATACATTTTCCAAAATTTGAGAATTTGGCCCTCCTTCCGAGAAATAAAATACTTAACCATACCATCTGGCATGTATGTGCAGCATAAACTTAAGGGAAATAGTCTTTATTTACTCAGAATAATGCTTCCTGTGCCTACAGCAAGCACGGAAACCCAGGAACTGAAAGTTTGCCTGCCTCTTAGAATAGAACTCACAGCCTAGTAGGGAGATCAATGTTAAGCAAATGGTCATGTTGATACATGTTTATTACTAGGCTTTGTGGATCACTTTAGTGATCTCAGCACTTAGGAGGCTGAGGCAAGAGGACGAAGAGCTAGAAGCCATCCTGGGCACAAGACCCTGTCTCAAAATAAAACAGAACAAAATAATATTTATTATAAGTATCCCTTTCTCCAGTGGGGTAATATTTGTAACTAACTTACTAGAAAAAGAAGGTGGATACTATATATACTATATCTGTACATATTTTATTTTTTTTTTTACTTAAAACACATAAACATCTACTTGCCAAATTTGATCCAGCTAAGATGCCTTGTCTGAGGACTGGCCTTGTAACTGAAGTGTTACTTCATTTTTCTGGTCTAAAGCCCACTCAAAAGTATACATGTTATGTACAGCTTTCAGTTTCAGCCACTTTAAAATAGAAGATATGAAGACACTAGTGGAGGGAATTTTATCCATTTAGATTTTATTATCCCCTCAGTCTTTTGCACTTCTCTTGATTACAACTAATTTAAGAACAATCCCTCACCCACTTCCCAGACTTTCTGTGTCTTTCAAAAGCATTTAACTTAGCTTTCATAGAAACAACAATTCTCCTTTTATGCTCATATTTGAACAGTTTATGTGATACTTAATTAAACTATATAATTACAGTAATCAAGTACAACTGTCATAAACAGGTTTGAGAACAAAAGCAAGCCATTTCGAGTAAGCATGGAGCTCAGCTTGTGGGAGCAGCAGTGGTGAGGACACCAGGCAGACAGAAGTCACAAGCATCTGTCTCACTCTGGACAACCAGTCAAATACCTGACAAAGATCTGAAAACATCAGCTAAGTCCCAGAGGAGCCCAATTCAAAGTGCCTCTGTTGTAATTAAAAACTAATAAATATTTCAAGGAAAAGCAATGGGTGTCATGAAGGTCTATCCTGGGGAGTTGTGCTCTTGCCCTGGGAAGTCAGGAAATGCCTCAGAGGACTTTAGACTTAGAGCTGGAAGCCCTTATCTCAGAGAGGGGCTGAGGCAGGAGCTGTGAAGGAGAGTGCAGAGCCCAGTGGCATCGGTTGGAGGACTTGGGGGAGTGTGTGTTGACAGTGAGGAATGGAGAGAGGTTGGTACAGGGCCAGGTGGTGGGAAGACTGAGTCCACGACAGCTCTTATAGAGTGCTTCTCAACCTTCCTAAGGCTGCCACCCTTTAACACAATTCCTCATGTTGCGGTGACCCCAACCATAACATTATTTTTGTTGCTATGTCATAGCTGTAATTTTGCTGCTGCTGTGAACCATAATGTAAATATCTGCGTTTTCTGATGGTGTTAGGCAACTTCCATGAAAGGGTGGTTTGACCCACAAAGGCATCTTGACCTGACCCCACAGGTTGAGAATTGCCTTACGGCTTTGACAAACATGGTTGTCTTTACCTTGTCTACAGTGAGAAGTTGCCAATGCAGGTGAAACAAAGGTCTGCTTATTCTTATAAAGAACAGCATCAATTTGTTGTCTAGACCTTCAAGTGTGATTTGGGAACTTTAATTTCTTTTTTTCCCATGTAAATACATCATGGTGATAGTTTGTGGGCAAACAACAACAATAAAACTTTAACCTCTGGCACTAGGATTTCTCTTAGGGAGGTAGTAGCTGTTCGCGTTGAGGAAGCTGCATTCACCAGCAGCTTGTGGGTCAAAGATGAACATCTAAGGGTAAATGTCAAGACAACAAAAGGGATGCTAAATAGCTCTGCCTAGAAAATGAGAGAGAGGGAGATAGAATTTTATTTTCTAGAGCTTCTATCACCTAGTGCCACAAAGTGGGAAGCTAAAACAACAGATATTTATTAAATCCTCTCATTTTGGAGGCTAGAAGTTGGGAATCTGTCAGCAGGAATGTGCACCCTATATGAGGCTCTTTCTTTATGTTTCTTAGCTGCAGTTTTGCCCACGGGACTCTGCCTCTGTTGTCACATGGCATCCTCCCTGTTCCTCCCTTTCTCATAAACAATATTGTTACATTGAATTAACATCTACATTAATACCTTTACCTTAAATTGCTTATGTCTGTAAATACTCTACTTTACATTTTCAGGTATTGGGATTCTTGGCTTTAAGGGAACCTTAACATAACCTTAACCTTGGAACCATAACAGACTTAAAGGAAAGGAGCTGGGAAGAATCAGGGAAGTTATGTGAAGTTAGGCATCTGGCATGGTTATAACAAGATGTTTGTGGTGGGGTAATTAAAAGACTAGTGAGAGGCTTTAAACTGCTCTTCTTACAGAGTAAGATACAAAAGCACCTCTTTGCAGTATTCATTTCCTCTGTCAGCTGTAGATATGCTGATCATGTTTTGACATGGGAAGGCAAGTGACAAGTAGAGCCACAGAGAAATTCTTAGTTCCTATGTTGGAATCTCTGATATTAAGTGTGTAATCTTAGAGAGTCTTTAGAGAACACTTCAATACAGACAGGAAATCTGGGGAAAAGACCATCTGTGTGGTAATTAGAGAGAAAGTGACCCCCAAAAGAAGTAGCACCATTAGGAGGTGTGGCACTGTTGAAACAGGTGTATCTTTGGAGAAAATGTGTCACTTTGGGGGTAGGCTTTCAGGTCACCTATGCTCAAGATATTTCCTAGTGCCACAGCTCACTTCCTGTTGCCTTTTGATCAAGATGTAGCCAGCACCATGTTTGCCTGCACAGCATCATGCTCCCTGCCATGATGATAATGAACTGAACCTCTGAAACTGTAACAAGCCACCCAATTAAATGTTTTCCTTTTTAAGAATTGCTGTGTAATGGTCTCTCTTCATCATAATAAAGAAACCCTAACTAAGGCAATCTGTATTACCTTTCTGTATCTTCAGATAGTTTTGTGTGTGTGTGTGTGTGTGTGTGTGTGTGTATTGGCTTCCACAGGTCTTTGGTCTGGGGCTTTGGCAACTTTCTTTGGTTGGACAATATAATTATATGTATTAAAAAAATCTTTCTATCTCTTGGTACTATTATCCTCTTTAGGGTGAAGTGCAGGATTTTTAGCAATGTTAGGAATATTTGTTAGCTGCTTTAAAAACAAAACAAAAATTTGTATTCTGTTTCTCTTGCCCTGATATTTTCTAAATATAAAAACTGCAAGGAGATTACAGTTTGAATGGAGAGTGAATGATCAATGAAGTTCTGTGTACATTCTTATCACTGTCTCCTCTTACTTACCAGCAAACCTTTGTGTTTTGTTTCTGGGTTGGAAACTGAGCCACTGAAGTTCTTCTGCTTTCACTCAGGTGTGTCCCCAACTCACAATAAAGGAAATGGTTTTCTGTAGTGAGTCCAGATGCTTATGTTCAACGTTATTGCCATTAACCATCAAGTTTGAATTGTACAAAATTAAATCCGTCCTTGAGGCCTGAAGGGAAGACAATCTTAATAATGGCTTAATGGCCTCAGAGTGAAATAGCCTGCAGTGGGGGAGGACCCACCATCTCTATGAACACAACCCAACACTACAGCATTTCTGCTCATTTCTGTGGCTCATTTACATTGGTATTTAACACAAATGTGGTTGTAAAGCACATAACAACCTCCTTAAACCTAAGTAACTGGAAAATGGTTAGAATAATTAATATGACTGTTTTAAAAATTCCCAAAGGCAGCTCAAGGAAAATGACAAAGTATTCAATGACCAAAGGTGTTAGTGATTGATATGCCATGCTTTTGTAGGAACTTTCATCCCACATTATAGGTGCTTCATGAGCACCAAGCTTGCTCAGGAAAAATAAGCCAAACCAAGCCAAACCAAAACTATTAAAACTCATCTATCAAGAGATCAAGAGGCTTTGAACTATTATGAGATCATGTTTGAATATTTAGACAAGAAACCTCTTGGGTCTTCTCCCACTCTGTGAGTCTTCAATGCATTGCTCATTGGAATGTTTAGACAGTGCTCTTCCCTTACCTACCCATCCCAGACCTCACATCCAGGCTAATCTTGCCATCTGATTGTGGAGGAATTGCACAGTTATTTTGATGAAACGTGTTCAATTCCAGCTTTTGAAAACCAATGGGTTAGAAATTGTCCTTTCTGGGTACCACCTGAAGTCTGGAAAATTGTTCTAGAAAAGGCACTAGTGTTGAAATCCTGGAGGAATGGCTCTGAGACCACACCCCCACTTTGGTACAGTCCTATATCATGGATCAGGCTTCATAGTTCTGTGTTTGCTTCTTTCTTCTATATATAAAAAGTTCATTTATTACAATCAGATGTTTCCATGCCCCAAATGCCTGATCCTTAGTAACAGACTCAGAGGATGAATATGAGTTATAAATGCTTGGCCAGTAGCTCAGGCTTATTACTAACTTTTACATTTTAAGTTAACACATATTTCTATTTATGCTTTGTCATCTGGCAGTATCTTTATTAACACAGCATGTACACCTCCTGCTCCCTCTGCATATGGCTGGCACCTTCTGACTCTGCCCTTCTTCCCATCATTCTTAGTTTGGTTGTCCTGCCTATACTTTCTGCCTGGCTACTGGCCAATCAGTGATTTATTAAACCAATGTGAGTGACAAATCTTTACAGTGTACAAAGGATTATGCCACACAATTTATTTTTCTTAATTTTATGTGTTTGTCTGCACATATGTGATGTGGGAATGCCCTTCTTTATGCTGTGAATCTCAATCTTTAAATAAAGGAGCTGTATTGGGTCATGGCGGGCACCATAGAGGAAGTGGGAGGAGAGGTCAGTTTAGATAGGAGAAGCAGGGGCGGAGTCAGAGGCAGACCGAGCCAGCCGCCCAAGGAGCAACATGTAAGGAGCACGGGTGAGCTACGGACCACGTGGCCGACAGATTAATAGAAATGGGTTGATTTAAGATATAAGAGCTAGCTAGCAATGTGCCTGAGTCATAGGCCAAACAGCATGAAGTTAATAGAAGCGTCTGAGTCGTTTCTGGGGGCCTGGGCGGCGGTGCGCGGATAAGCAGTCCCGGCGGCAGGTCTGTGGGTCCCGGATCTTTGGCGCACGGGACCCAGAGAACCCACTACTACACATATGTATGTGTATCACACGTGTGCTTGCTCTGCAGAGGTGGAAGAGGGTGTTGGATTCATTAGAACTGGAGTTTACAGATGATTGTGAACCATTGTGTGGGTGCTGGGAACTGAACCCAGGTCCTTCTCAAGAACGTCAAACATTCTTAACAGCTGGCCTCTCTCTTCAGCAACCTGTATGTGGCTCTTCCCACAGTTTCAGTTCCACCTTGTAACTTCTTTCAGCAACCTTCTGAGAGTTTATAGTCTGTGTGAAAGTATTGAGCTTCTGTGACATTCTTGCTTGAGTCTTTATTTCATGCCAAAGATCATCTCATATTTCCTTTCAAAATCTCAAAAGCTACCACACATTAAAAAGATTAAAACACCAAGAAAAAGTTCTCAGCTTGAACCAGTCACACAGCTGTCCCTTGGTGCTCATTACCCTGCAGATAAGAAGTGTTGAGTTTTAAACATTTCTTTCATTTTTATTTTATTTTTTATTTTTTAGTAACAGCAAGTCAAATTGGCCAAAACTCAGGAAGAAAATAAAAACCCAGCTGTCATAAATTTTAAAAGGTTCTTTATAAACTCAAGAGTGGCAACTGCTTTCTGGGAAAAAGCAGGAAGGATGAGTAATAATAATATGCTGGAAATATGAATGTTAAAAAGAAAATGGGGGTCAGTTATTCTCATTAGTCAAAGAGACAAGACATTAGGAATTGGTTTAAGCTTGGTGGGAGAAATGAAATGTAGGAAACAATGTATCCTAAGTACAAAGAAACTTCAGCCTTCTTCTCCTGTCCTGCTGGTGATAACTTAATTACAGTGTGGTCATTTGCTTATTTTGTAAGTTAATTAGTTAAGAAGTTTCCATACCATTTCTCTCTCTTCCTGAGAGTGCGCATTAGTGTGTGTGTGTGTGTGTGTGTGTGTGTGTGTGTGTGTGTGTGTGTGTGTGTAAGTAAATGAAGAATGAAGGAGACAATAGTGGAGGCATGTTACCAGCCCCATTAGTCAAAGAAAAGCTGAGAAAAGAATTGCTCTTTCTGCTGCGGCTCGTCGGCTATGGTGAGGTGGATGGTCACTTTGAAGGTTCCTACTTCTAGGTTTTTATTTTATCTTTTGTCACAACAGGCCTAGTTTGAGGTTATTTGTAGCTTCGTGTTATAGCGCTTTTTTCTTTTTGATCACTGTTGACTCCAACACAGGCAGATGAGGGCAAAAATCTAGCCCATTGGAATAGTCCATGTTTGCTCTATCTAATATTATCTTTCATAGGTTGTCTAATTGTATATTGTCTCTCATAGCTTACACAGACTCATCTTTCCTCCTTGGTGGGGGAGTAGGGAGTCTAAAGTTACTTTGTCATCTAATGTCTGTGCTCCTGCAGATAATTTACAGGCCACATGGTAACTACCTTCAGTGTTCTGCAACTCAGTGCTATTGTGACCTTCAGCAGCTGCTGAGCTTCTAAGTAGGGCAGAGAAGGCCATTATAGAAAAGAATAACATGTGGCTTCCCAAACTGCATGAAACCTATTTATTGTGACTAGATGAATTACACATATTCATGAACAGTGAGAAATGAAGACTGTTTCCCTTGCCAAGCACTCACCTTGGCTGAGCACAACGTTTGGCAAACAATACAAAGCTCTGGCTTTTTCATCTGTTTACCTGGCCAGTCAGCATGTGTTGCTTGATTAGCGGTTTCTGCAACACGTTGTGGGAGGAAAGCTGGATAGAGACATGCATTTCCAAAGAAAACTGAATTCCATCATTATTGCAATTTTACTTGATAACAGCCGGTGTTTATTGACTAGCTACTGCTCTGAAATTATCCTAACAAAATTGTAGTATTATTGGGAAAGGAATTTACTGGCTACAAAGAAGGCCTCTACACAAAACCACGAATCTCTTCCTTTATTCCATTAAGTAGACTGTTTAGCTGTTGTGTGTACAGCTACTTAAAGATAAGTTTTGATGATTCTACTTCTTGTTAATTCCTGTTAGCAGAGAGTTATGGAAACTTTGTAGTTTCTTAATGGGAAAACTGGAGCCAGAGATTTTAAGTGACCTCCCAGGGGACATTATTAGTGGAAGAACCAGGGAGAACACTGCTACCCTGCTCTCTCTTAACTCTTAGTTCATATTTATTCCACCAGACCACCACACTCTTGTGGCTTTAACTTGAGTTTTACAATGTCAGGACTAATGATGACCAAAAATAATTGGCCTTTTAAAATGGGACGTTGTCTTGTGTTCAAGTTCATCCAAGCCCCTCTTCCTTCTCTCTTGAGCTTATTCCCCTTCTCTATAGAAAGCCTTCTCCATCTTACTATCTTCTGGTGAGCGAGTGACTGTAATGGCTGATTGTAGCCATAACTCTTACAGCTCTTCCCATGTTCCTCTACTGCAGATGTCGCAAAGAGAGTCCTTTGCAGCTAGGCTTCTGGATGAGACTCTGAGCTCTTCTAAGCAGCTGCACTCTCACAAGACAAATTCAGATAGTGAGAACAATGGTAATCCTTTAACCCCCAAGTGAGAAAGTAGTGGGGACTAACTTTTCAACCCATGTGGAGTTGTAAATGAAGTGTGTTCCTGGAACTACTGGTTGCATTGGTAAACATCTTGATTCCCAGGCCTCCTGAAGATGCGATAGAAAGCAGCTGCCATTGGAGTCGCTGTTCTTAAGTATCATTTCAGGACTCATTTTTTTCAGAGTCCTAACAGAGGCTGCTTCTTCTGATTGTAGTATTTCATTATCCGTTAATTCACCAAATCCCTTTCTACTAGGATTAGCTTCAGTGATTTCTCAGAGCTGTTACAGGTCACGGCTGATCACCTGTCAGCCTGCAACACCCTGAGTTGTCAACTGTGATCTAACATATACTTGTGCTTTTAAATACTGAGCCCCTGTCTCCCACATCTAGCCTACAAGGTTATTCATCTTAGTCTTGCTATAGCTCGGGTAATGCCTAGCATAGGCAATTCACTTTAAAAAAAAATTTTTTTTTTTAAAGTGGATGAATGACTAAATGTATAGGTGCAAACATCTTGTGATGCTTATTTCATGTGAGAATGAAAAACTTTGAAAAAATATAATTGTAATTCATATACATATGCCATTAGTATATTTTATATAACAAAATGTGGAATGGCACATACTTTTAGCCTGATATTAATCACTACTTCTTTACTTAAACAGTCAAATGGAATTTGCTGCTTGGCAGTTAAATATTTTGCTGTCCCTGGAAGACTAGAATGTGCGTTGATGAATGTGAACTTCTTCTCATGACTCTGCCTCTTACTCATTACACTTTTTCCCAAGCAAATTTTGAACAGGTGCCACTAGACGCCTCATTAACCTCACAGAGCTGTGGAAACCGTGGGTAAGATGATTTCTTTCCAGAGAGTAAGCCTTGCATTCTTTATACACTGCACTGGACCAAAAGAATTGTGATTCATCTGGTGTTGCCAGCAGACAGATACTGGCTTAAGATGCCAAGAGCTTGAATTGATGTCAGGTATTACCTTTTGTTCCACATCTCCCTTTCTTGTCATTGTTCAGTATGCTCTGTGCCATTTATCTGCACGTTTATGTTTCATTTTCCCATTTTGCCTACAGGTTGCATTGTGAACACACCCATTCACAAACATGCACAAACACACACACACATACACACATACACTCACACACATATACACACACATGCACACACACACACTTTTTAAGGGCTCAGTTGTGACTCATTTAATTCTCTTTTTATTTTGAGAATGGGCTAGTGCTGAGATCTCTGTGTACCCCAGGCTGATCCTCCCAATCACTCCCCAACCTCTGAATACTGGAATTACAAGTATGAACCACCACATGCAGCTCATTCATCTCACTATCATTAAAACTTCCTGAAATCTAGAGGATAGTCACGAATATTCTCACTATTAAGGGGACTTGAGAGAATAGAAAAGTGTCTCCTAAAGCAGGGCTGGACCTTCACATCAACTGATGTGTAAAGTTAGTTTCAATCTTTGATCTAACACCCTGTTTTCTATGGTAACAGTAAGGTTGAAACAATAAGCAGATACCTTGTCATTAGGACTGTGAGCCAGTATATTACATACATGTTGACAGCAAAGGAAGTGTCTTGAGGAGAGTTAGAAAATTTTCAACTTGATTATGAAAGGTATTTCAGCATAAAACACTCATACAGAGAATACAGGCAAACCCAATCTGGTGATGAGGAGTCTCTTGGGAATTTACAGAGCCACTGTAGCAATCAGAAGAGGTCACACAGCTACAGCTCTCTGACTTGACCTGGTGGCATATGTAGGCAGGACATAGGACAGCGTGTAGGTGCAGCCAGGACTAGGGGAAGGGAATGGGACGGCACTGTAGAGGCCTACACAAATTGGCATCAACTTAAGGGTTTAGAGAGGATATAGGCTGTCTTGGTTAGGGTTACTATGGCTGTGGTAGACAGTGTGACTAAAGGCAACCAGAAGAGGAAAGGGCTTATTTGGCTCATAATATATCCTGAATCACAGTCCACTGAGAGAAATTATGGCAGAAAGTCAAAATGGGTGGAAGCCTAGAGGCAGGAGCCAGTGCTGAGGCCACAGAGGAATGCTGTTTACTCTGTCTTGCTCACCCTGCTTTCTTATAGAACCCAGGACCACAAACTCAGGGATGTTTCCACCCACAATGATTTAGGTCCTTCCCTATCAACCACTAATTAAGAAAATGCTCCAAAGGTTTACCTGCCCATAGCTTGGTTTTACAGAGACATTTTTCAATTGAAACTCCCTCCTCTCAGATGACCTTAGCCAGTTAAGCTAACATTGAATTATCCAGACAGGGGGATCATAGGAGATAGGACAGTGATGACTTGGTTTCTTTATGGTATCGGAGAACAAAATAATCCAGTAGTAGATAAAACTACAGGAAAGGAGAACATGCTTTGGGACAATCACAGCTGTCTAATAATGAAGCGGATCACACTGGAAGGTCACTAGCTCTTTGTCATTAGAGGTACTTACCAAAGATGGCCACCTGTCAGAAGTATGATCCAGAATCTCCAAATAGGGAGAGTAGGTAGCTATCAAGTAGTCAGGCTAACACGTGCTGGCTGGAGCAGCAGGCTGCACCCAAGAAATCTGCTGCAAAATTCAAAGGAGCTTAAGCTTTCAGTAAACTGCTGGACCAGAGCGGCAGACTCCATAGTGGACAGGAGAAAAGAAATGTTATCCCTCGTGTATTTATCTAAAGGGAAAGAAAGGAAGGAAGGAAAGAAAAATTATTAGTTTTGAAATGTCTAGTGAATCATGTATCCCAGGATACTCTAGCAAAGGTGCAAATCGTCCAGCACCAAAGGCTGTAACTGTCTCTTCATTTGTTCATTTATATCACAATGTTTCCATGTATTATAGTAAATTGGGGCTTTGTTAACAGAAGGTATTGACTAATCATCTTAAATAGCAGAATTACGAAAGGAATATGATTCCCTCCCCCCCCCCCCCACATTTTTAAAAGTTTACTTAACACAACACAATCTCCAGCTTCACTGAGGTGACTGATCACGTCCATGACCAAAGTCGACTCTAAACTGGAATTCAGTGGTTGAACCAGCCTGAGCCTCAGCTTTCTTGTCAGCACCAGGGGCACAGCTCTCCATCTGTAGGTGTCTCTCTCTGCCTCCCCTCTTGTTAATCTTTCAGGTCACTCACCCTCCGGACTTTGGGCTGTGGCCTGCCACTTTCAGGACGGCTGTGGTGTGTGGTGGCAGGCATGATCTCCAGAGGTAGGTCATCTCGGCAATATTGGATGCCCTCATCCATAAGGTATCAATAGAAATGTGTCCAGCCAAACTGTTCCTTCACGTAGCCTTGAGTCCTTAGAGACTGCATGATCTTCATTATGTGAAAGCTAGGTGCATTCTTAACTGCCAGCTCAGGGTGTTTGGACAGACGGACATCTTTCTTAGCAACCATCACTCCTTCCTTTAGAAGGAATTCATAGATGGCTATCTGGTTCTTCTTAGGTATCAGCATTGTGGAAGCCGCATGGTCCATGGCAGGCTAGAAAGTGGCCTTAATTTAATGCAGGGATAACTGTTTAATCTTTTATTGTGTCACAAAGAGGTTTGTGGATCATATAGGGGTAAGTTAAAGTAGAGTTGTATTTAAAAAAATTTTTTTTTGACAAAAGACATGTATAATTATGCTAAATTGATGACAAATAGCTATTGGTAGCAGGCATATTAGAAAAATTTAAAAACAAGCAAAGCCTCACTCTTAATAGGTTCCATTTTTATATATGAGCCAGGCAGGTTCTACTGTAAGTGAGTTCAGTCATTGCTCGCCGCCACACAGCTTATGAAAGCAGAACCAGACAACGCGCTCCATGGGTAGCTGAGGAAACAGAATCCCAGAAGAGGGAAGAGGCGCCGACCACTAGATGGATTAGGACAAGAAGGGTAGGCCTTAATGGAGTCTTTTAATTAGTCAATTTAGCTGTCACTGCTTTTTAAAGATGAGAAATCATTTAAAAAAGAAAACAAATTTTGTGCTACAGAGAAAGTATTTTGATCATAATGGCCAAGAAATATTTCCATCATTAATGTTATTTTTGTTGCCAAGGCTGTCTAAGTGCAATCTCTTAAAATCATGATGTTGTAAACTTAGAAAATGTGGTAATTAAATTTCAAAACTGATTGTAAAGTGGGTTCGGTGTATTGCAAAGAACTTACTCATTAAATAAAATATAGCGAGAGAGTTTTAACTTGTTGGGAAAACCAAGCGATAGAAAAGGAAAAGAAATGAAACTTACTAGAGAATTTTGACAAAACTCTTTCAAAACTGGTGGGTGAAACTTAGTAGTTTCGTGGTGTATGAAGGCAGCCAACACCACTTTTTTTAAAATAGTATTTGGGTAGGCATTTTGTGAAGTGTCCCTTTCAGCAATGACAACCATGAAGGCTGCACTGGACTTTCAAATCCTTGTATCCCCAAATACCAAGCCAAGATTAAAAAAAGTGAAGCAGCCTATTGCATCCTTCTTCGTCCAATGTTATTGGTGACAGTGTCCTTTTAGTGGGAGCAAATCTTTGTTCCTAATAGCACAATAAAGCCAAGATGGTCTTAAAACATTTTACCTCTATGTCAGCTGCAGTTTTCCTTTTTGAATGCATTCTAATGATCGTGATGTACCAGTTTGGTAGTGTATGTATATAGCTTTCAGTGATCATATAAAGTCAACAAAGTATTTTTTCAGATACCTTACTAAAATGATGGGTTGGTCAGATTTAAGATGGGAATTTGGTCAGATGCATTTGGACATTATCAGACATGGTTTTTTTCCAGTGTCTTCTACAGTCTTCAGTTCTTTGTCTTCCTATCTTTGTATGGAAATGTCCAGGTTGCTGAATTATATGGCTTTAAAATTCTTGACAAACATTAATTAACTGAGGACTGTTTGTTCCGAAGAGTTATATCTACTTGTGAGCGTATCTCCTATTATTTGCTCTTTTTTTTTTGACTGTACTATTATCTAAAATGTGTAGTTTCTGATTTGCTTGTAGGTAAGTTAGTAGGCTTAGTAGTAGATGGGAACCATGAAAATATATATATACTGTATACCTTGATATGAAACACCATAATTATGAGATTTATGTTTATGTTCCTATAAATTACACAACACCTACATACATTTATGTCCCCTCTTCTAGTTTTGACCATGTTCTTTTTTTAAAGTCATAGATTTTGACAATTTTGATAGCTATTCTGAACCATATTCTATTCCTGCTGAGCTAGGGCGATTGTTGAGGTTGCCTTTTTAATAGCAGAAAACCTCTACAGAAAAGTGAATTAATTCTCCTGCAAGAACAAGTGTAATCATCATGAAGGAAAACTGGCTGCGCATGTCAACAGAGTCCAGGAAATTGATGAAGTGTTTATTGATTCATGACCCACCTTGGCCCCTTCCTTCCCCTGTCTCCTGCCCCCAGCAGCAAAAAATACCTGCTATTTTCTGGGGACAGCAGCTATACCTGACACTGGTATGTGGGCCTGGAGACCAGATGGATTACAAACTGTTAGAGATGCTGGACTCATGTTTTGGCATAGGCCATGCACACCGCTAATTAGGAGCACTTCTTTGAACAATCTCTTAAATAATTAGCTAGGGCAGGTATATGCCTATGTTGGCCTGGATTGCAGATTTTTCAGTTGCTTAGAGAGATTTTCTATAGTAGCAAAGGAACAAATGTAAATTGATCCACAACTACAGGGCTTATGCTATTATGCACTTCAAAGCAGACTTCTAAGCAAACCATTCACCCAGACCTTTCTATACATGTCAGTAACCTGTAAATACTGACAGTTGTCACTCAGCCTCCAGTGATGATAATAGAGTTGCATGCAAAACAGAAACTGAAGAGGTTTGAATGACAAATGTCCCCTATAGTTCCATGTATGTAAACATTTCCTTCCCAGTTGGTGGTGCAGTTTGGAGAGGTTAAAGATGGTTAGGAGGTAGAGTCTGGCTGGAGGAAGTATTTCACTGGGGATGGGCTTTGAGAGTGTATAGCTTTACCCCATTTTAACTCACTCTCTTCATGTTTGTGGTTGAAGGTGTCATCTCTCAGCTTTCTGCTTCAGATATCGGGAGCTATGCTTCCCCGGCCATTACAGAATCTCTCTCTGAAGTCCTAATAAACTCTCCCTGAGTTTGTCTTTGCTCAAGGTCCTCACAGCAACAGACAAGTAACTAATACAGACTTCAACTGAAATCCTTTTCTCATAATTTTTTTTTTTTTTTGCATACAGGAGATTTTAAGATCCTTACATTAACATGGAAATCATAGTTCCAGCTGCAGGTGAATTGTGGCAAGCCATAATTCATATGTTAAATCCCCAACATTGGGCTGGGGAGATGGCTTGCTCTGCAAGCCTGATAACCCTCATTTGATTCCCCATTCAAACATAAAAGTGAATTACAGTGATATTAATCTATAATCCCAGCACTCCTATGCTGACATAGGAGTAGAAACAGAAAATCAGCAAGAAGTTCATGGGCTAGCTAACCTGGAATATGCAGCAGTATAGTAACACAAACAACAGGAGAGCTCCTGCCTCAAAGTAGAAGGAGAGACTGGACTCTGAAAAAGATTTCCTCTTATCTTCATATGTGTGCAGTGGCATGCACGTACCCATATTTACTCCCCCCCCCCCACCAAATAAATAATGCCTAGTGCTACAGCATGTGATTGTATTTGGAGATAGGACATTCAAATGGGTAATTAAAAGTGTATATGAGTGGTGGTAGTGCACGCCTTTAACTCCAGAACTCAGGAGGAAGAGGCAGGCTGATGTCTGTGAGTCTAAGTCTGGACAACAGAGCAAGTTTCAATGTGGCCAGGGCTACACAGAGAAATCCCAAAACCAGTGTGTATGTGTGTGTGTGTGTGTGTGTGTGTGTGTGTGTGTGTGTGTGTATGCAATACGTTATAAAGGAAGAAATACATGTATTTACCAAAGAGGTAAATTCAAGTGAGACCACTGGAGAGCCTTTATTCCAATCTGACTGGTATTATATAAGAGCAGCTGTGGACACACAGACATCAGAGGTGCATGGATATAGGTTCTACTACGTGAAAAGGCAGGAAGAGGAGAGGACATCTCCAGCACAAACTGACAGTCACAACACTGTCCTGATCTGAGCTAGAAATGGTGAGTGGAGCCCTTCACCCGGGAAGGCTGAGTGCGCCTCCCACTGCTAGGGCTTTGCCTCCTCACAGTGAAGAGTGGAATGGGTGTGATGATTCCATGGCACAGGAAACCTGAGGTGAGGCACAAGGCCCCTTTAAAGATGTGTGGGATGGTTGTGCCTGGTAGTGCAGGTTTGTACTTCCAGCTACTTGGGGGGCTAAAGTAGGAGGATCACAAATTCAAGGTCTGCTTGAACTACAGAGTGACGCAGGATGGCCTGTGTAATTTAAGGATATGTTTACCCAAAAATAAAAATAAAAAATAGATACATTAAATTCTGCAGATATAGTTCAGTGGTTGAACACTTGCCTCACTTTGTCCAAGGCCTTAAATTTAATTCTGAATACACTGTGCGTGCGTGTGTGTGTGTGTGTGTGTGTGTGTGTGTGTGTGTGTGTGTGAGAGAGAGAGAGAGAGAGAGAGAGAGAGAGAGAGAGAGAGAGAGAGAGAGAGAGAGATCTGACATTCATTTTATACCCAGCCAGGATGTAAGAATTACCATTTTCCCCCCCTTGGGGAAGGGATGCCAGGTGAATGTCAACTAAAGGTCAGCTAGGTAAAGGCTACCCCTGAGTTACATCTGCAATTTTAATTTATTTTTACTCTTTATTTTGAGATAGAATATCCCTAAGTTACATGGGTTGGCCTCTATAGCCCCAGAAAGATCTCAGCAATGTTCTCTTCTTTCTGTGAATTAAAAAGCTTGCTGAACACAATTATTTATATATTCATTAGTTTAACCACTATTTATTACATGCCCTCTGAGGAAAAAATCCCTGAAGTGCTTTCTGAAGAGTATAATAATAATTAATGCTTCATTATGTCAAAGGCAGTTGTCCAGTTCTTTCATGTATTAGTGTTGGTTTTATTTCATGGAAGTTGTTGGATGTCTGCCGAGCAGCATAGCCAGCTCTGTAGTTTACAGGCATTTTATAGTGCTTCATTAGGAGATACTCACATCTCCATTTTACAGATGAGAAAAACCAAGGTTCAGAGTCACAAAGCTGATAGAACATTAAGCTAGGAGTCAAGTTCAAGTTGTTCTGATCTTAAAGTGTACACTTTCTTTCTTTACTTTTGTAGGAGACAGCTGAGAAAGAGAGATTTGGCATTGTTAGAACTTTTCTGTTCAGTATGGGAAGTCACTCTGAAGAGCAAGACTCTTAATAAACAGCACTAACTTTAACTTAGGCCTGAAGTATTCAAATAGGCATGCCACCATTTACAACTCACTTTCCCCAGGTATTTGAGAGATAGCTGGTTACAACTTTGCCCTGTTGACCATCGAGAGAATGTGTTTATCATAGTCCTACTCAGGAGTTGTTGGGGTATTGGTTCAATCCAGGTTTGTCTGGAGGATGGGGGACAGCTACAGCATGAGTGAGAGACGAGGGCTGGAGGTCTCTCTTGATGTGGCCTGGCTACTTTGTTTCTTTGGGAGCATGGCTTTTCTGAAGCTCAAGGCTGCTCTCTTTACAAATCTATCTAATCTTCAGTTGGATAGTGGTATAGATGGTGATGTTAGTGGGATGGTGGCATGGATGGAGATGTTAGTAGTTTTGTGGGTGGAGATGTCAGTGGGATGGTGGCATGGATGGAGATGTTAGTGGGATGGTGGCATGGGTGGAGATGTTAGTGGGATGGTGGCATGGATGGAGATGTTAGTGGGATGGTGGCATGGGTGGAGATGTTAGTGGAATGGTGGCATGGATGGAGATGTTAGTGGGATGGTGCTATGGATGGAGATGTTAGTGGGATGGTGGCATGGATGGAGATGTTAGTGGAATGGTGGCATGGATGGAGATGTCAGTGGGATGGTGGCGTGGATGGAAATGTTAGTGGGATGGTGGGTGGAAATGTTAGTGGGATGGTGGCATGGATGGAGATGTTAGTGGGATGGTGGCATGGATGGAGATGTTAGTGGGATGGTGGGTGGAGATGTTAGTGGGATGGTGGCGTGGATGGAGATGTTAGTGGGATGGTGGGTGGAGATGTTAGTGGAATGGTGGGTGGAGATGTTAGTGGGATGGTGGCGTGGATGGAGATGTTAGTGGGATGGTGGTGTGGATGGAGATGTTAGTGGGATGGTGGGTGGAGATGTTAGTGGGATGGTGGGTGGAGATGTTAGTGGGATGGTGGCGTGGATGGAGATGTTAGTGGGATGGTGGCATGGGTGGACATCAGTGAACAAAAAGATTTAGATTTCTTGCTGTATTAAAAAGAAACCCTCCAGTTCTTAAATTTACATTTGATGTGGCTTTTTTTGTATCTCTCCACATACACATTATGGAGTTCTAGAAGCTCAAACAGAAATATGATTCTGTTTAAGTAACTGCAAGGTGATGTTCTAGCATGTATTTATATACCATTGGCCGTTTACAAAGTACTTCAACAGGTTTCAACAAATCCTGGGGTAGGTGATGATGATGATGATGATGATGATGATGATTATTTTCTGCTAAGGGACCTGAGGCTCACAGGATTTATGACTTGCCCAGACCAGTGGATTCACACAGTGGTAAAGGCATGAGAAGTGCATTTCATCTTGGGGTTGAAAAGGCCAAGGTCCTCCGGCCATATCACATCTAGCTGCCTCCTTCATCACACATCCTATAGAAACTTAAAAATGCCAGGCTCCCAGTCCACAGCTCATCTTCACTGAAAGGGTGTCTTTCTACTCTTCCCAGGTATAGACTGTGAGTCAGAAGTCCCACTTAGCAAGACTCCCTCTAATTCCCTTCTCACTGGGACAGCATTCATGGACTGCAGCTGGCTTTGCTACTGAATGGGCTCAATGAACAGTAGGTGCTCTGGGCAGATCCCTCTTACCCTTGTGTTTCAATGGGTTTGGTGTGTTTTGCTTTGCAAATGCTGATGGATGCTTCCTACGGGCACAGTGCTGAATGACAGGTGTAAAGATACCTTTGCCCCCTTCCCCCACACCAAGCTCCCCCACAAGATCTGGGTGTCACTTCCGTTGTTCTTTTCCTGAGATCTCATACTTGACTCTCTGACCTTCCTCACTCCCTTCCTTGTCTTCAACTGAGTTGCAATGTTTATTAGTCAACGGAGCTTGAGTTATTCAAATCTTTGAACTTTGCTCATATCTAGACTGAGATAGATGATTCTAGCACCTGAAGGCTCAGACTAGAGAAGGATGCATTTTAGGTCAGTCTGGACTAAATAGCAAGAAAGAAAGGAAGAGAGGAGAGGAGAGCATGACTTCTTAGGATAATATTAAAGATTTAATCAGAGAAGGTTGTAAAGCATTTAGTCTAACAATCAGTCATTATTTAGATATCATTACCCACGTTGCTTGTAATATTTTGCATGGAAATTTCTTTCATCGCATTCTGGGAAACATTGCCAGTAGAATGAGTTAAAGTTACAGAATAATTCCACAGCAGTGCAACCTTGTATCTCTGTAAATTTCATGGACTTAGAGACAAAAGCCATTTATAGTCATTTAATCCAAATATCTGGGGATTTAGCAGCTGCTGATTGCGAATGCAGTCACATCATATTAAGCCTAAATGTCAATAGCAGCCAGCAAACCCCCACTGACTGCTTCTTGTTGACTCAAAGAAACACAAACTTTTACAGAGCCCTCTCTAAATGGTGCTCACACCATCCGCCATCACTCCTCATTACTATTTGCTGAGCCCAGATTTGTAGCCATATGTCTCTTTACTTCCACAGAGTTACTGCTCCTAGCCTGCCAGACTACTCCTCCCACCGCCTCTGTTGGGCTCCAACTGCTGAAGATGAATATTTCCGTACCTAATGCTTTTATAAAAAATGGAACATCACCACTGGTCAAGGCTTAAGGTCCCCTTTGTTGCTTTTGTGGGGATGGAGGATATTTCTTTTTCCCTCTTCTGCATCCATCTGTGATCGCTCCACTATGTTTCCTCAGCTGTCAGAAGTTGCTGACGAGAGTTCTTAACCTTCAGGTACCAGAGCAAGGACTCCTATGAGGCCAAGTTCAATAATTCAACAGACTGGTGCTAAAACCCTTTTCCCATTGCTTTGTTCTGGATGCATAAGTCTTCATAAAACTGGAAAGCCCCTGGCCTTCTGCTGAATCAGGACTAGGTCCATTGTGTTTCAGTGTCAGGGAGACTGATGGCCACCATATCTCATGGCTACTAAAAGAAGAGTGTTTCTCGTGTGTGTATGTGTGTGTGTGTGTGTGTGTGTGTGTTTATGTATGCAGGAAAAGTAAAAAGGGCCCATGCTGACTTTATCAGAACCAGAATTTTAATGCCATTTTAACCAGTACATCCTTTGTTGTCAGCCTCCTTGAGGGTCAGGAGCTCCGACACCTGCTGCCACTCTGTAACTATAGTCACCTCTCCCCTCCAAATCAAACCCTGTTGCTGTATCTTATGACTAAGATAAAGCAATTACCATTTAAGCCACAAGTGACTGCGGCAGCTACAGCCTGGAAGAAAGTAGCATAATTTCTCTCTAGAGTAAATAGCCTTTTATTTAGCAAAGATGATGCCCCCAGGGCATGATTTGGAGGGAACACTGAAACACAGCAATAGCCAACCAACCAGTCAGCATAAAAAGTAAAGGAGGGCTTTCTGACTGAAAAGGCGAAGGAGGCTAGAGGAAGAAGCAGGAAATCTAGGGGAAAGCCACACAGCCGAAGGACATCAGTCTGTGGGAACAGCACAGGTCAGACACCCGCAGTTACCTGCCTTGGGTGTTCAAAGACAGGATGCTTATGTCCCTGTTCATTGGCTGACTCCAGGCTAAAAGATATTGGCCTGCAGTGGGAGTGTGTCAAGGAGAGAGAGGGAGCATCTCTTCTAGATGTAAGGAACACAATGCGGAGCACATCGAGGAGGCCTGGGGTGACTTTGAGGGAATTTCCAGAAATATCTGGGAGGAGACTGTCATCTAATTTTATGTAATTCTCTCAGGATGAGATGAGCTCAGCTGATACCCAGGCGACAGGTCCCTTCAGCATGCGCTGCTTGCTGCCCACCTCTGTGTGTCTTTACCCGTGAGGCTCAGTCTGAATCACAGCACTTTTAGTTATGTTTACCATAGTTGTCATTGCCCACCAATGATGCTCCTCAGATCCAAGTAAATCTTGGCAGGAAATGGATAAGAGGGAGGAACAGTGTATGTGGTTGACATGGTGAATCCTCCAGTCCTGGATAAATTTTACATAAAATTTCAGATAGATACCCAGCCAGGGAAAGTTCAGCAGGTATCCCAGCATTTGGGAGGCAGTTGCAGGAAAGAGGGAAAGCAGACAAGGAAAATGGAAGGAGGGGAGGTGGAGGTAGAAAGAGGTGGGGACTATGATTCCAGCTTGCTGTGGTGGCACACTGTAGTGGAATTATGTTGTTACATTGTAAATAATTGTCCCGCCTACTGCTTTAATAAAAATGCTGATTGGCTAAGGGCAGACAGGAAGTGTGGGTGGGGCTATGAGACTAAGAAAACTCTGGGGACAGGAAGAACAGAGCATAAATGCCACAGAGAAGCCACAGAGACACCATGATGAGATGCCAGCAGATGTAGAGGAAAAAAGACATCCATGCTTCTCTGAGAAAAGGTACCAAGCCTCGTGGCTAAACAAGACAAGACTCATGGGTTAGTTTAAGAAGAAAGAGCTAGCTAGCAATATGTCTGAGCCATAGGCCAATCAACATAAAATTAATAATAAGCTTTTGTGTGTTTCTTTGAGACTTTGGGACTGTTGGCCAGAAAGTCTGAGCCAGGAGGCTAGACCAGAAATTTCTGGCCAGAAACCTAATAATACAGAATACATTTGTAATAATAGCATTCACGAAGACGAGGCAGGAAGATCTTGAATTCTAGGCCAGCCTGGGGCACCATAATGTGACTCTGGTACATACTAGCAAACAAAAAACAAAACTGTAAGTTGGAAGGTAATCTTTCTTCCGCAAGTGTAGCTGATAAGTTATCAATATGCGAAAGGCGATTTCAACCCAAATGTTCCCCTCAGTTAAGAGCCAATGGGGCAGCGTAAACACACACAGCATTTTTAGTTGTTAAATGCAGTCCTCACTCAGCAAGTCCAGTTCAAATAATGTCAACACTTCAAAGTCAACTTAAAATCAGCTATTCTGTCCCTCTGTTAGGCCTCCATGGGCAAAGGCAGGCTTCCTACTCAGGCTTGGAATTCAGTAGAGAAAGAACTAGTCAGAAGAGGGCAGGGATTTCATTCTTAGATCTTTCTTGGATGGGCTGGTGGTCTGTGGGTCTGACACATGTTTGGTACAGACCTCTCAGTTATGGCTACAGAGCCTAGATATCTGACACAATGTTCTTAGCTACTCTTCACTAAGGCCTGTGTGCTCCTCTGGGAACTCTGACTGGAAAGGGCGAAAATGAACAATAGTATTTCTTTGTTATATACTCATTTATGCCTATGAGAAATACTATTTTTTTCCCTCCTTATAAACTCTGAGAGAATAGGTTGTCTAATGAGAGGTAGTCCTTGATTTGTCCATCAGCTTAATTTACCTTTTAAAATGAGAGTTATATATAAGCCTACATGCTTTCTAAACAATAGTCAGTCACAGGACTTGAAATAAAGGATAGATAGCACCCTCTCTGCCACTGGTCACAGCAGAGTTCTCTTCATACATGACAGACTGCTGCTTCTTGGAGTCCTGATGTTTATGTACAAGTAAAAGTGTAAGGACCTCAACAATTCTTGCCACCAACTGAAGTTGCTACATGGAAGTATGAAGCTATTTGAGTTGTAATATAAACTGACTTTATGCTTTAGCTGAACTTCCTCAGAAGTATTGTCCCTCCTCCTTAGAATGTGACTTTCACTAGGGCAATCCTACCCCTCAGCCATAAAAGTCTAAGTTTGCATTTATAGCACAATGATGATATATTTTGTCTTTCTTGGAAAGATTTCTTTCTAATGACAGTAAGTGGGTATCAGGCTAAGTGGGAAGAAGGTTATTTGCTCTGTAAACTGTCCAGTGGGCTATTGGTGTATAGTGTTGTTGGCCAGGTAGTAGCTGAGATCCCCAGAGGCATGGAGATTAGTGCCAGCAAATCAGCATCTCAGTGAGGCTTTCAGGTTTAGTGAGCACATGCGCTCATTGGACATATTGACACAGCCCAAAGCTAAGGGCAGATAGAGGGTGATTTGCTTAATTTGATTGATTGAACTGCAGAACTGGGCCATTCAGCCTGTAAAATATCTAGGCTATATGATCTGATATTGGCTGTCTACATGTCTACATTAATCAAACTAAGTAGATAATTAGCAAAAACACCATTTGACTTTGTGACATACAAACAGTAATTGAGGCTCATTCAAAGTCATGGCTTTGGTGGTCACATCTATGCAGATGGTTTCAACATTTGTTTCTACCTCTAGCTGTGAAATTTTCTTCTAACAGCCAAAGTTATTTTTCCAGCAGACATGAGGCATCTTTTATAGGACTCTCACATTTTCTTTTCTGAATATCTCATCCTATAATTCTCCTTTCCCATCCAAATCACTTGGTCTTAAGCTCCCCAGGTCAACATCGACTATGCCCTGCTACGGCCCTTTCCTTCCACAGAAACCAACTCCTACCAATTTTGATTTCAAAATGTCTTTGAAATCTTCTTACTCTTCTCCAATTCTGCTGTCATCCTATCCTATAACCTCGCCAAGGCGCAGTCTGTGATTATTCCAAAACTGTGTAGTTGACCTTGGTATTCTAGCTTTGCTCATTCCGAACCTTCCCTTTCCTTTGCCTACCATCCCCTGAAGGATTCTCACTGGTGTAGACTTCCTCCTGATATTCTCAGCATTGCAAGGCTTGGCTCTAACCTGACTTTCCACTTGATCTCTGCTCACACCCCTTCATGTATCCTACTGAACCGTCTAATCTTTGGTTATCAACATTGACTCATTTCCTTCCTATATCCACACTACTTCTGTTCTGGCAATTCCATGCTTGTGACATTAGTCTTCCAACCTCTCTCCAAGTCGGTCCTGTTCCTCACGAGCCAGTTAGCTCCCACGTCCTCACAGCTTTCCCTTCGGACTCTTGCCAGCAGGAATCTTTTTCCAGTAATGCTCCAACGTATGTTAACAGGCACCAATCCACTCTAAGTTCTTTAAGAACAGGATTTATGCAGTCCTCTATATTCTGCAGCTCCATATAGTTTATATATACTAGCTGTATTTTATTTTTTGTTTTCCTTTGAAACTAATTTTTAAAGTTAGCATAAAATTTAATGAATTTCATCGTGGTGTTTCTCTACATATATGTCATTATGCTCTGTTGTTATTGATCGCTCTTCCCTGCAGTAGCTGTTCTCAAAATAATTGTTGAATAAATAAAGGTTTGTCAAGAATGAAGGCTTTCCAATATGGTTGTTTCTTCTCCTCTTGTGTGGGATACAACTTTTTATTTGATTATATAAACTAATGTGATGAAAACATTTCCTTCAAGAACATGGAATATGCTCTTGTGGCTTTCTGTGCCCTGGTAATATTGGACTTTTACCAATGTTTGTGGCAGTAATTATAAGGAGAAAGGGAAGTCCTAGGAAGTAGTTCACTGCAGAGGAAATGAATATGAAAATATCCAGCTATAAATGGAAAATAACAGGTTTTCCAGAAAGGACATTATGAAAGGCAATAGTCCTCTTGGGCAGCATTGTTTTCAAGAGGAATCTTTTTTTTTTCCAAAGTAACATCTTAGGTTTTTAAAAATGAGAGTCTGAGCTTGTAGGGACTGTAGAACAATCAAATCATTGTGAAATCTGGCCAGACTTTTCCTGGAATTTTGTAACTTGTTGGATTTCATGAGATTGGACAAGGGAAGTAAAAATGAGCACCGCACTGAAGAGAAGGACTAACCGTGATAGATTACACGAGGGCGGTAGCTCAGCAATCACTGTGCCCTACAGCTGTTGAGCTCTTCTTATTTCTAACTACCTGCCAAGTACATGAAAGCACAAGTCCAAACCAAAGGAGGATACTTGAATGTAAAGGACAACGTGGGAGGTGTATGAGAACTCAAGGACAGAAGTAGAATTTTCTTTAGACACATTTTATAAGAATAAAATGAGATGAGCATTTAAGGGCTTAGTGTCTAGTTCAGCCAGAGTCTGAAAAAAATGTCCTGTATTGATACTTGCCTAAAAGATTTGAATTAGAGCCTTTTCATGGTACAGTGTAATAGGTCATGGAGGGACATGCACACAAAGAATGAATCTCAACATCTTACTGTAACATACATTAGCTGCTATGTTAACTGCTGTTAGGTTAAAAGTTAAAGTACCTTATATTGTTTTGAAACAGGGTTCTTCTATGTAGTAAAATATTCACACAGGTTCATATATACTTCTGCCTAAAGGCTCTATGTAGTTATCACTTGCTTCAAGAAGGGCCACCTACCATTGTATTTTGAGACAGGGCCTTTCATTGGCTTGAAACTCAACTATTAGATGAGGCTGACTGACCAGTAGTCATGGGAATTTGTCAGTCTGTGTCTTCGTAGAACTGAGATTACTAGTGAGTGCTACAGCAACAAGCATTTAGAAATATTTTTTTTAAAAAATATTCTTTGACAATTTTGTGTATGTATACAGTGTACCTTTATCATATCAACCCCCAACTATCACCATCAATTCTCCACTAGCCTCTCATCACAGGCCCCAATCTCACCTTCAAATTTTTGTGTCTCCTTATCATTCTTTTGATGCTTTGTTGAATCTTCTTAGTGCAACCTAAATGAGCAAGGGCAATCTACTAGCAGTTACACCCCTGAATAGAAATGACTTCCCCTTCCCCAGAAGCTATCAGTTGTGAAAAGCTTCTCAGCTAGAGGTGGAGCCTCGTGAAACCTAGATTTGTGCTAGAATGTTGACTGTCTTGATTTGGTGCAGGTCTTGTGCAGGTAATCATAAAAGCTATGAGTTCATAAACGCAATGGCCATGCCATGTGTATAAGACAGAATTTTATAGCATTTTTTCCCATCATCCAGCTTTTACGCTCTTTTGGGTCACTCTTCTGTGGTCTATCCAAAGCCTTGGAATGATTAATATGATCTATGAATATAAACATCAATAGTTAGAAGGTAGATTGACAACATTCCTATTTAGCAATACAACAGTAATTAGTTCTTTCCCCTCATCTCAAGGGCCTATGACCTCCATAGTCATGAGCTTTTGATCAGGTTTACAGTACCAGACATTGATTCTCTCCTATGGATCTCAAATCAAATCAGATAATGGTTGTGTTCCTTCTATAATAGTCATGCCACTATTGCACTCATGTGTGCATTCTGTTTGGTAGGTCAATACTGGAGTGTTCAGGGCTCACTGCTACATAAGTCCTTGGTCCTTTCTCCTTCAGTGGCCTGCATAGCATCTTGGGTATAATGAAAGCTAGTTGGCATGGAAGAAGCCAGCATGGGAGAGGTTTTTAGGTCAGTTCAAATTTGATTTCTCTTTGTGCTAAAACCAGAATACATTGTGTCTTCAGCAATAGAACCTTATCAGCTAAGGTTATAATTGACAGTCAAAAGGAACAGCAATAGTTTGTGTTGTTTTGAGAACCTCTGGGGCCCCATTGACCAAAAGCTCATAGGCATTATCCCACACCTGGTATTTCCACTTAATAATCTATGTCTTCTGGGAGAAGTATTATTTACTCATGCAGGGTATCTCTGTTAAAACTCCTTCTTAAAAATTACATTTAAAATTATCTTGCAAAGTAGCAGGTTTCTGTAAGACTTTCTCATATAACCTAAATTTCAGTTAACCCACACCCTCCTTTTACTCATCCCATCCTTGGTTAGGCCTTTAACTCCATTATTTTCTCCTAATTTCACTTCATGTGTGTTCCTACTATCCTCTCCTTCCTGAAGGCTTCTCCCATCTCTTTGGATGCTGGATCCTTTCTGACTTCCTGCCCTCTAGAGAGAATTCCAATATAAATACGAACATCTGAAACTAGGATACACATGAGAAGAAAGCATGCAGTGTTTGTCTTTCTGGGCCCTTGCCAGGTGTTTTTACAGAGGTTCAGAGGATTGAATTCAGGTTTTCATGGTTATAGGGCAAATACTTTATTCCATGTCCACAACCTCATACTCTTTTGCATATGTGATTCAAACCTAGGTGATTCCCTGAGCATAGGCCTTAACCTTCTTTTCCTCTCTACTCACTCATAATTCTGTGGCTCAAAGACATCTGTTGACAGCCCTGCTGCTTTTCAAATGGATCTAAAAGTGCAGACTTACAGCCTGTGGCCCGTGGCCCAGCTAGTATAGAACCCACATCGGGCGCCATCTATTGAAGTAATACTTACTTGCAATATATCATACAAAGGTTTAATATTTATTAAGGGGTATATATAAACATTTACTGATATAAATTGAGCCTTAAGACAGTTCTTGGGGAGTGGAATTGTCCCACAATGGATGGTCCAATCTGCTCCTCGAGGATGCAGGAACAAGAAAGTCAGCTCAAGGTCCCAGCGGCTTCTTCAACATGTCCTGTTCAGGTTCCGGGGGGATGCCTCCAAGCCTTGTCACTTAACACCTGAATTTCATGACACTGATGACTCCAAAACATCCAACTTCAGCCCCATCACCTTTCCAAACTAGTGACTAGAACCTGCCCACCATCTCCTTTTGGATACTAACAGACATCTCTATGCCCAAAGCACCATCCCCAAGTCCTCCTCTGTACACCTGTCCCATCGAATTCTCCAGGTCAGCAAGCACTATCCAGTCTTCTAATTGGCCTGATGAAAACTATAATGTCATCTCTGACCTTTTTCTATTCTCACTTCTGTTCAGTCAGCATTACCATTGAACTGCACACAGCCAGCCAATTTTTATTCTTTCTTCCTTGGTTCCTGCTCCTGTATTTGTTCCTCTAATTCATCCATAGAGACTATAGTTAACTTTTTGAAGGTGAGTCAGGTCATGTTTCTCCTCCACTCTAATTCTCCCAGTGGCCCCCTTCTCACTCCCATTTCTGTGACTCAAAGTCATGTGTAGACTGGTGACGCCAAGATGTAACAGTTAAGGTCCTTGTATTTGTCCCAGAAGAGCCTACATTTGCATCCCTTCCCTATTATTTCTTCCTATCCTTCAGTCACACTGACTTCCTTACTGCTCCTTAAACCCTAGGTGTGCTCTGAGGTCAGGATTCTCTAGTGCTTTTTAACCTTAGCATATACACTTTTGCTTGAAATGTTCACAATACTTATTCCTGTAGCCAAGTCTTTGCTTGATGTACCCTTTCTGGAAAGCTTTCCCTGATTAGTCATGTCAAAGGTCCAATCCCGAACTGTTTTTTCCTGCCTTATATTTACCTGCAATGTCTATTACTAGCCAAACACAGAATATAGTCATTTTATTTGCTTATTACTTTTCTTAGCTACCAGAAGATAAGCCCATGAATGTAGCGATCATTTTCAATTTTGTTCACTTAGGTTTTATACTCAGTGCCTAACATAGTGCTTGATATTCACAGAGAACTAAGTTGTTATTTTTTAAAAATAATCTAATAACTAATTATTTGGAAAAATAGTTGGAAAAAGAGAAGGCTAACTTTCTCTGACCTTTAGGCTATCTTGATTACTTTAGTTACATTGGATGTTCTTGGTTATTTTTTTTTCTCTAAGATATGAACGCAATATCTCTTCATTCTTACTAGATTCATTATTGCTGAAAGACACAATCAATAAAGATGAAAATTATACCATCACAGAAATGATTGAAGAAGAGCACTATTTAAATATACTACTGTAGATAGTCAACAATTGTTTGCATTTATGTTTAAAAAAAGAACTGTGGGGTTTCTTTTCACAGATCTGGTTGTATGACGGTACCTAGGTTTCCCCCATTGTTGTGGTAAAAACCATAACCAAAGCAACTTTGGGAGGAAAGGGCTTATTTGGCTTATAGGTTATAGTTTATCATCTATCTAGTGAGGCCAGAGCAGGAGCTCAAGCAGGAATTTAGAGACAGGAACTGAAGCAGAGACCATGGAGGAGTATTGTTTAATTGGCTTGCTCCCCTGGGCCTACGCAACCTGCTTGGTTTTCTTTGTTTTTTGTTTTTTTAAAAAACAAACAAAAATCCTAGGATTATATGCCCAAGGAGCACCATCCATGGTCAGCTGGGCCCTCCACATCAATCTTCAGTCAAGAAAATGCACCACAGACTTGCTCACACCCTAATATAGTGGGGGTGTTTTCTCAACTGAGGTTCCCTATTCAAAGTGACTCTAGCTGGTGTCATGTTGACTTAAAACTTGCTAGCACAGTGTACACACGTACATGTACATGCTTGAAGTGTCCCCTAAAGTTTCATTATGAACAGCATCTAATTCCTTCATCAAAAAGACGCAGCTATTCTCCAACCTTTCTTTTTGACTTTCAATATTAACTATAATCTGGTACAATGTGATAATCTGTCCAATAGTAATTGTCATTAATAAAGTATTTGCACATTGTTTTGTCTAGATGCATATCACATAGAAAGTGGTATACCAAGAAGATGATTTGTTTTGGTATTCATTAATATCATGTTTTGATATTCATATTAATGAATATAATGAAACTTCAAATAGTCAGAATTTCATAGGTGTAGCCACTAACTAAATACATCATGGATGTGTTTTATTTGTTTTTCCCCGTGTATGACCCTATGGAGGAGCACAGCAGAGCTCTCCTTGTGAGAACACTCATTGAGAGACTGTAGTTGGGGGACAGCCTTAAGTGACTACAGATTTACAGTACTGCTCCTGATAAGCCAATGTTTATTTTTCCTGGGCTGTTTCCAGTCAATGGCTGAAGGTCGTTGAGTTAACCATGACCAGGTAGACTACTGACTTCACTCACAGTCGCCATGGCATGGGGTGTCCACATTGGCTTGACTGAGAAATTCTCAAAGCTGCGTTGCAATCTGAAGCTTTTCTTTTCCAATTTCCTTATTCACAGATGTTGCATATGTATTGTCAGATCACAGATGTCCTATCTGCATTGCCATCTGAAGTTCTTTGCCTCTGTGCTGTCCTTGACACATTATCTTTCATCGGCAAGTTCCCCAATAAATATCTCTAGCATTTAATCCTATCTTGGTATTTGCTTCTCAGAAAATCTGAATTGTTATAAGAGTTCCAGTAATAGCAGTCCAAGAAAACATTCATGAGAAGGGATCCAGGGACTGGCTTGCTTATTGCCTTGTTGACAAGAAGAATTACATCTTGAAAGGAATATGGGACATGGATGCTCTGTGGCCCAATTGACAAAGAATTTACCTGTGATGACAAGTGGAAAATGTCTAGGTGGAGAATAACATCTTTACCAATGTGATGATTTAGGCATTTGTAAGCTATGGGAATAATATCTATAAAAACTGCAAGGTTGTCTGGTTATTACTAGATTGGTGGTATTGATGCTTTTGGAGGGTGGTGGTGAGGAATACATCAATAAAATACAACAGCAAAAGAACAACACTCAGCTTGTTAATAGTTAGTGAAAAACCTGCAAGAGACAGAAGTCCTCAGTACCTGGCAGAGAGGTCCTCATTCTCTGTAGTTAAAGGTAAGACACAGATGGGAAACAGCCTTAGTATAATAGGATTTCAGAGTTTAGACAAGGTAGGTATGTTACACTGATTTCACTGACTGGTAACAGCAGGAGCCCTAGGAGTTGGAATAGAATCATATCCATGGATATTCTTGAATATTGTGTCTCTGCTGGAATCTTCAGTGAAGGAAATATGGGAATGCATGTATGACCTTGTGGTCCAGCACTCATGTCACAAATTACTGCATGAAACCAGAAGAAACTGAAGGCTGCCTGAAGTGTTTAAATAGAAATTATATTATAAAATAAACCAGAGACTTTATTTGGCACTAGGTCTCCAGGGAAGGAACTTGGAGTAAATGTCCCCACTGCTCATGTTTCTCCATGACCAATTGGAGAAGCCCAGATTCCCATCTTCACAACTATGGACCTTGCATATGTCCCCAAAAGTGTCTTATTGACAGAAGATACAGTAAGGATCTGAATGAACTATAAGTTATTATTGCTTGTGACTCTTTGAAGTCTCTGTGTTTAGAAAGTAGGCAGAAGCCATCATCTTAGCAAGGATAGTGGTCCCTCACCATCAGATGCAGTATAAGGCTGCTTTGATGCAGTGAGGGAAAGAAGGGGTACCTGTAAAATCAGCCCTCTTCATATTTATTGTTTAATTATGACCATAAGCACATATCCACAGCCACTCTAACTGACAAGAGTGTGGGCATCAGCAGCTCAGATGTCTCTGAGCAAGCTTGGGTCATATAATTAGGAAAGCCACCAAGACCAGCCCATGTGCTAGCTTAATGAGAAAGGCCAGAGTAAGAGTGGAGTTGGAGCATGATGGAAGTGGCTGTAGCTTCAAGTTCAAATGCAGCCACACAGCTGTAGTTCTTCTTATTGTCCGCCTTCTTCTATGCTCTTCACCCTCCTCCCCAGAAAAAAAGATCAATGGACTGTGGAAGGGCCTCTTCAGCATAGAGAGCTGTCACAGAGTTTCGTTTTCATCTACACTGTTTGTTGTCACAGACTTTTATGTCTATATTACGGTCCCTACCATCTTTCAACATTTTCTCAGAGTTCATATATATACTTCAGCTATTTTTACTTCCCTTGTAACTTTTATGAACCCTGAAACATATTAAATTTTCAGGAGCATGTACAATTACTAAGATACTCAACTGTAGCTCCTTAAATTCAAGAGGTGTTTTGTGTAACAGTGCATATTGCAGAAAGTATAAATCCAAATTTCAGAAGATTAAGTAAATAATCAGAAGTTAATATCATTCTTAAAAATAGCCACTACCCATATCTCACTGCCAAGTAAACGGGTAGGTGTACAATATTAGTAGAGCAGTAGTTCTCAGCCTGTGCAGTCACATATTGTATACCCTGTGTATCAAATATTTACATTATGATTCATAAAAGTAGCGGAACTACAGTTGTGAAATAGCAATGAAATAACTATGATTTGGGGTCACCACAACCGTGTTAAAGGGTTGCAGTACTAGGAAGAGTGGGAACCACTGAGTTAGAGTATGCAAAACTGAAACCAGCTGGAACCTGATGGAGTTTGTTACATAAGGTTGACAATTCACTTTTATATAGGTTTCTCAAGGTTTTTTTTTTTTTTTTTTTTTTTTTTTATAAGAACCATTTAAGATGCACCGAGCACTCTGAATCAATCGAGGCATCATTTTTATCCTTCCAAATTCTGAAGCTCAAATAAGCTTGGTCATTTGTCCAAATCACAAATTACAAACGTTAACTAGAGTTAGTTTTGAACCCTGGGCCATCTAATCTCAAAGTCTATTCTGTTCCCAGTAATGCAAATAAATTTCTTCTGATGGCTAGTCTTGGCTAGTTTGACTACACCTGGTATCAACTAAAACTCAAGGAGCTTGGCATGACTATATGGACTTGTCTTGAGTGGATCATTTGAGATGGGTGGACTCATCTTAAATCAGGGCCATACCTTTGGGTGCAGCCTACATAAAGGAACATAGAAGATGGAAGCTTTTGCTTTTTGCCTGCTTGCCCTCACTCTCATGGACAAATTCACCTATCCTGTTGCTAAGGTATTCTTTTGCTGGCATCAAAGCTTCTTCAGGATTTCAAGGTAGGCTGAAGACAATCTGAGAGATCCAGCCTGGTAGACTGAACAACCACTGGATTCGTGGCCTTTTCTTGAGAGACAGATATTGTTAGACTAGCCAGAATACAGTTTGTAAGCCACTCTAATCAATACCCTTTTAATCTATGTTCCATTGGTTCTGTTTCTTTATGGGACCCTGACTAGTACATTCATCTTCAGGGCCAGGCCCATAGTGTTTTTCAGATAAAACACATAGTAAAGTCAGGACAAGGAAGGCCAACACTTGTGTTTCCAATTGTCAATGGCTGTCCATCCATTGGGGAAAATTGCAGCATGCTTGTCACATTTCCCAGGGTAAGAAGCCTTTAGTAGAGGCCTCATCATGTTGATGTTTCCTACTTCAAAATATCCTTAATTATCTAAAAGATGAAAAAATACATGGGACATGGAGAGAAGCAAACAGAATTAATTTTCAAATCAACATTCCAATGGGAAAAAACATAATTTCTCTTCACATCTGGGCTTATATTTTGTGATGTGCAGGGGACCAGTGCTCAGACTCATGCTGTTTTTCTGAAGCCCCTTTATTTATTTTTCATTCATCTGTCTCCCTTGTGTGCCTGGCACTCAGTAATCTGCTCATCTCTAGCATGATCTATACTATAATCCATCGTTTCTCTCTTCATGCATTTTAATGAAGCAATTTTTGCCTTCTTTACATAACGGCTGTCCTGATTTCAGACTACAACATAACCATTTATTGTCACATCATTGAAAGCAAATCTTTAATAGGAATAACTCAGAACAGGATAGATACAGATTTTTCACTCTTTAATTTTTTTTTTGAAGAGGGCTTCGTGAACTCAGTAGCATTTTTATCTTTTAATTTTCGGTAGATGCTCAGGCTCAGAGATAGATATCCCTCAGACACCAACCCAAGTGGGAAAAATGTTGGCAGTCAGAGTCCTTTGTCCCCTTCAGGCCTCATCTGTTGACAGGATGCTTTGAATTGTACTCCCTGAACTGCTCTTGCAGGTTGGTTATGTAGACAAAAAAAAATTATAGAACAGCTGCACAGAAAGTGCCTGCTCACCACTGCCATTTTGTGTCTGACATTGTCTTCCCCTTGTGTTTTCTTGATCATTGCCCTGGACTTGGACTGTTCACCTCTTTCTGCCTACTAGTATTTGCACATCCAGTTCTGTGCTTGTCTGGCTGCTTTCTGGCCTTTGCTGTCTGTGTGATATCTGACCCACCACTGTGCTCTTTTCCAGGCATCCTACACAATATCCTTCTCCTGGCTCTTCTGGGTACCTTGGTATGAACCTGATTTTGCATCTTGGTATGCCCTGCACCATTGCCAGCATTGTGGTAAATTTCACTTACATTTGTTTACTCATTCTTTCAACAATCAGTTATCAAACCCCTATGTATGCACTTGGCAGAAAGTAAAAGAGAACAAATGTTCTTTCCAGGCAGAAATCATGGACTGGAAGATGAAAAGACCTAAAGGGGAGACAGATGGGAACTTTGAAAGGCTCTTTCACACATTTGGGGGCCCCTACTAAGAAAAGAACATTCAGTGGTATAGATAGACATTTAGGCAAGGGTTTTGGAAGGGGTCACTGCAGAGGTGGCCTTCGTGCTTCATTAGCTTCTCTTGTGAGGCTATGTAGTTTTCAAGAAGGGCCAAGTCATGGAACGAAAATATGAAGAGATTATTATGGAGGTATGAAGGAAAAGCAAATAAATACTCCTGGTGTCAAGTATGGCTTCCTGGAGGAAGTTGGCCTCAAACAACTTTAAAACCTAAGTTCTGTTGAAGTAGATGAGGGAAATGGGAAAGAAGATGGCAGTGGGCAGAACGTTTTGAACATACAGATGGCTGTCAACCACAATAGTAAGTCTTGGGTGCTGCCAGCAGCTGCATAGGAGCCATATCAGTGTAGTACTTGTCCTACTTGACAGAATGGAGATCAAGCACTGGGAAGTTTTGTACCACAATAGGAACCTTAGACTTCATCTGGATAAATCACCTTGGTGGAAAATGTGAGTGTGCGCGTGGATTTCAGTTAGATGTAGCATTCACAGAAGCAGGAGATGACAAGTTAAGACATTACAGTGGGAATCAAAAGAAGAGAGGATATGAAGATTAAATGTAGGGTTTAGGGAAACTGGAGAGTGAGCTCCTGGCTTTCTGCCTTGGGTATGTGTGTCTAAGAAACATCACTTGTAGAATAGATATGGAAGGGAGTTTATCTGTGGGAAGACTGTGTGTTAAGTTTTAAGAAAACTTAGTTTTCAGAAAAAAAAATGGCACCCAAGTCTGAAGTTAGAGAAGATTCTAGCAGGAGGTAAAAACTAAGAGAACATGGGCACCCGCAGGACACGTGGGAGCAAGAGGCAAAGCCAGATAACCTGGAGAGGAGGGAGGAAAAAGTACAGAAAGCCAGAAAGGAAGCTCTGGAAGGTGTCAGAACAGGTCACAAGAGAGAGGGAGGGGCTGCCGAGTCTGGCACCAATAGCCGGAGTGAAATGTTTTAAAACACCAAAGGCTAAGTCCTGTAATAAAAAGCCTGAAACATGTCCATTGGGGTTTCCAGCAGGAAGCAAACAGAGACCAGAATGAGAATATGTGGAAAGCAGTGAGGGGGAAAAGCCTGTTTCCAGAGGTTGAGTGTGTAGGTGTATGGCATGAAGGGATGGTATATGGAGAGTTTTGAACGATGGAGACCCGGAAGCAGTGAGCATCAGCTATTGTGGAATCTAGGCTGGTGGTTCTCAACCTTCCTAAAGCTGCAACTCTTCAATATAGTTACTCATATTGTTGTGAACCCCCCCCCAAACATAAATTTATTTTTCTTGCTACTTCATAACTATGATTTTGCAATTGTTATGAATCATGATGTAAATATCTGTGTTTTTCCATTGGTCTTGGGTAACCCCTCTGAAATGGTTGTTTGATCCCCAGAGGGGTTGAGAACCACTGATCTAGATGATTTTATTTTTAAAGACGGGAGATAATTAATCATTTTTATAGTCTAGGAGGTTAAAAGTTCAGAAAATGGGATAGAAAGTCAGTTTGAACAATGTTCCAACTCCGTGGTGATTTGGGTCTTAAATGTTCCCCAGGTCTCACATATAAAAGATTACTAGCCTGTGATGCTTTGGTGAAGGTGATGGAAACTTCAGGAGATGAGGCTAAAGCTCTCTACCACAAGCTGCGTGGGACAAGGCCAGGTGACACTGAACTGGAACATCTGAAATTATGAGCCTTTGAAAAATTTAATCTATATCTTATTTATTTATTTTGCCCATCTATCTGTGCAGGTGTGTGTCTACACGGTGGCAGAGACACATACCTGCCGGGGGAGAACCTGTGGAAGTAGGTTCCAGAGATCAAATTCACACCATCAGGCTTAAGGGCAAGTGCTCTTACCCTATGACCTACTTTGCCAACTCACATTTTATTCTTTTGGTTGATGCTATTGTAGCTATGAGAAGCTGACAAGTGCACGAGGGCTCCCATCACATCTTAAACTCCAGGTTCTTCTGTTCCTTTTAGGTCATTACATCTGTCTCTCTAGAAGCTAACTAGTGCAGATCTGGCTGTCTGGGATTTCGACCTTGATATTTTCTGTCATCTCTGAAGTCCAGTGATTGATTTATTAATGGCCCAATGAAATATAAACGTTTTGTTCACCAGCAAAAAGTGGAGTGGTGTGTTGACTTAGGAGAAGGAAGGAGAATGAGGGTAAGGACCAAAGGTGACAGCGGAATAGAATTATCCTTTCATCCCAGTGCCCAGCTCTCTTCTGTGATTCTCACACCCTTACTGACTTGCCCTAGCAGGGAGCTATTAGCTTCAAAGGGAATAGAATCATTGTGAATAGAAAAAGATCAGGATGTGTCAGTTTGCCCGGCTTCTGAAAACTCATGATTTAGGATATTATTAAAACGGTAGTATCCATCCTAACGGCAAAAAGATCAAGAGCTATGTCCAGAGCCTGCCTCAAAGCTATTCAGCCAGAATTCCTGTTTGTTAGCAGTGGAGAGCAGAGAAGGTAGGCACTAACAATAAATGTGAAGATGCTTTTTAGTCCAGAACATGCTCTGCTGATGCCAGCTATTACCATTCTTTCTGAAAACCTGTTTGCATGAATGTTTGCCGGAAGCCCTCATAGTGCACAAATGAAGCAACAGTAGTGCAGAGGTGATTTGTTTAGAGAGCGCGTGAATCATTGCAGCAGGGAAAAGCAACCCACATTACCTGCTCAGTGCCCACTTAACAGTGTTGGTGGGATAAGATGTCACCCACTATTTCTCATGCTCTGCACTGATATGTGCTGGAGTGGGTCTGTTCCTGAGCCTCCACAAATGAATGCCAGACGCTTCGCCACTGAGCCTTCCTGAAAACTTCATGAGTGACAGACATCCAATGGAAGTCTTGGGCGCCGAAGCCCAGTTGGTATTAGTGTTAAAAAGACCTTCACCTGTTTCAGAGAGAAAGCGAAAGGATCACACTACATAATTGTAATCAGGGACCAATGTATACAAATAAAGGAAAAAATAGGGTTCAGGGTGGGTAATATGTATCATTTGTGCTTAGAGACACACCAAAATGAAAACACACATACATACACACACACACACACACACACACACACACGCACACACACACACACGCACACACACGCACACGCACACACACACATGCTCACATGCACATTATATCTTCTAAATATATTTGTCAGGCATGTGACTGCCTGCAGTGTTCCATGGAAGAAATACATCTTGTTTTCAGGTAGCTCATAATCTGTGATAGATCATGCAGATAAAGGCACGATAAATATTTGAAAAATAATAGCTACAAGGACAAGAATACTAGGAATTTTTGGAAAGAATATAAAACCTGATAAAATGTCTATCTGGGAGGATTATTGCACAAGGAATTTTGGCAAGGCAGCTCACACATCATGTGAGAACAAAATAAACAGAGACAATCCTGAAACAATGAAGCATCTGCAGTGAATTTTGGACATTCAGAGGTAGATTTGGTTGGAAAGACAGTGCAACTGTCCCTCAGGACCCTTCGTTTGTACACACACCCTTCCCATAACTGCAGGGTTGCATTAGACATATATATATATAAAATCATTCTGTTTTATTAAAAAAATACTTTATACATTTTAACATGGTCAGTTTAAATCACTGCTTCTTTCCAGACCAACTTCCTGGGCCATATTTCTTGTGTTAGACAGTAGAGAAACAGCTGGACATGCCTCTTGGATTCAAGTAAGGTGAATTTACCTGGCATTTAGTGGAATATAGCTACTAGGGTTATAGTCACCTCCATATGTAGTTTAGGTTTTTCCCAGTTATTTAGTGTAGAAGTATTAGTTTAGTGTAGAAGTATTAATGCACTAACATTTGCAGGATGTCACATAGAGAAATGATCATTGTTCCACAATACCCAGTGAGACTGTGAGTGATGTCGGAGAAGCAGGTTTGAAATGCTTATGAGTAGAAGTTTTTTGGGACTTTAAAAAAATTTTCTGGTATGTAATTCTTTTTAATTTAAACATATTGATAAAATAGACACAATATAAAGCTACCATTGTTACTAACTGTTTTAAAAATAATGCTCAGTAGTAATAAATACATATACATTATTGTGCCCTCATTACATCACCTACATATAGAAACCTTTTGCAACTGAAGCTCTGTATCCAGTAAATAATAATTCCTATTTCTCTTTTTCTGTAGGGTCCAGTAATCAGTATTCTGCTTTCTGTTTCTATAAATTTGACTATTTTAGAAACTCATATAAATAGAATCATGCAATATTTGTCTTTCACTTGGTATGATGTCTTTGGAGCTTATTCACGTTGCCAGCTGCCAGAACTGCCTTCCTTCTTAAAGTCTGAAGTTCTTTCATTGTCTGAATGAGCTGCATTTGATTTCAGTGATAATCTATTTCAGGACACTCGGGTTGCTTCTACTTTTCAGATATTGAAAAAAAAAATGCTGAAGCGAACATACAGTATTTCTTAAAGTCTCTCCTGCTTTTAAATTTTAAGTACTCCTGATGTGTAAAATTAAAAAAATGATAATATTGTCATTGATGCCTATTCGAAATGGAAATTTTCGCCTAATAAGAATACTTTTTATGAGCTGGGAAGTGGTGGTGCACGCCTTTAATCCCAGCACTCAGAAGGTAGAGGCAGGGGATCTTTGAGTTTGAAGCCAGCCTGGTTTACAGAGCAATTTTAACAGAGAAAGCCTGTCTCAAAAATACTTTTTATGATGTAGCAAAACAGTTAGAAAAATAACATATATATAGCATTTTAATTTTTTATGTTGGTTAGTTTTTTGTCAGCTTAACGTAAGCTAGAGGTATCTGGGATAAGAAGCTTCACTGGGAAAACGCCACTATCAGGTTGCCTGTAGGCAACTATGTAGGAAATCTTCTTGACTAGTGGTTTATGTAGGAGAGAGAGGACAGCTTAGTGGAGAGATGCAACCACTGGACAGGTGGTTCTGGGTTGTAAAGGAGTTGTAAAGAATGGCCAAACCATTGAGAGAAGCCAATAAAGAGCATTTCTCCATAGCCTCTGCTTCAGGTCCTGCCTCTAGGTTCCTACCCTGATGTCCCTCCATGGTGGGCTATAGGCTGTAAGATGAAATGATCCTTTCATCCTTAAGTTGCCTTTAGTCACGTGTTTACCACAACAATAGAAAAGCAAACTAAACAATATGTTTAATGCAAATGGCACCAAGTAGAATCTGTCTGAATGTGCATACTTGCAGCAAAATTTATTCCAGCAGTACAGAGTGATCATTTCCATTTGTGAACTAATGTTCAGTATGTTACAACTATGCAAAATGTTTTGATTGATCTTTATTGAAAAGAGATTACTTATGTTCTATTTTCTCCTGAAAAATATGAAATCATTCGTATGGAGAGGCATCAGACGATCTGACAGAAGTGTGAGAAAAGAAAGGACAGAAGCATCAGGTTGATAACCAATAAGATTTATTTTATTTTCTGTTGGGTTTGGTTGTGGTCTTTGTCACCTTTTAAAAAGTGAGATTGTTAACTGCTAAATATGCATAACAGTAAGACTGACCTAGTTTTGTTAGTTTAATATAGATAGTACCTGTTATGCAGTCTTGGCTTGCCACGAACTCATTGGGTAGAGCAACTTGACCTTGGAAGACAGAGATCCACCTGCCTCTGCTCCTGCGTGCCCGGATGGGGCACAGACTACCATGCCAGACCTTCGCTTACCCTTTTAACATGCTTATTTAGAGTTAACATCCAAAGGAATGTTTTTCTTTTTGGCATTTTGCTGAGAATGTGGAATCCACTTTGTTCTCATTTGTCCCTATCCCTCACTGTCCTGCTGGGCTCTAGCATCCCTCTTGCTGGGCCTCTTGTCTCAAGTCTGCTTTCAGGTCATGTGCATACCACACACACAAACTTAAATTTAATCTCTCTCTATTTTTTTTTTTTTTCTGGATCTGACTTAATTTGCTAAAGATTTCCAGTTTCAACCATTTTCCTGAAAACATCACAATTTTGTTTCTTTCTATGACAGGATAAATTTCTGTTATGTATGTGCACTGCATCCTTTTTATCCATTTATGTGATGATGGGCATCTAGGCTGGTTACGTTTTCTAGCTATGGTGCATAGTGGAGCAACACACATTGATGTGCATGTTTCTCTGTAGTGTGTTAGCCCAAGACTTTCTGCTACATATCCAAGAATGGCGTAGCTGGGCTGGTTCCTTATTAGATATCATCTAAGAACCTCCATACTGAATTCTGTGTTGAACCCGTTAATTTCCATTCCCAAGCAGCAGTGCGAAAGATCCTCTTCCCACACACCCTCTAGCATTTCTTGTCTTTTGTTCTTTTGGTTATTTTGACTCAGCCATTCTGACTGGAGTGAGATGAAATCTCAGGGTCACTTTGCCATTTCCCCGATGGCAAAGGGTATTGGACAATTTTAAAATAATGTATTGGCCATTTGTGTTTCTTCTTTTTGAGAACTGTCTACTCAGTTTACTAGCCCATTTATTTAATGGACGAGTCACTTCTTTTTGGGGTTTGACTTTCCCATTTCTTTATGTGTTATAGGACCAGCACTTGGTTTAGCTTGCTGCCAAGCCTGATGACCTTAGTTGGATCACTAGACCCACATCATGGAAGAAAACTGATTCCCACAAGTTACTCTCTGACTTCCACACTGGTGCAATGACAGGCTTGTAAATGCGCATGTACTCGGTAAGCATATGAATGTAATTATAAAATCTTTATGTAGTCTAAATATTAACCCCTGTCTAATGTTCAGTCAGCAAAGACATTCTTTTCTTTCTATAGACTACTTCTATATTGTTTCTTTTGCTGTGCAGAAACTTCTTGATTTTATGTTTTAATCATATTTTCTAATTCTTTGAATTATTTTCTGGGCTATTTTTTTTTAAAGAAATATTTTTCCTTACTAGCTTCACAGTTTCAGGTCTTCTATTAAGGTCTTTGACCAATTTTGAACTGATCTTTGTGCTAGGTGAGAGATACAGATCTAGTTTCATTCTTCTACATGTACATACCCAGTTTCCCCAAAAACATTTGTTGAATAGACAAATTTGTGATTTTGACACCTTTTTTGAAAAAGGCAGCTGAATCTGTGTGGATTTATTTTTAAGTTTCGTCTTTTCACCTTTCTGTCTGCTTTCGTACCAGTGCCAGACACTTGTTTCTTACATTTTTTTCGTTACCTTCATTTACTTGTGTGCATGCATGTAGAGTGTGTGCATGTGCATGCCGTGTAGCCCTTGGAGACTAGAGTGCAACTTGTGAGGGCCTGGTTCTCCACCATATGTGTCATGTGCGTATAGAAATTTATATCTATTTCTTCTACATTTTCTGTTTTTAGAATACAAGTTTCAAAATCTTCTCTAATGCTCCTCTGGGCATCACTGGATCTGTTGTAATGACTTCTCATCTCTAATTGGAAGAGGTTGGGGGTCCCTCTCTCTGCTGGATAATTTGGCTAGAGATCTTATCTTAAATTTTTTCTTAATTATCTTTAAAAAACTCTTTTTGATGATTTTATATAGTATCATAGTTTCCATGTCATTAACTTTTGGTCCAATCTTCGTTTCTTGCTGCCTACTGCTCTTGGGTTTGGCTTGCTTGGGTTTTCCTGAGACCTTGGGTTTCACATTTGTAGGCTGTCTGATTTTTCTCTTTAATTTCAGCTTTCATAGCTGTGGGTTTTCTTCTTATAAGTGCCTTAAATCTTCAACCAAGGTTCTGGGAAGTTCTATTTTCATTTTCATTTGATTCCAGGAAGTTTTAAGTTTCCTCACTGATTTCAATGACACCCTGGTTATTCAAGGGTATATTGTTTAGTCTCCTGCATTTGTGTGGTTTCTACACGTTTTCTTGCTCTTGATTTTCAGTTTTATTATACTATAAATTAATAAGGGAGATTAATTCATTTCTTTTGCATTTAGTAAGCTTTGATTTGTGGCCTAAGATGTGGTCAGTTGAGGGAAAATTAGAGAAAGTTCCATCGCTGTTAAAAATCTGCCAAAATTTCTGTTTCTGTTGCATGGAATATTCTGTAGATAATCTGTTAAATCATTAGATCTGATACTGTTTAATTCTGAGGGTCTTTGTTGGATTTTAGTTTGGATGACTTATCTAAAGATAACAGCAGGACACTGTAGGTAGTTACTTGATTGTTGTGTTAGGATTCATATGAATTTTTATGCCCATTAGTGTTTGTCATAGGAATTAGGATCTCCAATACTTGATGTATAGATTACAATTATTGTATCTTCTTGACAAATTGCTACATTTAGTGGTATGTAGCAGGAAACTTCTTTATCTCTTCTAACTTTGATTTTACTTTATCATCAGTATGTTGAGAGTGGGGAAGCAATCACAGGCCTGAGATCTGTACAGGGAGACGATCTGTCTTCCTGCTTTCAAGATTGCCTAAGTATTAGGCAGTGACTAACTGTCACCATGCTGAGCTGATGCAGCTCTGAGTGTCAAGTCAACCACTGGAGCTTCAGAGTTCAAGACTCTGTAGCAGTGACTGGCAGACGCCTTGGCTCCAAAGGTTGATCCACCCAATGACCTCAGGTTCAAGGCTATCAAACTCTAGGGTTGTTTACTGTTGATATTCACCCAGGCTATTCAGGGAAGGGCTACCTTTTCCTAACCACTACATTGCCTAAACCAAAGCCCTGTTAGCTACATTGTTTGGCTTGTCAGTGGCTTGCTTTCCTGTTCTCTACAGTTGCCTCCTAGAGCTATCTCTCATGGGACCATGGGAAACTGAGGTCAGACTCCCTAATCCATGACTGTTTGTTCCCTGTTCTCAGGTTCTCAGGGCATCTCAGTTTTAAACAGTAACTTCCCTTTGAAGAGGGTGCTCACCTACTGTCCTCTGAGCCAGACAATTTTAAAATAAGATTCTTTTCCACTGCTGTTCCAACTTCCAGAGGAGTCAGTTTCTCACCAAAACCTGCAACTAGATTTGAGGCTTCTGAGGAACAGGGGCCTGTCTGAGGACAGTTTGTTAGTCTTACTGAAGTAATCTCAATTACCTGTTGGCCAAGACTTGTGTTGATCTTTTCTGGTGGGCCACAGAGCTGTAGCTGGGTTGAATCTGGCTCACTTCCTTCTAGTGTGTGACTGTGTTTCCTTCTGGACTTTTCATGTATCTACTTTGTGAATTTCCAAAGCTCTCCTTGTCTTTGGAAGAGAGTCTATATTTTCTTATTCTTTTTCTTCTTTTTCACTAGTTCACATCTGTTTTGGAAGCGCCTATAATAACTTTATCATCATCATCATCACAAGGCCTAAATATGTAGGTTTGGATCTCACTGTGTATACAAGGATGGTCTCAAACTCACAGAGATCCACCCACCTCTATCTCCTGAACACTGGCATTAAAGGCTTATCCCACCACACCCACTACCTGTGGTCATGTCCTAAAGAGAGCTTCAAACCACTCAATGTTTGGGTCTAAAAGCCTCTACCCTCCTCTTTGAAGGTCCGCTACCTGTCTCAGCATCCTAGCTGGAGGGTTCAGGTTCTGTTCCTCCTCTCATTTGTTAGGTTACCCTCTTCCTTCTTGTGTTTGTGTTTTCCTGGTATTTGCTGTGGGAGCTTTCCTCAGAGGGTCTATCATTAGTTAGAAGACACTTGCTGCCACGTGGAGTTCTCTTGAGTTAACAGGCAAGCTGGGGAGGGCTTTGCTGCAGTATTGGGAGGTCCATGCCTAATAGAATGTTGATTGGTAGGTGAGTAACAGTTTGTCTCACGCACACTTTTCTGAAGTTGGTTAACTTTGGTTTGGAGATTCACAGTTTTCTTTATACCACTCCTTCCATACCACATCATGTGTACAGTCTTCATTTCTCTTTGGGGGGTGGAAATCCCTTTCTTGATACATCTATCAGAGGTGCTCTTTAAGTTCTGAACATCTTTTCTTTTGTTCTTTAAAAATAGATTTTAATGACCTCTCAAAATTAGGCACTGGATTCATTAACAACTAGAAATCTAATTTCTGCTTCCTAGGGAGGCAAGAGGGACTGATAATCTTTAATTATTTCTAGAAGAACAAGAAAATGCTTTATGTTATATACTTTTAAGACAACAAAGCAAAAGAACACCACAGAGTTAATTTGCTTAATAAAAGACAGCCTCATACATTATGTCGAGACATAAATAATGAGAATTTATAGGATTTTAGAGGTGGAAGCCAACTTAGAGGTGCTTTGGTCAACCCCAGAGAATTTATGAGGAAGAAGGAAAACCCAAAAAGGGTGAACGATGCTGCTAATGTCAATCCTGTGTGCTCAGGACCAGGGCTGTCTGCAACCTGGCTCCCGGATGAGTTTGCTTTATCATACGCAGGTTTCATGTTTTGGCGTAATTTTAAACAGAGCTCCTGAATACTGCATTAATATTATTTTTATATATTGAGATTAGACAAATTGAACAGTCTCTATACCCCTCTGTTTTTGAACTGACAGTAATATGGCCCATTTAAAAAGGCTAGATGAGTTTTCAAGGATCTTTCAGCCTTTTAAGAATGTACATTTTCCTCTTATATGTATGGGCACTGCTTTTGAACATCTGTGTGTGTGGGTTTTGCCTGCATATATATCTGTGTACCAGTTGCATGCTTGGGGCCCGTGGAGACCAGAAGAAAGCATCAAATCTTCTGGAGCTGAGGAGTTACAGACAGTTGTGGGCTGCCATGTGGGGGCTGGAACTTGAACCTGGGTCCTCTGGAAAAGCACCCAGAGCTCTTAACTACTGAGCCAGATCTTCAGTCCTCAGAGCTTTTAAATAAACAGAGCATAGACAAAAACACTGGGGCAGACAATAGACTGTAAAACAAGGTCCAAACCTTATAAAAACTGTCCCTTTGTGGACTGGATATTGCCCCCATGATATGCAAATGTATACATATTTAATAACAGTACATGGCAAAAGAATTTATCTAAGTTGTGTACAGATAGCTGAGTTCATTGCATTTCATGTCATTGGATTGGGTTCTTCTTAAAGAGGTGTATCAGGAGAGTTTTGCAGATATTTAAGAGACACAAATCATAACTTTTAATATCATCGGAGGGAAGTCATCTCCATCATGTCGATATTTGAGTGATATGTGAGCAGGTGTCCTAAGCAGCAATGCATCTCTTTGATTAAATAAGCTTTCAAGAAAGGAAGATCACTCCAAGAAGTGGCTTAGGAGAATGTCCATGTCCCAGTACAGGAAAGAAGTGGCATGGTATCCCGAAGCCAGGTTCAGCCTTTTGTTTAGGAATCACCCCCCCCCCCCCTTTTTTTGGTATGCTTGTGGATCTGGGAGGGGATGGGAAGCAGCAGGCTATATTCCACTATTTTGATCTAATTTTCAAAGAAACAAAGCAAGGAACATTTGAAATATATATACCAATTTCTCCTCATTTCTTTTTACCCTTTACCCCATTCAGGGTTGTGGCCTGATTTGGGCTTCCCACTGGAAAACTTTTCTTGGCGGGGCATTTGTCTGTGGACCTCAGGGGAGGATGTACGTGGAAAGAGATAAAGGGAATTTGATATAAGAGGAGCGTTCGGTGCATTCCAGAAAGAGGAATGCACACTGCTTCCTGAGCAGAGACCCAGGGAGGCAGAAAGACCACAGAATGAGAATGTTTGCACAGTCTAGACTACTGGGTGTGGACAGCATTGGAGGCTCTCATGTCCTAGCTAAACAAAGCGTTGGCACAATGACTGTGACACCATCATGGAAGCAGTATATGGGTCAGGTGATAATATTTGGTGTCTTACTCATGCTTATGTAGACTGTAAACAAGATGCCTTCCTTCTAGAGACTCAGTGTGACAGCGACCTCATGAAACTTAGATACAGCCAGTGCAAAGGTCACATTAAAGAGAACATCCTGCTACCCGAAGGATCAAGCCTTCATCAGAAGTTAATTTTCTTCAGAAGAATTACTTTACTTCTGATACCCTGAATGTATTCGGTGAGATTCATTCCCACCATACCAATGTATGTCTTTCTCCAAATATGCCTTGAACTTCTGTCATTGTTTAAACTATTGATGTTTCAGATTTTAAAATGCATTCAGTTCTCCCTAAAACAGTGTGGTTTCTTGTGGCTTCCATCCAACTTTCTGGGAATTGCACATAGGTCAAGTTCAAAAACTTCAGAACAAAAAAATTGCTATGACACTTGGAAGGAAAAAAAAAAAAAACATTAGCAGACTCCACCAGAGCTGTCCTTCAAATGACTTTGGACTCCCTGCTGGATATATTCCAGGCCAGTTGTTGTACAGCTGAAACATTGAAACCCTGCTGGAATTTGTAAAATGTGCAACCAGAATTTAGTAGTGTGGTGTTAGCTAAACTTGAATGTGCTGAAGATGGAACCATCTCCATAAAGGCAGAAAACGGAGCAATAGACTATATCCTAAGCCAAACATGCCAGCTTTCTGTTTGCTGGAGGAAGGGAAGGAAAGAGGGAAGAAAAGAATCATCAGATAGATGTCAAGTCCTGTGCAACTACTTAGTGAGGACTCTTACAGATTTGGGTAAAGCAGAGAAACCACTTCCTTGAGATGACAACGCACAGACTGAATGCTTCAAAGGTCAGGTCACAAAAGATGTTATTGAATCTCTTTGGGCTTTTACTGAAAGATCAATTTCTATTCTGTTTAAGCCTTGCATCATAGTCTTCCTCCAACCTGTGTGTGTGTTGAAATTCATTCAATATAAAATTAGTAATTTTAAATGTACAATTCAGGGCATTTGATATAATCCAACATTTCCCTGTATAAGATTCCAAAACGTTTTCAGCACCCCAAACAATCCTACACCAGGTGGCTGGTACCCCTTTCCCTTCATTATCCTCTCTGACGGCCACCATTTTGCTTTGGCTCTCTGGGACTATCTTGTCTGGGTACTCATATCAACAGAGCTATATAATGTACAAACTTTGGTGCCTGCCTTCTTTCTTTTAGTACAAACTGTTACTTCATGTTTGTCCCCATCGAACACAAAAGAGTTATTTCATTTCCTGTTTTTATTTTTAACAGTTCTTTTTTTACTTTGTGTGTGAGTGTGTGGGTGATGTGCATGTGTGGATGTGCACACGTGGAGGTCAGGTGACAAATTATGGGAGTCTTTGCTCTCCCTCTATTATGTGAATTCTGGGAGTGGAACTCAGTTACCAGACGTGGCAGCAAATCCTTTGGCTGCAGACGCATCTCTCCAATGCCTGATACACTGCTTCTGAGGTACTAGAGAAAGAGTGACAATGACCTGTGTTGTCGCAGGTTCACTTCCACAATAAGCCATCCCTCGTTCTGCTCTCTGTCCCCATTCAGGGTGTTTGTTGGTTGTTTCTGTTTGCTTTGTCTCCTAATCTCTGGTGACAGGTCATAGTTGTCTTTGGAGTTCAAAAGATGCTGACCCAGTATGCTCCCTTTTGGAGGGGACATTAACCTCAGCTCTGTCTACTATGGCCCTTTCTTTCCTAGGTCACCAGTCAAGGATGGACTCATATGTGCTTGCAGGCTTTCTCCTAGGAACTGCAGGAATGGGCTTGCCTTCTGTTGTGCTGGCTGTCTTCATGTGGACAGTCATAAACACCAAAGAAAGCAAAGAGCAATGATGTTTTCAGAGTTGAACCCTGAGGACACATGGAGGAGTCACTTGGTTCAGCCATATTTAATTAATCATATTTATAATTATTATCAAGGCTTTTTTCTTTTCTAGAGTTTGAGTTTATACCTATATTTTACATCCTGTCCAACACTAGGTCCAAATTGACTGCACTTTCATGGGGCCAAGGCAGGTCAGTGGAGACGACATTTTACAAAACTATGCATGGGAAATGCCTGGAGCTCCTTTGGAAGTGAGGACTCTGATTCTCTGCAACTTCCAGTCTGTCTGACTGTGGTTTGGATGTTGTTATTCTGCCAGAATCATGGGAAAGTGAACACAATTTGCATCTTTAGCCCTAAGGATTTGTTGTATAAGTTTGTATGAAAAGAGAAAACATATTAAAATTCTTTCTCTTTGGTTTTGTAACATTAGATCCTTGATAATGGTATATTATTTTGGTTCAATAAACTCAAAGGTTGAATTGTATATAGTAGCATAGAAAACTATGTGGATCATATTACTAATAGAAAACCTTGAGGGATAATACTGTATATTATCAAGGTTTTTCTGATTCATACTGTCATAAATATTGCAAACAGGAAGAGGGCTTTTTCAAAAGTTAGAGTGACTTTCTTCCCTTATTCTTTTTAGAGTTTGGTGTTCTGTTAATATGTATAGAGAGCTTCATATTTCCTAATGACATTCTCCTCTCTAACAACATGACTCAAGGTTTTTGGACAAAATGCTAACTAAAACTTGATGAAAAGGGACTAGAAATAAAATTTTTCTTAATTTTTCTGTTTTGAATTAATGGAAAACAAGATAAATCTTAGAAAAATGGTTCCAGGGCCTATTTTTTGAGGTAAGAATTTCTTTTATTAACATGGGGATTCCTTTCATCTTTGGACCTTTTATAAACAGTGCAGAAATATTGCCTTATTAAAGATTATCTTGGCATGCAGACACTAATGAAGAAATTCAGCTAAAAATTTAATTCAGTATGTATATTTATAAAATCCTAAATAACTTAGTCATATATCACCATGAGCGAATTATTTCCTCCAGCCCTCATGTTAGACTGATGCCTGAATCTCTAATACCTTGACTCATTTGAAATTAGGATTTTTGCAGATATAAATAGACAAGGTCCTTCTGAAGCAAACTGGGCTCCCAAACAATATGTCCTTATAAGAAGATGACCACGTGAAGGAACAGAGACATAGTGAGAATGCCCAGTGTCGCCAAAGGCAGTGACTGGCGTCAAACTCTGCAAGCCAAGGACAGCTAGTTAGCAACCAGAAACTAAGAGAAAGCAAAGAAGGATTAATCTGTGAATAAGGCAAGGATCTTTTTATCGGAAGACCAAAAGCTCATACACTTTGCCTAACAACTTCCCATTTCCATCTTCTTCCAACCTTGGAAAATGATGCTACTCCCTGAGTCTATGAGTTTAAATATTTGAGATTACAGATAGAAGGAAAATTGTAGTGCTTCTCTGTTCTCTGTCTGGCTTACTTCACTGGGAATAGTCTTTGCCTTCAGTATTAGGATGACCTATGTTTTGTGGCTGGATAATGTTCTGTTATTGTTGTATGTTGCTGAGTCCCAACAGTTCCCTGGGGGTGGGTGAGAAGACTCAGAGTCAATGACATAGAACCTGAGAATCAGCTGAAAAGTAAGCTTCAAACTCACAATGGGGAGAGTCTTATATACTCTCCTCCCAGCACCCAGGCTGTGTTATGATCTGGTAATATTTTGTGGCCATCCTCATTGGCTAGAGATCAGGACCTCTGGCAGAATGTGTTGCTAGGCTCTCAGGCAGACCTCAGATTGGTTCATAAGGACATATGCTATGTGTATGCCTTGGCAACTGGTTTGAGCCAATTTCCTCAACCCTATTGGTCTGTCTTATTACAATTGTACACCAAATTTTCTTTACCTATGAAGGCAGAAGTTCTCTTAAAATACACCAATCCAAGATTAATATTTATTAAAACATAAGCCAACACTCATGATACAGGTAACAGCTTATATAGGCACCTGATAAACTGGATTATCCACGTGATGGATGATGGATGCCAAACTGGTCTCTCCAGCAGTCAGGAACCAAAAACGGGGCTCCCAAGATCCCAGCAGCCCCTTTTGAATGGGGTTGACCACTCCTGGATAAGCATCTTTGGACTTGATCAGCTGACACCTGAATCCCACCACGTACCTACTCATTCGTCAATAGATGCCTAAACTATTTTCACATTTGGCTACCATGAATCATGTTGTAGTGATCCTTTTATGGCAGTAAAACTACTGGATAGTATGGTAGTTCTATTTTTAATACTTACAGAAAAATCTATACTATTTTTGTTAATGGCTGTACCTTCACTGGCCATTTATATGTCTTCCTTTGTGAAATGTCTACTTAGTTTTTTAAAAAGATTTTAAATTTAGATATTTGTAGTTTTGCTATTAAATTTTTAGACATTCTCATACTTTATACTGATGTCTATCAGATACATAGTTTACAAATATTTTCTCCTAATAACACATTTTCTTTTAATGTGCTGAAGTCCATATTTTTGTCAAACCCATGAAAGAATTCAAACCTATAAGAATCTAACACTTAGAGGATGTTGTTTACTTTAAATAATTATCTTTATTTACATGTATACTTGTTTATTTGTGCCACATGTGTTCAGGTGCCCATGGAAGTCTTCAGATCCTCTGGAACTAGAATTACAGGTAGTTGTTAGTCACTTGATATGGGTGCTGGGAACTAAGCTTGGGTCCTTTATACGAGCAATAAATACTCTTAACCACCAAACCATTTCTCTAGTCCTAGATACAGTTTCTTCTAATCATCCTATGACCTTGGAAACAGCAGTGGTAATTACTTAATATGTGTTTCTTCATCCTGTGTGCACATCAAAATTGTCTGGGAGGCTGTTAAAACCTTCTCACTCCACACCAATTAAGTCAGCAACTCCAGGGACAGGATCCAAGCACTGGATATTTAAAAGCTCCTCAGGTGACCTCAGGCAGCCAGGGTTGGAGACCAGTGGCACATGTCATGTTGTGTTATTGTCGAGTCAGAATGTTCTGGTAACAAGATGCCGAGGAGAGCCACCACACTGGCTCATAGTCATATGCTTTTTGTCTGATTAGAATTCTAGAAAGCCAAAGTGGAACTAAGACCCAGCCTGGTAATTTCATGGCATGCCCTAGATTTTTCTATCAAATCCAATCTCATTTGTGATGGGAGAAGCAGAGTAACTCTGGTAAAGTTTCTGTCCTGATTTAGAATATTCAGCATTAAATTCAACAGAATTTTGCCCTGAAGTTTCAAATACTAAAACTTTTTTCAAACAGCAGGTCTTACCTGAACCAGAAAGTTTATCATTAACTGTTAAGTTTCTTGGCCATAGAGAATTACTGAGGCAATAAATGAGGTGCATAGTTTTTAATGCTTCCAACTGCTGAGAAGGCCTGAATATATTGATCACAAGCCTGCAGATTCCTCAATTTATGCCCAATACCTCCTTATTTTAATATAAAATAAACAGAATTTGAAAATTGTAGAGCTGGGAGGGATTATAGGAAACTGTCCCTCTAGTGATCTGCCTTTATTTATACTTGGATGTTTGATTTGCTAGGACAGCCAGGCTTCTGGTACCTACTAAAGTCACAAAGGCTCTGGCACAGACAACTACAACATCCTTTTAGCCAGCTCACTCTGCACCCCCACCCCACCCCATACCTTCTTTATTCACATTGCTGTCTCTGATATTTTGAAACTCAGGTCCAATCCAATCAAGTCACTTGATTCCTTGCTTCATAGTTTTGACAACTCCACATTTGCCTCTAGTTTGACTGCAGATTCCTTGGCTTGATTTATAATGTCCGTGAGCTGATCTGACCTTATCTCCCTCCGAAGACTCATCCCCTCAAGCTTCTGTTTTTCACTCTAAATTGCAGTCAGCCCTGGGTTAAATGTTTTAAATGCAGTTCTCTGATGTGTCCCAAATGCCACTATAGATTTGCACATGGCATTCCTGTCCTTTTACGGTAGAAGAAACCCTAGGCATAGTTCAGTGCAGGTTATAATGACAGAGAAAGCTTCAGACTGTAGCACAAGATGGAAAGTGTCAGGGACTTCTTGAGCTGAGGGTAGTGACTGGATGTGCATGTTTATTTTCTGAAATAAAAAACCTTTGTATTTTTGTTCCTGTATAAAGTGCTCCAAAAATTAAATATAAGAAGAAAGTAAAACTGAAAAAAAAGGACTCTTTAGGGATTTCAACAGCATGGGTTTTTTAATCCTCTATTTTTCTATCTCCTTCTTTATCCATCTCTATATATCTATTGTCTACATTTATAAATTATATATTATGCATTTATCTATTATCTATATTAATTATCTCTATCAACTATATCTATTATATTATCTATTACCTAGCTTTGTGTCAATCACCTATCTATCATTTATCTACCTACCTATGTACTATCTCTCTGTAGTTTTGCTATGTAGTTTTACCTACCTACCTATGTTCTATCCATCCATCCATCCATCCATCCATCCATCCATCCATCCATCCACCCACCCATCCATTTTTCTCTCTCATTAGTTAGACCTCAGATTCATAAATGTCTGTTAATGACATCCCTTCCTTTATGTCAGATCTTTACTATTGGTCCACATAAAGCAGCCATTTAAGTTTAATTTAAAAAACTTTTTGAAAATTTCTATGCACATTTCACAGTTTTCCCCTCCCAACATGGTAATTTATTTCCATGCATCTAAGTACATTGTTTCATTTGTATGTGGTCCTTAATGTTACACATTTTAAATTTCATTTGAATAGCTCTGTATATCTTTCCACATCTTTTCCCCTCTTGTGTGCCTCCTTCTAGATGAGTGAGATATTTGGGCTAGGTACTTGAGATGAATGGGTCCTATGTACAGGCATGGCCTGATACACTGTGGGCACAACATTGTGTATAGCACTGTGTGGTTACCCACAAGCCCTCAGCTGTGGTGTAGTTCTCACTCCCCACTGATACTCGGCATTATGCAGTTTTCTAATATCTGTTCACACTACAAGAGTAAAGTGATGCTTCTTCTTTTTCTTTTAAATGCATTATCACCCTAAAAGCAATTTTAATGATTAGAGAGAAGGCTCCACTTCTAAGAGCACCTGCTACTCTTGCAGAAGACCTGGGTTCTGCTCCCAGCACCCACATGGCAGTTCAAAACTAATTACAACTTTAGTTTCAGAGCATCTGTTATATTCTCCTAGCATCACGGACACAGGCACACACGTGGTACCCAGACATACTTGCAGGCAAATAATTGTACATTAAAATATAACAAATACAAATTTTAAAAGAACAATGCTAGATCCACAACAAAATTTAGCAGAAATTACAATTTCCTATACTGTTTAATGCTGCCATATCCCCATGTCACCACCTTCTACAATCAGTATCTTGCACCAGAATTGTGTATTTTTTTCCAACCAGTAAGCCTGACTTTACTCTCATTATTACTCACGTCTCTAGAGTCTGCTGTTACTTGCTGTTGGATTATACCCTCATTCCTATGCCTCCTCCTATTCCTGCTCCTCCTTCTCTTTTGTTATGTATCCTATAACATATACTGGTGTATATCTACCATTATAGCATTATCCATAAGAACTAAATGTCCTAAAAGCTCTCCATGTTTAGTCAATTCACTCCTGCTTTCTCCTTCTCTTTGACAACCGCTAATGTTTTTACTGTTTCTACAGTTGCCTCCAGAATGGTATATAACACAATAGTCTTTCTCAGAGTGGTTTCTTCACTTAATAATATAAAACTTCAGTAATTAATCTTTCATAATAAGGAAACACTTAAGGCTCCTCCTACTATTTTCATGGCTTGATCATTAATTTTAAGGTCAAATAATATTCTATTGTTGGGCATACCACAATCTTCCCCCTCAACTATTGAAGAACGTCTGGTTACTTCTGTGTTTAGGAAGTTATGATAAAGGAACTATAAGGATGTGGTGCAGGATTTTGTGTAGACATAAATTTTAGTTCTTCTAGATTTTAAGTAAGGGCCAAGAAGCATGAGTGCTATGTCACAATGGTGCTGTATACCTAATTTTGCAGCAAATTCCCCAATTGCATCTTAGTGCAGCTCTACCTTTTTGCATTCTCACTAGCAATGGGTCAGGTTTCTCTTGCCTCACACACCCTCTAGTGTGTGATATTGTCAGTCTTCTGGATTTTCCTGTTCTCATAGGTGTGTGGTGGTATCTCATTATTGTTTTAGCCTGAAGTGTAGCATTAAGTTTCTGGCTGGCCTAGTCCCAAGGTCCGGACCCGTAGACCCGCAGTCCCACAGAAATACACAGATGCTTGTGTTAATTTTATGCTGATAACCCTATGGCTCTGGCATATTGCTAGCTTGCTCTTGCTTTTAAACTAACCCATTATCCTGTTTAGCCGTGCAGCTTGGAACCTTTTCTCAGAGCAGCATAGTTGTCCTCTGAATCTGCTGGCTTCTCTTGTGTCTCTGTGGCATCTCTCTGGCTTCTCTGCTCTGCTCTTCCTGTTCCCAGAGTTTTCCCAATCTGGTAGCTCCACCCATACTTCCTGTCTGCCTTCAGCCAATCAGCGTTTTATTAAACCAGTAGTTGGGACAATTGTTTACAATGGAACAGAACACAATCCCACTACATTGCAGCTTATATTTTATTTTAAGTAATTAATTAATATATTATTTTATTTTGACTTTTAAAGATAAGGTGTCTCTGTGTAGCCTTGACTGTCCTGGAATTCATTTTGTAGATCAGCCTGGCCTCAAACTCAAGATATCCACCTGCTTCTGCCTTTCTAGTGCTGGGATTAAAGGGATGTACCACCACCACCCAGCTTTAGCTTCTTAACGGCATATGAAGTGAACCATCTCTTCATGCATTTACTTGCTAGCTATACATATATATGTTGCCAAAGCCTTTGCCTACATTGAAATCTAATTGGCTGCTTTCTTTTTCAGATTTTAAATCTCTTTTCTATTTTGGATAAAAGATTTTAATGAACCATATTTTGTAAAGTCTCCAACTATATGTCTCCTCTTTCTATCTCTTTATAATGTCTTTGGCAAAGCATAAAATTTTAATTTTAATTTTAATGAAGTCCAGTTTATCAGTTACTTGCCTCATGGGCCATACTTTTGGTTGTATGTCAAAAGCCATCAACAGATTCAAAGCTGCTTGGATTTTATCCTATGTTATTGTCTAGGTGTTTATAGTTTGCAGTTCACATTTAGGAACATGATCCAGTTTGAGGTAGTTGTGGTGAAAAGTGTAACAAATAGAAAAATATGCTTTGTTTACAGAAAACTTCCTTTGACTTTTGCCAAAAATTTTATCTGTAACCAACATATAATTGTAGCTGATGAGTATAATTCTTAAAGTAGATTGACACTGGGATGCATGTCAACAAATAATAAAAAAGTCAAATTCCAAAGACTCATATTTGAACCTTGACCTGTTTGCTACTTGTTGGCAGTTTTATTTATTTTATTTGTGGTGCTGTGGCTCAAACCCAGGCCCTGAAGCTAGTCAAGCACTCTACAACTAGGCTGCATCCTTAACATGAAAACTTAGCATGAAAACCTAGTTTTTAAATATTGGAAGACTACACTGTGAAATAAAAGAACTATTTGATCCTATTGTATGCATCTTAGAAATAGGCATGGAAATAAGAGCATAGATAGGGGAAAAAGGGTGGAGTCAAAAGAGGCACCAACCAAAAATCAACACAAAAAATTAACACAAATAAGCCATGGGCCATGTAACAAAAAAAATTAATAAAAATAAATTAAATTAAGATAGAAAAAAAGCTATCTAAAAATATGCCTGAGGCACAGGCCAAACAAAATCTAATTAATATAAGCACCAAAGTCATTTTTAGGGGCCTAAGCAGCAGCAGTCAGGTCCAGACCTTAAGAGTAGGCCAGCCAAAAACTTATTACAGACTATTTATTATTTTTTCATGTTATTTACAATGTAACTGCTATAAACATGATCCATTGTGCATGTGTGAGGAGAGGGTGCAGTGGTCAACCTCATGGTTCTTCAAGATCTGTTCACCTTGTTTTGAAACAAGGTCTCCCTGGGCAACTTAAATTTTGCTGGCTGGCTAGGCTGGCTGGCCAGCAAGCTACAGAGATCATTTGTTTGCCTCCCCAGTGCTTGGATTACATGTGCCACCATGCCTAGCTTTTGATGTCAGTGCTGGAGATTGAACTCAGGCCTTCATGCTTGGGCAGCAAGAATTTGATTGACTGATCCATCTACCCAGCCTCGTCATTTTTGAAATTAATATCTGTGGCTAAGATGTAAACCAGGTTTGTTCATTCTCTCCCGGCCCCAATCAAACAACCTTGATATAAGCATCTTAAGGAGGGAGGAGGTTTTGGTCCACAATCCTCAGCTCTATTGATTCTGGGCTGTGATGATGCAGAACATTATAGTGATGAGACACAGGATGTTGACCTCATGGTAGAAAGCATGCAGAGAAAGGGACTAACAGAAAAAGCCACAGCAAGATATAGCCCTTAAGTAACATCACCAGTGACTTTCTTTCAACTGGACCACACGTCTTGCCTTTGCTTCTGCTGTTTCCACTAGCGCCACCATATTATGATTCTGTTTGAGTGTGAACCCATTGGCTAGATCTGAGCTCTTAGGATCCAGTCACTTTCCAAGAGCCCACCAGCTAGCAGCTCAACCCCAAACACACAAGCCTGCAACAGACATTCCATATCCAAACTGCAACAGTAAATAGTCTAGAAGAAGCTCTGCAAACTTTCTATAACAGTGAGATAGAAAATATTTAAGGATTTTTGGTCAATATGATTGGATGCCACTATTCAGTCATCAATATATATCAAATAAGTAACTATAGTGAATTAATGGGCATGTTTGTTTTCTATAAAGACTTTACAGAAGTGGGTTCTGGGCTGAACTGGGGCTGTTGATCACAGTGGCTCCTGTTGTACACAAGCATGGCAAAACCTGCATTTCAGCATTGCCAACTTTTGTCAGGTGATTGTCCTCTCCGTGGACCGTGTCATGCTGTCACAGAGAGCAGAGCTAGGGAAAATGAACACAGCCGCACATCCATCCAGCCACAGACGACCTCAGAGCAGGAGCCCACGAGGAAGGCTGATATGCCGAGTAGTTGCTGCTACTTCAAGGAGAGAGAGAGAGAGAGAGAGAGAGAGAGAGAGAGAGAGAGAGAGAGAGAGAGAGAGAGAGAGAGAGAGAGAGAGAGGGGAGAGAGAGAGAGAGAGAAAGAGAGAGAGAGAGAGAGAGAGAGAGAGAGAGAGAGAGAGAGAGAGAGAGAGAGAGAGAGAGAGAGAGGGGAGAGAGAGAGAGGGAGGGAGGGAGGGAGGGAGGAAGGGAGCTACTTGCAGAAAACAGGGCCTTTCACTGCAGTTTTCAAGTGCACACCTGGAGCATGGAAGAGCATACACAGTGAGGAAGGCAGAGCAAATGGAGGCTCTCTCTCCATCTCCACTGAGGGTGGAGGTGACCTAGCAGGTAGGAGGCTGTGCTCTGCCTGCAAGCACTCTCTCTCACAAGGCTCTCTCTTTGGATCCATCACTGGAGCTTTGTAGGGAAGAGAATGCAGTTCCTCCTATCTATGTCATCACAGTTCAAGGCCACTCCCTCTCTGATTGCCTCTTCCCTCTGCCCTCCGTAGAGCCAACCTCCTCTTTATCTTCTCTTCATCCCTTAGAAGCGCCTCTAACATCATCTTCCAGCTCATCGGCTTGATCGTCTTCTTTATACAGTCTGCTGTATATTTATCTATCCATAGCCATATCTGTGTCTGTAGAGACAGAGAGATTAGTTTATACACAACATAGCCGCACAGCTCTCGCTTGCCTAAATTCACTATCTAGACCAGCCTGGCCGCACACTCACAGAGATATGCCTGCCTCTGCCTCCTGAACGCTGAGTTTAAAGGTGTGTGCCACCGTGCCTCGTCTTAGATGTATTTTTTGAAATAAAAAAATTTGCATCTGTCTACTTATTCTGTGTGTGCGTTCCCATGCTGTAGTGTGCATGTGGGTCTGAGGGCAACTTGCAGGAGTTAGTTCGCTCCAATTTGAAGGGTTGAGGATTGAGTGCAGGTCAGCAGGTGCCTTTTCCTGTTGAATCACCTCACTAGCCCTGGATATCTTATCTCTAACATTCAACTTGATCGCTGTTGTGTGTTCTCTCCTTGCTTCATATCTCCATTATTATCTTCACCCCCAGCTCAGTCATCACTTGAGTTTCCTCATCTCTTCTCATGGCTCTAATTAGGAGGTTGTTGAGATCTAACTAGATTGCTGAGATTTTTATCTTCTATAGTGGGTGTATTCCTCCCATGGCTTTTTGGCTGTGCTGCGCTAAGAACTCTTCCCTGGGAGTATCCGTTTCTAGACATGGCCATGTGTTGAGAATGGGCTCAAATTCAGCATTTATTTATCTTCAGGTGAATGAAAGCCAAGGAGCAGAGCCCAGGAGAGTCTTAGGTCTACAGAACTGATGATCATTTTCACGTTCCTACCAGTCACAAATCATTTCTCTTCTCTTAGATTTATCTTTGCTTACGCATAACTGCGTGTCTGTGTGAGCGAGTTCTGAATGTGTTCCTGAAGAGGCTAGACTAAACCTGCCTGAACATCTCCCGAGGCTTGAGATGCAGATGTTATGAGCCACCTGAAGTGGATGCTGGGACAGAACTCATATCCTAGAGAGGAGCAGCCAGTGCTTCTAACTGCTGAGCTATCTCTCCAGCCCTTACGAATACCTTTTCCTAGCCCCGGCTTCCTATTTGAACACTCTAAGGAGTCTTCACAGGTTGAATCTCCCTGCTTGGGATAATGCTCATGGGCAGCCTGTCAGTATATACGATGACCTGGCCACTCCTTCTCATTCCTAGAGGACTTTGTCTTGCTTTGCTGTCCCTTCCTGACATCTGCAGCCTAGGCTTGGACGGCTGTTCTAGGTGAGCATCAGGGTGAGGTGGTCCCCACGGCAGGCAGAATAGACTCTTGCCTTTTGACCTTCCGAAGTCACGCTCCCACATCCCCTGAGGCCCATGCTGACACACACCCTTCCCTGCTATTAATTCCTCAGACTGGACCTTCCCCGGGGTTGAAATTTTGTTGCTGCTCTTGTTAGTCCTTTAGTTCGCTTCCCCTCTGGCTTCTCGTTCCTCTGGGATTGATTTCTGGAAAATTGCCAGTGGTCAGTGTCATTTTTCATCTTGACAGGATGGAAAAATGGTTTACAGGACAAGCAGGTGAATTGTAGCATCGGGGGAACGAACTGGAGACAGGCGAGAGGCTACAAATGCGCAGCAAGGAATGTTTGGTTCATGTGTAACTTTTATTGTAATCAATGTGTTTACTATGCAAACGTGGAATGTGCGGGGGAAGCATAAGGAGAAGTGAACACAGCACTGAAATAAGACTTAAAAAGTGAAGTAACACTGTCAGCTTCATATGGAAACACAGCCCCGCCCACCTCAGACCCATTTATGTCTCCCGAGGCAGCAGTTTGGCACCCCAAGATTCACGCCCCTGCCGTTTATCCTGCTCCCACTCCAGCCCCTCCCCGTGGTTATGTCTCTGCTTCCTTTGGCGTCCAGGGTTAACGCACGCGAATGCAGTGCACACCTGAGGCATCCGCGCTATAAACACGTTTTATTTTCTCATAGGTAGTAGTTGCTCCCCCCACTCAGCTGTTGAGGGATCCCTGTGTGCTAGCGATCTCCCTGGACGTGTAGGATGCTTGCAGCGGGATTTGCATGACATCTTCTGAGTTCCAGCACCCCCCCCACCCCCCCCCCCCACCCCCCCACCCCCCCGCCACACACACACTTAAGAGTGAGCTCCCTTCCTGCTCTGCCCTAGCTCACTTTATACACTTTCTCATCATCATCTTAGGGGTTTTCTTTGCCTTCCTCCCAAGTGAAATCATCAATCCCCAAATCTGTTTTCCTTTCTTGATTCATTCTTTTGTTTGGTACGGAAAGTAGTACTTATACCTTCGTTTCTCATCACCTTACTTTCTCTGAGCACTACCAGTAAGTAATGTCAGACGCAACCACGTGTGCACAAAAAGCTCCCCAAATCATAAAAAAAGGAACCACAAACAGAAAAGTCTGATACGTCACAAGATCCATGTATTTAACAGGGCAATAGCTCAGTTTTAACAAATAATCATAAGCCTGATGGAAAATCTAGTAGTGTTGATTGAAAAGAGGCAAACATCTGGAACCAGCCCCACATCTGTGCTTCTCACCGAGTGACCTGTGTGCTCCCTGGCAGCTGTTTGCAGGGTCCTGGAAATCAGTTTGCCAGATTAATCCAACTTGAGTTGGACCCACAAACTTTTTCAGTCACACTCAATTCTTCCTAAGCCACATTTGCAGAGCACTGTGTCAGCCGCCCTGATTCCTTGGGCTCTGTGGGGCTGCAGCTCCGTCTGAGACTAATGAAAGACACATTCATCCTTTGTGGTAGGCAGAGAGGACACGGAGGGACTGCTCCATATATTAAATAGAAGGTGTAGGTAGGAAATGAGCAAACTGATCCAATAAGATAAGATAGCAACTGCCTGGAACGTGAAGAATTCAAATATGAGAGGTTATAGTCAAGCATTTCCCCCCTAGAAAAAGCAGATCTCTAAAGTAAGCAAAAGTAATCAGAATGTATCAATTCAAGAGAGAATAAGATATGGCACTTGGAAAGAAGAGGTAATAACTGCACTAATAATGTTCAGACTCTAGTACTTTCTGAGGCCAGTTCAATAAAATGGAACATTAACAGTTCTTGGGGAAAAAAAACCAATCAACTGTTCCCTCCTCCCTCAGTGCCCCCCCCTTCCCTATGGCTTCATTGGCTACGTGGATTATTCACTATGTGGCTACTCCCTTTTATCCAGTGTGTCCCCAAGAAATTCTGGAATGTTAAATAGCAACAAAGTAACATCTGTAATACTCATTTGAGAATAAATTCTAATTAAAGCTTTATTTGTGAATGATTATCTGAAACAATAAAAACTCAAAACCAGAAATTGGGGGAAAAGGCTGGAATACCAGAGAGAGGAAACAGACCACAGTCAATTCTCACCGGCCAACTTGTCAGGGTAAAAGCTATCTTCTCGAGTCCTGAGCCTGGCTGGTCACTTCTCCAGAGTATCACACTGTCAGCCTACCTGCCTTAAATATCTTCTTAGTCCAGTTGTTTCACTTCTGGGTTCAACTCTGCATCATAATTCTAGAGTTAAGACTAAGGGTGTGAGCTACTACTGTTTGGCAGTTAGGATTTGAACTCACAGAAACACAGAAGGATCTGTCTCTGGAGTTACGGGATTAAAGGCGTAGGTCATCACTTGGTCTTTCCCACGCTCGGATTAAAGGCAAGAGTTACCACTCTCTGACCCTCCTGGTTTGACTGTGGGTGGGTCTGTTCTCTGATAATCCAGACTGGTTTTATTAAATATAAAATAATTATTTAATCGCCACAATTATCCTTTCTTTTTTCAAAACCAAAATGCCTCCTCATTATCAGAAATTGATTTCACTCCATGTCAATGTATGTTTCTTATGGCTTATGCTATAGAAGATAACATCATATTTTCATTTTAACCTTAACTGCTCCATTCACAGACAGTGTTTTTCTCATTGTTTGATGACCCGATGTCTCTCTCTAGCCTTTGAAGGATGGCTACATAACACGTCACACACTGAGAGGAAGAGAGCTGGACAAAGTAGTTTCTGAGTGCCTCTGTTTACTCAAATTGGGCACTAGACTCCGAACCATTTGGCTTGGATTTTCTTGGATCAGTCATACCTGATAATCTTGAGTGCTTCTTGAACTAAAGCTTTTTGAAAACAATAAGATGACCTGGAACCAAACCCTGGAGTCATGATTAGTGCTTCAGATTACTTGAAAACAGAAGCTGGGGGTGTGAAAGGACACGAAGACAGTCAAGTACATGAGAGAGAATTCATGAAAATTTTGTTTGAAAGCTGCTGAGACAGAACCCAACGTTACATGCTAATTAAAATACATCACTCCTCTATTAAAAAATAACCTAGTGTTCAACTTTAGCATTAACAAAAGCTACAAGTACAAATAATCATCAGATAGGATCTGATCTTGGTTCTCAGTTCTCCCTCATCTGTGTAAGTGGTCCAGCACTATTTTCTGTCAGCATCTTCTCTAAACTCTCTACTCTTCAGTATTCCAGGATGTCTGTGTAGTGATGAGCCTATATTGCTAGTTTCAGACTCTCCTCTGGTTTCATCACTAAACACTGCCTCAAGTCTATGCTTTATTAACTGATTCTATAGACCTATCCCTCTGCGGGATGTTCTGAACAACTCTGATATTTACTCTACCTGCAGATTCTATGGCGCGTCCTACTTGTCATAATAAGGCATCCTTTGAAAGAAAGTATTTAATTGAGAATGAGCTGCCCAGTTTATTGTCACCTTGATACAAGCTAAAGTCACTTGAGAGGAGGGAACCTCAATAGAGAAGATGCCTCCATAGAGTGTGCTGTAGGCAAAACTGTAGGGCAGTTTCTTGATTAGTGATTGATGGGGGCGGGGGAGAGTACAACCCATTGTGGGTGGTGCCATCCCTAGGCTGGTGGTCTTGGGGTCTATAAGAAAGCAGACTGAGCAAGCCATAAAGAGCAAATTAGTATGCAGCATCCCTCCATGGCCTCAGCATCAGCTCTTGCCTCCAGGTTCCTGCCTTGTTTGAGTCCTTGTCCTGACTTCCTTCAGTGATGAGCAATGGTGTGGAAGCATAAACCAAATAAACTCCTCTCCGAGTTGCTTTGGTCATGGTGTTTCATCATAGCAAGACAGGGGGCTTGCTTTCAGCTTCGGTGGGTGAGTCCACGACTATCATAGTGGCAAGCAGGCAGACAGGCAGGCATGGTCCTAGAGTAGTAGCTGAGAGCTTACACTTTATCCAAAAGCACACAGTAAAAAAGAGAGTGAGACGGGGGTCTGCTTTGTTTGAGGCACTAATGGTATTGGAGATAATTTAGTTTAGTTTTCTCCTTAATAACATGGATAGAGGGAGGCAGCATTGAGAGAGAAATTTGTTACATCAGATTGACAAGTCTCAAACCCTGAATGCTTTATCAAGCAAGTCTCTTCAGGTTTCAGTTTATCCTGCAACAAAACAGGTATTAGGAACAGCACATATCTCATAGCACTATTGTATAATTAAGCTGGTACTTGACATTTGGTAAAGTCTGAGGAGATAGGGCCATTCTCATAATATCACAGACATTACAAGGTCTCATAGATTTTGAAAGGAATTTACAAGACCCATCCTTAGGTATTTGCTGTGATCATCGTTTATAGCTTTGGATGACATGATTCATATTGAAAATAACTATAATAATAAAATTAGTGGTTAGTAGTACCTGCTGTTTACTACATGTCAGATGCTGTATTAAGTATTTGATTTACACTCTATCATTAGCCCACTGTTTTCTAACATTTCATGTGTTCATATGTTATCTGGGGGTGTTAACCAAATATGTCCAATTCCAAAAGTCTACGCTGGAACTCCAGAGTCTTTAATACATTACTAACAAGTTTAATGTGATGCTTCTGCCCTCACCTTTGAGTACCGTGGATTAAATGTCCTTAATCATAAACCTACTTAATATGGACTTTGTCCATATCTTACGTAGAGCAAAGGTGTAGGAACAAATACCATTCCTAGGACTATTATATTTCTCCTGTGATTCTGACAATGAATTATTTGGCAGAGTTTAAACTTTACCAATTACATACTACCTTAGTATCATTGGGTGCTGCCTATGTGATTACAGTGACATAAACAACTGTCACCAAAATGGTTTGACCAACTATAGCTGAGGAAAACTAAATAAACCAAAAACAACAATAATAACAGCAAAAAACAGTGGCTGTGTGTTGTGGAATATTAATTTAAGATGAGTTATATTTCTTTAAGCTGTGGGATATTTGTTTAATGATGCAAAGATATGCTGCATTCTTTTACGAGCATTTGTTTAACTCTGTGAAGCTGTGTTACTTTGCCTGCTTGAAACATCTGATTGGTCAAATAAAGAGCCGAATGGCCAATAGCAAGGCAGGAGGAAGGATAGGTGGGGCTGGCAGGCAGAGGGGAGAAATAGAAGTAGAAAAAGAGAAGAATGAGGGTCGAGGAAAGGAGAAGGGGAGGGGGAAGATGCTTGGGAGCAGCCACTTAGCCACACAGCCAGACAGGATAAGAACGAAGGAAAATATATACAGAAACAGAGAAAGGTAAAAAAATCACAGAGGCAGAAAGTAGATGGGATAATTTAAGAAGAGGAGGCTAGAAATTAGTCAAGCTAAAGCGGGACATTCATAAGAAAGAATGGGAAGATGTCTCCCTGTGGTTATTTGGAGTGGGGGTGCTCCCCCCCCCCCCCCGAGCAAAGAGTAAAAGAAAAATCAACAGCTGTGACAGCAACACAGAACTAGACCTTAAAAAGTGAATCAAATAGCAGATGTGGAAAACGAACATAGAGGTGCAGCTGAGGTTTGCCTTCTAGTGTTTAATACGGCACAGACTTCCAGGTCTTAGTTATAATTCAAATAAGAGAAAATTTGTCAGCGATACCTGATTCGGTGATCTCTCAGAAAGTCCCCGTTAACCCTCACCTGTACACACCCATCTGTGGATTTTGTGAAGAGGGAGACAGAGAGGGATCTGTAGGGAGTTTGGAACAGGAGGAATCCCTCGGAAGCAAAGGCCTGAATGTATTTGGGTAAGTGCAGCAGACAGGGCAAGAGAGATAAAAAGGGATGGCCACCACCCGGAGGTCCTGGAGAGTGAAAACGGATGCAGATGGGGACGTGTCATCAGAATGAGTAAAGGGCAGGCCTAGTTTTAGTTAGAAAAGACTCAAGGTGCCAGACTTTCAGTCTTTTGGAAACATGTAGAGAAACTAGAAGAAATCCATAACATGGAGAACTGCACAATATCTGTGAAGTGAGCAGAAAGGTCTGAAGAATGCATTCTTAGGTCAAAGAAGAGAAGCTAAGTACAGAGAAAATCACGGGATGCTTTTCTCTCGAACACAGGCTCTGCTGGCTGCTGAGGTAAGATCTAGAGTAGACATTCTTGCCAATGACGATCGACACTGAATTAACAGGAGGGTAAACTGAAAATAGTTCAAGAACATAGGAAACAAAAATTATGTCTGGAGCCTGTTAGTCTTACAATTCTCTCATTTCTGAGAAAATTAACATTTTTACTCTTCACCTACATCTGACCTGAATGCAGTGAGGGCCCAAGTGTGCCGTACTGAACACCTAGCTTAGGAAGCCATTAGAGCACACACACAGCGAGGTGACTGTCACCCATGGCGCTGCCAAAATGACATCAATAAATCATGGGATAAACCCAAGGGGGCACTGTAAATCATCCAGAGCTGCTATTAATATTTTAGACATGTTCATTTTTAGCACTGTGTTAAATTTTAGTGTTTGCATTCCATTTTATTCAACTCTTGATAACTGAAAAATGAGGCTGTTAAAAATGATCTTAGATTTAAAAAAAATCATTTAAAGATTAAATAGAATAAGGGAATGGAAAGCTGCTGGGTTCCTCTTTGTTTACAAAATTTGCACACCTGGTTTCTTGGCACACAGGAAGAGAGTAAGCATTGGTCTTTCTTGGTACTTGAGAACCATCTTCCCCTCCCTGGCTGTGAGCTCTTGCTTTATGTGACAGTGAGATAGGCAGGTAGGAGAGAGAGAGTGGAATCTGGGAGGCTTCTGCAAAGGCAGAGAAGGTAGCAGCAGAAGAAACTACCTGGAGCTTCTGGTGCAGGCACAGGAGCACCCGTGAGCATCTGAAGGTGGCCATTAATGCTAAAACGATGATTAAGATGCTAATGAGACCTGATACAGGACATCCTCAGAAAGTATGAGTAAGAAGGCCCTCACTATGCAAAGAACCCTGTCTGCTAACATTGGGGTCTCTGTCCTTTGGACATTACTTGTCTTTCCACTCTGTCATGCTTCTTCCCTTGGACTTGTGTTTCTTATCATTTTGGTTGCTTTGCTTGCTGTTATCCACATGCCTTCAAATCTCTTATTTGGGGACATAAGAACCTGGTACCTCACCAGAGGAGTCCACAGAACCCCAGTATGTGCCAATTTTAGCTGTGTGGTAGCTGAGAAAGTGAACAGTCTACCTAGTTTTCACAGGACCTCATTGGCTTCAGTTTTGAATGCCTCATGCCATGGGGAACATTTTAGTCTACACCCACATGAAACAATTGGTTTAACTGGCTGGGCCTCAAAATCTTCATTGACAGTGTAGGCTCAGGAGAAATTTGTGGACTTCATGCCTCACACTGTAGTGTCTTCCTGTCCCTTTCTCTGACCTGTCTTCTGGTTTGTCTGCTTCAGGAGAATAGTCTTTAGAACTATTACCATACCCATTTGTCCCTGAATAATCACTGTGAGCACAGAAGCAGAATACACTTATTGCTCAAGCCTTTAATGTGGACATGGATAAAATTAGTGCCATTTGCCTCAAGGAAAAGTGGGAAAGGTACCTCATCAAAAGAAGAAAGAAGTTTGTTACCAAAAAAGCAGGGGAAAAAGCAGGGGAAATGGATTCTGAGCAGGGAAAATTAGAGAGGGACACTTGAAATGGCTGTTTAAATTGAGTTGGCTTGAAGATAAAAATGCATTTTATAAACTAAAAGGCACTGTGCAATTTAAAAAAAAAAAACACCACTATCCTTTTATTAATTGATGAATTGCTTTACTCAGAATCCAGAAACGGAGGCTTTGAAAGCCAGAACTCTGATTTGATTAGTGGAACATCCCACATAAAGTCATGCAAATGATACCAAGCACAGCCTTTCTGAGAAAGCAAGACTGGTACACATTCTGTCTGTTTCCATTGACATTATGGAGGAGACCATGGTGGTGGGGATGGGGATGCTGGTAGTAGTGGGAGGGGAAGTATGGGGGTGATGGCAGTAGGGATGGAGGTGGGGTGGGAAATGGAAGTACTGCTGGTGTGGGTTGTGGATGTGGGTGTGGGGAATTGCAACTTTGAGATGTCCAGGGATGAGGGGTGGGGTGGGTGATGCTAGTGGTGGGCTGACCAGGAAAGGAAAGAGCCTGAAGAACACTGCTTAACAGGAAAACCTATGAGAAGCTAAATGTGCTTTCCTCCTTCAAGCATATTTCTTTATTTTGCAAAGTAATATTGATTCTTTTAATACAAATGAAATTTATATGCAATTTAGTCTATGTATAATGTGGTAAGTTTATCATATAAACATCATCTTTAAGTGATTGCTACTTAACCTAATTCTCCTTTGTTTCTTGGAGAAAATTTACTCCTTAATATCTTTATTATTCAAAAATCTACACAAAGACTAACTTAGACAAGATAATGATTTTCTAATGCCCTTGACCTTCTACTCTGCTACAAATGAACCAGTTCAGCAGTAGGGAAGGAACAAATCATCCTTGTGAGTTCCTCAGCTATCGTTTGTCTAAGAAAGCTTCTGTCCTTCATTTTGAGGGGCAATTGGCTGGAAAAAGCCAAGGAAGCTTATCTCAACCGGCTCTGCCTTGCAAGGGATTCGTAGGAAGTCTCTAAAGCAGAAATGAAGAAGACACTAATCAGCATGATGACTTAAGTATGGCATGCACTGGCCAAGCAGAATGGGCAAATACAATGTATGGCTTCATTGTAATGTTGGTAGGGTACTCACCTTCAATTGTAATATAAAAGGTAAGGACAAAAGTCTTAAAATATGAAAGACTCAAGATAATAGACTGATTTTTTTTTTTACTGTATATGTGTGCATATGCACACACTTGTGTGTAGGCCAGAGATCCACTTTCTGTGTCTTCTTAAATGGTCAGCAGATATCTTGAATAGAGAAGGCCTTTTGGATCACCTACTGATCAGGTAGATGAAGGGGTCAGCAAGAAGGAACCAGTGATTTATGACTTTGAAGGCATTTTAAGGGCGGGGGGACTCAAGGAGAATTTTTGTGGGAATCAGAACTTGATGTGTTGGGGTAGTTTATAGGTTAGAAGGTAAAGAAGAGAAGGAGGTGGAGAAACTTCCTTCTTGGTCCAAGATTAGCCAGAGTAACCAAACTATGATGAGCAGTGAGTAACAGAATGTTCAGGGTGTGTGGGGGTGATACTCATCTCTGTGGTCAGCCATTGTCGGGATCTGGGTGGTAGCAGGAATCTAGGACAACAAATTAATGCTAACTACATCGTTTCAAAGAAATTGTCACTAATTAACTAATCATGAAAGCATAAGGAAAATAGTTAACTGTATGTCAGAAATGTAGATGAGCAAATGAGGACCAGGAAGGAATCAAACATTAAGCTTTTCATCTCTAAAATTAACAGTGGAGAAAGAAACAAATGTGAGTCATTCAAACCAACCATGAGTAAAAAAATAACACAAAGTAGTACATGCCTTTCAGTAATAGCCCCAAATGTAAATTTGTCCAACTAAAGGATACTCCCTGGTTAACTGAATTTAAAATAAGACCCAACAGCTTACTTACTGTAAGAAACACAACTCACCAGCAAAGATAAGTGGAAAGACAATCACACTGAAAGTGAAAGAATGTAAAATTATATCTCCTTTTTAGTTTTTAAAGACATATATTATTTTTAATGGTATGCATGCGTGTGGGTTTTTGTATGAGTAGGTGCACATGAATGCTTGTGCTCACTGAGACCAGAGGTGTTTGATCCTCCAAACTAGAGTTATAGGAAACTGTGAGCCGCTTGATATGGGTGCTGGGGGTTGAACTTTGGTGCTCTGTAAGAACCATCTCTCTAGCCCTGAGAAATAGTGTCACAAATAAACCCCAAAAGCAAGCAAGAGGCAAGAATTGGTATACTTGACAAAACAGACATCAAAGCACAGTCGATTCATTAGAAGAGATAAAGACCCAGTTCATACTGGTAAAAGGAACCAATAATCCAGCAAGAATATGTACAGAATATAAGTAATATAAGGATAAGCACACCAAAAACCAGAGTTCCCAACTTTACAGAAGAAGGTATTGGACAGAAATACCATAACAGTGGCTTTCTTCAGTACCCCACTCTCACCAACAGAGTATTCTGATAACACAGAAATCATAGGAACATCAAATTTAAACTAAAGCATGCAAAATATCGACCTCATTGAATCTACAGGGTAACCCAACCAACAATTGCAGAAAATGCATTCTTTTCCTAACCTGGTGGCATTTTCTTCAAAATAAATTAATCTACAGACCATAAGGCTTGTCTTTGCAAATTAAAAAAAAAAAAACTGCATCTTATCAGATTATAGTAGAAATCATAAAGAAAACCACAAAGGAAGGAGCTCTGTGAAAGAGTTCTCAGGATATGAGGTGACCATTGCAACCATAAACACAGAGCAGCTGTGGCTACTGCAGAAGACCTACACACACACACACACACACACACACACAATGCCATGAAGGTGGGATGGGGACTAGGCTGGAAGAAGGGGTCAGGCTTAACTGAGAAACGAATAAGAGGAAAATAAATACATGCATGAAATTATGAATAAGAAAAAAGATAACCCAACCACACAAACACAAAGACACAGATACTCACCAGTGAAAAACGGAAGTTTGTTTTCTGAGATTAGGAGGAAGGCGAGGATGCCTGTTCTTGGCATTTGCATTCAACACAGTCCTGGAAATCCTAGCCAGAACAATTAAGAAAGAAGAAATAAAAGGCATCTAAATTACGAAGGAAGAAATAAAAGTGTCTCTGTTTGAAAACATTATATAGTTGTAAAACCCTAAAGACTCCATTAAAAAACCAAATATAACTGCTGGGAACCAGTAAGTGACTTCAGTCTGTTGCAGAATCCAAAACCAACATAAAAAAAAAAAAAATGGTTGCATTTATATACTAAAATACATCAAAATGCATTGCCTTAAAGGGGAATTAGGAAAACATTCTACTCTATAAGAGTGCTCAAAAGCATAAAATAAAGGAGGTGGATACCTGTATACTGACTATAAAATACTGATGACATTGAAGGAGACACATACCTTGAAGCAAAGTGTCTTGTGTTTCTGGACCGGAAGACTTACTATTACCAAAATGTTCAAGTTACTCACAGTAATCAACAGACCCAGTACAATCCCTATAAAATTCTGATGGAATTAATGTAGAAGTAGAAAAAAGCCCTGTAATTCATACAGAATCAAAAGACTAAAAATTTCCAGATTTTGAGAAAGAAGAGCAAAATACATTTGAAATACTTTATGAAATGACAACAGTCAACAGCATGGAATCCTGTCAAGATGACATGTGGGCCAATGGGGAAAAAAAAGCTCTCAGAAGTGGATCTATACACACTCAGTCAACTGGCCATCTTCAGCAGTGCCAGGGATACACATAGTGAAAGACCAGTTTCAACAAAGGATTTTAGAAAAACTACATCCTCATGCAAAGATACTACTAGACCTTATATCATACCACACACAAATCGGCTCAAAGGCAGTAAAGGCCAACATAAGACCTGAAACTCAGAGTTCATTAAAAGAAAATGAGAAGGTTCTAAATGATGGTCTTGGAACTGAGTTCTTAGATCTAAAGATAAAAACACTGATAAGAGAATAGTGTGCAGATGACTTTAGATCAGATGAGAAGTTCTGCACAGTGACAGAAATGGTTAATAGGAAAAAGAGACATCATATAAATGAAGAAGAGATCTGCAAGCCATGCATTCAAAACCCCGTGATGAGGTTATCTACAAAGTCTGTGCTTAAGAGTCACACAATTGAGTTACCAAAAAATTTTGCAAAAAAGTTTTCTAATGTTCTAAGTAAGTCTATGATTTTGTGATGTGCCACATTTATAGATCTCCTAGGTTACATGCTCCTGTGGGCCTCAGGTTGGACACGTATAAATTAGGGGTTACTCACCAAAACATATAAGGAAATTATAACTCAGAACAAGTAAACTCTAACTCTAATAATCCCAATTAAAAACAGTGGGCCGAGATCAAGAACATGTTTTTTTAATAGGAGATATACAAGTGAGACAGCCATGGATCCCCCCCCCCATGGAAGGAAAAATAGGAAAGATCTCCTGAGCAAATTGGGATCTTATTGGGGAGGGAACAAGGGGAGGTGTGAAGAGATCATGAGAGATGGGATGGTTGAGTGTGTGTGTGTGGGGGGAAACAGAGGGAGAACAAATAAATAGATATCTTGATGGGAGAGTCATTGAGGAGTTAGAGAGAAAGCTGGTGGTAGGGAACACCCAAGAACCCACAGGATGTCCCTAGCTATGACTCCAAGCAATAGTGGAGAGAGTGCCTAAACAGGCCTTCCCCCATAATCAAATGAATGACCACCCTAATTGTCATTATAGAACCTTCATCCAGCAACTAATAAAGGCAGAAACCGAGATCCATAGCTAAGCACCAGGTCGAGCTCCAGGTCCAGCTGAAGAGAGAGAGAGGAGAGAGTATATGAGCAAAGGGATCAGGGTCATGAGGGGACCTACAGAGATGGCTGACCTGAGCTATTGAGAGCCGACTGACTCTGAAATAAACAACTAAGGAAACTTCATGGAAAGGAACCAAACCCTCCAAATGTCGAAGACAATCGAACGACAAGGGCACTTTGTGGATCTTGCAGTTGGATCAGAGTTTATTCCTGGTCTATGAACTGTCTTCTTGGAGCTGATTCCCTACAGGGAAGCACCTAACTCAGCCTTGATACTGGGGTAGAGACTCAGGCCTACCTCAGCTGGACATGTCAGACTGAACTGACTCACCTTGGGATTCTTTGCCCTCCCTTGGGAATGGATGAGAGGATGTGATGGGGGAGGCTGTGGGAGAATCAGGAGGAGGGGAAGCAATGAAGGGTATGGGAAGAAACTTTTTAAATAAAAAAATTACTAGTAAAGCATATGAAAAAAAAAGATGTGGTGTACATGTACACAAAGGAACATCTTTCGACCTTTAGAAAGAAATGATGCAGTGTGCAAGAACATGGATGACACTTGGGGCATGATGCAAAATGAAATAAACTTGCCCCAGAACAACAAGCAATTCTCCTTCTAAAATGTTTCCTTAATCTGAAAGAGTCAAGTTCGTAGATCAAAAAGCGAAGTGCTGATTAGTGGCTGGGAGGAGAGAGATGGGAGCTGCTAATCCACAGATACAAAGTGGTAGTGAGGACACAGTTCGCTGGTGCTCTGGAGACTGGCTGAGTGACACTGCAGCCACTGCCAGCGCTGTTTGCTTACACGCTCCTGGACAGCGTCGTCCTCAGGTTGAGTGTTCCTATCAACAGGCTTTAAACACCTGCGTTCCGGGCTCTCAGGATTCAGGAAGATTCTGCTTAAATGTCAGAACCCAGGCAGGCAAATTCTCTCCAGTTTTGTTACTTTCGTGGAGTTCCAGTGAAAGAAAGAGAGGTGTGCCCACATACCCCATACACTCCCAGGACCGTTGCTGCTCCTTCTGGCTATTCTGAATCTCATTTGGCTGAGGAAAAAAAATTTCCCTGAGGTCACATGGTTCAGCTCAGGAGCTAAAGTGTCTGTAGAAAGCACCTTCCCTTTCAATTTTATCCTTCATTCTCCTCTACATTAAATGCTCGTCCCCATTGAGGGAAATACTCTAATTAAACTAGAAACACATGAAGTGGAAAAATCAGGCTTCCCAAAAGAGACAGAAAAGTACATGAATACATACATATAAAATTATACATTCTATGGATATTTTCTCCTTACAGAGACGTATTTTCATTAAAAATTAAAACAAAGAAGCAGGTCAAAGGATTTCAAAATTCCCCCTCAGTTAACACTGTCAACACTGAGAAATGCATTCTTCCAGCTTGTAAGGAAGGGAAGATTGGACATGGGTATTTTTATACTTACAAAAATGGGATAATGCTTTGTTATGATGTGAATTTAAAATGTTTTATCACACGACAGCATATAAATTAAGTCTTATAGCAATGTGTTCCTGAAGCTTTATCTCCTATTCTTCTTCTTAAAAATATGCTTTGAAATATTTTAACAATAGCAATTGGTAAACACAAATGTAGAGAGAATTTTTTTCCTCCTTGTGTTTCCTTTTTTCCTGGTACAAGAGATATTTATATGTTAACATTGTTCTTCTCTAGATAATACCTCGGTGCAAGGAAATAAACTGTCAGCGGGTCCCATGGGTTATATGTAAAAACAGGATCTTCTCATGTTTCTGTAATGACTCAGAGACTGCCCATCTATTTGCCGTATGTGTGAGTGACCCTACTAGAAACCCTCTTCTTCCTACTTCCCATGAGCATCTTCACAGAGAGAAGGGAGAAACAAGTCTGAATGTTCATATGATTTAATATCTTTCTGCTTGTGCATGGCACTTTATTATCAGTGTAAATTATGCCCTTGAATGTGACACTGGACAGTAAGTATCAGGATAGTACTGAGGTCCTATCTGAAAATGTGTGGTTTCTCCATTAATTTTCTGTGGCATGCAATAATGCTGCATTATGCAATGAGACAAAGGGGCATTCTACATGAACGCATTTTTATCACTGTGTTACTCTGAATATACCCCACTGAGCAAATAAATATGGATTCATCAATGGCCTCTAACAAAAGAGAAATTGCAGGCCTTAGAGCATCTGGTACAGGAACAGTTAAATGCTCAGCATATACAAGAATCAAATAGCCTTTAGAATTCTCTGTATTTGTTATAAAAAGAAATCTGGAAAGTGAAGGATGGTAACAGACCTAAGGGCGATAAACAAGGTGATCCAGCCAATGGGTTCACTACAGTTTGAGATATCAGGACAATGCCATCTCTTCCAGTCTTTTTTTTTTTTTAATTTAATTTTATTTATTTATTTTTTTGAGACAGTTTTCTGTGTAACAGTCCTGGCTATTCTGAAATTTGCTTTGAAGACCAGACTGACTTTGAACTTACAGAGATTCTCTTACCTCTGCTTCCCAAGTGCTGGGGCTAACAGTGTGCACCATGGCTTCTTCTCAGTTGGATCACCTTTTTTTATCACCCTTAGGTCTGTTACCATTCTCCATTTTCCAGATTTCTTTTTAATAACAAATATAGGAGAATTCTAAGAGGTGGTTGATTCTTCTATATGCTGAGCATTTAACTGTTCCTGTACCAGCTGCTCTAAGGTCTGTAATTTCTCTTTTGTTAGAGGCCATTGATGAACCCATATAAGCTTCTCTGTTAGTCATTTTAGAGGTAGTACTGTGGGTGTTTTTGAAAAATCAGCAGTTGTTTTGCCTTGTTTCTGTATAACCTGAATGGTCTGTGACTATTTCTCATAATACCTTCTAATGTTTTTTTTTTTTTTTTCCCGGAACCATGTGCTAGTTTATGACCTATTTCTGTGTTTGGAGGAATATTAATCTGTGTGTTCCGCTGTTGTAATAAATCTCATCCCCATCAATTTATAGCAATGTTAGCCACATATGGCTTTAATATTCTTCTCTGTCCTTCTGTTCCTATACACTCAAGCCATCTTGCACTCTGTTTTACCTTCAATAATAACATCATTCATTTGTACTTTTAATTTTGGCCTTTGTTCATGATAGAAGCTTGCCAAAATATTTGCTTTATAATTTTTTCTGACTTTTTAATTTTTCTGTAGATTTTCTATCATTCAGTATAGTATGCCTTTTTTAAAATAGGTTTCAATTTTTTAAATTGTTCTAGGAAGCTGTTTCCTCCACAATGGCAGGGTAAAATTGGATTGGGTTTGATATGGGGGCTTTTCCCAAGGGCAGAAAGTTACCTTGTATGTCCCTTGTTGATCTACACTCATTCATCCAATGTCTTCCTTTTCCATACCTTCTGCATACTCCAGAAGGGAGAGGCATTCTCTTGGGATTATTCCTAACAAAAGCACTGTTTCTGGAAATACCTTGTTTACAATCTCTTTTTACGTGACCTTGCTGTCTACAACTGTAACATTTAACATTTTGACTTTTTCTTATACCTCTAGAAATAAGCTTTCCTACCTAGTTATCATCACTGTCATAAGACTCTAGATTAATTGTCTCATGAAAACAATCCTCCAAGGGTGATGACCTTGCTTTTAATGGTCTAAGTATTTTTCTACATTGTGCTTTAGCATTCTCAAAAGCCAGTGATTCAATTATTATTTTTCTGGCTTCTGAGTCTGGTACCATTCTGTTTACTGCTGCAGTTAATCTGTGCAAAAAGTCTGTAAAAGTTCCTTTTGGGCTTTGAGTTACTTTTGTGAATGATTCAGTTTTATTTCCTATTTTTCAATCCAGTCCCAGGCATTTAAAACTGCTGTGCAACATAAATCCAGAGTATGTTCATTGTATAAAGACTGCCTTTCAATATCAGCATAATCTCCCTCCCCAAGAAGTTGGTCTTGGGAGACTTCCATGCCTCTGGCCCTGTTTCTTTATTCTATTACTTTAGTCTCCTCCCTCCCCCATGATTTCCACTGTATAAGTGGCTCTGCTTCTAACACAGCTGTAACCATATCTAACCAATCTTTAGAGGTGACCAGGTTACAGCATGACCAGCTGTTCAACATTTGTTTTACAAATGGTGAATGCATCCCATATGTTGCAATGCTTCTTTTACTCTCTGTAATTCGAGCACTTTTACTGGAGCCTAACTAGCTTCTGTATCATCTTTATCATTTTTCATTTTTTTAAATGTTACTGGGTATAAATGTTGCCTGTTTTTGTCTAATTTTAGATGACCTTGCTGAAATTGGTTCTTCATATTCCTCTGTTTGAATTTGAACATCTTTGTGTTCTCTCTCGACAGACTTTTTAAATTTTTTTTTTTGCATTTATACTAATTGACTTTTTTAATGATAAAATAGAAAACAAACAAAAAATATTCCTGGACTTTTGGGCCTATTCTCAAGGTTTAGACCCGCAGAACCACAGACCCGCAGAGACACACAGATGCTTACATTAATTTTAGGCTGATTGGCCTAAGGCCCAGGCATATAACTTGCTAACTCTTTACCCTTAAACTAACCCATGATTCTTATCCTGTTCAGCCATGGGGCTCAGTACCTTTTTTCCGAGCAGCATAGTTGTCCTCTGCATCTTCTGGCTTGTCTGGCAATTCTGGAGTCTCTGTGGCATTTCTGCTTTGTTCTTCCTGTTCCCAGAGTTTTCTTAGTCTGGTAGCTCTGCTCACACTTCCTGCCTGCCTTTGGCCAATCAGTGCTTTTTATTAAACTCATAAGTGGGACAATTATTTATAGTGTAACATCATAAATTCACTAAAATAAATATACCCCCCCCCCCCTTGGGCCACTATCTTTGTAGAGAAATAAATGGCAATTCACCAACTAGACAGCACCATTCTACTACATTAGAACTGAGGAGATACTTTTAATGTGGGTAAAGTAATAGAAGGGAATGTGCTGCTGACTGGTGAGGCAGGAAAGCCTAACATCAGTGGACTGTAAGTGGACTAGATGACTAACTTCTAGAACCAGGGGACAGGAGGAGCCTGTGGTCACAGCTGGACAGGGCAGGGGGAATTGGAGTACGGAAGCATTTCTATATGACTATACTTTTATATGCCAAGCAATATACTTATGGCATTTTGTGGGTTGCAAAGGGTAGCAATGCAGGGTCAGGAAAGGTGTCAAGCACACAGAACCAATAAGCCATCTTCCACCACTTGCAAAGAGTGACAAAGAGAGATTTTGGGTTTTTTGCTTGTTTGTTTGTTTTTTGTGGGGTTTTTTAAATTTTGGATGTAAAAATCTTAATTGGGTTAATCAGCAGGATAACAGATGATAGTAGTTAGATATGGCTCCATTGAAAGGTTCATATTCAGAACAAAAGGTCAAACCTAACATCATCACTAACATACCTAACAAGACCTTAGGAAAATAAAGGCAGATGATGTAGGCACCCGAGTGTGAGCAACCAGTATGGCAGCAAATCAGACAGGAGGAAATACTTGATAGACTGATGAAGCCTCGTGGGAGATTTCTACCTGCCAAGGGATTCTAGGAACAATGAGTTATTTGTTAATGGCATAACATATAAGTGAGACAAGGTCAGTCTTATTGAAAAAAAAATAAACTTCTTCCAGGAATGTAGAAGATTAGGAATCCAGACAGGATTAGTATGGAAAGAAGGGGCTCATTATTTGGCTTTTACACACACAAAAATGTAAAGATGTATGGTGCAATACTGATTACAAGAGAAGAGTATTAGAAATAGTAGACAATAAAAATTGAGCCCTGTTGTTGTGAACAAAAAGATTTCTCTTTATGTAGAGATGTGGGGCATTATCCAAGGTATGTTAAGTGGAAGGAGCCAGATGCAGAACAATGTGGATGCTGTTCTACATAATCTCATGAAGGGGGAGGGGCTTAAATGTTTGTGTATGCATGTAACCATGTAACCTAGTATTAGTGTTAATTGGGGGAAGGTGGAGTGAGAAGGGGACTTAGGATTCACTGTGCAATCTTTTGATTGTATTTTACCATGTAAAATAATTATAATTTTTAAAAATTAAATTTGTTTTATGTGTGAGTATTCACCTGTGTGTTTGTCTATATGCCACTTATATGCCTAATTTATAAGGAGGCCAGAAAAAGACATCAGATGCCCTGGAACTGTAGCTACAGACAGCTGTGAAATGCTGTATGTATGCTAGAAATCAGACTTATGTCCCATGGAAGAGCAGCCAGTGCTTTTCCCAACTAAGCCATCTGCAAGTCCCAAGAACTATAATTTTATAAGCTCATTTAAGTCTTATCAAATAACATCCATGAGGGAGAAGTTTTAGAACTCTGTGATGCCAGGATGGGTTTCCCTGAAAGCAAGCACCTTAGGTGCAGAAGTGTTGACTTTCCAGCTAGCTGTACAACTGTTCATCCATTGTGTTTGCTGGCCTAGCATTCTGCTCTATCACACAGATATTTCCCAGTCCAAGTGGGTGATGATTTATGAGAATGGGAAACTAGCGGGGTACACTGGGACTGTGACATGGTCTATGATGTAGAATCCCACCTACTCTCATTAGTCATATAAGCTAGTTTCATGGAGACAGGAATAATCATTTTTAGGTGGTATCATGTTCTGGATGCTGATGATGGATAACGTTACTCTTTGTTGTTATGACAACCACAGCAAACACTGTGGTCTTATACTGACAAGGTAGAGAAGAAAGCTCTCTCAGGCCACCCCAGACACTCTTTCATATAGGTTAGTCATTTGCAGCTTTTAAAAATGTAACCTGGATATAATGTGTAAATGCAAAATTAGGCTGAGCTCTCTCTTCCAGTGGGCTATTCATGAGACTGCTCTTGTTCAAGATATGCCAGTTTTCTCATGTTGTTTCAAGGCTTTGAGGCAAACAAACAAAAAAATAGCCTAGACCTCTGTAATACAGATGTCTCAGTTTCCCTGAAGTACCTAGAATTGTTTTTCATTTCTTTGTCTGAATCCTGAGACCGAGCCTTCTCTTCTTAATATAGTTCTATGCACAGGTCATTAAGCTGATTTACTGTATTATGCACCACTGTAGGCTCAGCCATCATGGAATGAATGAAGGAATGAAACAATTATTCAGAGCCCACTATGTTGAAAGGATTTTGCCCAGTTCTGAAAGCATTAGGCACTTGGGGATTTTTCTGAAAGTCCTAATTTTATTAAGATTCACCAGTGGGGTGGTGAATGAAGAGACCCAAGTTAAGAAATTACAAACAAATAGAATGTGAGCTTCAAAGCAGGAGCATGTGGTCAGGGGCTTCACATGTTGATGCAAAACTTCTGAGGGGTAGAGTTTTTACCTGGGGTTTTGTATGGCACTATAATGTCTTAGAAGATATTTCATTTTGGTGGGTTTTAAAACTGTTTATTGAAAGACGACTCCAGGTTTGCCCTTTTAAACATACATATACATTACACATACACTCCCAATTAAAGCTACACTTGAAAAGGTCTGCCTCTCTCTAACACAATAACTAAAGAAGGATGCAAAGTGATTATTCACAATTATTTGGTTCCAAGAGGTAGGATCATCTGTGAAAAGAAGCATGGAACGTGTGGCTCAGTTGAGAGATCAGTAAAGAGGAGCCCATTACCTATAGTGAGCACTCACCTGGAAGTTGAGACCACAGCATGTCCTAATCAAAAAAGGGAATGGCCAATTAACGTGTGCACAAGGTCATTGTCCAAGAAGTTCCATTCATGCATTTGAAGGCATCTGGAAAACACTGAGATTGCCATTAGCTACAGACTCATTTGCAAGGCTGGATAGCATCTCCTACTTGACACCACCCAATATCTCACCCCGTGGGCCCCAAAGTGTGCAGGTTATGCGTGTAAAAAGACAGAGCAAAAGCTGAAACCCAGCAGGGTTTTGCCAAATGGATGCAGAGACCCAGCAGTGGGACTTGAACTCTCAAGTGCTCAGATGCCCTTATCTCCATCCAGCAGGCCCATCCGTGTTCATTGTACTAGGTTCTCTTCTTTTCTTGTCTTTGATTTTCTTCTTTACCCTTTGTAAAAGAAATAAACAAGAGGTGTCTTGTTAATATTTAAACAAACATGCAACCTTTTCTGGACACTTCATGAATCAGCCACAAGTTGGGGTAAGAAGGCTGTGTTACAAATGGCAGTAAGTGTGGAATGTGATAGTCTCTCACAGAGAAAGAGTAATAGATGCCCAGTGAAATCGGACATCTGTTTTTCAACATGTCCTATGTAAGAAGACAAAGTTAGCATGACATTAGAGAAAACTTTTAGATATAATAGAGAAAAATACATGACCACAAAGATATGGATATGCCTCTGAGGAGAAGTCCTCAGAGAAAGGCAGCACACTACAGATCTCTCATTCTGCTCTATTCATTCACTTATCTGATCAAACATTGATGCTAATGAGCGAGTCTCACAAATTTTTTGTATTTTGATTTTACGAGAGTGAATGCAACATCCCTTTGCAGTTAACATGACATTCCCTCTCAGATCATTCAGAAATTCCCAATGACAATTAACTCTAATTGTCTCCCGTGTATGTAAGTTCCTAAGACTTGGGCTATGTGGCTTCTCTAAACCCATGAATTAAATGTTTATTATGTCTTAGGAAATGACAAACAAAACTGGTAGATGACAGAGCTGGCTTTAAATAGAGAAATCTAACAGAAAATACGCTAGCTAGAAGAAATTCACCAAGAGAAAGTTCTTTAGCAATCACAGAATCAGGCTTCCAGTACTTGACATGAACCTAAGACAGCATTCAGTGACTTGGAATATTATATCATCAATGTTGGACTGAATGGATTAAATAAATGATCAACCAATGCCTGCTAAATATGATAGGATCAATTTTTCTAACTTTACAATGTTTCCTCCTTCCAAAGCAGTCACAATTGTCCTGTGGTAGCCAGAGCTTCTGATTATAGGTTATTTATAGATGTGCAGCAAATAAGCACTTCTAAGAGCTAAAGAAAAAGCATTCGCTGCTAGGTGGGCATCAGGAGAGAGTTCTTTTGGTTACATTATAGTTTTTCTAGTTAAAAGGATGTGTAAAGGGGCTGGTGAGGTGGCTTTTAGTGCCCAAGAGTGCTTGTGGTTCTTGTAGAGAGTCTGGGTTTTGTTCCTAGAACCCACACAGTGGCTTACAAACATCTATAATTCCGGTTACAGGGTATCCAATCCCTTTTTTTCTGACATCCTCAGGCACCAGGCATGCATGAACATGGTATGCATACATAGTTGCAGGCCAAATACTCATACAATAAAATAAAAACAAATCTAAGGTATATATAAGAGGTGGGTGAAACTCAAATATAGTCAAAACACTCTTAAAGCTCATTAAATGCTCTTTGAATCTTATATCTGTATTTGTTTTGCTTTCATAAATGTACTTATATTTGCTTAGCTATTGCCTAAAGAACTATATTATTGGTTAAGATCATAGGAGATGAATAATGTGAGAAAATCCAGAAAGGATAAATATTCACAGGAGAGACTTCAGCTCAGTACTCCATAGAGAGACTCAGGTGTACCCCTGAATTAGCTTTACTCTATTCAGATGACAATCTCTTGCTTCTTGATTTGAAGATGTCGAGAATAATTTTTACTATGGGGGGAAAGTACCCAGGGAGGTGATAGGATGACCTTGAAGAAGCAATTGACCTTACTTTGTTGAAAGTGCTACCAAATGGTTTTTCTATAATCTCTTTAGATTCTGATACTGAGTTTCATCTAGAGAATGAATGTTTAGTTGAGTCCCAGAGCCCAATCTTCTAAGTCTCTCTAGAGTTCTCCAAAGGTAGAAAGGAATGGATTCCATTTCTCCCCAAAGCTAGGCTTTGAGTGTTGAGTGCAAATGGTCATAGAGTCAAGTTTGTTAATAACCCTGGACTATAGATAGTTGGCCTGATTAAAAAGATTGCATTATTTCAGATTGGAAAAAAACTGAATTTATAACAAGTCTGTGAAATCACCAACTCCACAGAATTAAGGATTAAAAAAATGAAAAAATGTTATTAGACGAACAAATAAATTAGAAGCATAAGGGCAAATTAATAATGACAAATTTGTTAAAAGGGGGAGCTAAGATTTTTTTTTTCTTAAAAAAGTGGTATGTCTTTTACCTCTAACACAGAGGAGAAGAATCTTTCCTTCTTATAAGATGAATTCAAAAGATGATAAATGTTTGCATTATCATAGCATCTTCTGAGCCTGATGGTGGGAATGGCTATCTAAGCTCTCAACTTGTTTACTAGCTTGACGCTACTGCTGCCTATTAGATTATGAGTCAGAACTGAGGACCAGAATGTCTATCACCTTGTACAAAACTCAAATCCAAGTGAATCAAAGACCTAAACATAAACCCAGCTACACTGAACCTGATAGAAAAAAGTGGGAAATACTCTTGAATGCATTGACCCAGGAGACCACTTTCTAAATATAACACCAATAACACAGACACTGAGTGTAACAATTAATAAATGGGACCTTCTGAAACTGAGGAGCCTCTGTAAGACAAAGTACATGGTCAAAAAGACAAAATGGTAACCTATAGAAAAGATCTTTATCAATCCTATACCGGACAAAGAACTGATCTCTAAAATATAGAGAACTCAAAAAACTAGAGGTCAAAAACGCAAAGAACCCAATTGAAAAATGGGGTATAGAGGTAAATATGAAATTCTCAGCAGAAGAACTCCAAATGGCTGGAAGACACTTAAAGAACTGCTCAACATCCTTAGCCATTAGATAAATGCAAATCAAAACAACTCTGAGATATCATCTTACACCTGTCAGAATGGCTAAGATCAAAAACACAGATGGCAACCTATGCTGGAGGGGATGTAGAGCAAGGGGAACTCTCCTCCATTGCTGGTGGGAGTGTAAATTGTACAGCTACTTTTGAAGTAAGTATGGTGGTTCCTCAGAAAACTGGAAATCAATCTCCCCAATGATCCAGCAATATCAGTATTGGGCATATACTCAAAGGATGCACATTCTTACCCCAAGGGCATTAGCTAAGCTATGTTCATAGCAGCATTATTTGTAATGGCTCAGAACCTGGAAGTAAGTTAGATGTCCCTAAACTGAAGAATGGATTACATTTACACAATGGAGTGCTACTCAGCAGAAAAAATAGACATCCTAAAATTTGCAAACAAATGGATGGATCTTGAAAGTATCATTCTGAGTGAGGTAACACAGACCCAGAAAGACAGACATGGTATGTATACACTCATAAGTGGATTTTAGATATAATGCAAAGAATAACTATGCTACAATCCACACTACATCCAGCAGCTAGGTAACAGGAGGAACTTAAGAGAGACATCCATAGATTCCTCCTGGGAAGGGGAAATGGAAAAGATCTCCTGAGAAAATTGTGTCCAGGGGGTGCAGAACAAGGGGAGGTGAGAAGAGAACATGAGAGAATTGGATGGGGGGTGGGCAACCGAGAGGGAGAGCAAAGAAGTGGATATCCTGATAGAGGGAGCCATTGTGGGATTAGAGAGAAAACTGATACTAGGTAAAGATTTAAGAACCCACAGGATGAGCCCAGCTAAGACTCCAAGCAATAGTGGGGAGGGTGTCTAAACTGGCCTTTCCCTATTATCAAATGAATGGCCACTGATGTGGGAGTGTCTTTCTGTATGCTGTGAATCTCAATCTTTGAATAAAGGAGTTGTTTTGGGCCATGGCAGACACCATAGAAGAAGTAGGAGGAGAAATCAAAGCATAGGTAGGAGAAGCAGGGCGGAGTCAGAGACAGATCAAGCTGAAGCCGCCCAAGGAGCAACATGTAAGAGCACGGGTGAGCCACAGACCACGTGGCCAACAAATTAATAGAAATGGGTTGATTTAAGATATAAGAGCTAGCTAGCAATGTGCCTGAGCCATAGGCCAAACAGCATGAAGTTAATATAAGCATCTGAGTCATTTTTGGGGGCTTGGGCGGCTGGGCGGCTAAGCGGGTTTGAGCGACAGGTATGTGGGTCTCGGCCGCCTGGGACCCGAGAACCCTCCTACTACAGGCCACCCTAATTGCCATTATAGAACCTTCATCCAGCAACTAAGAAAAGGCAGATGCAGAGATCCATAGCTAAACACCAGGTTGAACAACTGGTTTAGCTGAAGAGAAGGAGGAGAGATTACATGAGCAAAGAGGTCAGGATCAGGATGGGGAGACCCATGGAGTATGTAATTCTGTGCTGTTGGGAGCTGCCAGACTCTGAAATAACAGCGGAAGAATCTTCATGGAATGGATCTGGACCTCCTGAATGTAGATGACATTTGAAAAGCGCGGGCAGTTTCTGCAGCATCTTGCAATCAGACTAGAGACCCAAGGTCCATGAACTGGCTCCTTGAAGTCTATGCCTAGCAGAAAAAACACCTTTCTCAGCCTTGATACTTGGGTGAGGGACTCGGACCTACCTCAATTGGATATGGCAGATTGAATTGACTCACCTTGGGATTCTTTTACCTTCTCTAGGGAGTGTGTGTGTGTGGGTAAGGGGTAGGGAAGAGGCTGGGGAGGGCTGGGAGAAGGGGAAAAAGGAAGAAAAATTAATATAAAAAAATAATGAGCTGGGGATCAGAAGATGCCGCACAGCCTACAGCCCATGGTGACCCCACAGCAGCTCTTTTTTTAGTTGACTCAGGACGTCAGCTTTCCTTGGGACATTTTTCCACAAGCGGGAATAAATACACTCCCACATCCCGACTCTGATGTCCCAGCACTCAAGAGGCAGAGGCACTTGGAAGGAGAGGCAGTGTGTCAATTGATCTGCCTGCCTCTGCCTCTTGAGTGCTGCCACTAAAGGTCTGTGCCACCACTGACCAGCTTGAAAATAGTATTTTAAACCAAGATTGTTATCCGTGTTTCACATGGAAGAAACTTAGAGCTAAGGCCGTGCAGAACTGCCGTGACAGCACCAATGTCAGAGACCACACTCATTTTTTTGCCACATTCTGTGTGTGCCATCTAGGCTGGCGGCCATCTTGCCATCCATGCTTTGATCTATCATCAGGATAGAAAAGTAGGAGAGGAGAAATGTATTTACTCTCTCACTAAAGGAGTCCTTGAGCTTAGCACAAGTCTCCTCTTCATTAATTTCATTGGCCAAGATCAGTTAGGTCCTAACTGAAAGGGAAGAGGGGAAATATGTCTTACAGCTGGATAACAGTCTATCCTGTTGAAATAGGATGAGGGTTCCTGCTTCAAGGATGTATCACAGAGAAGATTGTGGCAGAAAGTTGACAGTGTTGGCTGAAATGAGCCAACACTCATGTCCTATGCCACAGCCTTATGGATTGAAGTTCCTTGGGTGTTTAGCTTTGGAGTCTATGGACTCAGAAGTCTCCACTGTCTGGTAGTCCAGCCTGATGTCAACCTCCCATTTTGTCTTCCTTGCTTCTTAATGATCAGGCCTAGCTCTGCTTTAATGGCTTCTCTGAAGATATGTTTAACCACAGTCTGCTACTGATCCGATCATCCATAAGTTAGCAGAATCTTGTACAAAAGCCTGGCATCTTAGGAATAGGATTCAACACCACAGATGTAGCATTCTCTTAGGAATTCAACAGCTGGTCTTTCTTACAGACTTTTGTTCTAGAATGCTTACCCTGTACCAGTAATTAAAGTGGTCATAGTAGAAATACATAGATTTCTTTTTCTGTCTCACTTTGATACCTCTTGAAATCAGGCTGATGAGTTGGGATCAATCACGTTCATCTTTCAGACCTTTGCTTCTCCCATGAGCACAGTCTACCACTGTGTGTGATGCATTGCACTACTGATTAGCGTGTCCCACTGCAATTGTTTGGGTGGACTGCCCAGCTCTCCAGGTCAAAGGTTCCTCCAAACCAAATGATCCTACTGGCAAAAGGTTGTAGTCTCTCTTAATTTTTAGTGAATGATTTAATCATAGAATTCTTTTCATTCCAGGTTGTTTGGAGTTAGCCCTGGAAAGGGTGGGAAAAATAAAGTACCACATGGGAAGAACACAAGGTCTAGATCAGAGGGGAGGGACTAGGGATGCCTGATTCTCCTGGAAGGAAAAGTAAGGCTGACTGCCCAGGTAAGCAGTCTGTGTATGTTGTGGAGGGGCAGTGACCTTTCAGTGTCCTGTTTCCAGGTGCAAGTCTGTTCTACTTGCCTTCCATGGCCATTTCTTCAGTGGTCAAAAAATATATAGTTCTAATCGTGTATTTGGGAGTTTCACAGAAGCCTTAATTGTACTTAATGATTCTTATATGAATATTATGTTTAAGTATAGCATACCAAAAAGGTGATGAATCATAAAAGTGGAGAATGTAGCAATCTTTATTTGAATTTGATCAAGACTCTTGACAAGCTTGCCTGTAATAGTGTTGAAGTTGTGTGTGTGTGTGTGTGTGTGTGTGTGTGTGTGTGTAGGGGGGGTTGTAACATTTTAAAACCTGGTTGAATTAGGATATTCAATGGGTACTGATTAGTGGGGTGGGGTATCTAATGGGGCCACTCAGCTCTGTCCTTGTCTAATGAAGATATAAGCAGCATGCCAGTTTTAGATACCACTCAATTGCCAGTGATAGCTCATGGGCAAATGAACATGCGAGAGGAATGAAGTCCAAGAGCATCTCAGCAATCTGAAGTGATGAACAGGACCTAATAGCAGGAAAGTCCATGATGGAAAAACTGTGGCTACCTGTGCCACCGCCATCACACAATCACACAGGCCACACGCTGTGACTGTGACAATTTAACTACCACCATTTTATTTTACCACTTATTTGTTCAACAGATATTTTCAAACTTTCTCTTTGTTCAGTGCTGGAGACTTACAGACAAGCAAGAAATAATCTCTTTATGGAAATAATTACGATGTTACAATAAAGGATGGCACAGTTGATGGCAGAATAAATTAGTGTCTGAGGCAATGTGTCATGTTCACAATTAGGGAAGCTTACCTTGAGAAACTGGCAGAGAGGCTGAAATTCAAAGGGTGGATATGAGTTAGCTCACAGGGCAATGGGGAAAGAATTTTCCAGGAAGAAGGAGCAGGTGTAAAGCTCTTCAGGCAACCCAAACGAAACCACTGTAGGGATGGGAGTAGGTTTGTTAAAACTGTGGTGTCAAGGGCGTGGGTAAATGATGAGGCTAAAATTAGAGCAGGAGGAGTGGGTGGATATTGGCAGGCTTTGCAGTTCACGTAGAGCTTGGATATTGTTTTTGTGGGATGGAAAACCCACATGTGAATGTGGGTGTAAGAGAAAGACTCAAAGGGGACAGCTGTGTAGAAAGAGGCCATTTTCTGTTTTGGAGGAGCAGATGTCTAGGAAGGAACTAGTGTGTTCATTTTTAGAGAGGGGGATCTGAATGGACATTGGGTGCCAAATGTAGCCTGATTAATAAGCCCGATCAATAATCACAGAGAGATGGATTATTAGGTCAATATTTATTCAAAGCAACTTACAACATAAAATGTAAGGAAGGCTGGGATGATCCACTCAATCCACTCATCCGGATGCAATGATCTTCCTTCCAGGCGATGGGGAAGCAGAGAGAGTGTTGTGTTCATGGATTTGATCTTTAAGCCATTCCTGACCACACCTTAAGGCTACAGCTTCGAGGGTCATAGATGAACCCCAAACCTGCACCTGCGCCAGCCCAGAGGCCACACCGTTAAGTCAGAGAGGTGCTGACCCCCCCCCCCCCCGTGTGTGTGTACAGGCACGTGTGCTTGCATGTGTGCACGTGTACCCACTGAGGCTAGAAGAGGTTGTTGGGTTCCCTGGAACTGGAGTTTCAGGTGGTTGTGAGCTGCACAGTGTGGGTGCTGGAAACTGAATTTGGGTCCTCTGAAAAAGCAGCAAGTGCCCTTAACCATCAAGCATCTCTCCAGCTCCTCCATAGCACTTATGTAAGAATAAAATAAGGTGATGGACATAAGAGTTCAAGAAATAATAAGCACTGTTATCTGGGCTGTGCTTTATTTGTGTTTGCATAAACTCTCTTGAAGAGGGCCAGAAATACTGTTTTGCTATGAGGAGGGACTGAAACTCCATCACAGAGTTTGAAGTTACTGGGATTAATCAGGTTAATATACAGCAGGGTCAGATAGAACTTTCCAGAATCAAAAAGAGTTAGAATTACCCCCATGACATCTTAGAGAAAGAGATAGGGTGAAGTAACTGAAGTTGCAGAAAGACTTATCTCAGGCTCATATCCTGAGAACTTCTAACAAGCAGAACTCTCTAAGGATAGAAGGTTTGGCTATCCCCCCCCCCCATGTAGAGATTCCATCTCTAAACCTGAGACCCCATGACTGCAATGGGGAGAACCATACTTGTTGCTGGAGTTGGAGGCAGATGTAGTCTTACAAACTGTCAAGGTCCAGCTGATCCTAATAGGATGTTTCTTTAAGGCCCAGGGACTCCAACAAAGCTCACAGTTGGGAGTTCATGAACACTACGTTATAACATTCATGCTCACACTTATTCTCTAGCCATAAGAGTGATCAAGGCTAAGATTATTTTAGAAAAACAAAACAAAACAAAGCACTGTAATAAGACGTTTCTGATCCATCTGGCCCAAGGTCCAAACCCACAGTTCCACAGCCACTTAGCCCCAAATAATCACACAAAGACATATCAATTATAAAACTGTTTGCCTTATGGCTCAGGCTTATTAATTGCTAGCTCTTTCAACTCTATTTTCATGAATCTATTGTATTGCCATGTGGCTCATGGCTTACCTGTGTTTCTTTATATCTTGCTTCTTGGGGTCTCCCTTGACTCCGCTCTCCTTCTTTATCTATGCTTGGAATTCGTACTTGCCTACAAGTTACTTTGCTATAGGCCAAAGAGTTCCTTTATTAACAAGTGATAATTCACAGCGTACAGTAAAACTCCTATCAAAACACCTTTCACATGGAGTGGTATTCTACACTGCCTGGCCTCTGTGCCCCAAAGGCACCGAGCACGGGTCATAGGTAAAGGGAATACACTTCAGAGAGTGGTGCTGTGAGGTTTTGTTTTCCACTGACCCTCTGGTGCCCCAAAGCATCATTCTTCCCCACCCCACCAGCTGAGAATGGCCCCAGAGGTCCCCGGCCTTTCCTTTAGGGTATAGCTTCAGGAAAAGCACGGTGCTAAGTAATAAATTAGAGAAAGGCAAGAGTTTTGAAAATCTTCCCCAGCCTGGGTTTATTTTTTGGTGGTAAAATGGAAGGAAAGAAGAGGGCACCACTGTGATTTATGGGCACTCTTCCCTTCTGAGGTTTGCTGGCTGCATCTTTGTGCTGCACTTGACATTTATGATGTAAGGTATTCATATCTCGGAAGAGGAGCTGTTGTGCTATGTTGTGATAATTATTCAGACCTGCTCGACAGTGAACTGGTGAGCAGCACTCGTACGTCAGATCCCATCTATGCATTAAGTCCTTCACCTAAAACAGGTGCGAATTACGAGGCACCGTGGGCTTTAGCTGAAGCAAGTTCACAGAATGTCTATGGGATGTACGAGTAAATCAGTCCTGATGAGGTTGCTGAGAAGCAAAGCAGTACCTGCCTGATAAATAGAATGCCCAGGAAGCCTTTGAATCAAGATGTGCCAGGGACACACAAATAGAAAGAGAGAAAATGCCCATCTAAGAACTAACTTTTTCTCAGTCTAAAAAGGAAAAACACTTGGCTCTTCTTCCAAGTCTTCAGGTGTCAGATGTGCCTTATTTCCAGTAGCTATTTGTAATATTAATCATCTTAATAGTATCAAACAGACTGGGTTTTTACACTTGATAAATTTTTGATGTTGGACCTTTGAAAAATGCAGTGGAGTGATCTTTTTTCCTCTCAGAGTTTCTCCCCAGAAGCCAGTGTTAATTTGCAGATGCCAACACATGACTAATGATTTTATTTCAGAAGATTAATACACATTAAATGAACATGGGACAGAGGACTCTTAGATTCTGAGCTGTGTGAGTCTGATAGACAGGCTCACTGTAGTCTCCTCACAGGGATGGGGTTGGCTGTTAATTGGGCAGTCAGTCAGTCTGGTAAAACAGTGGACCCTGAAGGTCTGCTCCTTCTTCCTTGCCAAAGAACACCAACTTCGTTAAAAGAGAACTGTGCTCAGCCCCAGCTGATAAGCTGTGATTGGCTGTCAGTAATGGTCAGCTAAAGTCTCTTGCCTGTGATTGGTTTAGAAGGGAAAAAGTAACAGCTCTGATTCAAGCAATGTAGGAGTAGGGAGGGAACTGGGAAGGCTGGAGAGGGAACAATGGACTCTGAAAAGGAAAAGCAGCAAACCATGTGGGAATGACTCCTTTCGGTTTCTGCTAATTTATTCCCTGATGTTGGAGATGGTAGTGTAAAATGGCACCAGCAACCAGTGGATGTGTTAGCAGCCAAGGGAGACCATAAGCAGCGCTTGCACAGCTCGGCAGAGAGATGGGAAGAATCCAGGCTCTCAGCAACGCCACCAACCCACCAGTTTATCCTGTTGTATTTTTGTTGAGAGTGGACGGCAACATCGCCAAGACCGCCGGTTTCTTAGTTATAGTGTTTGTTGAAGAATTTTCTTAAAGCTACTATTTTAATGGCTTCTCCCTTCAGTTGTTTGTTTTTCCATGGTTTCAGTGACCCACAGTCAACTGTGGGGTGAAAATATCATAGTGAAAACTTCCAGAATCAAATATAAAGTGAACCCCCCCAGAAGCAATTCCTAAGTTTTAAATTTCATGCCATTCTGAGTAGGTTATGAAATCCGATGACATACTTAGGATGTGACTCATACCTCTGCCCCACATATTTCATGGAAATTATCATTCAACATGTGCCTTTCAGTCCAATTTCTAGATGGCGTTTTAAAATTTTTATCCATGCTGTTCCCTACTGCAGTATATACCAGTACTCCATTTATGTGTATGGACCGATAATATTTCATATTCATTTTCATTGTGTATATACACTACATGCTTCAATACTCTTTAAAAGATATTAAAATTATGTGTATTTATGTATCTGTATGTGAGTACGTATTTGTGTGAGTACAGTGCCCTCAGAGGCCAGAAGTGATCTCTGACTCCTCTGGAGGTAGGGTAACAGGTAGTTGAGAGCTGCCTGACATGGATACTGGAAATTGCATCATTTGCAAGAGCAGTACACAGGTGACCACTGAGTAATCTCTCCAGCTCCAAAATATTTAAATAAAACAAGAAGAATGTGTGGGGAGATGGAACCTGAGCCATGGTGCCTGTGTGGAGATCACATGGTCTGTTCCACTCTATGGGCTCTGGGGATTGAACTCAGGTCTTCAGGCAGCCATCACCCATACCAGCTGAACTACCTCCGCGACCCCAACACACACTTTCCTGAGACAAGCTATGTAGCTCATGTTGGGCTTGAACTCAAGATCCCTCTGTTTCAGCCTCTCAAGGGCTGGGACTGCAAGGTGTGTGTCATCATACCCAGCTGTAAACTACTGTGCATTTTTTTCTAATCCCCTTCAACACTGATGTTAGGTGGATCTAGGATTATGGAGATTCTCTTTGATTTTAATTTTTCTTTCACATTTTTTATTTCTTTTTGTTTATTTTGGTAGATTTTCTTGATTAGTCTTTAGACCCCCTTTGTCATCACAGACAAAAGGTTTTTTCATTCTTTCTCTTTTTTAGCAGCTACCCTTTTTGTCTCTAGTAACTCTTTCCCGTGTTTAGGTGGTTCTTTTTAAGAAATAATAATAATCCTGTTTCATTTTATTTTGCTTTCTTGTCATTTAGTTCACATTTAATAAGCACCTCTTTAGATCTCCTAGACTGATGTAAGATGTAAGATGTCTCCAAATGTCCTGCCAAGGAGATGATGGGTGTCTCCTCATGTAAACACATCCATTGTGTTCTGAATTAAGTACAACCATGTTCTTAGTGAATGCCTGACCCGGTGTGTCCAAGATCTGTGTCAGGACTATTCCTGGCTCTGAGTCAGCCAGATTAGCGTGGTGTCTCTGCTGGGGTGGAGTCAGTCTATTGATACCCTGCTCTCCAAAACAGACTGTTGGATGCCGTACAACAGGACAGATGAGAACCTCCGTGAACTTTAATTTCATGGCTTCTTTAAGAAGTTTGGGTCCTCTGAATTTACAGCAAGGTTTGTCTTGCTGAGGCATTTAGATGGATAGTTTTCGATAAACACATCCAGGCATATTCTAACCACCATAATCAAGACAGAACAGTTTCATCAACCCCCAAACTTTCTTGATTCCTATCATCTCCCAGCTTGGCTATTGATTTCCTCAAATGTTTAGCATCAATTCTCAAGAGTATTATTGGAGTATCCGCCCCAACCTGTATCCCCACCCCTGCTGCTACAGCCTGTCATGCGTGTTTCTTGAGAGAGATGATGTGAGCTATGTGGGTGGGACTGATATGCTTTAGGACTCTGGGTGTGGAGTAGGAGGCAGCTTGTTTGGTAGGTCAAATTCCACAGTCTCTAATTGCTTTGATGCAAGGGGTTAGGAATGCAGTGGGAGGGACTACCTGGACCAGGTAAAAGTATCTCTCGATTAATGAAGTTGAGCGCTGCTCCTCATCCTGTTATTTCTGCCTTGTTTTCTGTCTTCTACAAATGTAGGGTCTTATGACACTCTCCCAAGGTAAAGACATGGCTCTGTAGGTTTACAAATGTGGGCCATTGCTCTGAGTTAGCCAATAATCCACCCTATCTTTTTTGCCAAGATATTCATCAAGGTAGTCCTCACTCGTGGCTTTCTTCCTGCCCATGATGCTTTGCTGCCTTATTTCTTTACTGACAACACTGTATGACTTGGTGTGTTACCCAGAAGCCTAAGACTTCACATCCAGTTCATAAGCGGATAGTCACATTACTTGTTATTGGCTCAGATAAAACATTTCTTCAGGAAGATGTGTGTATGGTACCTGTGAGCAAGCCCCATGACTCATGCCTCTCATGGCACGCACTTAGACTCTACTACTCAAGTTACTTAGCCCTTTTAAACTTCAGAGTAAAATTAAGTTCTCAGTAAAAGAAAATCAAACTCCTACAAGGAGTTTTGGGAAGTGTCTCAAAAACACTTGGTGATGGCTTACAGAAGTTCAGTGAAATTTAGGGTGTTCTGTAAAAATGGCTTCCCTCAGCAACTTCACGTAACATTTGTGACACAGTTGGAAACTACAGTTTAATTTTTGCCAAGGTGGAACCTGGAGCAAGGCAACTTGATGTGGTAATAGATCAATTCAAGAGGAGTCAGGCATCCTCAGACCTACTAAGTTGGTGAACCGAGTCACTGTCCTGGCTGGACGCACCTTTGCGCTGCCCTGCTGTTGGTATGCTCTTTGGATCCTGCCCTTTGGTGGACAGCAGGGTGTTTACAGATTTACTATTCAAATAAGTGCTTGAACATGCCACCTCTCATGAGATCTTTTCACATCATTTCCTGTCAGAAATCTGAAGAGAAGGTGGACAGACCTGGTGTCCAGTAGGTTGGATCCTTGAGGCATGGCCCCACGTTTTTCTCTAAAGATAAGGAGTACCACAGATCAATAGGGGGCCTAGGGCCTGTCATTTAAGCCTTTTTCACATCACATCACATCACATCTCTCTCTCTCTCTCTCTCTCTCTCTCTCTCTCTCTCTCTCTCACACACACACACACACACACACACTCTCATCCAGTGGATATTTCAGAGATTAAAGGTGTCAGATCTCATGCCCCCTCTGAGTGAGGTATCCTCACCACAGCAGCGGTACTCAGTTACAGGCGTCTACCAACAGGATGCTTAGGGCAATTTCTTCAGTTTTCCTTTTAATATAAAGCCTGCTTGATTCTACTTGTTCCTTCTCTTAAAGTTTGTCTGTGACCTTAAAAATGGATAAAACTGGCTGAGTGTGATAACACGAGCCTCCAGTAGAGACAGGGGCAGGGGCAGAGACACACAGTTCTCTGTGAGATTCAGGCCAGCCTTACATAGCGAGGTCCTATCTAAATATCAAAAAAAAAAAAATCTATAGTCGAGAAAGATGGAGGATTGAAGACAGTTTGTGTTTGTTTGTTTTGTTTGATTGTTTTGGTTTGATTTGTATATATATATATATATATATATATATATATATATATATATATATATATATATATATATATATATATATTTCTTTTGTCGGGAGGAATTGCAAGGGTGAGGCGAGCACATGCAGGGACTGGGAGGTGAGCAGAATTAGGGTGTATGATGAGAATTTCCAAAGATTCAATAAAGAAGTTATGTTAAATAAGATTTTAAAAATCTAACATGGATATAAAATATATAATGGCTCACCTTGATGCAATAATGTACGTATTTGTATTGTTCTTCACTGAAAGTTTCATGTCTGTATATATTGTATTTGGAACATAACAAGTCCCAGCTCATCCCAGGATCCTTCTTCTGTATCCCTCACAAGTTCATGTCTTCCCTTCGTCTGCTGAGTCTAATTAGTGCCATCTGTAGAAACATTACCTTTTGGATGCAGCTCCTTAAAAGAGGAGAGTTTATTTAAATACAAACAAACACCCATTTCTCATTGCAAACTGTAGGTTGCTGATAAGACACCTTCCATATTTGGTCTCCCCCCCCCCTTCCCTTCCTTAAAAATTCAAATAGGGGTGGGCAGATGTGGTGTATGCCGGTGATCCCAAAGCTAGGGGGCTAAAGGCAGGAGGGTGGCAAGTTCAAGGCCAGCCGAAACTTCTTGTGAGACTCTTTCAAAGAAAGAAAGATAAAGAAGTGAATAATAAATAATTCAAGGGGACCAGAGAGGTTCTGACACAGTCTGAATTGCAAAGAGAGATTTCTGGTTGGCAAAATTCTCTCGTGTGTGTGGACAATTGTCTCTTCCCCAGTGCTGGCACAACAACTCTGTCCCTAGAAAGGAGAGATAATGGCTCTCAAGCCTCTTGGAAAAGACTAGACTTAGCTGGTTGGTGCTGGGAGAGTATCCAGGCCCTCACAATCCCACCATCCTTAATTTTTATATGCCTTTTATGGGATCTCTCTCTGTTTTCCCCTCCTCTAGAGCACTCAGGCGTGCTTCAGAAGCAAACAGGGTCGTGATGCAGCTGAGGTAGTGAGATACTTGACCTCCATCTTACTGATGGTTGGATTTATAGAGAACTTCCGTGTTTGGGTTATCTCTTCTCACGCTCACACTGGAGTTTAACACAGCTCTGTCATTAATGTCAGTATTGAAATAGGCTGCCAAAACCCTTTACTGGTTCAGTTTTCTCACCTTTTATAGGCGTAAAAGCCCTAATGTCCCCCCTCTTTACATGAAGTGTGAGACAAGCTAGCATATATGTATATACATACATATACATACATATATATATATATTAAATTGGAAATCACAAAACTCTCTGCAATTATAAGATGAGGTCATCATAGCTTCCCTTACCCTGGCTCAAGTTCCACAGCTGGCCCTGCCCACAGAAACCAGCTGCTCTTGTTTCTTCTAGGAGTCATGATGGCACCTTGGATACCCATGAACTGGTCTCTGCACTGGGCATTGCTGGCTACTCCTCAGTGATTCCTCCCTGCCCTAGGTGATGCTTGGAAACCATCCAGCAGCCACCCTCTCAAGAATTAGGTTCTGCTGGCATGGCCAGCCTTGTGATTGCACACTAAGTTGCCTCATTCGATCAGGGCCTCAAAGGGTTAGGTCAACACTGGGCTGACAGGGAGAAGAGTCCAAAGCTGCTACTATAACATCCAGGGAGGTGCCCAATGAGTTTGTAAATAAGATGAAAGGGTATGACTTGCAGGTGGAGAGCTGTGGAACTGGGTATAGGGATAGGGTGCCCTACTCAGGTCAAGAGAACTTGAGGCTGCTAGAGGCCGAGTATTAAGGCAGCCACATGTGGGCCAGGAAGAAGTAAGCAATGCATAAAGGTGGTCCGTGAACTGTACGGCACTTATGTCTTCCCAAGTCACTTCCTTGCCTACTGAGACTGGTTGTTATATTTCTCCCATTGTGTCTCTGCCCTTTTGTCTTTGTCCCAGAGGAGTGCATGAGTCTAAGGCAGGGTACCGCGACCTGCACTGCCCTCTAGCTGCCAAAGTAGAAACTTCGGCAACAACCCAGTACTGATCGGGAATAGCAGATATACCTTTCAAAATTTGCAGTTTTGTTATTTGAGGGGGTTCAAACAGAGGTCAGTGAGTTAAACGAAGAGATATGCATAAATGAAGGTGAACCATTCCCAATTTTTTGGTTTCTTAATAGATGCCGTAGGCAGAAAACGAATCTATACTGTTTCTTGTTCTTCTCATTTCCAAAGTGTCAGGCAACCCGGTCAGCAGCAGCAAAAGGGGGAGGAAATCCTATTCCTCCCCTATGGCAGCCCAAAGCATTCCTTCCCATATTCTTCTAAAACTCCAGTTCTCTATGTTGGTATTCTCCTGTTCGCAGGTTCACCCACCAGGGAGCTGATGGAGCCGGAAGGCAAGGTGAATAAATCATAGCTGGGCTCCAAGGTTGAAACCTAAGTACTGATGCCTTTCTGTCCCTAGGCTTGAAGTTGGCTGCAGTGTGTGTGCATGTGTGCACATGCGTGTGCATGTGCGTGCGTGTGTGTGTGTGTGTGTGTGTGTGTATGTATGTGTGCGTGTGTGCACGTACAACTACTATGACAACAGAGAGAGAAATATCTCTCAGAGACTTGTTTTGTTTCTTTTGAGAAAAGGAAGAAGCCGTTGAGCGAAGATACTTACAGAGCATTGGAGGCTGTGGAGATGAGCGGTGGAAAGAAGTTTCTGTGAGAGTGTGAGGTCATGACTTCAGATTTCCAGAGCCCACGGAAGGGAAGCCAGACTGGATAACATGTCTGCAGTCCCGACACTCCTAAACTGAGATGGGAGCCGCCAAGTCAGGAGCCCCACCAGAAGCTCGTGGTCCATCTAGCTTGCTTTTCACTGAACAATAGACCTGTCTCAAACAAGGTAGAAGAGGAAAGAACAACACCTGAACTTGTCTTCTGGCCTCTACACACACACACACACACACACACACACACACACACACACACACACACACACACACACACACATACACACACACACACCATAGTCACACACAGAAGATGCATGTGCACACAGATTTTTTTAAAAAAAATAAGAAAAATTACAAAGTGAAGTAAATAATCATAGAGGGGAAATAATATTGAACTGGTCAGGGGGAAAGTGTGTGGTAAACCAAGCCCTGTTACATTCTAGGGACTTCACATAGTTACATGGCTCTCTTTCCCAGCAACCCAACAAGGCATGTCTCTTTCATTCTTTCTGAAGATGGGGTAACAGTTGCCAAGTCAAATGGCTTGTGAAGTTGAGATTTAAATCTTAGCCTCTGTTCTTCCAAAGCTTGTGTTTTCCTCCAGTAGAAAGCAAGAAAACCAAGCATTTCCTGAGACATGTCTGTGGATGATTTTACTCCTTAATGACCGATATGGGACAATCCAGGGCATTCTTAATGATGCCACCCCATGGAAGATGGTCCAGGGTATAGGAAAGTGGGCTGAGCAAGTCATGGGAGCAAGCCAGTAAGCAGCATCCTTCCAAGGTTTCTGCTGTAAGCCTTGATGTTCCTTCATGACGAACTGCAATCTGTAATCTGAAACAGACTCTTTCTACGGAAAGTTGCTTATGCTCAGTGTTTTATCACAGTAATGGAAACCAACCAAGGACACTAACATAGGACAGATTTGTAAGATCTGTAAGTTCAATTTCAAAGAACTGAGCAGCCCTACCTCTTCTGTCTTTTATAGTGAGAATATTTTCTCAATGATATTCCTAACTCAATGCTACACACAATATTAAGTAACCTTCATTAAATAAAACTGTCTCATAGGGCTGCTAAACATACATCAAATGGATCCCATGCTCTTAGACTAAAGTCTGAAGCAGGTCCTCCATGAGTGAACCGTCTTCTAATAACCTCACTGGAATCCTGTTTTCTTGCTGGTCCCTGCTCTTGCCACACTGGCCTCCTCTTTTGGACCAAAGATGTAGTGAGGATGAGATGCCACAAATGTTCGTCCCTGGAATCTACCGCACACTTTCCCATTTGTCTTGTTTCTGTTTGCCCATACTTCCAGACCCCCCTCAGCGATGACCATCATGTTACCCCATGTGCTTCTTTTATAGTTTCCCTCCCTCTCCCCTTCTTTTTTTTTTTCCCCCTTGGTTTTTCCAGACAGGGTTTCTTTGTGTAACAGCCGTGGTGATCCTATAACCCACTGTGTAGACCTCAAACTCACAGAGATCAGCCTGCTCCTGCTGTGCAGGGTTGGGATTAGCATGCCCAACTTAAGCTTGCAATTCTTAATAATCTGTGTTGATCCTTGCTTTCCTCCTGTATGGAAATGTAAATACTTTGTAGCGTGATTCTACTGTCTTTTCCATTATTGCTTTCTAAGGCTTAGGTTAATGACTGGCATGTAGCAAGCACAAAAAAAAAATAGTGCTAAATAAATAAATAGATGACCCATTTATCTCAGGATTCCAGTGTACCTCAATAGCCCACTGTAGCATGCATGCTATACTTGGAAGAACGGAAATCGAAATGTTCACCACCAAGACTTGGACAGTCAGCAGAATGAGGGACAGAGAGACAGACAGCGGGCTGAGAAGTGTGGGGCAGAGATCAGGGATCTGTCTCTGCCCAAAGCCAAGATCCCCAGGGACCGTTTTAGGATTTGCCTACAAACATTTGTGATGGGGTCTTATTCCTACACATGGCAGGAAATTCCAAATCATCAGGAAACATTACAAGGTAAAAGAGAGAAGGAGCCTTTGGACAAGGGTCCTGCGACTCAGCACTTTTCATGGATTTAAAAAAGTGTTACAATTACAGTCTCTACTATGTTTGCTTTGAAAATAAAAGTCTTAGCTATTTTCAATGTGGAAATTATTAAACCACAATTTAAGTTTTTCTTGTCGTTTTTTGCTTATACTTGTACTATTTTCACCCTAATCTACACAGTAGGTTTTATATTTATGTGAGCTATCTCTCTAGCCCTCATAGTAGATTTTAAAACATCTCTCGGATGCACTGTTCTCTCTTTTTGCTAAAATTTCCTGTAAACAGTTTAATGGAAAAATTTAAATGGTGGTAATTAACATGGAAAAATATTAATTGAAAATTTGCTGTATTCAAACATTCGAGCCTTTAGAACGTTTAACATCAGACATGGGCTTTTAGAACCTAGAGGTCAGGTCCCAAGTTTTGTGCATGTTTTGCTCTGGGATCCAGAACATAGCAGTTTCTCACAGAATGTTTGCTGGAGAAATGTCCAAGCCTGTGTTGCTACACTGGGGACTCTGGAAACAGCTTGTTATTTTCAAGGTGTATTGGAAGTTGTTCAGAGAAAAATGAAAGGCCTAGATAGATAGTGGAGGAGCAGATAAGAGCTAAGAACAGGAAGCTCTCCAGAGTAAGTGGTTTATGAGGAATGTTCCTGGGCTGGCTTATTCTGTCTGCTTGACAAGACCTAGAGTCATCTAGGAAGAGAACCACAGTTGAGAAAATGCCCCTACCAGATTGGTCTGTAGTCTAGGCTCTTGGCCATTTCAATGATTAACACCCAGACCGTTGTGAGTGATGCCACCCCTGGCATGCAGTCATGGACTGTATATAAAAGCATGCTGGATGAGGAAGTAAGTGGCATCCCTCCATGGTTCCCACCTCTGCTCCAGTTTGAATTCCTTCCCAAATTCTCTCACTGATGGGCATAGAACCAATGAACTCTTCCCTCTCCAAGTTGTTTTTGGCTGTGTTGCTTATTACAGGACTGAAACCAAGTACGGGAGGCACCGGGAGGTTTTGCAAAGAGAAAGAATTCGCAAACAGAAGACAAACACTGATTGCTGGATTCTTTTTGACAAAGGGCGGGAAATTCAAAGAGACCAAGGCAGAAGAGCATAGTGATCATTGCTCCAGCTGGAAAGAGGCCAAATACCTGAAGCATCGGATTCAGAAGACTGCTGTTGAGGCCCTGAATCTCAGAAGGCTTGCAAGACATGGCTGTGTGCCTTTGCCTGGTTTGCTTCTTAGCTGTTTGGGGGCCACAGAGTCTTCCTTCACAGTTAGAGCTCTGTTGCTGAGGACACTGCAATCAGGCCCTTCAGAAATGGTGTCTTCTATCCCAGAGACTGAAAGGAGGAGACACAAACTGCTGGTGTCTGTAGGAGCCAAACTTCTCCATTTGCTGGGAGAGCAGCACCAGGCCTCCATCTAAAGGGGAATAAGGAAAAAGCTGAGGTGAAAAGTTAGGTTATGATTCTGACTTCTACTTGGCAGTACTAGGGTTGATGCCAAGCACTGATGTCCCATTCCTTTTTTTCCATTCCTACTCACTAGCTCTTACGCTCTTGGGACTGCATGACATGTTGCTCTACCTTCAGCATGAAGCTTCTAGAAAGGGTGACTGGTAAGGGCAAATAATCCCCTTCTGTGGGATTCCAAGATCTGTCACCAGCAAGATCTGTGTCACATGGTCATTCATAGGAGCAAAGGGGTCTGGGAAAATGTATTTCTAGGTGGACACATGTCTAGTATGGGAGAAATTAAGGTTCTGTCAGCAAAGAGGGGGAAATAGACATCAGACAGGCAAGTAGTCAATATTCTGCCATATTCTGTCCCATTTTGCTATTTTATCCAATATAATGTGAATTTGAAGAGCACAAACCAAGTTTGGGCAACAAGTACATCTATAAGCCTGTCTTCACACATTCACCAAGAGGTTCTGTGATTTGTGTTGGTGGCTTTAGTATGTGTGTTACAGCTGCACTCCACCAGAGTAGGTCATTCTGGTTTTACTGCATTCTTGGTTGATGCCATATATGTAACTATCATACAGCTGCCTCCAACTCTTCTTTTTTTTCTTTGAGAAAGGGACTCTATCTCTGTGGACAAGGCTGGCCTCAAACTTACAGAGATCTGCCTGCCTCTGCCTGCAGATAAAGATGTGCTCCTCCACACCCAGCCAACAGGCCCCTCTTGTTGCTGGTTGGTTCTCCCTCCCTCCCTCCCTCCCTCCCTCCCTCCCTCCCTCCCTCCCTCCCTCCCTCCCTCCCTCCCTCCCCTCCTTCCCTCCCTCCCTCCCTCCCTCCTTCCCTCCCTTCCTTCCCTCCCTCCCTCCTTCCTTCCCTTCCTTTCTTTTTTCTCCTCCTTCTCCTTTTTATGATTTTTTTTTTGTTATAATTTCTCTGTGTAGCTCTTGATGCCCTGGAACTTGCTCTGTAGATCAGGCTGGTCTCAAACTGGGAGGCTCACCTGCCTCTGCCACCCAAGTGCTGGGCATTAAAGGCACGTGCCGTCATGCTCAGCTCACAGCCATTCTTTATTATGTATTTTTTCAGTCTTTTTTCTTCTCTAGTTAAAAATAATTATTATGTTTACCTTGCAATTTTTATTTTTGTGAGCATGTTTATAACTGCATGGTGGTACAGGGTACCCCATGTGCCGTAGTGTGCTTGAAGGTGTCAGAGGAGAACTTCTGGGAGTCCATTTTCTCCCTGTGGACCTTGGGGTTTGAACTCAGGTCGCCAGGTTTGCTGCAAGCATCTTTAACCATGGAGCCATCTTGGTGGCATGCTTTCCATTTTGACTTCTGATGAAGACTACCATCTCATTAGTAGCGAGTAGTTCAACAATCACTTACTTCTGACTCTCAGATCCTTATCTGGGTTAGTTCCCACTCATGACTGTGTAATTGTACATCTCCAACTTCATTCAGAACAAAGAATTTCACTGGTACCTTAATTAAGCATGTTCAAAAGTGAATTTAATATCTAAACTGTTACCCTATGTGTTGGCTTCTCTTCAAACACATATGCCAGGTCAGTAACCTAGAAGTTATAAATATTCTCAAATGTGTTTTCTTCTATAGCCCTTTGCAGTTTCTTGGGTTCACCTGTGATTTTCATTTTTAACTAAGTTGCTGCCTCATGAGTATCTTCAATAACTGCATATGATCTAGGATCACCAGCTCTTTGAGTTAATTTTAAATGATTATGTTTCCATTTGTGTGATGTGGTAGTTTGAATGTAATTAACTCCCATGAACTCATTGGGACGGCACTATTAGGAGGTATGATTCTGTTGGAATAGGTGTGGCTTTGTTGGAAGAAGTTTGTCCTTGTGGGGGCAGGCTTCGAGATCTCCTATGCTCAATATACACCCAGTGTCTCAGTTCACTTCTTGTTTCCTGTCTATCAAGATGTAGAATTCTCATCTCTGTCTCCAGCACATGTCTGCAGGCATGCTGCCGTGTCCCACCATAATGATGAACTGAACCTTCAAAACTGTAAGCCACCCAATTAAATGTTTCTTTATAAGAACTACTGTGGTCACGGTGTCTCTTCCCAGCAATAGAAAACCTATCTAAGGTGGATGACATTTGAAAAAAATATAAGCAATATTGCTTCCTCGAGTGACTACCTGACTACTGTAGAATTGAGTTCTAGAAATTGATCTCAGTGCCTATACATGCTTGTGTTTTCATGGTACCATTGCTATAATATTAATAGCTCACAAAAAGAAGCAGAAGAATTTCACAGCCTCGAATGAGGCATTTGAGATAAAATTCAATGAAGTCACTGTTGCTTGTCACATTAAGAAAAGTTTCATCTGAATGCCAACATGTCTTGTGGTCTAGGTGGTCTAAGTTGTGGAACTGGAAAGAACTGGTACTGTCACAATCAGTTCAAGGCCAAGAGGGGAAATTCATTTTTATATAAACCTTACATTGATTTTAGCACCATTAATCTGAATGCTATTTTTCTGTTAGCTTAAATTTAATATTTATATGGTCTATTGTTAAAACTATAAGCTACCTCTGCCTCGTTGTACAGGTTGTATATAGTTAGAGAATAAGGACCCTGGGAGATGGAACAATTAGTAATGTACATGCAAGTGTAAAGACCCGAGTCTGGATCACTAGCACCCGTTTGAAACCCAGACGTGATGGAATGCCTCTATAATCTCTGTGAAAGAACATGTGTGTCTCCCTAGAACTCCCTGGCTGACCAGCCTCATCGAGTCAATGAGCTTAGTGCTCAGTGAGACCTTGTCTCAAAATTAAAAAAAAAAAAAAGATGGGAAAGCAACTGAGGAGCACATTCCGTCTCCACATGCACATATCTGTATTAGCATGCACACAAACACACACACACACACACAAACACACAGGAGTACATGCACACCATGCATGCACACACAAATTTAAAAAAAGAATATGTGAAGAAAAACATCTAAGTGGCACTTTAGGCCCATTAGGGTTTTTCACTTTGAAGAAGTTTTGTGAGATTTGAAACATCTCATTGTTAAGATCACTGTTTACTACTCATAAAATATTAGTATTGGTTGTCTAATTTTTAAGACGCAATTCATAAGCAGGGGACAGACAGTGCTTATGGAACAGTGCTTGTCTTCTATGCTTGATGCCCCTAGTTAGATCCTCCGCCCTGCCTAGGAAAAGGGTCAAATTGCTGTGCCTGAGTAGTTTTTATTAGAAAGGATGTAAATGGCTTGTGCAAGCATGTTGGAGCATGTTAGCATTTTTGCATATTTGATTTTTTCAACTATGTGGTGTATATACATGCATTCGTGTGTGTGTGTGTGTGTGTGTGTGTGTGTGTGTGTGTGTGTGTGTGTGTGTGTACGCGCGCGCGCGTGCATATTGAGGTCTAAGTTTGGTGACAGGAGTCTTCCTTGATTAGACTCTGCCTTATGCAGTGAGGTCGGTTCTCTTGGTTGAACCCAGTGCTCACTAATGCAGATAGTCTATCTAACTGACTTTCTCTGGAGATTAGCTCTCCATTTCCTGTGTTCTGGCACTGAAGGCAGTCCACTACATCCACCGGCACTTACGTGGGTCCTGGGAATCTGAACTGTTTCTTAAATTTGATAATTAATCCAGCAAGTGCTTTCATTATTGACCATTATGAGCCCATGCATAGCATAGTCCTAAGAAAATGCACACTTGAAATGGTATTGTTTTTGTAGTATCCTCTTTCATGTGTGTGGTATGTGCTTGCCATATGTGTATGTGTTTCCCTGGATATGGGAGCACACATGTTGATATCTGGAATATTCCTCCATTGCTTTCCTACCATATGCATTCATTCATCTCAAACCCAGAGCTCACTGATACAACTAGTCTTGTTAGCCATTTTGTTTGGGCAGCTGTCTCTGGCTTCTGAAGAGAGAGTTCTAGAAGACCTACTATGTCCACCTGGCTTTTACACAGGTTCTGGAGACTGGATCTCTTTTCCTCTTGCCTGCAAGGAAAGCACTTTAATGGCCAGGCCATCTTTCCAGTTTTCTAGAGTCTTATATCCACCACCACTACCACCACCATCATCATCATCATCATCATCTCAGCACTGAGAGCCTGTCAAGTGTCAGGCATTGCACATATCTGCTCAGTATTCATTCCAACCATGAGCTCCATGATTATCCTTATTACAGATGGGAAGCACCTACAGAGAAGTTAACAGACTCACCCAGACTTACAAGTAGCAAGCAGCAGGACCATGATGAATTCCCTGGTTCCCAAGGCCATGCAGCTCACCCCTAGGCTGTACTTCCTGGCAGAATTCTAATTCCTAAGTGTGCCAATTTCCCTTACTTTTTTTTTTTTTGCAGAATATGCATTCTCTATCAGGGTTGGATTTATGATCTGTAACCCTTCTCCTGAATAAAACCAGTAAAGCTTTGTCTATATAAATGACCTATGTAAATGTCTCTTGGCATGACCATGGCTGGTGAGGAAATAGAAATTGCATTTTGGTGTCCTTGTCTGCTTTTCTCAGTAATGGATTATGTCTACAGGATATGAATTCAATCAGCTGATAAAGTGCAAGAATCATAATTAATGATTATACAACTGACATCATATGGCTGCTGGTGTGACACACAGAGAAGGACACAGCATCACCTATGGGATAGTGCTGCCAAAAGGGTTCACCTGAATTTAATCATGAGGGAACAATCAGACACACATTTATTAAAGGACATTCTGCAAAGTGACTGTCTGGGCTCTTCAAAGGTATCAATGTCACCAAAGACAAAGAGGCTGGTGAACCCTCTAAGATTGATAGAGACCAAGGAGACAGTGTAACAGAAAGCAATTCATCTCTGCTTTGATCCCAAATCAGGTGTAAAATAGCTATACAGGACACTTTGGGGACAAATAGAAAATTTTGAATGCAGACTGTTGGTTGATGTTAAAGTAATGGTTTTATGAACAAACATCTTTTCATTTTGGAGACATGATAAAAAATAATCCATATATTTGATATATAATTCTAAACAACACCAAGTTAAGCAAATAGCAATAATTAACAAATCTAGATAAATGGTAAATGAACAATGAATGTGTCATTCTAACTTTTCTTAAGGCCTGGGATGTTCATATTTTAAAAAAATGAAAATTAAAAATGGTTGGGATATAGACCAGCAGGGTATCTACTTAGGGTAAAGCCTCTACATGGATTTCTGTGCATCAGATGCTCTGGGATATCCCTCTGGGGTTTGTAGCTCCCTGTGACTGAATTAACACTTCCATTTTCACTAGGTTGCTAATACCTGAAGGATACATTTCCACTCATTCCTGTGTGCACAGTGGGTCTTTGAAATTGATGTATTTCACACATTTTCACTAATAGGTCACTAATGTTCTTCATTGAAATATTTAGAATTTTTGTCTTCACTGTATCGCTGTCTAAAAGGATCAGAGATGATCGCTTGGAGTTTAATCTCCATTCTTAAAGTGATGTAATTCTTTCTCACAATGTAGAACCATGATTCCATATTGCTCCTTGAAAAACCAGTGAAGTCACTCAGCTCCTGTTCGCCTTCATTATTGATACGACTTCATGCAAAGTGATGTGGCCATTCATAGCATTCTGTCAGCCCCAGTTAGGAAATATTGTTTTCTAAAATTAAAATTGTGAATCAACTTGCAGGAGGATGTTGTCAAATAAACAAAGAATTGTCACTTATATTACACTGCCAATTTTTTGATAAACTTAATTTTTCTAAATGCATTTAGCTTTAATGAAGAGTAATACAATTTAATAAGAACGTGAAATGGATTCATTTATCTTCTTGATCCTGGCATTGGGCAGACGGCTTCCACTTACTGCTTCAAGATGCAGAAGTTTTATTTTTGTCTCCTCAGTTTTGTCTTTTCTTTGTGTGTGTGTGTGTGTGTGTGAGTGAATGTGTGTGTCTGTATGAGTGTGTGTGTGTGACTACATGTACACGTGTGTATGTGTGTGTGAGTGTGTGAAAGTGTGTGTATAAACGTGTGTGAGTATGTGTGTGAAAGTGTGTGTGTGTGAGTATGTGAGTGTGTGTATGAGTGTGAGTGTGTGAGCATGTGTGTATATGTGCGTGAGGGAGTGTATGTGTAGGAGTGTGTGTGAGTGAGTGAGCATGTGTATGAGTGTGTATGTGTATGTGAGAGAGTGTGTGTATGAGTGTGTGAGCATGTGTGTGAGTACGGGTGTGTGTGTATGTATGTATGAGTGTGTGTATGTGAGTGTGTGAGTATGTGAGTATGTATGTGTGTGAGTGTGAGTGTGAGTGTGTGTGTGTGTGTGTGTGTGTGTGTGTGTGTGTATAGGTGGCAAGGAGAGTCATCTACACCTACATGCTTAATTAAGTCACTCATCAAACCAGAGTCTTTGTTGAAGGAAGTTTATGAGATTTGTTTCTTGTTCTTGAGGCAGTGATATTTATATAAATATAATAAAACTGGCAATTATTAATATATTAGCCACGGTTATCTCATTGGTTAGTGACATAAAACCAAATTCAAAATGAATTAAGCAGAAAAGAGGAGTTTTCTGATACAAACAATGAGGGAAGCTGACTGTGCTTAGGGATCCGGGGCTCAGGTGACCTGGATAGCTTCATTTCCTGAGTGGAATCAATCTCGGGTAAATTCTCTCATTGGAGGTGACTAGGAAATGTTCATTGAGACACACACAAAGTCATCCGCAGACACGGGGTGATTTTTGTATACTTTCAAATGGGCAAGGGCTCCTGGCTGACCCTGAACTCAGAATCAGATTGTGCCTCTGTTTCATTTTGGCGATTCAATCAGTTTGCTTTTATGGGGGATTTGATTTGGTTTTGTCTGCACTTAAGGGGAAGTTTTGTCTCAAGGCCCCTGGGAAGGAGCAGATCGAAGTGAGTACTCAGTTAATGTTATGTCTTTGAAGTGGCTCCAAGATTCAATTTTTTTGAATGCCTATGGAAACTAGGGTGAGAAGGGGTGAAATAGTTTTTTATGAAGAACTTTATAAATTATGAAGGGAATTTAGCATGCTTTGGTTATGTTAGTGTGTGAAAACACTGAAATTCCAGAAGTCTATTGGTACATTTCAGGTCTGGAACACTGTATGGAGCTACTATGGTCCCTGGGGCTCAGAGAGAGAGCGAACAACAGAAGCAGTGCACCAAAGTCTCCATTAATTATCATCTATTGCCCCCCCCCCCCCCCGTTTCTACAAATGAGCATGCAGACCACAGGGTGATGCCATCACGTCTTCCCTAATTCCTTCTTTACCATAATTTTCCTTTCAGGATTTCATTAAACCTGGAGGTTTCACTTCAGCTAGGGTGGCTGGCCCGTAAGCCTCAAGGATTTGCCCTCCAGCACCAACAAGCTTAGTTTTTAACGGAAATACTAGGGATTCTAACTCAAGAAAAATTCCATCTCATGCCCTTAGTGTGTTTGTTTGTTTGCTTGCTTTTAAATAGAAAACATTTTAAAAATCAGTTTTACAATGGTAAATTACATGACCCTTAAAAAGTTTCTGATATAGAAAAATGAGATAGAAGGCATCAATATTCTATAACGGTAAGTGAATGTGATGATGCAAAAGAATATGGTAATGTGTTTTGGTCATAATTTTGATTTGATCAGATAGTCAAAAATTAATTAATATAAAAAGCAATGGTGTCACCACAGAATGTTCTCGTCTCTGTCAGCAAGGAAGTCCTATTCTCAACATGGACTTCTAAAGGTACCAAACTCCTGGAGAGATATTCAGATGCTCTGTGAATAAGTCAGCAGCACCGAGAATGGTCTTCTGGAGCCACTTTTTTTGGGAAAGAGCATTTAGGACATTTAAGAAGCACCTAATGTGCAGGGGATGCAGGGATGTGTGCACATTCAAACCCGTCATGTTGTCTGCAAAAGTTAGCTCAGATTTTTTTTTCACTAGGAAAAAGAAAAACCTCTATTTACTTTCATTTCTGTAAGCTCCTAGCCTGGGGAAAAAGAAAGCCTACTAGCAGAATGCTAATTAACGTGGATTTAAGTTTCAAATGAAAAGTTATTGGCTTTCAGAAAGGCAAACATAGCTAAGTACTTAGAACTATCTGAAGTTATTAAATTACCTACTGTTATTTCTTTAATATTTTGTTTGTTAACTAAACTATAAAGCATCATGGTGAAAACGTAACAGCAAGGTGTTTGCCAGCAGCAACTTTCCACAGACATTTAAAATTTAATGGTCTGCTGAAAAATGGTGATGGATTTTGGTCTCCTTTGCCCCAAAGTCGTGGCTCTCATAAAAAATGTAGCCTACTTCATATCTCTGGGAAGCAAAGATTAGGATGGGAGATCAGATGATAAATTGTTTGCCATCAGTATCTGGCCAGAAGAACTCAGCTTAGCCCTATCACATTTCTATGTTTATTTATGCACTGCACCATTTGGGTATTATAATAAAATTTTTATCTGTCCCCGGAGGCAAAATTGAGTTATATATTAAATGGCTATTTTCTTTGTTTTCTGCTTAGGCATGCATGCAATGTGGTGGCACAGTATTTATTCCACACTTGTTTCATTCCTGCAGAGAGAACATTTTTGCAGCTGACAGAGTAAAGACATCCCGTGCTTCCAGACTAAGATAGAACGTATTGGCAAGATAAAATACAGATGTTCGCTGTGTTTTCTCTACGTTGTGGTTGTTTCCAGTGCAAGTTAACTTTCCTGGGTATATTTCCCTGACCTTGTTTGGACAGTTGGACATAGAATTTCACAGTAGAATCAAGATGGTACAAGATAGTTTCAAGGAAAGTATTTCAAATTTTTTTTTTAGTGGGGGAAAGCAACAAAATCCCACCCTTCTCCTCAACCTTTCTCTTTATAGGCTCACTGAAATAAAAATGAAATACCCTACGCTTTTGTAGGGATAAACTGAAAGAATATCTAATTTCTTTCCAAACACCTTTATTAAGTTAGAAACAGATACAGTATTTCTCTTAGTACAGACTAGAAAATATAACTTCATGTGCAACCCGAACTATGGTATTCTAAATATCTTTCTCTTTTACCCTTTCCTATTCCAGGGGGGAAAATCAGAAAACAAAATATTAAAAATGGGCCAACAAATACCAAAAGAATATCACTAAGCCATGTGTGAATCCTCAGAAGAAATGCCCACTTCCCTCCATAAACCTGCAGAAAAGGGTGCGGATGAAGCATTGTGAGTTGGTTTTTATATTTGACTCTCCTGTTGGAAAAACAAATTCTTCTTCAGTAATGATAAGAGAAAAATTGCCTGATAAATTTAGTGGCTTAAATTAATTGGATCAAATGTGTTCACTCAGGTTAAACAATGTCTATCAAATGGAGTTTTCATAGGGTAAGAATTTAGCGAGGGGAAGCTAATTTTCTTGGTCTGATTTAAAAGAGTCTCATGCAAACTTGAAAGTGTAGACGTCCACAAAAAGTACAGATCCAGAAGAACACACACAAAGAGTAAGTATTATAAGTTAAGAAAAGAACAGATAGGCAATCCTCCCCCCCCCCCCACGAATGCTGAGTACAAGTTTCAAAAGGCTGGACATGTAAAGTGAAGCAGAAAAGTTGGAAAAATGAATAGCAGTAATGTCATCACAGGCATCTAGGAAAAAACAATGGGGGGAAGTAGCAGACACATCTGGAAAATCAATAATATAAGAAGTAAAAGATTAAATTTGAAGTATTCATTCTGCACAGCATTCCGGGGCAGTAAAATGGAGTCATTTTCAGGTGGTCACCAAGTCCTAAATGGAAAAGAAGCGAAAGAATTGCAAGTATAAAAAGGATCGTGGTAGCATCAGACTTCTTATTTGCAACATAAAGGCTAGAAAAACCCGAGGAAGCACACAGGCCTGAAGAGAAAGCATTTATCTGCTAAGAATCACAGGCCAACTCAATCTGTTATCTGTATGCAAAGGCGAATAAAAGCTTAGTAAGAATTCAAAACTTATCTGACTCAGGCTCATGTGTGCTTTTAGATCAATGTAACAAAGCAGGCCTTCAAGCACAGCAATTTAAAAAAAAGGATTTAAGCACAGTAAAGCCATAACTGCAGTGAGCAATAAAACTCAGATATATATCAAATGAATTGGGGGGGGTATGGTTATGAAATAGTATAAATTTTAACTAGAGTTTTGAATATCAATTATCTGTCAATCCAGCCAGTGGATTAAATATTTTATCAGATTTTAAGGTCCCTAGAATTCTTAAGAAGGGGCCCTTCAAAATTTTGTCATGGGTGGGGGAGGGGCCCATGAGGCCCTACCCTTCCTTAAGGACAATGAGCTGTTGTTGGGGATGTTTTAGGTTGGAATACCCACAGAAGTAAGGGAGCCTTCAAGAGAGGATAGAGTGCATGTAGTGATATAAACGGGGAAGGGGAACCATGGAGCTGGTGCAACAGTGGTACATATTGATAGGAGTAACTCTCTACTCCCTGGTTGAATTTAAGGCCCACTCCACAAGACATAACTCAAACCTGGTACCTGAAGTGGGGCAAAACTTATGGCTCAGCAGGTTATAGGCTTTAGGAACGAACCCAATACTCTTATTTTGCTAAACAGATGTAACAACAATGACAAACCAAAAAACCCCACAAAAACACAGAGAAAAACCAAACAACCAAATAAACAAAGCTGTATCCTAAGTTCTTATCTTCATAGTTACAGGTTAGTGCATCTCTCAATCCTCATCTGAGAGGCTCCCTTGCCCCTCTCTCCTTTTGGAGTAGATGAAAATTAATTCATAGACTCACAACTTGGCCAGTGCACAGAGAATAAAAGGCTGTGGTATGCTTAAGAGTCAGAGGTAGTGGGCATTTATAGCAAAACAGTATTTATTGGATATGACAGAGCTGTTGCATGAGGACAGTGGCTATGACTGCCTACACAAGACCTGCATAAGATTAAGCCAGCCCAAATCCTCCCATGGGTAATAGAGAGGCTCATGAAGTCCTGCCTGATGTGGGAATGTCTTTCTGTATGCTGTGAATATCAATCTTTAAATAAAGGAGCTGTTTTGGCCCATGACAGGCACCATAGAAGAAGTAGGAGGAGGAATCAGAATAGGTAGGAGAAGTAGGGTGGAGTCAGGCAGATTGAGCTGAAGCCCAAAGGAGCAACATGTAAGGAACACAGGTGAGCCACGGGCCACGTGGCAGACAGATTAATAGAAATGGGTTGATTTAAGATATAAGAGCAAGCTAGCAATGTGCCTGAGCCATAGACCAAACAGCATGAAGTTAATATAAGCGTCTGAGTCATTTCTGGGGGCCTGAGCAGCAGTGGCGGGTGGCTAAGGGGTCTGGTGCGGCAGGGTCTGGGCCTCTGGCCACCGGGGACCAAGAAACCACACTACACTACCCACTCCTGCTTGAGAAACTAGTGGCAATTGATGACTGCTGGAAGTGTCAGTTTTTAGTCTTAAGATAAGCTTGAAATAGATAAACTTGAAAGATCACTAGACAGAGCAAATATTTGAGTAAATACATATGAATTTTATTTCCTCACTCTTTAATTTCTTTTAAGAATATACTGAGAGGAGCAAAAGAAATAATGGCATATTGTGGCATTTCCAACCCAAGTAAAACAATAATACAGTGTGACAGCAGCATTCAAATTTGGTGGCATAAATAAAATCCTACTTTTGGAAAATTCTTGAGTTCTATATGAAATGTGATGTCCGTAACTTGAAACAGAATGTGATAAATTAAGATCTCAAATAGTAATCCCTATACTAGTCATTCACACCCACCAACATGCACAAACACACACACACACACACACACACACACGTGCACACACACAGAATATGCACATGCACAGCTCAAGTGGGAAAGGGTGAGAATGTAAGAGGAGACAATAAAAGAAGAGACTAAAGTGAGTTTATTAACTCAAGAAGACATAAAAGGACCAACAGAGAAAGACGTGAGATGAGACGTGTAGAAAACAGGTTTCAGGGTGATAATTACGTTAGTAATTACGTGCAATGCAGATGGGCTAAGCATGTAATTAAGAGGCAGAGATTATTAAGTCTCTACAAAAAAGAAGCCATCTGAATACTTTCTGTAAGAAACTCTCCAGTAGCTCTTTAATTGGCCTTAAGATACACTCAACCAGAGGGGAACCATTCCTGGTGCGGGAGAACTAGCTGTCTAATAAATACTAGTGAAGTCCCAGAACTGGGAGAAGAACTTCCAACCATTATGTTAAGAATGAGCAGAATCCCTAATGACAATTTGAACATTTGTCCTTATAACCACGGATAAGTGTAGTCTTCAACCTCCGTCGAGAAAATTTCTCTTGGCAACACATGGAGACCACTACAGGAAACCACAACTAACGAAAATGTAGAGCTGTGGAGCCCTCCAATGGATGCAGGTACAAAACATCCCCACACCTAAGGCTCAAAGATCAGTGCAGAGGAGGAGATAAGAAAGAGTGTAAGAACCAAAGATCAGGGGGTTTTCTGTGAGACTGTGTTTCCTGGTAATGCCAGAAGCTTTGCCCACAAAGTCTCACCAACACGACTGCCTAAATATGAGCTGAACAAGGATGACTTCAACGGACATGGCCAGTGATCAGGAGAAAGCCACGAGACCTCAGCCTTACACAAAGAGCTTCAGGCAACGAAGGAAAGTGGGAGAAGTGGTCTTCTTCAGGGAGAAGCACACCTATTAGTTATCCAATACCAAACGGGCAGCCCTGAAAACATACAAGCAGGTGCCATCATAAGACTGAACAGTTATGTTTGGGAATCTATATCCAGATCTGCATGCAAGAATAATTAAAGAATAAAGAGCCCATGAATTTGAAGAGAACAAGGAGGGGTATATGGGAGAGTCTGAAGGAGGAATGGAAAGTGACTTTAACTAATGTCACAGAAATAGATTGAAAGAAAAGACATGAGCAAAATTTACCATATATACACACACAAACACAATGCCTCCCTATTTAAGATGTAAAATATACATAACCATTTAAATGTTAAACAGGAAATTACTGTATTAAAGAGACCTCAGACCTCTTCAATAAAATCTGTAGACAATCTACAGCCTAGAAAAAATACTAGCCTTATATTAGCAAAGAGTTGATATCACTGTGAGTCAGTAGGAAAACAGTAAAGAAATAGAAAAACCAACAAGTATAAAAGATAAATTTACAGGAAAATGCAAATGTTTAATAAACCTTGGAAAATAATCTATATCATGGGTAGTCTTAAAAATATACATGAATGTGGTAACATTTTAATTAACTTTCGCTCTGTTAATGGGATGCACGAAGACCCTGTTGGGAGAAGGATGAAGATTAAGGTTTCAGAATGACTCTCCAGTTTATAGTTTTACATGTGCTTGTATGCACACTCATGTACATGCGATATCTACATTGATATACACAAACAACTTTGAAAAATACTGGAAGCAAGCTCTAAACTGTTGACCCTGGTTAGCTCTGGGGACTTGTCAGGGAGGAGAGAGAGTCATTTACAGTTTTACATTTACCTGTCATTTAACTTTCTATACTAAAATCCATTCTTGCACATCATGTATAATAAAGGTCACTGAAGTATAACAGAATATCTGCTAAAGATATAACAGGCGCACCATGAGGCAGGTGGATTCCTTAAAAAGTATTCCCGAACAGCACAGCAGCCGTCTGTGAATTTAAAGCCAACACATGCAACATTCTAATTTATTCAGCATGCCTAACACAATCTCCAAACCAAACCCAATGAAGGTAACACACAATAAACCCACAATTCATACCCAGAAGCACAAATGTACTTAAAATAAAGCCCTGGAAGTGTGATTAATAACAAAGCAAAAGTTGTCTCACACTGTGACAGCTAGTACGCTTTTCATAGTCATCTAGAGATGACATCACCCACGGATCCATTCCTTCAATAGCCTATTAGTGAGCCAGTGGCTGCTTTAATTCTTTTATAAAATGAAGCTCTAACGCATTAGAGTATGAGGACTGTTTAGATAGGAGAAGTGGTGGCTGATGGGAGTTTCTATCTGATCTTAATATTTTTAAGCTATTTAGGGACAACACACGAAATCATCTCCATTACTAAATAGTATTCAGCAAGTATTAATCAATAAAAGAGGATTGTTAATAAGTGAGCAATAGTATCGGAAAAAGTTACAACACACAATTATAACTCCTTGTACACTTACCGGACCATCTACTGAGAAAATTGGAGGTGATTGACTGAAAACTACAAGATGGACATCCAATAAGGTGACCATAAGAGTTTTCTTACAGACTAACATTTGGTTATATTATGTCGTGGACATAGCACAAACTACAACAGGACTCAACAACAGGAATGTGTCAGAATCACAAGTCCACAAAACCCTATTTGAGGACAGAAGTCTTTACCATGTTTCTAAAGAAAACAATCAGTATTATTAAGGTGCCAACTTCTCAGTCAGCTTTTTATAAATTCAATAGCATCCCAATGAAAGCAGAATGTAATTGGGAGAGATTTAGCAGTGATTGTTATATTAAACTTTTTAATCAAAAATTATTTTGCTTCGTATAGTGGTGCTTGTGTACATCAGCACCCTAAAGCCTATGGCAGGAAGATTGTGGATTCAGACCCAGCCTAGCTGACTTAGTGAGTTCTACACCAGGTACATGGCCTAGCAAGACCCTATCTCAATGCTCCGCTAGGCATCACAAACCGTTATGGTATACGGAATGTTTTTGATAAACTTGACACTGGTGGATCATCAGCATGCAGTGACACATTGATCATTTAACATGAGTTTTTGCCATCTTTAAATGTGTAATTTCTGCTGGGCTATGACAATCTTCTTCAGTTTTGCTCTTTTAGGATTCTAATTCCCACTCCCAAAGTCAATGATTTCCAGCTGGGAGCAATTTTTCCTGACACTAACACCAGGATTTTCAAGCATGTGGGCTGCTGGTTATAGAAGTTTGTTTGTTTTGTTTTTGTTTGTTTGTTTGTTTGTTTGTTTTAATATTATCTGATTACTTAAGGTGAAAAGTAGAACTTGACTTGCCTTTCTTCTGAAACACCAACCAGTCTCCTCGTCAAGTTCCCAATGCGCAGCCATCTGCTGCTCTTCACACAAATGATGCCTTTTAGTTCCAGGAATATTCTGTTAAATTAAACTTAGAAGCCTAGGGAAATGTTACTCACAGGTGAGTGTCACAGTTTCTGCAATTTTCTTTCACATATAACTTGCTTCCCCAGGTGTTGGTTTTCTTAAGTTTACACATAAAATAGTTCATATTTATTGCTACAAAGGGATGATTTGATAGTATATAATTATGGAGCAAGCAAGTCAGGGTAATACTGTAACTCTCATTTTGCACATTAATGCTTCTTTGTGGTGAGAGCTATTCTGAAATCTATGTTGCTGTTTGCCACAGTTTGTACTGCTGGGTCCTAGAATTCTGCATGGTACTCATAGGAGTCTGAGAAAGACAGGCACCGGAACATAAATGGGATAAGGTGGACTGTGTGCTGGATGGAGATACAGCAGCAGCACAGATAGTCAATGCACTGATTATATACAGTATGGACAAGGATGCAGGTTAGTTAATCATGGTGAGCATCTCTGTAGGCAAGCAGTATATGTCAGGTGATTGATTATATCTTTATCCGGGACAGGAAGTTGTTAATGGTACTGTTTGCATTTTTCACTCACTGTTTTAGCTAAAATGCCTTTTGTCAACATCCACACAGAGACCATGAGAGGGCCTGGCCAATCCCCTGAGCCTCACCTAACAAAAACTTACCATTCCCGTAGTGTCCCTGACATGGCTTTGCTCAGGCTGTAACCATGCAGGACGTCAGCCGCTCTCCACATTAACGATAGTCTCTTAACTATGCTGTAAAGCAGTGGTCCTGATTCTCCATCTGCTTGTTCCTATACCTACCAATGATTTTACTATATTTTAAGTTTCTTTGTTATTTATAATAGAACAAGGCAGAGGAGTAGGGAGAGATCTTGATATAGTCATGTACTGGGGGATTCCCCCCACCCCCCAATTCTAGCCTGGGCTCATCCTTTCATGGGACCTACTGCTCTCTAGTCTTGCTCTCTCCCTTATGCTTTGGGACCTGGCCTTCCTGATCAGGCTGGGGCATATCTTTCCCCATTTGCCAATCCTGCTTCTCCCCATTTCATGATTTACACCCTGGGATGGAGAAGAACTTTATCTAGAAAGTTTCAAGACTATGGCATAGAACTGGCCTATGGAGGAAGTGCTCTCTCTCAACAGAGCTCACCAGATGACAAAACAGCCCTCATTTCTGTACCCTCCACCTCAGACTCATCATAGACACCCTGTGGGGGAGCCTGTACCCCCATCACTGCCCCTGCCGAGGTCCTGAAGCTTAGCCACTGTCTCTACTTCCACATCAAAAGCTCTGCTTGCCACTGTATTTTACGCTTAACCCACCTGGCTCCTTTATTTAACTACATTTTCACAAGTCATATTTCTAAATGTTAAGGCACATTCATTCATGAAAGCCAGCTCTGCTTCTTAAAAAAATTGGTATAAGCTAGAGCACAATCAGGTGATGTGTAACTTTTGCTGTATTGGTGGGTAAAGCCGATCTATTAAGACAAACTTAATTTATAATTTTAACATACCAATACTATATGAGGTTTCTGTACCAGGCTTTCTGGCCTAGCCTCATGGCCCAGACCCACTGCCCCATAGTCTCACTGAAACACACAGATGCTTATATTAATTTTGCGCTGATCAGCCTAAGGCCCAGGCATATAACTTGCTAACTCTTTACCCTTAAACTAACCCATGATTCTTAACCCTGTTCAGCCATGCAGCTCATTATCTTTTCTCAGAGGAGCATAGGTGTCCTCTGCATCTGCTTCTCTAGTGTGTCTGTGGCATCTCTGCCCTGCTCTTCCTGTTCTCAGAGTTTTCTTAGTCTGCTAGCCCCACCCACACTTCCTGTCTGCCTTCAGGCAATCTGTGTTTTTTATTAAACCAGTAGGCAGGACAATTATTTACGATGTAACATAATCGCACTACATATCAACCACTGGTTTGTTTTTTTCTTCTCCTTTAAAACAGTTTCACTGCATAGTCTAGACTAGCCTAAAAATTTATAATCCTCCTTCCTATGCATTCTGAGTGCTGGGGTTGTGGGTCTGCACCACCACACACGGTCACCAGTTTTTGATTTTATTTTTTCTCCATAATCACTTCAGCAAATGTCATGACAAGTTTTTTCCATTAAAATTTAGACATGCTTCTGAGTCCTCTGATGGACTCTGTTTAAACTTGGGCCTCTTTTCTGTCCTTGGGGGATTCACAGTAGGAAAAAGTCCTGCAAGTTTAGGGGAATATTCCTCCTACTTAGTATCTGACAACCCTCACACTCAGCCCACCTTTTCCCAGCAACAATTGTGGTATAACAGCAGCTCACCAGTCATGAACGGGTCCTTCTCAGTAATTTCCCATCCACAGATGCCCTTGCTCCTTGCTATAAAGCCCCACCTGTCCTTGATGGAGTTGTGATTGAGTGCATGTTCCCTCCATCACTGCAAGATCCTGGTGCAGTACTTGCTATGGCAACTGCTGGCTACTTCTCCTTTGATGAAGGCCAGCCTCATGACCTTTAATAAGTCACAAGTGAGTTTTCCTTAGTAATACTAACCTACAACACATGGTCACATGGTGAATTTTTAAGTCAACATTTTATTAAAATATTTAAAATAAAACTTCTAATATTTAAGAATATAAATTGTCCTTGAGATGAAAGGCAAAGCAGAAACTCAGCTTTTTGATGATGATACAAAATGTTTATAATTTTAATTTTTTTCTTTCTTTCTTTTTAAATTTATTTTTAAATTTTTTTTGAGACAGGATTTCATTAAGTAGCCCAGGATGGCCTGAATATCAGCACGTAGTTGAGGCTGACCTCAAACTCTTATTTTCTTGCCTCAGCCTCTAGAGTGCTGGGATTACAGGTGTGCACAGTGCTATCTAGTGCCTAGCTCTAAATGTACTTCTGTCTGTCTGTTTCTCTCTCCCTCCCTCCCTTCCTTCTTCCCATGCCAGGAATCAGACACAGAACCATGTGCGTGGTCGGCCTGCACACCACCACTCTGAGCTATTGTTAAATGTAAATTACTTGATAGAAGATGCATACACAACTGCTAAGCACTTACCTCTTATATAGTGGTAAGGGCTAGCATAGGCAGTAAATAGACTCTACTTTTCCAAATTTATTTAAAATTGATCTGTTTCTACTACTCCAATAACCTTTTCTCCAAGCATTCAGATAAATGTTACCTTTAACTTGGTGATAAAATGCAAAGACGAAATTGTTCTTGCCTTTGGTTATAAATTTCTATAGTGGAGGTTTGATGGTGGGAGGCAGGCAGAGCCCAATCAATCTGATAGACATCTTTACTTTTCCATTCTGTTCTGAGTTTTTGCGCTCACACCAAATTCTCCTTTTACTGGAATGAAAATGTGGAAAATTTCTCTTGGCTTCAAAACTGAGATATTTGTGCAAACATCAGTTAACCTGTCCCTTGGTAATCAAAAGCAACATGAAGAAATGGGAATTGCTTTAAGATGTTGAAATACATAAATAAGAAAGACAAAAGGCAAGAAAGAGAAATTACCTGCCGATAGCACTTAGTGTTGAGCACCATGCCACCTATAGTCAGTCTATGTTAATTAGTGATCCTTTCATGTTCCAAATTAGATCAACTTTGAGGTGATTAACATCCACCAGAATTACTAAAATGCATTCTTCATATCCAGTTCAGGACAGTGGCTTGGAAGACATAGGAAAGATAATGGGATTAGAGAGGGGAATTTATGGACATCTACGTTTCTCTTACCTAATTCTGTGGTTTGTTGTTCTCAAACGCATGTTGAAGTTTAACTGTCATTGGGATGATGCTAGGAGGTCTCAACAACCAAATGATGTCACCAAAGGAGTGGGTCCACACTCTTTTCCTCTCTTTGTTCTTCTTACACGGTTTGCCTCCTACCACATATGACATCAGAAACAAAAAGAAGCCATTGAAATACGCCAGCCTCTTGACCCCTCACTTCCCACCCTTAATTTATGAATTAGAAATTTCATCTTCTTATCAATTATGTATTGATATTTGCGATGGTCTCAAAATGTACTGAGGTATCTGATATTTGGATCCGATGGCCGCTGTGATGAGGATTAGTGGAGAGTGGCAGAGAGGTGACTCCTACAGGGATCATGGCCATATCCCAAAGCCAATCACAATATAAGTCCCATTAGTGAGGTCATTTGATTTTGAAGTGTAAACAATTCTAGATGAGACTAGGTAGCAGGGGAGTCTGCAGTGGGCTGCCAGCGATCTTCCAAGAAAGAAAAGTCAATTCAGGAAGAGTCAGCTGCTCCATATGGCCAAGATAAGTACAGATCCCGACACTCACTGGCCAAAGGAGTTCTTCATATACACTTCATGTATAACTCCAGTGTTCTGATTTTCTTAGCCTGTAACTTCACCAAATGCCTGAAAACCTCCATTTTAGGCCTCTGTTCTATAGGGTAGAGGATAATCAGCTGAGTCCATTCATCATCCTTCTGAAGTCTAAGGGATGGAGGCAGGCTCTTGAGTTATACTAAAGTGTCAAGCAGGGAGATTGTGGCCCCAGAATATCATCTATCCTGTCTGCATTTTCTGTTATATTGGGGCCATCTGGTTCTTGGCCACTAACCTGCTGTGGAGTCAGCCATGTACACTGGCACTTCCATAAGGCCAATGTTTTCCTGTGGCTCAAGCTGCCACATCTTCTTATCATGGCTTTGATGACCCTCTAGGTGAACCACCCTCCCCCAAGGGAAATTTCCCAGCCATTAAGGGTAACTTGGGTGCTCTCTTGAACTACTGTGGGGCTATGAGAATTTGTAGAGCTGCCCCAAGCACTTTCCTCTCTGCTTAGGAAGACTCCCAAAACTAAGGTGGACTCAAGGCATCAGTTAAGATGTTCCTAGGTGTAGCAGGAAAGTCACCCCCAATCCCCTTAAAGTAAGGCACTAGCTTGTATAAGAAGAGTGAGAAGGGGGGATTCTAAGCTACGTTGGTCCAGTGGAGTTCAATGTTGCAGTTACAGACTGACACTCTCTGGGCTCTCTTCCCTGATTCTACTCTGACTTTGGTTGCCTGACAGCTACCAGTAGAAATCATAGATCTCTTTGTCTAATGTGCTGCTCATGATGGTTTTTACTTAATTATGAATTACAGAAGTGTCTAATAAGATTTCTTCTTTAACTGGTTGCTGGACCACATTTTAATTTCTAAATCACCTTTTCTAAAGGAAATGAGATCCCCCTATCCTTAGACCAAGATCATCGAGCTGAAGGGCAGAGCTAAGGGTGAAATAATTGCTTCCTATGGTTCTTGGCTATATGGGAAGAGAAGGGCATCAGAACAAATGGAAGATGACTTAGGTGGAGAGTGAATAAGAGGATAGATGTTCTTTAAGCAACGATCTTCAGAGTCTACTTGTGAATTCTGAGGCAATTGGAGAATGAGGCACTCTGGGGAATGAGAGTGGGCTTTAACCTAAGGAATTAAGACAAAACGCTCCTGGAGAGTATAAGAGAACAAAAGTGTAGGTCTACGTGGTTAGTCCCCTGTCAGGAATGTCAGCCAGCTGCTGCCACTGCCTCAGTACCTTATCTGTCCAACTCAAACTATCCCAAGCCTCTCTGCCCCTGGTACAGTGCAGTCCCTTCAGGGCATAGTGCTGCCACAGCTACTGACTGAGCACGCAACACTGCCTTTCTCCTTCCCTCGGTCTTTCTACATAAAAGCTGAGTTGGTACAGAATTCACCCATTTAAAATGCAATGCAGCACTTTTGGTGTATTCACAGGTTGTCATTGATTCCCACATTTGTTTCTAGAACATTTTCATTATAGCTGAAATAAACCCTCTCTGCTTAGACAGTATCCAGAATTCCTATCTTCCTCCTCAGCCGCCACTAACCTATCTTTTATCTCCATACATTTGCCTATTTTCTCTTCTTCATTTAAATAGATTCTTTGAGGGAGGGAGGTAGTGGCAGTTCAGCCTAGGTTCTCACGGGTGCTCAGTGTCTTTGAACTACATCTCATTCCATTTTTTTTTTCTTTTTACTTTGAGATAGGATTTTACTAAATTATCCTTACTTACCTAGAATTCACTTGTAGCCAGACAAGTCTCCGGATTTTTACTTATCCTGTCTCAGCTTCCAAAATAGTTTGGATTACATGCTTGTACCAGGGATGGTTTAGATTCATTCACATAATGCTTTCAACATTACATTTTAATCATGTTGTAGTACATGTCTGCACTTCATTCATTTTTATCATTGAACAATATTCCCTTGTGTTGTTATGCCACATTTTATAACCCATTCATCGGTTAATAGACATTTTGGTTGTTTCTACTTTTCTTCTACTGTTATGAAGTCTTTGTCAGCTTAACATAACTAGAATCACCTGGGAAGAGGAAACCTCAAAGATTTGCCACTATCAGACTGGTCTATGGGTATATATGTCTGCAGGCATTTCCTTAACTAATGATGGAGGTGGGCAGGTCCAGCCCACTGTGGGTGGTGCTATTCCTAGGCAGATGAGCCTGACCTGTGGAAGAAAGGTAGCTGAACAAGCTGGAGGAATCAAGCGTCAGTAGCTCTCCTCTGTGGCCTCTATTCAGTTCCTGCCTCCAGGTTCTAGTCTTGAGTTCCTGCCCTGACTTCCCTCAATGATGGAGTATGGTGTGGATCCATAAGTTGAAATAACTGTTTCATCTCTAAATTTCTTTTGGTCGTAGTGTTTATATATGTAACAGAAAGAAAACTAGAATAGACTATTAATTCACTGCTTGTTGTGCAAATATCTGTGTTGGATATATGGATATAAGCTTCATAAAGAACTGCTGAGACATCTGATAACTCTGAGCTTAACTCTTTGAAGAATTTCTAAACTGACTTCCACAGCTTTTTATACCAAGCCAAGGGGTGGGTCAAGTATAGACAAGTGTAAAGACTTCCTGTATTTTCAAACATAAGACACCTAGTGACCATACCTTTTGTGGTGCTTGGGATGGGGAGACAAGCTTGAATTCTCTGACCTTGAGTGAAAATAAAAACAAGTTACAAGCTGGAATTGTTGTGGGCTTCCATATCACACCTAGCCAACTTTTACTTCTAAATGATGCACGTTGGTGATGCATAACATTTTAAAATTTCTTTAAAACATTTTTTTAAGAACAATGATATTTTGCCTATATATATATATATCTGTGAGAGGGTATCAAAAGCATGGGAACTAGAGTTACAGACAAGTGTGAGCTGCCATGTGGGTGCTGGGATTTGAACTCTGGTCTTCTGAAAGAGGAGACAGTTCTCTTAAACACTGACCCATCTCTCCATCCCCAACAGTTTTTAATTTTGAGGAAGTATATGTTTTCTCAATTTTTTTTTTTGTTAAGGTTTTGGAGTCCCACCTATGAATCTAGGGATACATCCGAGATCATGAAGAGTTACTTGTGTGTTTTCTTCAGATCCATTTGTCTGTGATGTGAGGTAAAGGCCCAAGCTTCATTCCTTTGTAGATAGCTGCGCAGTCATCCCCATGGTCCACTTTAATCTTGAGAAAGTTTTAAACTGAAAATGTGTCAAAGGAGACTGAGAAGTAGAGGTCCAGTATTTCAGCCTCTGAGAAACATGGGAGCACTTCAAGAAGTAGAAGCCAGCACACAGCATCAGTGTGCAAATGATGTAGGCATCAGACTGCCGTGGGGATTTGCCTTCTGCTGATGTCTACACAGAAAGCTGTCCAGAGAGATGTTTCTGCTTATTCCAAGATCGGAAACCCACCAGAGATCATTTTCCCAAACCCAACACGCATTTGGAGGAGTAAGGTGAGTAAAACTTACTTTATTCTATTTCTCACGTCTGCTCCTCCAATCCCAGTCCAGAGACCTTTAAAATCAACTCTGAGGGAAGGTACTGTGCTTTGCTCAAGGTCCCTGGTTGACACACCTCTGCTTTCTAGCCTCCATAAAGTCAGATCTTTAAGTGAAACTGCCTGACCTGAAAAAGAGAACTTTGGTAGAGATGAAGGAACATTTGCATGAATGGATGCTTTGAAATCTTATCTTGCTATATATGAGCGAAGCTGAGAGAGGCAATGGGTATAGAGGTGTATACATGGTCCCAGTACTTGTTGAAAGTAAAAATAAGAACTGTTCTTAGTCACAACGACCACAACAAGAATAAATTTCTACTGGGGAGCCGAGTGTGTGACTCTGTGTTATAGCATGTGCTTAGCATGTTTATGGTGCTGGCTTCAAACTCCAGCATCCCCGCCCCCAACTCCAACTTCTGATGATTTAAGAAATGAAAAAGTAGTTGGGCATGTCTCAAGACACACTGCAATTGCTTTTAATAATGTTGGAGTGATTTGAAACATTATGGTTATCCTGTAAAAGTTAAAGGAAACTCTTCCAGGCGCAGGAGATCACTGTAGACAGGTTGTAAGACAGAAGAAAGCAGCCCTTTGCCTGTCACTGGGAAGGTGGTTTCCGGAATGTGGAACATCAGAGACGAGATGAAACGTTGGGAGAGAAAAATGAATAATTATAGATAAGGAGCTGAAATTAATAGGTAGGCAGGATATTCATCCTTTGCTGGAAATTTCTAGTACGATTGAGCAGATATTAGGGGTAATTTGGCAATGATTTTACTACTGTATTTTATAATGAACCATACCATACTAATATAGACTGAACTGTTTAAACATCTTAGAGACTTTAATTTATTCAGCTTAAAAGCTTAGTTGAAGCAAAAAATGTGAGAAAGTAAGCTGTGAGATTGTGTTCCCTGAATTCTAAATGTAGCTTAAACACATTTCTAATCCTTTCTACCAAGAATACTTTTTTGGAAATGTATTTTGAGTTGTATAACCTGACCACCTTTATTAATACAGGGATTTAGATGGGCTGAAACATGCTTACTTTATTTTACTGTGTCAATTTTTAGCCCAAGTAATCCTGTAAATGATTAGCTAATTATATTCAGTCTTCATATTAAGCTACTTAACTTAAATCCAGTGTGATCCTGAAACGTGAGCGAATCTTCAGTTACCAGTAAAAGGGATTCTATGCTTTGTCTACACTTGCAAAGGCCAAGTGAATAACATCACATAACACAAAGGCTACACATCATGATCTCCATGCACTGCAGACAGAAATGGAAAAAAATGGCAGGCAGTGAGAAGGGCAACAGAATTCACAGCATCATTTGGGCCTCCATGAGCCAAAGTCAAATGTGATTGCTCTCCAGACTTATGACACAAGGTTCACAACATCCTGTTAGCATGAAACAGTCTCTTCTATTTTAAAATGTATACTCCAGCGATCTCACATTACATATGGGTATAAATAAAACTTGTTAATGAGCAACAGAAGGGGAAAATAGTGTGAAAACTCCAGGGTGTGGATTCAATGTGGCTCACAAGGGAAATTCAAAACAGGACCCAGCATGTGGAGTGTTTCTCCAACGTGTAGAACACACTGTCTCACTTTGTCCTCATGACAAGAGTCTCCACTGGTAGATGGGAAAATTAGAGCTACAGAACATGGGGGCTCCCTGTGTCACTCCATCTACAAGCCATCAAACTAATAACTGGAAAGCATAGACACGGTCATGATAGTTATCATAACTCATTCTCTTATGGCACAAAGTGGGGAAGAAGGCAAGGCTGGATCCAGGGGATGAATCAACTCTATCTGTGCCCAGGTTTGACTTTCTTCTGCTGTGTCACACTGTGGTCACCATCCAGCTCAGGCTTGGGACTGCAGAGGCTCCATTTTCAATCTTCCAAGACTCAGTCCTGCTGGAAATGAAAAGGCTCCTTCTGTACTGGACTGAAAACTTTAGTTTTGAATATTACTGTTCTAGACTGATCCAAGATAACCGAACAGCAGGCGCTGAGGCAGTTTAAGGAAAAAGTTAACATGCAGATACGTATGTTGCAGTAAAAGTAAATTCTAACCCCTAAGTCTTATATATATATATGTCAAAAATATAGTTTGCAGAATTCTTGCTGCCACCATTTATGAGACACTTCTTGTGTGTATCATGAATCCAGATATTTACAGTGATTGGTGCTGACCGTGGGAACTCCTAAGCAGACAGATCTTCTCTGCAGCCAGATAGGTCTTAATCATGCAACAAGGTCAAATATATAGCTTAGTTTGCATTTATGTGGTAATATATTTTTCTAGCACATTTTCTTAAAAGCATATTTGGATTGGAAAAGAGCTAGCATTTATCAAACATTACTTCACATGCACAATAGTGGAATGCAGGTGCTTTATATTCTATTAACATTTTATTAGTTGTCTTTAAGTTAGCATTCAAAGCAATGGGTTTTATTTGGACATTTTTATACATATTTTGTTTGTATGTGTCTCCTTGCCCACCTCTCTCCCCATCCCATGATTCTCTCTTGCTGGCCACTACAGTAGCTCCCCTTCTGTTTTCATGTCACATGTGTTTCATTTCCTTCTCTCCTCTTTATGATCTATTCTTCCCCTTTCTTAGTCCCACACTAGTCTTCCATAACACACACACACACACACACACAGACACATGTACACACAATGCACACAATGTTTCCACATGAAACAAAAGCCCACAATATATCTGTTTCAGAATCAATGTGTCCATTGTTGTGATAGCACTATACATGGCAGCTGACAGATCACCATGGCTCCGCAGCATAAGATAAAGTCAGGTATGGTGATGTCTCCGCAGTTTCTCCTTATGATTGTTTCCATATGAATTTTAGGATTTTTTTCTCTAGTTCTGCGAAGAATGTTAGTGGAGTTTGGCTGGAGATTACAGATTGCTTTCCATGCTATAACCATCCTCAGACTGTCCTTCCCCGCTGTGAACACGGAAGATCCTTCCATTATCTAGTTTTTTTTTTTTCTTCAGTTCCTTTTCTTGGTGTCTTCTGATTACAGAGGTCTTTCTATTTTGTGCTTAGGTTTATTAGTCATTTCATTACTTTCTGTGAAGCTATTCTGATTCCGATGTTTTCCCAAATTTTTTCTTGTCAAGGTGGTTATCACGTGTAGAAAAGCTACTGAACTTTACAGGTTAAGGTTTGTACCCTGATATTTTGCTGAAAATGGTTATTAAATGTAAGAGTTTTCTGATGAAATCTTTAAGCAACTTTGAGTGTAGGACCATGCTGTCTCCAAATAGGGATAATTTGACTACTTCTTTTGCTATTGTATACTCCTGTCTACATTATATGAGTGATTCAATTAACACCAGTTACATATCTACTTAAGATTGGAAATTCAAATAACTAAAATTAAACTCAGTCCCTCAGTTGTACAAACTGCACGTCAAGTACCGAGTGGCCAAGCGACAATGGCTAATGTGCTTCAGTAGCCGTAAAACATTTCTGTTCCCAGAGAACCCCCCACTGGATTTCTCTGGATGCCTGCCTCAAGTCTTTAATTTTAAAAGAATTATCTAGAAATCTTAGATCATCCAAAATAACAGAATGAAGGAACAACTAGCCCAGAATGTAGCATTTTCGAAAACAGTGCTCAACCTTCCTAGTGCCGTGACCCTTACGGTGTGGTGACCCATACCATAAAATTATTTTGTTCCTACTCCATTACTGTAATCTTGTTACTGTTATGAGTCATAATGTAAATATTTGATATGAGACCCTGGAGGGTCACGACCCACAGGTTGAGAATTGCTGGTTGTTCTGCACTTAGAAAAGTCAAGGTCATGGAGGAAAAAGATGGCAGAATAGGGTGTGTTCTAGATATTTAGAAGTTGAAGTGTGCTGGCTAGTCTTTCGTCAACTTTATAAAAGCTGGAGTTTTCTGAAAGAAGGGAACCTCAATTGAGAAAACATGCCCATAAGATCCAGCTGTAGGGCATTTTCTCAACTTGTGACCAATGGGGGAGGGCCCAGCCCATGGTGGGTGGTATCATCCCTGGACTAGGTTCTGAAAGAAAGCAGGCTGAGCGAGCCATAGGGAGCAAGCCAGCAAGCAACACCCTTCAATGGCTTCTTCATCAGTTCCTGCCTCCAGGTTTCTGCCCTGCTTGAGCTCTTGTCCTGACTGCTTTTGACAAGAACTGTTATATAGACTTGTGAGTGAAATAAACCCTTTCCTCCCCAAGTTACTTTGGATGATGACATTTCATCACAGAAATAGTGACCTTAACTATGGCAGTAGTGAACTAACATCTAAACATAATGCTTGACCCCAGTCCAAGTAAATACACTGCTTGCTGGCTACGGTTTACTCGATAACTCATCACAATCTAGAATTACCAGAGATAGGAGTCTCAGTTGAGGAATTACCTAGATCAGGCTGGTCTGTGGACGTGTCTGTGGGAGTGAAGGTTGTCTTGCTTGGTAATTGGGTAGGAAGACTCACCCTAAATGATGGTAGCACCATTCAACAGGCAGAGTCCTAACCTAAACAAGACTGTGGAGAGCTAGCTGAGTGCCACAGCACATAGCATGGACGTGTGCCTTTCTCTGTGATTTTTACTGTGAATGTAGTATGACCAACTTTCTCAGGCACATACCTTTATGACTTCCTTGCAACCCTGGACCACAGCCAGGAACTAAACACTGAAACAAACCTTCCCCTGCTGTATTGCCTTTGGACAGGACACTGTCACAGCAACAGAAATAAAATTAGAACAGATAAATTAGTCTCAATGAGAAAATTTGAAAATACACTAAATATGTGATGATGCTATGGAGTAGTTTATATAAAGATATAGCAGTGGTATTGTAAGAGAGCATTCCAATTTATGGAGGTCTATACTGAAGCATTTAGCTGTCAAATATTTTTTTGTTTCAAATTTATAAGGGTAGAATAGGAAATATATAAAGAAGTGGGGGTGGTGACAGCCTAATATAAATAACTGTTAGTCTAAGTGTTTCTACTTTTAGTATTAAAATTTCTCGATTAAAAGGATATTTTGGAGAACTCATTTTTTAAAAAAATGAGTTTTGACTTCAGTATCACACTTATAAAACACTTTCTCAAACATGGATTTAAAAAATAGTCACTGAGATTATGTTAAGTAGTTTTAAAAGAGGCATATTATTTTTAATTCTATGTGTGTATATATGTCTGTGTAGAAATGTGTGCACATTAATGCAGATACACTTAGAGGCTAGATAAGGGCATCAGATACTCCTGGAGCTGGAGTAATAGGTAGTTGTGAGTGGTACAGTGTGAATGCTGGGAACCAAACTCTGGTCCTCTGCAAGAGTAGCAAGCGCTCTTCACCTCTGGGCCATCTTACCATGCCCTCTTCCAGTATTTTTAATGGGTTATTTCTTCTACTACTTGAATATTTCATCTTTTAAAAATTTGTTTTGGTGTTAACACATGAGATTATGATCACTTATGTTTCTTACTAACTAACTAGTTATATTTTGAGGCAGAGCAGCCTGATGTTCTAGGCTGGCCTGGAACTCATGACGCTCCTGGCACAGCCTCTAGCCCTGAGACAGAAGCTGTGGACTCCACACCATCTTACTTTTCTCTTAAGCAGTTAGAAAGCAGTGGGCACTTTCAAGTAGCTCCTTTGAATTCACTCACTAGTTTTTTTCTAGAACAAGTTCCTGGTTTTCGTTTGGAGACTCCGACCATCCCTTTCAGATTAAATGTGGGGTTTTATTTGTGTTGTTTCCTTGAAATACAAAAGCAGCCAACTCTAGGCTTCCTATTCTTTTCCTTGCCCTTGGCCAAGACACAGCTGGACCGGAAGCTACAATCCTGCAGTCTTGTTCGAATGGTATGAGCTGAGATTGAGATTGCAGAGACTTGAGCAGCAAAGCCTACATGGACATCAGACCCTGCTTAAAGGATGGATAAGGGTTAGGAGTATCCAGCTCTGCTCACCAAATCTGTTACCATAAAATGGGAACTAAAGCTACACACCTATTGTCTTGTAACAGAAAGCGATGCTTCTATGTTAGAACATGTTTGGGTCACAGCTCAGATAAGAACACCCTAAACAAAGAATGCAATTCGCGAAACCAGAAGCTTTCATACTATGGGACTGAAGAAAGGCGAGGCAGATCTACCACTGACGTTTTAGTGTGCCTCTTCCAAAAGTTTCAGAGTCTTTGTGTTCCCGAGTTGGGAACATGTAGACCCCTGACTCCTCTCAGGGAACTCGGTGGTTCCCGGATGTTTGGAAGAGCAAGAGACAGAAGCCATTGCGGAGACCCAGGAGGCTGAGGCTGTACCTTTTACTACTGTCAGAGGAGAACTCTATCCTTCTGACCACTTTCAAAAGCTGTGTGAGCTTATCTGTCAGCTGTAGCCGAATCACGCATCCAGAACTTTGTTGGCTGGAGCACCATAGAGGGGAAATGCTTCACAAGCTTTTAGCCTCTGCACTATGGAAAACAGGAAGAATTTATGTTGTCAGATAGATGTCAACAGACAAATCCTGACAGAAAAAGTTAACAGCATCCAAATGTTTGTTGATGTTAATTTTTTCAGTGCTGAGGATCAAACCTAGGACCTTGTATGTATTGGTTAAGTGTTTCACCACTGAGCCACATCCCTGATTTCTCCTTAACTATAAATATATAACTGTCTGTTATCTTGAAGCCTTGAGTGTATATATGTTCTATAAGAAAGATGATTTAAGATATTTGGTGATGAAAACCATTTGAAGCCCAAGCCAAGTTTGTCACAAAGGGTTGGTTCCAGCCACTAGTTGGTGGGAATTAATGGCCTCTCACATCATCTGACCCAGCAGAGCTTCTCCACTGATGGGCAGATAGATAGCCCGAGGGCTGCCCAGGGCTGCAGAACAGGCCTGGCCAACCACAGCAACATTGCCAAGGCTCCAGTCACCTTGTTCACCCCAGCACACACATAACAAAACTCATCCTTACTTTAGTGCATTACAAAGAAAGCTGAAAAACACCGCATTTTTGGCAAAGTAGCCTTTTGTTATATTAATAAATTTTATTCCAGAACATGAAGTCTCCAAAGTGAATTAATGCATGGTAAGGGCCAAGAAAGACTTCCTAGGCCATCAGTCTTCACCTGTGTGGACAAATGATGTCATAAGAAGCATTAACACCTGTGGACACAAGGCACCCACAGAAGGCAGTAAATAAGTAACTCACAGCACACAATCTAAATTAACACCCCAGAGGATAATGTTAGGTAAATATCAGAAAGTTGGTATAAATTTCCTTGGACTTCTAGAAAAGTTAGAGCCTTGATTAATTCTTTATCTGCAGCTTCTCTCCCACATCTTTATTTTTATAACAGGGTTGAGATAATGATTATAGCTGGAGAGATAATCCTGCTTCCACTGAGAGCTGTATTTGGACAACTTTGTGCATTAAGTGAATTAAATAAATTCATTCTCTGAAGAGTCTGATCTTAAAAGTGCTTTCTTTCTTAGAAGATAATTTCCAAATGGAAAAATAAAAATTTTCTGCCGACTTATAAAACTTTTGCTTAAAATTTGTTCATTGTATTTGAGAATTTTCATTGTACTTGAGAATTATCATGCATTTGAGAATTATGGTGCCTGAGATTGTAGTATGATGTTTCTGGCCCTGACTTTCGGGCCTAACCTCAAGGTTTAGGCCCACAGACCCACAGACCCCCAGAGACACACACAGATGCTTTCAATAGTTTTCAGCTGATCGGCCTAAGGCCCAGGCATATAACTTGCTAGCTCTCTACCCTTCATCTAGCCCATGATTCTTCCTGTTTAGCCATGGGGCTCGGTACCTTTCTTTAGAGCAGCATAATTGTCCTCTACGTCTTCTGGCTTCTCTCTGGTGTTCTGCCCTGTGCTTCCTGTTCTCAAGAGTTTTCTTAGTCTGGTAGCCCCGCCCACACTTCCTACCTGCCTTTGGCCAATCAGTGCTTTTTATTAAACTAGTGGGTGGGACAATTATTTACCATGAAACAACACAATCCCCTACATGAGATTTATCAGGAAACAGAGCAGACACAGAGCCTTACAGGTCCTTTTTTGGAAGCTTATGTTGTAGCCCGGGCAAGACAGCAACCAAGCAACACACATGACGAATAGGTAAATTATGTAGGATGTGAGAAGGTGAAAAGGGATACAGAAAAAGAAGAAAGAAAATAAAAAGTAGAGCATGGAAGTTGTTGTACCCAAAGACCACCAGGGAGCTGGATTCTGTTGTAAACACACAAGGGTCAGTTTATTGTGATGGACAGGTGAAACCCTTCGTTCCAGCGCAGGGGAGGATTTCGGCGAGAGCCCAGAGGTGTGGGGGGGGTGGTAATAGAAAAGCATATGTAAATGGGTGCTACACATCTTCATTCCAGGATTGGGCCAAGGGGCATGGCATATGACAACCGTTGACTTCACTTTGGACTTGAACCCAAGCCCTGAATCTGCTGGCTGAACTTTCGGTGAGAAACTAACTTTTTAATCTATTGGCTGTCAGGAACATTCCTGAGATTCTTTCTAGACTCTCAGATCTGCGACAGCCCTCAGGCATTAAATGCTCTTATCCTGAAATTTGTTTTGTAGCAATAACCCCATGCTTTCACAGAAGAGAGAATGAAATTATGCTGGGAAAGGTGAGATTTGGCTGTAAGTAGAAAGGAACATTGAGAAAATTGGATGGTGTAGGGTGGATCTTAAATGACTCCCTATAGATATGTGATAAATGATGAGGATTTGGTCACTAATGCAGCCTTCTACAGAGGTAGGCCTCTGCGGGCTGATTCTATAGTGAGGGCTCTGCCTTTGTGTTAGATTAAGCCATGGATTCAGAACTTGATTGGTTTGTGGGAAGGGCTTTGTCAAGGAGGTGGGCAGTCTCTCTGCTCCCCCTCTGCCAGAGTGAGCAACTCTCCTCTGCATGCATTGCTTGTCATGATGTTCTGCATTCCCACAGGCCTAGACACAGCAGAGCCAAGTGACCAAGGACCCAAATCTCAGAAAGCACAGGTCAAAATGAACCTTTCTTCCTGTGTGTTGATATATTTCACATTCCTTTTTACAGTAACAGAATCTAGCACAATGAGGCATGGAAGGAGTCAGGTAGCAGGTCTCATGTTCCAGGGAAGAGAACAGCAGTTGTTCAAAGGAGGAAGAAAGCACAGAAACAAGAGTATTTGAAGCAGATAACAAGAGGAAGGGAGAGGAAGGGGAAACTAGGGAAGTCTTGGGAGTGAGTGGATATGATGCTCTTAGGACCAAACCATACACCCATTTTTTCTTTACAGAGGATACTGACCATAGATGGCTTCTCATCTGGAATGCCTCACTTCTCCTGGCTACATTTTTTTCCTGGGAGCACCCCACATCCAATGAATACCCCATGAGGATGTCTAAAATCAGATACTCTTGCTTCTACTTTGGGCCTACCCAAAAGGGTTTAATATAGTCAACTTCTCTTTTAGCCCAGTTCGGGCTTCACTGCCCCTACCACAGACCACTTTTCCTCTATGCTTTAAGCTTTCCTATGATAAACTCACCACCCTCAACTCACCTGCAGAAACTCCAGATATTACATCTGTAATGTCAAGCAGCCCAGACACAGTAACTATGTAATTATGTACAGTAGAAGTGGGCACATCAGTGTTTTGATTCATTGCTTAACTGAATCAAATCTATTTTCTACCAATTAGTCAATATCAAATTGTAAGGATATTTTAATAATATAATAAAAACATTCAGAGGTATAAGAGGGATCTACCCACAAGACAGTGGTAACTCACACCTTTAATCCCAGCACAGGGAGTATCCCGGAAGTGGTGACCTACGCCCTTAATGCAAACTGACTTGGAGGTCATCTTAGTTTACAGAAGGAGTTCCAGGCTTCCAGGCAGGCAGTGGTGGGGCCATGCTTTAACTGAGCGAGGAAAGTATTTAAGGCTGACATAGAAAGACAGAGCAGGCAGAAGCAAGGGGGAGCGAGGCTGAGGAAACTGGAAGACAGCCAGGTGAGATCTGACTGTGGTGTTTACCTTTCCCTGAAATCTGGCCCTGAGTTTCCTTTATTCGTGCAACATCAAATGATCTCATCAATTCATTTTTCTTTAGTTACATTTTTAGGATGAAAATAGGAACAACTTACTAGTGTTTACTCTTGAGTCAATAATGCACATATGAATAAAAGTTTCTATGTTGATTATTATACAGCATTAAAAGTAAACTCCATTTTATTTCTCAAAAACTTAGCAAAATTACTTTTCTTGGGAGCAAATGATATCAGTTTTTACAAGGAAAAATATGAAACTTTCATACATCTTTCTCATTAAATGTAGGGCAATTATTTTTTTGAAACAGGAAGAGAGTTGCAGGTCTAACATAGAGCTCTGGTCCCAAGTGGCCAGTCAGTCAATGTGACCATATCCTTTCAGCCCCACAGATGTAGTAATTCACTAGAAGCCTAAATCCACATATGATTCATGGATGAAGGGACAGTTCTGCCTTAATTATGTAAAATGTGGAAGTTCAATTTTGGTCCCTGACTTTCCTCTGCCAGTTAGCCTAACCTGGCCTATGACCTCCCTCTATTTTCTTAGTGCTGGGCGACGTATGTGGCACCAAGCAGGCTCCTTGTTCTGGCCTTCGTCAAGCTGCAGGCTCATCACGTGTTCACTGTATTTTCTTCTAAGCCTGACATGCTCCTCTATAATTTTTTGGTTATCTCAGCTGCATCATTTATCGATACTAGTAAAAAAGGAATGCTCACCATATAAGCAGGGCCGCTGCATATAGCTGCTCAGTTTACAGACCACAGGCTTTAGAGGGATCTGAAGCCATAATCCAGATATGCATTGTCTTTTGAATCTGTGTGGTGTGGGCAAAAGAAAGATGCCTACTATCTTTGCTCACAGAGACCTGCATTTTCCTTGTTTTGCACAACCCTCCTCATGAAATGTGATAGGAAGACCACACCTCAGCAAAAGCAACACGTAGAATACAAGATGGCTGCTTTGCCTGATGGCCTTGGGGATATGACAGGCTCAGCTAACTAGGCGTATATACCATAGACTTTGAATCCAGATTCTGGGCAATGGAGCGTTCTTCTTGACTGCTCAGTGAAGGCTTTGATGGGCTTAGGGTCAGTGTTTAGGGCTGGAAACACTGAGAAGAAGAACTCCAGCATGTGGCATTTGCTTAGGAGTTTTCACAGACTAGTTTCAGGGAGGAATTTCATTTCTACTGAAAAACCTAGATGTGTTCCTGATCATTTTCCTCACTATGTATCCCCAGGAGCTATACACATATGTACACATGCATATATATATATATATATATATATATATATATATATATATATAATAAATTTAGTAATTTACTTATTTTATATCCTGGCTGCAGTTTATTCTCCCTCATCTTCCCCAGTCCCTCCCTCGCTCTGTTTCTCTACCTCCAGTCCACTCCCTCTCCATCTCTGGAAAGGGCAGGTCTCCCATGAGCATCAACAAAACGGCCTATCAAGTCGCAGGTGCAGACTAAGCACCTCCCCCTGTATTAAGGCTGAGCAAGACAGCACAGTATGAAGAGTAGGGTCCCAAAAGCTAGTAAAAGGGTCAGAGACAGTCCCTGCTCCCACTGTTAGGAGTCACATAAGAGGACCATACTACACAACTATAACATACATGCAGAGTGCTAGGTCAGTCCCAGACAAACATGGTATGTACTCACTCGTAAGTGGATATTAGCCATAAAACAAAGGTTAAGTAGACTACCTACAGTCCACAGACCCAGAGAGACTAGGTAATGAGGAAGATTCATGGAATGCCCAGATCTCCCTGGGAAAGGGAAAGAGAAGAGATTTCATGACTGAGGAGCTTCTTAATAAATCTCTTTGCACTTAGACTTTTCAAAGTCATTTATATTTGTTGGGTGCCTAGTTTCTTGGAGAGTCTGAGTTCAGTGGAATGTTACCATAAAATCATTTTGTTTCACTATAGCTTTGATATGGAATTATTATTTTTTCTGTCCTTTCCTACCATATGGGAAGCCCCTGAATCATTCTCAACACTTTCAGGGTTGAAGTGTTTCAGTTAGGAACAGTGAGCTGGCTCAGCAGGTAAAGGTACTGAGTCCCACATAACGGAAGAAGACAGATGACTCTGTCAGGTTGGTTTTTTATGTCCATATGTGCAACATGATGAGTGTAACATGAATGTGTGAATGCATGCATGTGCATGCATGCACATACAAACAATAAGTAAATAACTAAAATAAATAAACATGATTGGAAAACCCAACCTCAATGCTCAGTTTCCAGCTTGTATCTCACCTTTTGTCCATCTTCATGGTCCCCTTCCACTCACCTGGCCGGAGTCTGACCAGTGTCTCTGCCCTAGGGAACTGTGCATCATTTCTTCTGGGGTCCCCCCCCCCCCATATTTTCTAATCTTCCTTCTTTTTGCTGGCCATGAACAGAGCAGATTTAAGAAAATGTTTTTTATTAAGAAACTGTCTGTTTTTTTTTTTATTGTTGTTGTTTAAAATAAATAGAAACTTTAAATCAATTATACGTTATTGAGTCTTTTTGTGAGATTTTAGGAACTGGCCTGATTGTAGTTTATATTGTCTGTTGCCAGTCTGTTGGCGCCATTTTGAATGTGACCTGGACGTCACACTTTTTTTACATAATGACTTTTTTAGATATACAATTTGGAAGTTGTTTTGGCTTAGTTTTTGTGTTAAAACCCTTTTTAAACTTTTGTAGGCTTTAAGTGGATATTTGCCCCACGTTGGACACCATCTCTTGTAGTGAGGTTTTTTTTGGCTTTGGGCAGCCAGAGGTCTAGACTCACATACTTATAGTCTTAGACCTCTTAGCCACCCACTGTTGTTTAGGCTCCTAGAAATGATTTAGACATTTATATCATGCTGTTTGGCCTATGGCTCAGACACATTGCTAGTTTGTTCTTTTATCTTAACTCAACCCATTTCTATTAATCTGTCTGCCATGTGGCCCGTGGCTCACCTGTGTTCCTTACATGTTGTTCCTTTTGGCTTTGGGCTTGGTCTGTCTGACTCTTCCCTGTTTCTATTACCTATGCTCTGATTTCTCCTCCTACTTTTTCTATGGTGCCTGTCATGGGCCAAAACAGCTCCTTTATTTAAAGATTGATATTCACAACATACAAAAAGACATTTCCACATCAGAAGTCCACCTTTCTAGTTTCTTTCATAGTAGTGTGGTCTTAGAGGAAGGATGAGGGAGGAGATAGAATGTACTGATTGGTCACTGATTCTGTGCTCCTTGCTGGATGGTGAGTACCATCTGTGGCAGCTGTCTGAAGGACAATGTCTACACAGGTCTTCTAGGAGGTCCTTCTGACCCACTGCCTTTTCTGGTCTCCCTGCTCCTCTGTTAGTAGAGCGATCTCCCAGCTAGAAAGGTCACAAGATTTCTTTGATCCAGATATGTCTAATGGTGTATACTTATCTCTAAGAAAACACAAACAGTTGTCTCATCAAGCAGTGAACTTAGAAACACCACACTGTCTCTTTCCTGCAGTCTCCCTCCTGTTCAAATGCACAAGAAGGACATCTGCTGCTCTACATAAGCAGGCACCCTATAGCTGAAGTTGCCAGTGCCACTTCTCTGTCCTCATCTCTGACATGGATTCTCTTCTTTTCTCCATAATAACCTGTCATAGGGAAGAAAGAAATACTTCCCATCTTCACCATATTGGGAAAGGACAAGTCTTAATGTGGATGACAACTCCCTCATAGCAGGAATTTTGATGACTCTTCTAGGATTTCTTAATTTTTCCTTGTAGGGGCAAAAAGATTAGATTGGAATGGGGCAGCAACAGTGCTCAGCGACACCAAGAGAGTTGTTTTCTCATGTCTTCTAGTAAGTTCTGAAAGGGTTGAGTTTAGAACTATTCCCTAGCACAAGGGTCACTCATTGTCCTTAGTTTTGAGATGGTAGCTGGAGTTTCCAAAAGAACTAGAAATCTCCTTCTTCACAATCCTTCTGTGCTGACAGTGAGTACCCCAGCTGATTCACAGTCCAGCAGTCAAAGGTAAGGGCTTTCTCCAGTGTATTTTACAGATGGTTCAGCAGTCATTTTCTCTTCCCAAGGGTACTCTTATTTTCTTGGGGAGAATTCCATCTCCCTACATGTCTGTACTCTTGAAGGAATCAAATGCAGGCATCTACCCCACTGTGGATGTTTGAAGAGCCAAATTGTTTTCATTTTCCCAGGATAATCAGAATATAATGTGAAACCCAAGTTTAGTCAGATAAATGATCTCTCCTGTGACTTTGATCTTGAAAGCTTGAAGCGGGGATTGAAGAAAGAAACAGTTCAAGTTCATTAATGTGAGCAGGTACAGACTGCCCAGTCCGTTTCTGTTCTGAGACCAGGACCTTGATGCTTCTTTCTAGTCCTCCAGAGGTGCCCTTGTTTGTTTTTTACCTCTGTCTCACAGCTGCCTACTCCTCTGGAATCCTTCAATCATCTCCCTTAGCTTTTGTTCTATTCAGTCAGACAGAGCTTTCCTCTGTTACTGAGGAACAAGAACCCTGACTGACACAGGAAGCATTCATATTTCAGCCTAAGGAAGATGATGCCACAGGAACTGATTTTCTTTCTTTCTTTCTTCCTTCCTTCCTTCCTTCCTTCCTTCCTTCCTTCCTTCCTTCCTTCCTTTCTTTCTTTCTTTCTTTCTTTCTTCCTCTTTTTCTGTTATCCATGTCATTGTCATAGACACCCTTAACCATCATCTATATGTTTTTCACGTGAATGTTCTCATTATGTAGAATACTTACGTTTATTTAGTCCAATTGTCACAGACCTATTGTGTTGAACATGGTGATGAGGAACATCAATGTTTCCCTTTCCCTCAGCCATGTTTTGGATTTGGAGACAGAATGGGAAACAGAGCCCATTTCCCTTTTAACTACTCCCAACTAGGTTACCACTTCGCAAGAAGTCTACTTTTGCAAGAATATCCCAGATAGGCATGCTGTCTGTCCAGAGATGCCTGACAATGTCATACTCAGACACACAACAGCTGCCTGTCCAGATACACTTAAAACGCATCAAAGTAAGTGAGCACTGAAAAAGCTGGGAGCTTTGCTAATTAGGATGCAGGTCTAGGAACAGAGGAGTTTGATAAATCCAGGCTCCTCCCCAGATACAGAATTGGAATCATATATTTAACAAAGTTGCTAGTTGATTAACAAGCATATTAAAATTCAAGAATCATTGGCGGTGAGAGACATTGCAGAACATTGTGATAGAGTAAGTATTGTTTCATGGAATTGTTTCTAATTATAGACACAGGAAATTACAAATTTGGTTATGATGATGAATGCACTTCTTGCTATGGATAGCATTAATTTTGTTTAAAGTGCTGAGCTAGAGGAAGTGTCTACATCTAGATGGAATCCTATTGTCCTTTATAAGTACACTGATGTGGAGACAGTCTACCATGATGGAGAGACAAAAGTCCCCTAATTTATAGAACAGATTCCGGGGCTACAGATGTGACTTTCCCATGTCCTGCCTTATCCTTTCTGCTCTCTTCCAATACTTTAAAAAAGAAAACAACAACAAATGACAAACTTCATCTTTAAAAAGAGAATGAACAAAAAAATCGAGAGGATAAAGAGAACTACTAATATGAAGTGGTTAAGGGGGCTCTCATGGGCCAACCACGTCACGTGACCAGTTCTTCCCATCTCGTAAAGACACAACCATTTCCACTACTGTAGGCTGCCTGGAGACGTCCATCTGTGTTTGCTGAAGCATCTTTAGTTTCCCTAGTAACGACTTCAAGAAAATTCAAACTCTACTGTAATATGAGTTTCTGGCCTGTCTGACCCAGTGGTCTGGACCCGCCTGCTGCTGCTTAGCCCCTTAAAAGATTCAGATGCTTATATTAATTATATGTTGTTTGGCCTATGACCCAGGCATATTGCTAGCTAGCTGTTGTATCTTAACTCATTTTTATTAATCTGTCTTGCCATGTGGCCTGTGGCTTATTTACTTTTTTACATCTTGCTTTTTGGGCGGCTGGATCACGTCTCTCTTGACTCTGCCCTCCTTTTCCTTTATTTGTGTTCAGATTTCCTGCCTCCTTCTAAGATGTCTTGCCATAGGCCCAAACAGTCCCTTTATTATCCAATGACATTCACACAGATATAAAGACATCCCACATCACTGTCTGTCATGGATTCTGCCTTTTATAAATAGATGTCTCCTTGATGACGGTGAGAGTCATACTCATCTGTGCATCTAAGGGTTGTATTTCTAATATAGTCAGTAATTATGCTGCTTTAAGTGGCAGTAGACAGTTTCTTCTAAAATCCATGACCTCACAAGTCAGTGAAGTTAGATAGGCATCCAGTACCAGACTTGCTTTCCTTCCTGTTGGCAGGACTTAAGTCCAATTAGACAGCTGTGGTTTACCATCAAGACACGAGTACCACTATTGTGCCCTTAAGGGTATCTTGTCATGCTGATCACCATTGTATCAAAGGTGTCACGGCTGAGTAGGACTATTAGCTGCTCTTCGTTTGTTTTAATTGGAAAAAGAGTTCTGTGAACTCTGGCCTGTTTTGGTATTTAAACACAATTTTCAATCATAGTTGCAAAACTATAATTTGAAAGTACGATAGAAATGAAGTCGTAGGCAGAAGATGTCAATCTTGTTTTTGGAGAACGGGACTGATAGGTCAACTTGATTTCTTTGAATGGAAATATTTCCAGGCACATAAACTGAAGGAATGACTACTTCTGGAATTTTTCAGGTAATGAAAAATCCTTATGGATTAGATGGAGACAAAGGGCTGAGTATAATAGAGTTGTAGACATTAAAAGTGGCCAAATGATCACAGCCCTGACTGTTTATAAACAGAGAAGAAAGTGTGTCAATGCAAGAATTCCAGCTTCCACCTTATTTCACATTTAACAATTATATGTCAAAAGCACTTACAATTGTTGACAAAATTTCAAATATCCTAATCTTTATTTGAACATGAATAAAAATTAATTTCACTGAAATCTTGAAGAAGCTCTAAAGATACACTACACATAGAAAAGTAGAATTTGTATAAAACTAAACAAATATCTTTTACAATTACTCTTAAAATCTCAACTAAAGGTGTATATACAGTGTTTTTAAATGTCAAAATGATCCAGGTGATGCATGTGTCCAATCCCAGAACTCAGGGGGCAGATACAAGTGGACCTCTGTGAGTTCAAGGCCACCCTGGTCTATAAATCAAATTTAGGACAGCTAAAGCTGTTACACAGATAAACCCTGTCTTGGAACAAAACAAAACAACACAGGTCAAAATCAATGTAGATGACTGAGATTTTGTTAGATTATAAATTCTGTTAACAGAATAGAATAGTTCCTATCAACAAAATTAGCATATAGATTATAGATATACTTAAGAGGGGTGTGTGTGTGTGTGTGTGTGTGTGTGTGTGTGTGCAGGTGCCCATGAAGGCCAGAAGAGGGCCAGGGCATCTGATCCCCTGGAACTGGAGTTGTAGGCAGTTGGTTGAGTGATGTGGGAATGTGTTTCTGTATGCTGTGAATCTCAATCTTTAAATAAAGGAGCTGTTTTGGGCCATGACAGGCACCATAGAAGAAGTAGGAGGAGGAATCAGAATAGGTAGGAAAGGAAGGGCGGAGTCAGAGGCAGATCGAGCTAACGCCGCCCAAGTAGCAACATGTAGGAGCACAGGTGAGCCACGGGCCACATGGCAGACAGATTAATAGAAATGGGTTGATTTAAGATGTAAGAGCAAGCTAGCAATGTGCCTGAGCCATAGGCCAAACAGCATGAAGTTAATATAAGAGTCTGAGTCATTTCTAGGGGCCTGAGCAGTGGGCGGCCGGGCGGCTAAGGGGTCTTGGGTGGCAGGTCTGTGGGTCTGGATCTCTGGCTGCCCGGGACCTAGAAACCCCACTACTACAGTTGAGAGCTACCTAATGTGGGTACTGAGAAGTGGACTCAGGGCCTCTTCAGGAGTGTGTTCTTAGCTGCTGAACCATCTTCTCAGCCCCCAGGTTGTCTCAATAGCATTCATTTTATAATAAGAACAGTGGAAATCAGCAATGGAATAAAATTCTGGAATAACACCATCAACCAATGAGACATAACCAGCATTTTTAGACCCTTCTACCAAAGGTCAGCATGAGTTGTATATCATTTTCAGATCCACATGGACCATTCACTTAATAAAGACTACATGTTGACCACATAGTACTAAGTCTCTCAGTACATATTAAAGGGTTGCAGTTCCAAATATGCAGATCACATATTTGATCACAATAAAATAAAATTAAAAAGCCAACAGAAACAAACATGTCTGGGCTGGGACTAGAGAGAGATGGCTCAGTGCTTAAGAGCACATGTTGTTCTTACAGAGAACACGACTCAGTTCTCAGCATCCATGTCAGGATGCTAACACTGCTTGTAACTTCAGCTCTAGGAGATCTGACACCCTCTTAAATGAATTTACATGGTCAAATCATAAAAATAACTTTAAAACGTATTTGGAAAAGCTTCCAACATGTAGAAATTAAATAATTCAGTCCTTGGTAATTCATAAAATTAAAGAAAAATTCTTGGAACTATATAAAAAAAGTTACAAAAAATTGTGGGACATAGTCAAAGTTATTCTTAAACAATAGCTTAAAAACCAAAATCTGAAAACCAATTACCTAAAATTTGACTTTAAGAAATTAAAGAGAAGAGTCGAGGAAGTAGCTCTGTAGGTATAGTAGTGGCCAGCATGTTCAAAGCTCTGAGCTCAATTTCCAGCACCATAGAAGTCAGGCTTTGTGGTCCCCACCTTAATTTCAGGACTAAGGAGGTGGAAGGATGAAATTGAGAAGGTCAAGCTCATTTGTGGCTGTATAGCAACTTAGAGGGCAGTATAAGACACATATGACCCAGCCTCAAATAAGCAAAACGAAGAATAAATTAAGAGGAGAAAAATAATTAAATAAGTCTATATGTACAACTGGAAAGAAGAAAATGGTGAAAGTAAGAATTAAAATCAATAACATAAAAAATGTTCAGGGAAATCCAGATATGACGGCTTGTTTCTCTAATCCCAGAGTGAGGAAGTCTGAAGCAAGAGAATCTCCAAGAGTCTAAGGCCAGCCTGGGCTACATGTTAGTTTCAGATAGCCTGAGCTATAGTGTTATGCTACAAAGAAAGAAATAGAGAGAAGATAAAGTAGAGAAAATATATAAGCAACAGGAAAAAAATACCAATAAACTAAAAGCTAGTTCTTCTAATAGAGGAATTTTTGTTTGTTATTTAAATAAATTTACAATAATAGTACTTACAAAGAACAAAAATACAGGTTATTACTAGCATTATGCTAAATATAGGTAGTAATCTTGAGTAAAATTATCTCTATGTATATATACACATATGTGTACACACACACACACACCACACACACACACACACACACACACACACACACACACACACACACACACATTATAGCCAGGCAGTGTTGGCACACACCTTTGATCCCAGCACTCAGAAGGCAGAGGCAGGCAGATCTCTATGAGTTCGAGGTCAGCCTGGTCTACAGAGCTAGTTCCAGGACAGCCAGGGCTACACAGAGAAACCCTGTCTCAACACTGCCCCTCACCAAGAAACACAATTTATATCTACCAGGTAGGCTTCAGAGAAAGTGATAGTGAAACTCAACGAAGATTAAACAGTTAATGCTGTCAACTAGCTGGAAAGGAGAAAAGTCATATATTAATTGATACAGAAAACTATCGAAACTCAGAACTCACTCCTGGTAAAACCAAGCAAAACAAAAACAGCATAGTATGAACCGAAGGGAACTAGTATGTATTCATGACACTTAAAACACTGTACTTAACAACAAAAGACCATTTCTGGCCTGTGGTCATTTGAATGAGAATGACCCCTACAGGCTCATATGTTAAATGCTTGGTCCTTGGTTGGTGGAAATGTTTGGGAAGGATTAGGAGGTGTGGACTTCTTGTAGAAGGCGTGTCACTGGGATGGGCTTTGAGGTTTCAAAAGCCCACACCATGCTCTCTCTCTCTCTCTCTCTCTCTCTCTCTCTCTCTCTCTCTCTCTCTCTCTCTCTCTCTCCCCCTCTCCCTCCCTCCCCCTCTCTTTGCCTTCTGTTTATGGACCGGATATAAGCTATTAGCTACTGCTCTAGTATCATTTCTACCATGATGGTCATACACTCACTCTCTGGAACTGTAAGCAAACTTTCAACTAAGTGTGTTTTTTGTTTGTTTGTTTGTTTTTCAATAAGTTGCCTTACGGATGGTGTCTCTTCACAGCAATGGAACGGTGACTAGGACATGACCTAAGGCCTATAAAGGTCCTGGCCGAGTAATTCTTACTGCTTTTATTGAGTAGTGCCCTGGTGTCCTACCCAGTAGAATAGGTAAGACTTAAAAGAGGAAAAACTGAATTTATTTACATGTAGAAAATCCAAAAGAGTCTTTTAAAATAAAGCAAAAGCAAAACTACTATTAATAGATAGTTTAATCAAGTTGTGTAATATAAATCTACCCCCTACAGTTATTTCTTTATACCAGCAATAAGCGATTGGAAATTAAAATTCCAAAATATTTTGTTTGCAATAACATTACAAATTGTTAAATCACTTCTGAATATATTTTAAAACATATGCCAATTTCCTGTGCTGAAAAGTATGAAATAATCACAAAAGAGATTAAAGAGTACATCAGTTAGTGAAGATATGGATGTCCATAGGTTGGAGGAATCAGTGTTGTCCACGTGTCAATTCTCTTTCAAGGTGATCAGTGAGAAAAACTAACGCAAGAGAGTAATTGTTCACTTGGTTCAAGGTGCGCTCAGTTCTGAAAGTAAGTGTTTAAAATGGTGACAAGATTACTCTGAAGTCCACATGGGAAATATAAAATACCCCTCCAAATGTAGGAGAGCTAAACAAAGTCAGAAACTAAAGAGAATAAAGTTTAAAGACTTATTTTACTTAGACTAAATGGCCATCAACACGTAGTAAACAGGAAAGCAGTGTGTTGTGTTATCCGGGCAATGGAATCCAGCTCAAGAATAAAAAAGGAACAAAGTTTGGATTTGGGTAACAAAGGTCATGAATTTTTAAAGTCCTGCTGAGTGGAGGAAGAACAGGGAGTCTGCACCATTGCCTTATCTATGCAAAGCTAGAACAGATGCTTACATCGTGTAGCCACAGAAAATAACAGAGAGTTATTCTGGTGGCTCAGGCTTGCTTGCTGCCAAGATTGATAACTAGAATTTGATTCCCTGGACACATATGGTGGAGAGAGCAGAACTGATGAGCTGTCAATGACCTCTGCACCAACACCCCCAACTCCAACAGGATACATAAAAATACAACAAAACTTTTAAAAAGACCTCACTGGACAAAATAGGGGTCAGTTTGGAGAATGTGTTAATGGCTACCCAGATGTTCATATTGTTCAAAATACACCAAACACGGCCCAATAAGCTGATTGTACATTTAAAGTGATTAAAACAGAAGGAAAATGGTATTTTTTTTTAAGGCAAGCGTTAAAGGGGAATGTACGGTGTGAACTGGTATTACTCTGAGAGCCATAGAATACTGCCATATGCCTCAATCATTTTGAGATTTATCTGTCCTGAGTGTCAGAGTTCAGATTCCGAGCAAGAAGAGTCTGTGGGCCCTAGTTCAGGTCAGGGCCTGAATGACTTTCCCACTCAGTGCTTGGGGCAAAGGCAGTCTTTCAAAAATAAGTAAAGGCAACACCTAGTGAACTAACTAGACAGACAGACAAGAACCAGCCAGCTCAAAGGAGGTTCCCAGAAGGTAAATAAAGGCACTATTACCAGAGCCCAACTCTGATACCTAGTCAACCAGACAGACAGACATGCAGACATTCAGACAAGCAACCAGCCAGCTCACACCAAATGGTCCTCTCCAGTGATTGCAGGGAAGAGCAAAGTCGATGGGAGCAGGTGCACCCCAAACCTTTATACTTTGCTTCAAAAAATAAGAGTGTTCCTTCGTTTGAGTAAAATTCACCGGACACAATTTGGAGTCCGGATTCTCTGCGAAGATAAACTCTGAGTGCCTGTAAACTTGGAGGCTTTTCTAGAAAGAGCTTTTGTTACGCGGAGAAGCCTGGAAGAGGGAGCCGGCTGCCTAGCTATCTGACGCTGAGAATGGAGCCCTTGGCCGCTTTTCCTGTTTGTTTGGAAGCATGTAGAATGAAGAAAGCATTGCTTAACAGTCAGAAAGCTTTGCATGGTCTGGGGTTGGTGGGATCGAGTTTGGAGGGAGAAAGTAGGTTGCCCAGCCGGCGTCTATGCCCACCTCCCCCCACCCCCACCGTCCGGTCTCCCGGGCCTCCTCGACGGTCGGCAGAGGGAGCTATTCCCTAAGAAATCGCCTTGGGGAGGGGGGACCTGGCAGCGACCCACCGGGAGTTCGGCGATGGGGAAAGCTGTCCTTCCACACGCCCCGCAAGGCTGGCGGGTCACCCTCCAATCGCCTCCCTTCTCCCTCCCCACCTTCCCACTCACTTAGCTGCGGCTCGGTGCACCGGGGCCCAGCCTGGTCCCCATCCCTTCTTGGTCCCACTTTTGCGCTCCCTCACACGGGGGATGCGCTGTCCTGTCCACTTGGTGGACGTTGACCCTGCCCCCCAAATTCTGTGAAGGGTCTAGATCCCCCCTCCTGGGGGTACTTTGACGCACCGGCATCTGTAGGCCACCGCACTCAGCAATCACTTCCCTCAAGTCCCGGGGTGACTACAAGTTTGTCAACTTCGGACTGGGTCCCTGAAAGGGTTCCAGGAATCTTGCCAGAAGGAGGCTACAGGTTTGGAGGGACTGCGAGCGAGCGACACCCCTCCCACCTCCCCAGAGGCCACTGTCCCAGAAGCAGCAGCTGCAGCAGTGGCAACTGTTAGCATCCCAGCCCGGCTCCAGTTTCTGCCTTCCTCCTCCAGCATCTCCAGCCAGGCAGGGAAAAGCTTGCTCAAGTTTGCAGCAGGACTCCGTCTGTGTGCGAAGCTGGGGCTCCAGGACCGTACTCCTCCGAACCTCCATCTTCAGAGCCTAAACAAGAGGCACAAACCTCACTTTGTCCTGGGACTCTGGAGGGCAGCGGCGCTGTTGGGAACAGATTTTGAATCTGGAGTTCACGAAGAAAACAGGTTGCGCTGCCAATCGTAGCATCTCGGGACCCGGTAAGAGTTAAGTAAACTCAACTCTGGAGGCCATTGGACTTGGCTTCTTTGGGGCTCCAGGGCACATGTCCCCTTAGCCAGGATACCTCGGTGCCATGGAAGCTCAGCACTGATGCTTATTTGCTTCCCAGGGATTTATTGACATTGTTTGTGTTTGGTTTTGTTATCTGGAACTGAGGGACATTCCAGGAAAGATCCCTTTGTTAGGAATTTTATTTTGTATATTTAGCGCCTCTGTGTTGCTTTGCCCGGTGTTTGTTCCATGGTGGTTGTGACACTAGTGAGCACAGGCAGGGAGATCTGGGGGACATCTTAGAGTTAAATGCAGCCTCAGCTTCTGAGGTTTACCTAGTGCTGCTCTGGGGTCTTGTTTACCAAACTTTTCTTTCTTTAGTACTTGATATTCGGATTGTGTTTGTGGACTGGGACTCTCTCTTCCTGCTTTTAGGAGTGTCTGGGTTTCAGGCAGGTTCACAGTCCTTGTCAGAATGTTTGATTCCATGGGGAACTCTGAAAGGGACGGTTCTTCTAGCCACACTCATTTATTTGAGGGAAACATGCCCCTATAGGAGGTCATTTTCTTTTAAATCTCTTCACTGTAAGACTTTCACACACCCAGTTTGGGGCTTTTTGTCTGTGTTTTTCTTTCTGGAAGTATTTTCCTGAATGGCTGTACTAAATAAAAGAATAAAACACGGGAAGGCATATTTGCTGCTTCGTCCACTCATAACCTCACACAAATCCCACATTTTTAAAGAGACAGTGAAAGCCTGGAATTTTCTTGGCATGAATGAGGCATCATTTTTGCTTTGAGCCTATAATAGCCATGCTGTGTGTGCCAAGGCAGAGAATGAGATCCTTGGTTCCTTTATGCCAGGTTTTACTTTGGATATAGTGTTCTCAAGTAAAGTCCTTTATTCCTATTCCTTATGGATAAAAAGAGCAGGCCACACACATGACATAATGCACAAATGCCATCAACCTGACTGGCATGCTCCAAGGAGTCAGCTTACAGGATACGTTTGTTTTGCTTACAAAGCTAAGGAATTCCTTTGGTAAACTGTTATGGTCAGGTGATATGGGTTCAAGGCTCCACTCTGATACTTTATAGTTGTGTGGTTTGGTGTAGCATACTAACACACTTGTATGTATGTCTATAAAGTCAGGATAAAATAATAATGCTGACTCTAAGCTAGCAGGTTAGTGCCTGAGAAACCTTAGCAAGTTCCACACAGAGGAGGGGTGAACTATTACTATGGTCATCTTATTATTGAGTCAACATTGATGATTGTGTTGCTTTTATCAACCCCTTTGTCAGCTATCGGCAAGTGTTAGTAGATACTTTATCGAGAAGGACTTTGGAGGCTTATCTCATCTTCAGGTTTGCCACCGCCTAAGATGCAATGGTTTGCTCAACTTAGCGAACGTATTTCCTTTGCAGTGTTTGCTGTTGGGTACATTCAATAGAAAGGAAGGTGTATGTGATGACAGGGTTGGGATCTGAAAAGCTAGTTCATAATTGGATGCCAAAGAATGTGGGAAGTAACAGCCTCCACACTTCCTTAGAAGCCTTTGCATTGGCATAGTTTCCTTACTCAACATTTTAGTGGTGAATCATTCATTCAGGAAATATTTATATGCATCTATTACGTTTTAATGGAGTTTGCATTAATTTCTTTGGTTTTATTCTCAAAATGAGTACGCATAGTTGCTTTATGACCCCTCTCTACCCTACTTCATTTTAAGAATGCCAACACTGTCTTCATGTCACAATAGCCTTCTATAAAGCAAATTCTAAACACTTTAGCCACAAATCCCAACACCTGATTAAATGCATATAGCATTGAGAATTTCAATGAACTTGTCAGTGTGACCTCAGACAGGTTGCTTCTCTTTTCTGACATCAGTTTTATGGTGTATGTGCTTGTGTGTTATATGTGTGTATGGTGGGGGAGGGGTGTAGGAAAAGAGCTTTGGTGTGTCTTCTAGTTCTAGAAGTTTTTAGATTAGTTGCCTTACTTCATTGCTGGCTGTGCTTGCTCCCTTTTCCATTTTTAGCATTTGTTTGGGGTGCATGAATTATGCAGGATAATTATGATAAGTAGAAAGGGGAATACATTAAGCCTGCTTGTATTCCATCAGCTGCCTTCAGAGTCTGGGGTACATCAGAAGCATGGAGCAAATTTTGTAAAAAATATTAGACTTGATTTTACCATGAGAAATGACCAATTCTTGATCATTTTTTAAAAATCTCAACAAATAACAGTTTCCCATAGTTCATATGTAAACCTTGGCCACTCCATGATTCAGGAAATCTTGGGTGAAGTTGAGCATATACATCTCTTACACATCCATAAAGTCCCAAAGTTGGTCATGGTGCCAAACAGAGTCACTCAGTCAGTCATTTCACACCAGTGGGTTTGCCTTCCTCAGACTGTTGCTTCAGTCTGAAAAGACATTTCTGAAACACAAACCTGATCATGTGATCTCCTTGCTTAAGTCCTTGGCAGATCACTAGGTGGTGATCATCAGTATCTCACAGAGGCTTGCTGAAAATACAGTCCCAATGTCAGAGCTGGAGGAATACCTACTGTGTTCTAGCACAAAGTCCCAGTCAGCTGCATTATTGTCCTGCAGAGATGGCCTTTGCACCATCTCCTGTGCTTCCCAGCTCTCTAGTCCTTGCAGGTATCATTATGCCCCCAAATGCCTGGCACCCATTCCTTTCTCCAGGGCTTCACTGTGTAGGTGGTTCTTTCTGTTGGAAATGCCTGTGGCTGTCATTTCCATGTAAACAGCTGCCTGCTATCCATTTATCTCTGAAGATACAGCTCAAATCAGACTCTCCCTCTGATCTTTCCATTTATCCCATGTGCAGTGTGCATTACATGGAGTTGCCATTCATGCCTCTGGACAGCTTTCATACAGTATCAGTGACATTATCTGATGATATTCCCAGCAGGTTGGTGAGTTCATCATTTCTTGAGGAAAGACCTTACGCAAGTGGCTGAAACATAGAAGTTACATAATAAACTTCCCTCAAAATGTAGGAGAAGACTAAATGAATAAATGGTAGCTGTTGGTTTCCCACAGCACAAAACGTTAGGGATAATTTCTATGTATATATTGAGTGCTGGAGAAGTCAGTGCAGAATTTACTATTTGTACACATGATTTATAAAGTTAATAGACAGTAGCAGGGAAGAAGACACACTGTCACCGTGATTCTCAACCTTACTAATTAATCTTAGTGACTAGTCTTACAAATGCAACCCATTAATACGGTTCCTCATGTTGTCATGACCCCCCAACTATAAAATCATTTCATTGATACTTTATAACTGTAATTTTGCTACTGTTCTGAATCATGATGTAAATATCTAATATGCAACTCCTAAAGCAGGACACAACCCAGAGGTTGAGAACCAGTGCTCTAGACTATTCTAAGTGGGCTTACAAAACACTGCATGATACTAAATTTATGCTTACATGCTCAACATCACAGTAGGTGCTGTATATGACAGAGAGATACAATCAGACTTTGGGATGGTTTGGCTTATGATTAACAGTGTCCTGGTGCTGAAGTGGAAATGCCATTATCAATAAAAAATAGGCAACACTGCCCCATGCTTCTCAGTGTAAAAGGCATTTTGGCATATGTGTGGTAACTGGTTCAGAACTGTGTTTCTTACTTTCCCACAAGGACACATTCTGGAAAGATGGTCAAAATATAGGACTGGGGATGTGTACTGTAAAGGGATGCTACTGGCTGAAAAATTCCCTGTTCTACTTTGTTGCCCAGACACAGCATCCAGTGTGTCCTCCTTTTTTTAACTTTCATTTTTCAAATATCAGTTGCTTTGGTTACTTCTGCCTTGCGTAAGCAAATGGCAGCTCATTCAAGGTCAATTAACATCTGATTCTGTTAAAAAGCTTTGCCTATTCTAGCATCGCCTCCGTCTCACATTAAATTTATGAGAGAGTCTTCTTATAATTTCCAGTAGAGTTTTTATTTTCACTCATTTTTCCTAAGAATGAATTATGCAAATGGCAGAGAACACCACTGCAGCAAAGCTGCACTATTGGATTGTGGTAATTCCACATAAAGCAGATATAGAGGAAGTCCATTTGTGGTCTGGAGATAGCAGTGCCGAGGAGTAAGCACACATACTGGAGGCAGTAGAATGCTTTGTAGGACTCCCCTGTTCTCAAGAATGTGGACCTAGTATTTACGTTCAAAGCTTAGTTTTAAGAATTGATGTAAGACTCATGGAGTCCTATGAATTCATCATTCACAATCTTTTCCCCAGATGACCTCTTTCTGCCTTGGTACATCCCTGTCTCATTCATGTCTTGCCTGGACTTCTGTGCATCTCCATCGCCTCACTTACTTATCCATCCATTCTCCAAACCTGAAATTTCCTATTTATCTCTTATCCACATTCAACACTGATCTTACAATCATTCTTACTGCTTTTTAACATTTGTGTGTGTGTGTGTAAAGGGTTAATTCAGGGAGCTTAAAGCATTGCACAGGCTACTCATAGGAAAACACAACATCCACACCAGCAGTGTTTTATTTTATTGAACTTTATGTGTCAGTGCCATGAGGCTGTTCTTTGATGATAAATGCCATGCCCTGAGCCAGTCTGGAAGAGTGCCTATGACATTACATCCTGTAGTTAGCACTATTAATCTCTATTGATTTCTTTCCTATATCATTTTTAATGATTTATTCTCCCAGATAAAGAAACTATGTAAAGCATTCTAACCACCTCAATTTCCTCCTCAGAGAGCAATAAATCACATCCCCCCAGCCCCCAGACAAGGGAAATAGAATTTCAGGGTGGATTGCCTTGTCTTGCTAGGTGCATGCACAGGATATTAGCATCTGTTAAAACCATCATCAGATCTTTGGGATACAGGAGGCCTCATGTGAGGGTGACCAAATACCAAGTTATTAATATCATGTCCAGCCCAGATGAGCTGTGCAAATATGGCTAGCTCCAATGTATAGCTGCAGGTGGTAGTTCCTAGAATGGATCTTTAAAAAATCTACATGCTTTTTTGTTTTTCCTGAGGTAGGGTCTTATGTAGCTCAGACTGACACCAGGCATGTATCATCATCATATTTGAATTAAAAAAAAAAAAAAACCACTTTACTTTGGATGAGGAATTGATGATAAGATGCAGTTGCTTTGGTTTTTACAATCAATTGGTTTTAGTTTTATTTTTTCCTTCATATTATATTTATTAGGTGTATAATGTGAAATAATAAACATTACAGTTGCCAAGAAAGAGTTAATATCTTAAAAATTCTATCTATCTACCTACCTACCTATCTATCTATCTATCTATCTATCTATCTATCTATCTATCTATCTATCTATCTATCTATCATCTATCTTTCTCCAGCCAGGTAAAACTCAGTATAGTCAGGGTCAAATAGACAAGTCTGAGAGTGTCTCCAGGTTCATGCCAAGAAGAAGGTTGCATGTACTCATGGGGAATGTTTTGCTAAGAGAGGATTTATATAGATGGGACACAGCAGGCAGGGTACTAGGCTCAGCAAACCCATGACAGTGAGTACAGTGATGAACCCTTTCAAAGGAGGAGAGAATCATTTTTTTTTTTATGACAGCTATTTATGGAGTCACAGGACTGGTTTGTGTCTGTCCCTCACAGCACTATCTGGGTTTTAAAGGAATCCTTCATATTGTACTGCTATTATTTTTTTATTGGGACCAGATGTGGGCACCCTTGTGGGATTCAAATAAAAATTGGCTTAGAGGTCTCTCCTTGTTTATGAGGACGGATACCTGGAAAGCTTGGACCTTTCTTCAGCAGAGGGAGTTCACAGGAAGGGGATGACCAGGACTCACAATTTCTCTAGTGTCATCAGAAGTGAAATTTAGATTTTAAAGATTATTTTGTCACATGACAGTACTATCAGCCTGAAGCAACTTACCTAAGCACAAATGTTGCTCCGCATAGCAAAAGGCTTCAAGTAGTTGACTTTTAAGGTTTTGGATTGTGAAAAAAAGTTCATACTTTAATATTTAAAGCAAAACGTCAATTTTTTTTGAAGAGTTGGAGAGATGTATTCCCACCAAGCAGATCTATAAACCCATACACACACAAACTGAAATAACTAAATAGAAATTTAAAAATTTTTGTATGTATAGTTGGAGAGCAAACAAGATCTAGGTATTATGCTAGACAGTCACTCTGCACCTGAGCTGCACTCCAGCCCAGCATGCTCATGTTGTTGTTGGTGGCAGTGATGGTTGGTTCCTTCTGCCATCAGAAGCTGTCCTGGTCCGTTGCTTTCTGATGATCTCAGCCACTGAGGCCTGCTCTGGCAGCCTCCTTCCATGTCTCTGCCCTGCCTCTTTCTCTAGTCTTCCCATTGTCTTCTGGACACCCATCAGTCTTTTAAGTATCCCAGTCTCCTTTCCCATGTTCTTTGGTGCCCTCATTTTTGCATCTTTTCCCTTTAACTAAGATTTTTAACCTTGGCACAGCATTCTATGTAAAGCCCATCAGTCGTCTCTTGTCTCTACTTCATCCCTTAAACAGATGCACAACGCCATCAGTAAGGTTGGAAATGTTTGACACATCTGTTCTGCCCCTGTTCTTAAGCTTCAGAGACTTGTGAAAAACTTACAGAAACTGATAGCATTCTGGATTGCAATTGGTAGGTGTGTTGGACCTGGGAATGTGCATTCTCAGCAAGGCAAGATGATGCAGATGCTCTGGAAAGCACTGGAATTCTTGTTTGAGGTTATAATGCTCCATTCAAATAACATGCTTTTTTTTTTTAAATTTCCTTTTGATTTTTAATTTTGGTGATGGCTAGAGTGGGTCATGGAGAATCGCCGGTCTGTGAGAAGCTGTGCCTTTCCTTCCTACTTGGAGGAACAATGGCTGTAATACAACACTGTTCATGTGACAGACAGAGAAAGGCACCCATTGTTTGGGGTTGGCTGATGTTCCACTGGCTCTGGCTTGCTGTCCGATTAAGCTTGGTAGCCCTGAGGAAGCAGACACACTTAAATCAGCGAGACAAAGAAAAGAGGTCAAGGCCTTCCACAGTTAAACTACTTGCAGCAATGTGTCAGGAGTAGGGTTTGGGAAGGAAATGTAATTCTGGGCAAGACTCATTCATCTGCTTCTTGAAGCTGCAGACGTAACATAAGGAAAACAAAACTATTGAAATTTCCCTTTGACCAAGAAAGATGTTATCTACCATTGTCCCGCTAACTTATCCGATTATAGAATTTTATTATTTGTTTTAGAAGACCAAGAGATCTTTTATGATAGGCAAAGATATGTTTCTTAGCTTCTTTCTCCAGGTTTATCGAGGACAGTTATCTGGGTTAGGGGTTTGATAGGATGCTTGCCTAGAATGAGCAATGACCTGGGCTCAATCCTCATTATCACACACACAGGCCTGTAATTCCAGCACTCAGGAGTTAGGGTCAGGAAGAGCAGGAGTTCCAGGTCATTTTCAGTTCCACAATGAGTTTCTGGACAGCCTAGGCTTTTTTATCAACCACCAGCATACTACTCCTGGTGTCAGATTTCAAAATTTCCCTGGATTATGACCTAATGTCTTAGAGAAAATTTTCTTGGGAAATGATCATTATTATATCTGAAATGTTAATAATTCCCATCCAAATTTGGATTTTGATATAGATCTTGCACTTGAGGGTTACTTTTTGAGTTCAAAATAGAATCAAATTCACCAGAAAGTTATTGATATGTTTGGGAAAATATGATGTTATTTAGGTAGCCCCCCTCACTCCCATCCCAATTTAGGATTCCCAAGCTGGATAGAAAGGGTTACAAACTTCTTATAAAGATCCAATTGTGAGACCAACAACTGGACACATTCTTCGGATCAGAAGAGGATTCAAAATCAAGGTCACATCTTTGCAAAGGTCGCAGACTTTCCAACAGTGTTCTTTTAGCCTGATTACCCCCTTTACAAAAAGTATGTCATTCATCCAGACGTTGCCTCTGGGTTCCTTTCAAAAGGACACTCTGTCCCTAGTTCCTGTGCATATTTGTGAGTAGCTATTCTTCTTGAGTCTTTCTTAATTTTTTTTTCTTTTCAATTAGGCAAAGAATATAGACCTGAGGGAAGCAGAAGGAGGAAAGCCTTGCTGGATGTAATGGGTTCTAGAGGATACATTTGTATGGAGTGTTTGGGCAGCTGGTGCCTTGGGCCAGTAGGAATCCTTTCTCCTCTGAGATGAGAGGTTTCTTGACTGGGAGAATTTGCCTTAAGTAGAGTGGCCCCTGGGAGAAGGCAATACATGACTTACCTCAAGTCACTTAGGGCTCCTAATTAAGTCTGTATTTAAATCTTATTTTAGATTATCATTGCAAATCCATTAAAGAAGGAGAAACAAGTGGGTTGTGGAGAGGCAAGAATATTTACATTAGCTTTCCACTCTCCTCTCTCCTGTAGTTTGTTTATCTTTTACTAAATGGGACTTTGGATTTGCCAATGATATCTGTGCCTTTAGAGCAGAGATGGCAATGGCAAAACTGCCCAGAGCAAAATGATCATGTGAACGAAGTCAATTAACTTCTAACTCGTCGTCGTCATTAGGCCTGCTCTTTGGCTCTGTCTATGTGAGGTAGAGAGAGGCTCTCCCCTCAGGGCTCAGAGGGAAGGCTACTGTACTGTACTTGAAGTTACATAGACGTGAAGGCTTGAAAACAGTAGGACAGTTGCACGCTGTCTCTTTGGTGGTGTTTGTCATATGCAGCCTTTCATCTCAGTTGTTTATTACGTTAGCAATTCATTTTGCTGTTCATGTCCCGTGTGGCACATTTAATTCTTACCCTATTAGGGGACAGAATGTCTATTGAGACTTCATTTTCTATTGGAATCAACGTCCTGTCCACTGAGGCCAGTTGCTACTTATATGAATGTTTTCAGCTTGCCAGAAACCCTTGAGTAGTTAAATTTCAATCTATTTGTCCCTTTTTTGGTGCATTTTTAAAATACTTGATGTAAAGTTAAAAAATTAAAGTCCCATGTCTACTGTGGGATTACATTCTAGCAGTGATAGAAAATGGTCAACCCTGGGAGCTTCAATTGCCTCATGATGTGGATCCTGCAGTAATGGGTGGGTAGAATTTTATTGTCCGGAGTTAACCCTTTCACAGTAGGAAGAGCCAAAGTGTAAAACAAAACAGTGGTCCCACCCAGACATTATGTTCGTCTACGTAGCAAATACAGTACTTGAGAGGTCAACATGTTAGCAGAACTCCATTCTTTAGACTCTAAATTCAAGATAGCCAAAGAGTTCAGTTGTCTATTCCTACCTTCTACCATCTTCCTATTCATAGCAATCTGCCACAAAAAAACAACAACAACAACAAAAAAAAAAAATGGGAGGGAAGAATGGTATTGAGAATGGGTGCTTTTCTGACTCATTAGATGACTATTGTCCTAAATTCTGATATTGGGAATGCTTCTAAAGCACACACACACACACACACACACACACACACACACACACACACACACACACACACACACACACTACTATTTTCCAGAGGATCATATGGTGATAGGCATGTTTCTACTTCTTTCCTGTCACCTTGTCTCAACTCTTAGCTAAAGCCCACAGGGTTAATGGATGAGGCCGGGTAGCAGATCAGCTGTTACATCCCAACCCTCAACAGCCTGTCCTTCTGTTTTCTATATCTATCAGTGTGGGGCTGTCTAGATTGTACCAGAAAGAGTATTGCATTTGTGGAATACCTAACTTTTTATTTCTAATATGGGATGATAGATTCAACTGGAAAAAATAGGGCTGCTTGTAGCCAGAAGTTTTCCTGTGTCCTCCAGCCACTTAGTCCTAAATAAACACACCAAGGTTCATATTAATTACAAATTGTTTGGTCTGTGGCTCAGGCTGATACTGGTTAGCTCTTGCATTTTAAGTCAACCCATTTCTATTAAGCTCTGTATTGCCATGTGGCTAGTAGCTTACCGGTACAGCTACATCTTGCTTCTTGGGTGTCTGGATCATGTCTTCTAGACTCTTCTCCTCTCTCTCTGCTTGGATTCCCAACTGGCTGTAAGCTGTTTGCCATAGGCCAAAACAGCTTCTTTATTAACCAGTGGCAGCAACACATATGCGCAGCATACAGAAAGACCATCCCACAGCTAGTGATTTTTTTCCAAAATAGAGTTTTGCCTCTATGAGAGATCTTGAGTTCCTATTTTGTATTCTTTATTTTGAACGTTTGTGTTAAATGTTAAATATTGATTTATAAAAACATGTGATTACAGTTGTAGGATAAAAAGACAAGATTTTGATGGTCTTGGTCTGCTTCTGGCTTTGCCATTTGCTGTATAAAAGATGGTAAACTAGTCTGAGATTCAGTTTCTATTCCTAAAGCTATGTTACAGCGAACAAATAGCAAATTCTCTGTTCATGTCCCATGTGACATGATAACAGTATGTAACTCATTTGCATATAGCACAGAGGTAAGCACACAGTAAACATCTGATAGCCACACTCATCATGATTCAACACCAAGTCTATGAATGCAAGGAAGAATAATGAACACATCCGGGAGTTAGATCTGCTTATGCTTCAAATGAGAGACTATTCAAGCACTTAAATCAGATTCTGCTAATTAGAATAAATGTGTAGTCTCTGATATTAATGCAAACTATAAGGAATCTTAAACTATTCTGGAGTACAAAATAGTTAAACTTACTAATGAGCCTATATATATTTAATTATAGTATTTTGCTAAAAGAAACATTATCTTGCCTGTAGGATTAGACAAAGTTGCTAATAACTGACCTTGTTCTTCTAAGGTAACAGTGAATTTAAATAGGCACTCCAAGAAAATCTTATGCAAACATGCTTGTGGAAGTATTACTTAAAATAGTGCAAATTGTTTTGATGAAGAGCAACAGCCCACATGCCTATCAGTTGAGGATCAGAGACAATATAGATATGCATTGGAATATTCTCCAGCCACAAAGAAAGGAATAAAATACAGCAATCCCAACATGGATGACTATACTGTATGAAGGAAGGTAGATATAACTCTTCATGATATATTACTACTTTTATATGAGGAATCTAAACTAGAAAAATCAGTACTTAGAATGTGGACTGGTGATTTGTTGGGCTTGGGAAGGAAATAATGGAAGAGACATAAATATTTGGTATTTTGCTAGAGTGATGGGAACACTCTGGAAGTGGATAGTCATATGATAGTGGTTGTACAATATGGTTAAAATGATAAATTTTAGGTTATATAAAATTTATCTTAACTTTTTAACATTTTAAAATATTCATGTCTGGGTAAGATGTATCTCTTTGCATGGATTGGAAAATTTGTGATCACTTTGTGTCTGCTATGAGGTAAGTCTTTCCTCCTTAAAAGGCATTGCTTTGTATTCATGAATTCGGGAGAGGACAAGAGAACAGGTAATAGGTTGCAAATGAATTCACCTCAGATCCCTAAATTTGGTGACAGACAAGGGTTTTTGGAAATTACAGAAGAAAAAGAAAATTCTAGCTGTTAGAAATGTATGTGACTATGTATGTGTGTATGTGTGCATGTGTGTGATTCAAAGGGCCATAGCTTCCATGACAAGATTCTTCTCTCTCTCTCTCTCTCTCTCTCTCTCTCTCTCTCTCTCTCTCTCTCTCTCGTGTGTGTGTGTGTGTGTGTGTGTGTGTGTGTGTGTGTGTGTAGGGGGAGACAGGCAGAGGGCAGCAGAGTGGAATGTTTATATGATCAAGTATTGAGAAATAAGCATGGAGGTATACAATGGAGACAAGGATTAAAGGCTTAGAAGTTGTCTACTAATGTTTAAGCTCACTCAGCTGTAGGCTGCAAAGATTTATTGTTGATGCTAGAAATATAAAATAAAATTATGGATACCACTAAGGAGAATGCTGCAGTGACTTCACCTAATCTACACAAATAAGTTTATAAGTAATTTAATTACGTGGTCTTTTAATGAAGGATGTGGTGTGTGTGTGTGTGTGTGTGTGTGTGTGTGTGTGTGTGTGTTGGTGCATTGTGTGGAGGCCATTGGACAACATCCAGTGTTAGTCCTCAAGTGCCAGTCACCTTTTATTGAGTGTCTCTCACAGACTTGGAAGTAGACCAAGTAGGTTCATCTGTCTGGAATCCTTAAGGTATTTGCCTATCTAAGTCTTCACAGTGCTGGAATTACATACTGCTTTGAGCACAAGAGGTCCTTGTGCTCACAGATAAGCCCAGGGGAAACCAGGCATGTTAAACATACAGGGTTGTACCTTCAAAGAAAGAGATGTGTTATCTGTTTTCTGTACAGAATGCTGGAAGGAGGTGGCTAATAGCCTAGGCGACCCCTCCACTTATCTGTGTGGCCAGGGCCTCCCTACAAACAAGACTGGAGGTGATTGATAGCTCAGCCAACTTCTGGGCTACCAACACCACACCAGATCCTCCCCTAGGCCCTAGCTACCAATAGGTAGCCAGTCTATAGTGCCCATCTTCATGGAAGAAGCAATATGCCCCTTTGTAGACATGGGGTTTTGCTATACACTTCTTTTCCAATAGTACTGTGCTTAAATATGCACAAAATAAACTTCTCAGTGTCAGACTTTTGAAGATTAAACAAACAGTGGGTACTGAGTCACATTGAATCAGACTTTCTTCTTGCCTCATGCAGATTTGACACTCTGCTCGCTGTAGTGTTGGCAGATACTTCCCACACCAAGCATGTGCCACCATGCCTGACGTTCTTTGTTCAAAGGATTTTGGGATCAAACTTAGGTCCTTCTACTTACAGTATAGACAGTTACTGACTAAGCTGTCTCCACAGCCATGTACATTTTTCGTAAGCCCCTGTTACCTTGCATGTGATTGACTGTGCTAGAGATAGGGCAATAGCTAAGACAAAGACCTTTCCACATGAGAGGGTTTGCATTCTAACATACATTGTAAACTCTGATTGTTACATCTAGTGGGACAAGTGTAGTTGAAAGCTTGAGGCTTAGATTGCTATAATGGGCTTTAGCACATGGACTCAGAACCAGCTTTCTGGATTTGATCCTGGCCCATTCTATCATTTTATTAGATGCTTATGCTTAAGGCAGTTACCCAATGTCTCAGATCTCTCATCACATAGGCAGGGATAACAATGTCATTTCCCTGACAGAGCTGCTATGGGGATTAACTGAGATACTAAGTAGAGAGAACTGGGTACTACTGCCCAGTAGATGCTCAGCAACGTTGACTTATTTGTCTGTATCTGTATCTGTCTGTTTTAGGGATCTGTATGGGACACTTCTGTTTTTTATTCAGCCAATTTCACAATACTTATGTAAAGATCTCAGGCCCAAGCTTTCTTTCATATGCCATACTGTGTTGGGTATGAATTTGTTGAGTTAATTAGCATGCAAACTCAGCTTGATATAGTTCAGGCAAAGAGCAGAGTTTTTATTAACAGGCTACAGCCTTGATCTTGACTTGGGAAAAAACTTTCAGATAATGCCCCTCTTCACTCTGCATGAAGAAGCCTTGTGGCAATCCTGGCCGAGAGGTACAGTCTTCAGTGCCCAGAGCCTGGTAGCAATAAGTATAGTCTGTGCCATGGGCCTTACCATGCAGTTTGCCTCCCAAGACAGTCACAGCTTGTACTTAATGTCTTTGTGTCTCCTCATCACAACTATCACAGGCCACTGCAGTTCTTGGTACCACTTTCCCTTTCCATGAGTAGGGGTGAATAGACAGACAGATATGCCTGAATCTAGAAGGAAGCCTGGAACTTATGGGAAGAGTCTGTAACCCTGAAGGTCTTTCTTTAGCACATACACAATCTCGGACACACACAACCCATTGTACCTTCTTTTCTATCCAAGATGGTTAAGTGTCATGCTATGAACTGAATCATAACCCCCCTCCATTTATGTTAAATCCCTAACTTCCCTGTGGCTATGCTTGGAGATAAGACCTGTCATAAATTAATAAAAGTTAAATAGAGGCTATGGTGGGTCCCTAATTTCATAGGGCTGGTGCTTTGACAAGATAAAGAGAAGGTCTAAGGAGATGATTCACATACTGTAAAGTGCTTGTCATACAAACATGGGGACCTGAGGTCAGTCCACAGAACCCATATGAAAAGTCAGGCACTGGGTATGGCATGTACACCAACAGTACCAAAGAAGGCAGAGACAAATGGATTCCAGAGGCTCACTGGGCAGACAGTCTAGCCTATTTGTGACTTCCAGGAGGATGAGGAATGCTCCCTCTCTCAAGAGACAGGCAGACAGTGTCTGAGGTTGACCTTTAGCCTCCACACACACATGTATGTATGATCCCCCCAACACACATGTACACATGTATACAAAATCTGCCTGGGAAGGTGTTCAGGAGTAAAAGGACAAGAATGTAACCTTGATAGGATATTCAGAGGAGACTAATCACACTTAGTTCCTAGGGTGAGAATTTAAAAGGCATGATGGTGTCTGGGTGTGATCCTTAAGCTGCCTGACCCTGATGATACATTCTTCGGTAGGTTAAATATGTTTTTTAAGGGATGAAGAAATGATCTTAGGTGAGTTGATCAGAACGTGTGAATCCAGAAATGACCCTCTTGACCTCGGGGATGACTGGTACTTCAATGATGCCCTGTGTCATTGCTGACATTAGAGGAGTTTCCTCAACCTACCCTGTTCATCGGAGTAATGAAAAGCTGAGTGTATTCCATGTCAGGGAAGAGATTCATATTTCTCAGATGAAGAAGAGAGAACAGGCTTCATATACAGGCAAAAGCAGGAGAGGCTTAGTGTTTGATATTTGCATCCTCAAGACAAATAATCCTTAAGTTACAGTCACAGAATGCTTTCAGGCTCGTGAGACAGTACTTAATGTTATTGATGACCCTTACTACTTATCAGGAGGTTGACTCAGAGTTGTCAGCTCATGTTCCAAGGTCAGACCATCTGTCATGGAAACTGAAACAGAACAGAGCAACTGAGAAAGAAGGTCTGATTCAGCATAGCACAGATCAAATCTTTGCTGGGACAGTCCAAAGGGAAGTTTAAAGACAGCGTGGACAGATAGAAGACAGCCCCGTCTCAGGCTTGCTGCACTTACTGAAACTGATAGAAATATTGTCTTAGAGTTTCTATTGCTGTGATGAAACACCCTGACCGAAAAGCAAGATGGAGAAGAAAGGGTTTATTTGGCTTACACTTCCACATTGCTGTTCATCATTGTAGGAAGTCAGGACAGGAACTCAAACAGGGCTGGGACTTGGAGACTGGAGCTGCTTCAGAGGCCATGGAGGGATGCTGCTTGGCTTGTTTCCCTGGCTTGCCCAGCCCATCTTCTTATAGAATCCAGGCCTACAGGCCCAGGGGTGGCAACATTCACCGTGGGCTGGGCCCTCCCCACATTGATTGCTAATTGAGAAAATGTCTTACAGCTGGATCTTGTGGAGGCATTTTCTCCTCTGAGACTCCTTCCTCTGTCATGACTCTCGATTGTCTCAAGTTGACACACAAAACCAGCCAGTATGGATATGGAGGAAGAAGCCCTGCTCCAGGCAGGCTTAGGAAGGCATTTCTTGGCTTAGGAGATCGGCAAGGATGTATGGCCACAAAGTAGAGCAGACTGGTAAAACTCACACTCCAGTGTTCAGCATCAAGTAAATCACTGCATTTTCCTGGATAAACCCCCTTGTCATTTCTGTCTCTATGGAACATTTTACAAATGTGTCCCCAAGCATGAGATATGTCATTCTGCACTGACAATTATTTAAACCCACCCCTGCAGAATTTTTCTTTTTAAAAATTAGTAGACCCTTCTGGCCTAGAATTTGCTATGTAGACTAGGGTAACTTCAAATTCACAGAGATCCACTTATCTGTGCCTCCCAAGTGTTGGGATTAAAGGCATGTGCTAACCCCACCCCCTGGTTTATTGTCATTGCTGTTTTACATGTACAAGTTTGTTCAAAAACTTTGTTACTGCATGTGCACAGGCCTTCAAGAGGACAGTCTAGATTTAAGTGGGTGAACAGCTCATAACTCACATCAGCTGGTTTGGTTTAGATGCATGAGTAACAGTCATAGGACAGATTGTTATTCATACTTTTCAGGGGTGCTTTTTCTGCATTTATGGTGAAGTCCCTAAGATCTGGGTAAGATCTTTATTTATATGGAAATTGACTACTGGCTTTGGAAAATCCAAGCAAAAGGCAGAACTGAGTTGTTTGGTTGATAAGTGTGTAACAATCATCTTTACATTTTTGATGAATCTGGATCTGAGTATTGCTTTCATAGTGGGTCTATAATTATAAGTGCATCAAGCATGATCATGTGAAATAAATAAAAGCAGATGAAGAGAAAACAAAGGAAGAGATATTCCCATCCTCTCAGTGTTCCATATGAGGATACTGTGATAATGTAACCATCTATATGCCAGGACGAGGATTCTTGCTTGAGATCAAGCAGCCCTTCAGCTTTCAGCCCCTATAATCCTGAGAGAAAAATGTCTGACATTTTATCATCCCTGGTCTGTGTTATTTTCTTATAGTGGCCCCCAGCAAACCAGCACAAGCAGAGAATATTTTTTTGTGGACCTTACTAATTTTAAGATTATTTGGAATTGTGGGAACACGTGAATAAGATGACAATCTAAAGTAATCCATAGTCTTAATACTTAAGTGGTTAGCTTGAACTTGTCCCTCACTACACACCAATGAGGGAAAAGGTCCTATTGCTGATTTTAAAACAGCTCCAGCTCTATCTTGTCTCTGTAAGAACCAATGTCAAGAGGGTAGGAGATGAGGAAATGGAAGGTTGGATAATTTGCTTCATAGTCATTCTTTCATGGAATGGAGCCTGAGGTGAGAGGGTGAGCCAGAGCCAGCAGCTCAGGAGGCAGCATTTCACGTGGAAGGAGGCCGAGGGAGCCTCTCATGGTGGGGAGAAGGTACCATCCTCCTGGAAGATTGACACCTATGTTTTCGCTTAACCAAGGATGCAGGCACAGGGAGTTCCTCAGCTCAGATGAGCCAGATGGTTGCCTTTTATTTCAGGAAAGACCAACTTGGAGCAAAGGCACTTTTCTCCTGCCATGAAAAAAGCAACAGAACCAAAACAAAAGGCTTATGATGTGGAGCTCTGCCAGGCTTGAGCTGGGGGAAAAGTCTTTGCCTTTCTTTTCAGGCTGTAGGTAAATGATGCTTTGAGGTATTGTTTGTGCTGTCCCTGAGGATTGTTCAAAGAGCCTCACTGCAGCTAGATGCTGCTGTGCAGTTTAATTTTTATGATGGTGTTATCTCATAGGCTAACCCTCTAAATCTGTTTTCCCAGTACAGTTGTCTTTGGTTGAAGCTCTGGTACGGAAGTCTAAAGACTGAAACTGATCATCCAGCATAGCCTTTGAATTTCAAGCAAGTGTCTCTCTAATGGACAGGGCTGTGACTTCTCTGGATTGTTCAGAGATGACAGGTAGAGGTGGTGACCTCTTTTCAGCCAAGGAGAATTCCCAGTGGCTTGATCTAAGGAATGGTGTGCCAAGCTGGAGAATTTGGAAGTGTTTTGTTTCTTGGATAGGTTATACTGTTTGAAAAAAAAATGAGGCCATGTAATTAAAGCAATCACAGAATGTGTGTTCATTCACTGTACTAAAGAAAACGTTGATGTTTCTATGGACTAGTGGCTAACCATGCCATCTCTGTTTCTCCTGAGGGTAAATTATGCCACTCCTGAGAAGGATGGCATGCAAGTCTTGCTAGTAGTATTTTAGAAGAAAGTGTTAGTGAGTAAACAAAGGACCAAGGGAACCAGGTGAGTTTTGTGATGAGTTCTAAGAATCAGCTCTTTAAACACAAGCAGATTCCCAAAATCTGGAGATGGGACCCATCACAAGTATAAATTCAACTAGAGGAAAACTCTGGGGATGTGCTGGGAAACTCTGTGTCCATTTGTGATGTTCTCTAAGATGTGGTGGGGGCTTCATTGTCTGACACCAGCCATCATGCCCAAGATGGAAATGGCAAGATACAGTGGATCCAGCAGTTGTTAGCAACTAAGTTGCTGTGGATAGTGAAAATGCTTGCTTCAGTAAGTGTGATTTTTGTTCTTTAAATATTTATGACTGGAGGTCAACAGAGGACCATGGGGAAGAAAGCCAGGTTAAGCAAGGAGTGTAACACCTTGAACACCTTTTCATGTCATTGACTCGATGTAAATTTTATCGTCAATAGGCCAAGTTGTGGGTAACAGTGAGTTGATTACTCAGTTTGTGAATGCCAGTGTGGCTCATGAGTGTGGCTGCCACGTTAGAACTGCATCAGTTGAAGATAATGTTTTGGTATTCTAAACTTTGTACAGTGAAAGCTCTGACTTCCTGCATCAGGTCTCAAAGCTGAGGCCACCAGTCCACTAAAATGCATGTCTTGTTTACTTTGATATGGTCTTGAATAGAACTAGAAAATGTTTCATGAATAAGGGAAGCCATGTTTTATCTACTGCTCAATTGGTTAACCATAATGGCAGGATTCTTTATGTACTTTCCTAAGAAACTCTAAGGAATGGGTGCGCTGAGTTCTTGCTCTCTCCCACATTTGGTATAAGTACCTATCATTCCTCTGCAATGCCTCTATGACAAGATCAAGAAGATGCCCTTTGGCCTCATGAACTTGCCTGGGAGACTCTGGTGCTGGCTGTGCCATGGGGTGCAGCCAATGGGCCTGTGGAAATGGGATAGTGAGGAGTCCCGTTGGTTTATGAAGCCAAGCATAACCTTCCCAAATAGAACCCTGGCTTGGTGATGGAACTCTACATTAAATGGAAGAGCAGCAAGCATGTGCATTGGCAGTAGTATGCCCTGCCTGCCTGCTAGTGCCTGAGAGAAGCTGAAATGAGTTACAGATGGATGCTTTCCTGGGGGGCTCTTTTTTTAGGTTGCTTCCTGGTTTAACCTATAGCCAAAGCATGTCTGTAGATGTATTAACTGCAGACTGAATGCAAACCTCTGGCCTACTGTACCCACCATTTCTTCTACCCCTTCCCCCATGATGGATCTTGAAGAAAATGTGTAAAAGTGAATCATGTTTTCTGTTAAATGTGTATGCCATTTCTCTAATAAAAATAAATGGGTGTTAAGATATTTTTAAGCTTGATTTCTGCTTCAATTCCTCAAGAGACCCTGCAATGCAAACACCAGGTGATGGCCCAGAGCCCTGGTTCCAGGAGGCCATCTGCAAACGTCAGGCTGGTCTCATTGGATATTAGGGCTCGGGACTCCCTAATCCATGCCACATGCCGTGACCTGAGCAGACCTTGTAGAAAGATAGAGTCTTGCTGTCTTCTCATGAGCAGTTGCTCTGAGTCCCCACCACAGCTGTGCCCTGCTTTGTTGGAAAGTGCTGGGGGACTTATCTTTTAAGCTCTTTTTTCTCTATAGATATTATAAATAACAACTGGTCTGTGGAAACACCGTCCAGAAACACTTGTGACCAGCCTTCTAGCCTCAAAAGGCAGTGTTTTGTGTAATCCTGACACCAAATGCAGTTATGGTTGAGGAAAATGTGAAACACCAAACGTTTGACTCAGAAAATCCAAACTGAGGAGTTAGGAACTGAAGAGAGGCAAGTTTTTTTTTTTTTTTTAAACAAAAAAACAAAAAAACAAAAAACCTCAAATTCCTTAGAACCAAGAAAGTAAAAAGCATCATAGGCTATGGGTGCTGAGATGGCCTAGGTGACATCAGAGGGGGAAGTCAGGTAGGCAGCAGCCAGGGTCTAGAATCCCAGCATTGTACTTACGCTCCAAACCTTTGATGCACACTTGGCTTCCACTCACTTAAAGTTAAGAAAAGGCTAAAATGTGTTCTTTGAGATTCTCCACCAGAGTCCAGGAGAGAGTACTGGGTTCTAGAACTCTCTAGCAGCAGAGAAGAGATCTTTTGGGAGGAGAGAGTGGTGGTCCCCTGCTCACCATGGGAGGCTGCTTTGCTTTTTTTTCTTGCTTTGCATTCTCAGGTTGTAGTATTTCTATCCATGTGTGTGTGATCCACTGAGGGACGGATGCAGGGTGTCTGGCTTCACACAGCTGCACAGCAAAAGGAAGCAAACAAGAAACCTCAGCGGGAAGGCATCATTGCTCTCTAGGCCTAGGCTTGATTACAGACTGATTTATTTTGTTTTGTTTTTGGTTTTGATTTTTGCATTTTAGTAAGATATACAGATCATAAAATTCAACAAGTTTTATTTATTTTTTGTATATTTTAACAGTCTATTTGTGTATTAGTTCTTTTAATTAGTTTTTAAGAATTTTGAGCATGTTTTGATTGTACTCATCTCTCCCCCAATCAAAAGTTTCAAATGCTTGGTTCCACAGTATTTTAAGAATGCTCATGTTCGTGTGAAGCCATCAATTCTGTCTCTCTTCAGAAGGTGTCTGTGTTTCCCAGATGAAGCTCTGTACCTCTTAAACATCACCTTCCCATTTCCATCCCTCTCCCCCCTCCCCCAAGCGGTTCCTCAAAAGCGCCACTCTACTTTCTCCCTTAATGAATTTGACTTTGTAGGCCCTCATGCAGACGGGACCATCTGGTGGCTGGTACTTCATAGGGACATCTGAGGGTTCCTCCATATTTTAGCATGAACCCGGTCAAGGTCAACTCTTCTCTGATGACTGGACTTGCAGCATTGTGCTGGTCTGTTAGTAGACATTTGCGCTGTTTGCATTCCTTCAGTGTTGTGAATAAATCAGTGGGCTGAAAAATTTGTGCAAGTCTGATTTCGATCCTTTTGAAGTAAACGCCCAGGTGTGAAATTGGTCTATGGTAATTTGAAGGTATTTTATTTTGGTTTTGGTAGTGTTTGTTTTCTTCTTGAGGTACCTCCATCAGTTTTCCACAGTGGCTGCTCCATGTGACACCTCCACCAGCAGCGTACAATGGCTCATTTCTCCACATCTTCACCAGGGCTTATTCCTGATTTTTTTTTTTTTTTTTTGTAGCGTATGGAGGATAATAGCTATCCTGATGGGATTGAAAGGGGTCTTATTTGGATTTGTATCTGTCAACGGTTTCATGTGCATTGTACATTATTTATCTCAAGAAATAATATAAAACGTTTTTCTTCAATTTTTGAGACAGGGTCTCACTATAGAGCCCATTACTTCTTTATAGAACTGGGATCCCAGGAGTGGGCCCATCACTCAGCTATTGCTTTGTTCTTGAGATGTGTTTTTCTTTGCGGACTCCCAGGCTGCACTCAAATGCCTGGGCTCAAGTCATCCACTACCCCAGCCTCTAGCTTAGCTGAGATGAAAGGTACAGGTTGGCACTGTGCCTGGTTTAAAAATGGTAAGTATATATTGATGTTTAAAGATAATTCCTTTTTATATGACATAGATTGGTGCATTTTTCAGCTTTATTGGGGCATAATTGATAAATGAAATTGGATATTTTGGGGTGTACAAAGTAATGGTTCCTCCCCTGCCACACACATGTTCATTAGCATATCCATTACCTCACACAATTGCCTTTTTTTTCTTGTGAGAATGCTTAGGGATGCTCTTTGGCAAGTTTCAAGTTTATCATAGTGTTATAACTACAGATTCGGTCCTGTGCCTTGTGTCTTCAGAACTACCTGTAAGTGCAAGTCCATGCTCTGACCACTAGCTCTCCAGCCCTTGGCCCTGACCGCTGGCCCACCCTATGAACTGTAACAACAACACTGACTTGAATTCCACTCTGAGGAGCAGGAAGAGGTTATAAAGAGTGGAGTCATGTGATTTTACTGTTGATGCATTAAAAATATCCTATATACAATAAAGAAATAAAATACAATGTATAGACAAAATTTGCCTTTGTATGATATGTCTCAGTATGGTAATGATAGGGTATGTCACTAAAATGCCCATGGAGTCAACAATATTTGAAAATAGTAAATATCTATACAAGTAATTTTTTCAGCTTTAAATTAGGTGGTTCTGTTTGATGAAGTTTGGAAGTTTATTTTATAATCTGAATGCTGACTCTATTTCATATCATGTCTTCCATGATTTGGTGTCCTTTCATGTTAGTAATGGCATTTTTAATGCACAATTTATACATGATGGACTCATATTTATGTGTTTTTCTTTCATTGCCTGTGTTTTTAAAATCATGCCTGAAGAATCACTGCCAGTTTGTGTCTAGATTTCTGTAGAGTATAGCCCATTGCTCTATATACCGCAAACATTGCTTGTGAAAAATTCTTTTGAAGGAATTTTGTCTTAAAATACACACCCCCTCTTATTTCACTTGTTTGAAGAGAGGCCTTTATATTACTTAAGAAATAATATCTTTCACTTCACTATGCTCTCCTTCCCGTGTCTCTCAAGGGGGACAGGGAAGGCATAAGGAGGAGAGAGGGACACACTTATTTGGAAAACAACCTCAACCATATAGAATGTGAAGAGAGAAGGGGCACGATCCAAGAAGTCCAAGGTATATGTCCTGCAGTCAGGACAAGCAGGAAACGTAACACCGTAACTCTCAGTTTCTAGCCTCCAAACAGACAGAGTTCTTCCATATCAGAGTCTTCTCAAAGTGTCTAGGCAAAGCTTTAGAAGTGTGAATTCCTTTCTAGATAACACTACATATTGTGAAGTGCAAGTTCCTTTCTAGATAATACTACATAATGTCTTTACATTAAGTGCTAGAAGATCCTCACAAAAGCTTCTCCCTCTTGTCAATTTCTCATATTCTATTTCCCTTTCTATGAATTATCAGTATCAATAGCAACTACATGTGCAAAACATTATAGCGTGTTGTGGTTAAGTTAAACTTTATAAATGCATAAATCTCCTCTGGAAGAGCAAATCATGGCTCTAGAAGAATGAATTTAAATAACATGCATGCTTTTGCCTTTCCTAGTAGCTCATTTAGTACAGAGCTCTGAACAGTGGCTGCTGCTGGCTTTAGACATAACAGCTGAGTCGTATGAGGATTTGTGTCTTTCTCTACCCAGTGTGTACCACCCTGGAAGTTATCTGCTGTAGCGTTTAGACTGCTGACACATCTGAAAAGTACATCTCTAGGCCAGTAATGATCCCTGTGCTAACACCTAAGTATGAACTTCATCTAGGGCGACAGAGAGACATGGATGTCTAGATTTCCACATTATTAACAAGGGGAATGATAGCTTGTTGTAACCAGTGACCCTTTGTGAAGGAACTCCAGTTTACTTAGTTAATCTTCCACTTGCCTGCATAATAGGCTTGAAGGACTTTGTTGACTAGATTACTGAGCACAATTAATAACGGCGTTAAGTTTTTCTAACATGCAGGAAATATTAATTTCACAGAATCTTATCTGATTGTCTTCAGAAACAATCCTCTTTGTTTATAGATTCTAAGGCATATAAACAACCCATATTTCTTGACATTTTATGAATATTATGAAGTCATTACTTCCTAAAGGAGCTAAAATGCTTTAATGTTTTAAAAATTACACACATTTATTCATTTTTATCTATCTGTTATCTAACTATCCATCAATCTAAATCTATCTTCTATCTATCTATCTATCTATCTATCTATCTATCTATCTATCTATCTATCTATCTATCACCGTGTATATGTGTATGTGTGTGAGTACATGTGTTCTGACTTATGTGTGAAGGTCAGAGATCTACTTCTAACCACATGAGTCTCTTGAACTGAAGTCAGGTTACTAGGTTTGGTGGCAAGCACCTTTATCCTCTAAGATACTTATCTGGCCATAGAAAATGTCTTTAGCTTGCAGCACCCTCCCCCTAACATTTAATATAATCCCTTCAAGATGCACCTCAAAAATGTACAGCCCAGCCACTACTGGTCTCTCTCTGCCTCACCTTTTACCCTATATCATTTTATTGCCAGCTCCATAAGCTTGTGATTGAGACTGAGAGAGGGAGAGAGACCAGAATAAACACCCATGTCCAGCTTCCATTAGATCTGGCACTAGAAAAAAAAAATGCCTTCAATCTGCATAGCACTTGTGGGCACCAGAGTGCTTGTTTGCCATGTAAATCCTGGCTGTAACAGAGACTGATGGGATTCAGACAGGGAGCAGGAAACTGCTTTCACGGGGGAAGTTTTTGGCACAGTGTCTGACATACACTCCAGTCAATCAAGGTAACAGATGTGGTAATTAAGCCTGAAGAACACAGTCCCTATTTTTCCATTTAATTTCAGAGAAGAACAACGTTCCTTATTAAACCTCTAGTTGCACTCCATTTTGAACTAATTGTACTGGTGTTAACAAAAAAAAAATGATGCCTGGGCAAGAAATTTCTTTTGAAGTGCTCAAGAGTCAAGGATGTTGTCAGGGGAAGTTGGAGTCCTTGGGCTGGGGCAATTTTGCTCTTTCTGGATTTGCCTTTCACTCCAATGCCAAGGCCTGTGCAAATTCCTAGGCATGGCTGGATTCCTTTAAGAACCTTAGATATAAATGAACAATTTCATTTTTTATGGGCCGTACTCTATTAGGCTCAAATTACACTGCTCATAGCAAGATATTAACATTAGCATTCAATCTGATAAAGGTTTCAGATAACCTGGAACCACAGCAAATTACCATATTTTAATATGATGAATTATCTTGGAAAAATTAATTACATTTGAAAGGTCTGACTTTGATTGTGTCAGTATCGAGAGGCAAATACCTTCATTAAGGTTGTTTTGCTGTCTTTTAGAATGGTAAACATGAGTCTAGTCTGTCTTGTCATTAATGGAAATTAATTTAAGAATGTAATTACTTGGGACACGTAGAAAGTGTGTGTGTCCGTAATAGTGAGAATGTTTGGCTAGAAACACTTTCTTGAGCTCTTTCAGAGACACTGAGAGGTGATTCTGTAACCCCAGGACTCTTGGGAAAGGCTGTGTTCTTTCTATTTCTCATTTGTTTCTGTTCTGTGGAATAGGATAGATTTGGAAGTAATATGTATACAAAGAAGATGATTTTTATATTTACTTGTAGCTCAGTGTTGCCAGTTAACCATTCTGTAAAATTATTGACTTGTTTGTCCTGTTTGTAAATGCAAATTTTGCATTTTTTTTAAAGATTTCTCCAGAATAATTTCTGGCTGGCTGGATTTTCCATTTTATTTCTTAACCTAGCCTATGGAATAGATAACTCAGAGTGGTACTAAGATTTAATTTTAATTTTCATGTGAATAAAGCATACATTTACCCCAATTCAGTCAATATAAGGGAATCATTTGTGTGATTTTATATTTTCATACATGCATGGGCTCATACATATAAAAGAGTCATAACTTTTAATGGCCCTTCATATTTGCTCATTAATCTGAAAACTAATTTTTATAATTCTCATTTTACTAACTTCACTTGTTCAAAAAACTTTGTTTGCATTGATTTCAAAAATATTTTTTGTCAAACATGAAGTCAGTCATGGATGCAATAAGATCTTGCCATATTGAATTCAGTTTTAAGAAGTAATTCTTATACACATAGAGACTGGATATAACAGTGCTATCTCTTAGGCACCATATAGAAGTGTAAAGGTCAGACAAAAGGACTGTTCTCAGTTTTATTGGGTGTCAAGAAAGCAAAACTTTCCTTTTAATTAGTTTCAGAATGCTGTCATTCAGGATTTCAGCTTCTCACCTGCTTAGTACAGTGGACACCATGAATGCCAGTGTGTGTTTGGAAATCATATGTCATATTTTTCAAGGGGCGGGGGAGTCACAGAAAACTGACTGTTTTCTAGAGATTTGCCAACACTGCTTTTTTCATTAGTAAAATTTTAAAAAGTGAGCAAAACCAAAACTAAACCTATGTCTTCTGGGAGGAGAATTACCCCAGCACCCCATGTAGTGGGATGTTTTCACATAAACTCTTTCTGTTCTGTTTTTTTTTTTTTTTTTTTTTTTTTTTTTTTTTTTTAGCAAGCTTAGAAAATAGCAGGTTTCTCTAATCTCATTGCTAATTACCCCTCCTTTAGCCTCTCCTCTACTATAGATTTTTATGTTGTTTTTAGTAAAAGGACCAAGGAATATTTTGATCTTTGCACCGAATACATTACTAACTAGACACAGAATATGGAAATAAATTATTGTAGCGAGAATACAAAATTAACAGCCACTTATGTGACAGTCTGAGTCTCAGACAATCAAGGAGGTGTGCATGCCAACCTGAGAGAATTTCAGACATGGGCCACAGACACTGCCCAGTTAGAGAAACAAGAACGTGCTCCCAGGAAGCTTTCCAGCCTCCAGAGGTTCTCTGTTGAGATAGTCTTTATGTGTAGTTTTAATGCATGGTTTTTATCTCTTCCTTTTGAGTCAGATGATTATGGAATTTAAAGTCTTGAACAAATGCTGCTCCTATAGTTTATCGGGATGCTTTTTTACAATGTGGGAAGGAACACACTCAGTGTGGGGCGCCATTTTTGGACACTTGTAGTTTCTAACGTGTGTGTGTGTGTGTGTGTGTGTGTGTGTGTGTGTGTGTGTGAAAAAGTGAGGCTCAGCTATGAGAGATTTTACAATTAAATAAATGTGCGAGGGAGTTTATGAAGACAGAAAGAGAAACTGGTTGAGGGGATGGGACAAAGGAGATAAGGAAGATCACATTCCTCACTTCTTACATTTTGTTACTTCCTGGGTGTCTCTGTTTCCCCACTGGCAGCTCATAGATATTTCCTAATGTGATCCTAAGCCCTTTGGTTACTTCATTTCACCCACAAGATTCATGACCATTGTCAAGATCATAAATGCAGCCACACTTGAACAGGTCCATCTACTGAGAATAAAGGGGTCCAAAAGAGAACAGGAGATTGAGCTCTTAAATGATTTTACAGGATGATGAGATGTAAATCAAGCCCTTGTAAGTGCCTATAGATTATCTTCAAAGACTAATTTTTCTCTAAATTAAATACATATTTCTCAGGACAAAACCTTCATTGTTAAAATATATGTAGAATCACCAATAATATAATCATTTTGTTTCAACTACAGAATTTCCACTGGGGTTTTAATTTAATTCTCAAAGAGGGGGTAATTTTGGCCTTTCACTCTTCCCTTTTTTGTATTGAGGATATTTTGGGGCCAGAACATTTTAATTAAATATTCCAAGTTGTATTTCTTTGCACTGTTCATTCATTCAGCTGATCAGTGCTTAAGAAATATGGTTGATATGTGCCAAGAAAATGCAGGGGTTGGTGGTATACTGTTCTGACGTTGAGTTTGACATCTAATGGAGTGATGAGCACCTAAGGAGTTAATAGGGAAGTTCAAGCAGAGCAGCCAGGGTGTCTGAGAAGCTGAAGTCTGATCCTTGAAGAATGATTGAAAATTAAACGGAAGCAGTACTTAGGGGCATTCCAAGCAGAAGGAGTGGCTTAAAGCAAACAGGGGAGTAAGGACCTCTACCATATGGGGGAAATTCAAGTGGCCACAAACTGCTCAAGGGACAGGGATAGCATCTTGAATACCAAATGCCACTTTGGTGTTAACTTTAAAGGCATGCCCTCTGCAGAATTTTTGCAGGGAGATGTGGTGCTCTGTTTCTGAAGTGTCAGGGGCAGTATGGAAGAGGGTGCAGATCAAGCTGAGAAACTAGTCAATGTAAATGTTTCTAGACAATGTTGTGAAAACTTTTCTATCAGTTAAAGCTCAGGAAGAACAATTAGGAACCCAGAGAGCTGCATGTCCCTCCCATCATGTAAGGTTGCAGCAGGAAGGCATCATCTGTGAGCCAGGAAATAGGCCCTCAGTGGACACTGAATCTCTTGACACGTTGATCATAGATTTTCTAGCTCCAGGAACTCCTAAGTTCTTCCTTCTAGCCTCCCTCCCTCCCTCCCTCCCTCCCTCCCTCCCTCCCTCCATCCCTTCCTCCATCCCTCCCTCCCTCCCTCCATCCCTTCCTCCATCCCTCCCTCCCTCCCTCCATCCCTCCATCCCTCCCTCCCTCCCTCCATCCCTCCCTCCCTCCCTCCCTCCGTCCCTCCATCCCTCCATCCCTCCCTCTCTCCCTCCCTCTCTGTCTTCCCTCCCTCCCTTTCTTTCTTCCCTCCCTCCCTTTCATTCATTTCTTCTTCCTTCCCTCCCTCCATCCCCCTCTCCTCCTCTCCCTCCAGTTACCAAGGATACTGCTAGGGACCGAGATGGCCCCATCACTCTGAGGAGACTGGGAGGCATCAGATCCCCTTCCGTAAGAGTAACTCTTCTGTCAGGCCTGTGTCTTGTCTGCTACTTTGATCATAAATGGCATAGACATAATTCTTTTTGAGCTTATCAACTCAGAAATAAAAAGAAACGTTCATAAGTTGCTTCATTAAAGATGACTTTAATGTTAAAATTTTATGAATACCCTAGGGCCTATTATTTCTAGATTCATAATCTTTTAAGGGTAACATTAGCAATACTTAACACAATAATTATATCTTTATGATCACTGTGTGTAGCAATTTGTATTGTTATTTAAAACAAACTGACGAGATCTTGAATTTTGGCCCAGACTCAGTACAAGAAAAATATATTTAGAAAACAGCTTTGTGACCTGTGTCTACACTGAACTTCTCTGGACCAAAGTGTCACTGCCTGAGCATCAGACTACTGGACCAGCTCTCTTGCTAATGTCTATACTCACACAAATGTCCATGGATCTGGGCTGGAGAGATGGCTCTGTGGTTAAGAGCACTTGCTGTTACTTCAGAGAACCCTGGTTATGTTCCCAGCACCCCTATGGTGGCTCATAACTCTATAAGTACTCATACATACAAGCCCTTACATGTAAAATAAATAATAACAAATATTTAAAAGAATGTAAAAGGAAAATATGATATTCATAAAGGTAATTGCTGTCCAAGTTGTGTGCAAGGCTGGTGTTTCTGAAAAGGAAATAGAGGGAGCTAGTGGCTTGCCAGAGATGAATTGGATACTGAGCCAGGCTAGAATGTGGACCACTACTCTTCCCTCCCTCCTCTACCAAATTAGATTTTATACTGGGCCACAAATACAGAGTGGGACAAATTGGGAGTCACAGAGCAATTAGGAGTGAGAATCACAGATAATGTAAATGTATGTAGTGGCATGGAAAATGGCTCTTAATTTTTCTGTCAATATAATATTGTTCTCTGACTTATTATGCAGGGTCAGACAGGGTTACCTCTTGAATAAAAGGTCTGTCTGGACACCACAGGAAGTGGTGTTGATGATTCTAGCTTGCGGCATTTTATCTCCCAATACAAAGCCTTATTTTAAGAGGCATCTAGTTGGGGTTTGGGCTGTGGCTTTTCATATTTGCATGTATATGTATTTGGTGAGGAAGCCATGGAAAGCAGGCTGCTCAGCATTTTGTTTTGGAGTCCTGACCAGACACAGCTTTGGCTAATGACCTTCTTCTACCCACTACCCTTCGTCAACTGTCTACCCACATTTTGTCTGAAATCTTCAAAGCTTTTGAACATGTGGATTTAAAACCACTCAGGGAAAATTACCAGGACTCTCTTTCAGTAATGCCTGAAGCAAGAGATACCTGTGGTCACTCTCCATCCTGGTCTGGGTTAGTGGTTCAGTGTTGAGTCCTTGGGGCAGAATAGTATTTGAGTCACCAATGTCACTGGTTATTTGAGACATCTGTGTAGCATAAATGTGGGAATACTCTGTGTATTTTCTAACGCTTATTCTTAGTTTAGGCTGGCAAGTGGCTTAATCATATGTAGAGTCTGACACTTAACAAATTTGTATTGCAGGAAGCATTGGATGCTCTAGTACACAATGGACTGTTGCTTTAGAATGCCAGTTTCTCCTAGCAGGCGGGCAACAAAACTGGAAGTTGGTTAGAGCCAAGTTCTGAGTTCCAGTGTATTGTACCCACCAATTAGCATTGTGATTTTGGTGGCTCATGTTCCCTTGAGGCTTCAGTTATTTCAAGCAGAATTTATTGGGGTTCCTCTTAAGGCACTCTACTCTAATCTTCTGTTCTGCTATTTCTTAGTACAAGACTTTGTAGAACCCAGTATGTATAGCATGCTTTAAAACATTTTGGGAGCCAAATGATGTGAAAAACCTAAATGATACATGTCATTAGAGGTATTCTCTCTCTCTCTCTCTCTCTCTCTCTCTCTGTGTGTGTGTGTGTGTGTGTGTGTGTGCGAGTGCGTGTGCATTATGATGTGTTCAAATGTTCTCATGTGCTTGTGCCCAATGCTTCACTTGGAGTATTCCAACTGAGTCTTAACAATGAGAGTCTCAGTACTTACGGGTTAACTTGTGATAAGAAGGGATATGACAGCAACATCTGTCTTCCCAAATGTCTCTGGAATTGATTCCGCTGATCTGGCTGGCAAAGTAGGTGTCTCTTCCTTGCTTTGTGGCTCTGTATGTGTCCCTCTTGAAACTGCATGCTCACTTGAACAGAGTAAACATTTCTTAATTGGGCTTTCCTACTAGAAACACCAAACAAACTCTCAATATAGCTTATCAACCCAGATGTAGGAGAGCAGGTAAAACACAGTGCCCCTGGTGATGCCGATGATGGAGGCAGAATGCCTGATATCACCCTAGAAGGATATTCATCATGCAGGATCCATGGTTCAAGCTCACTCCCCTAAGTGGGAAGCTCTCTTTCTTCATATAGGGCTGCAATGGGGGGGCGGTGGCAGGACCAGTAGACACATACTCAGCCTTCTCATCACTATCCTGTGCTCTCCTATTATGGGCAAACACCTAAGACATAGGTAACACTCAAGTATCCTGCTGAACACCAAAGACTCTTATGTCTCCTTTGTCTTTATCACAGTTTGGTGTTTCCTTTGTAAAAGGCAGACATTGCCTTCTTCCGTTGTATCTTTTTATCTTTTGTGACAGCTTCATTGAGTCCAGTCTGGCTTCATGATGTGTACAAAGGTCAAATTTGAACTTCTGGTCTACTGTCTCTACTTCCCAGTGTTGGAAGTACTCAGTCTGTGAGTACTAGCCACCACACTCAGTCCATGCAGTACTGGGGATAAACTCCCTAGTAAGGGGAGTACCGATGTCCTTCATGATGTTATATTGGGTTATTCATGGATATATGAAGTCACTATTCTTAGAAAATATGCACAGAAACACTTGGAGGTTAGTGGTCATGACTTATGTAAGTCTATTTCTCAGAAGATATGAAATAGCTGTGAAGTGCTACGTGTTTATGGTTAGATAATTTTCATCCTGTTTTTATAGCTTTTGAGTTGCCTTGAAATTATTTCAAAATAAAAAGTTAAAAATAATTTTAAAATTTTAAACAGGGTACATAAAAATTGCGCATCTCCCAATGACTTGCTTCTCTTTGCTGTTGAGATTCCTATGAGTTCTGGATCGTAGGCAGATAGTTTGCTGACATTGCTACTGTCCTCTGGATCATCTTCACATTCTGTTGATTATCTACTACCTTTTAGTTTGCTGAGACCTCACTGGTCTGTTTTAACTATTGTTTCCTCTAAGTTCTAAGAGTTTGTCCAAAACCCCAAACCAAACACAAGAAGCCTTTAACTGATTCAGATGTCCTGAGCAAAGCATTTCCTGATGTTTTCTTCTAGTAGTTTTATAGTTTTGGTCTCGTACCCTTTTCCCAGGCATTCACACTAACTCATGGAGGTCTGCACATGAGCATTCTTTCCAACACCTTTATTAACAAAACATTCTTTTCTCCAGTTCAGATATTAGCACTTTTATTGAAATCAGTTAGTTGGAAGGGCTTCTAGACTCTCTGCTCTCTTTGATTGGCTCATCCATTTTAGTATGCCATTAAATATGAACTTGATACATAGGGCCTTTGTTACTTTGAAGTATACATGTATTAAGTTATATACCTAATTTGTTCAGAGATTTTTATTATAAAGAATGCCAAGTTTAATGCAATGTTACTTCTACATCTTTTAAGATGACCACACATTTTTAATCCACTCAGTTGTATATCTCTGTGATTAAGTAAAGCTTGTTTGAATTGCATGATGAAACAGCCTTGCATCTCTGGGCACAGTTCTATCTTTGCCAGACGCATCTCTCTAGGAACCCCTTATTTCACCTAGGTGAGGAAATTTGTAGCCACTTGATTATCCACAGTCATCTCTAGTGACCCTCGGATTTCTTTGGTGTTAGTTGTAATTATTTTTTTTTAAGAAAAGAAAAACACCTTCTTTCCTTTTTAAATTTCTTTTTTCTTGGTCTAGCTAAAAACTCCTGAATTCTGGATCTTTAAAAAGAGCCAGACCTTGGTTTTATTTATCTTTCTGTTGTTATCAATATCTCATTAGTTTTAACTCTGTTTTTTTTTCTTTCAAATTTTCTTCCACAATTTTCCCCTTTTCTGGTTTCTTTCTTTTTTAATGATGATGATGATTTACATCTTAACCACAGTTTTCCCTCCAACCTCTCCTTCCAGTTTCTCCCCACACCCCATCCATTCCTCCTTCTTTCTTTTTAGAAGATGGCAGCTCTCCCATGGACGTCAACCAATCATGGCATATCAAGTTACAGTAAGACTAGGTGTCTCCCCTCCTAGCAAGCCTAGATCAGACAACCAAGTAGGAAAAAATGGGTCTCATAAGCAGACGAAAGAATCAGAGGCAGGCTCGCCTTCCACTGTTAGGAGTCCCACAGGATCTGTAACATACATACATGCAGAGGTCTAGGTCAGCCAATTCAGGCTCCATGGTTGTTGGCTCAGTCTCTGTGAGCCCCTATGCACCCAGATTAGTTGATGCTGTGGGTTTTCTTGTGGTGTCCTTGACCCCTCCGGCTCCTACAATCCTTCTTCTCCCTCTTCTACAGGATTCCCTGAGTTTTGCCTTCCGTTTGTCTGAGGGTCTCTGCGTCTGTCTTCATCTGCTGGATGAAGCCTCTCTGATGAATCAGGAGTATAGCAGTATATCATTAGATAACATTATATTGACCTGTATTGTTGTATGGCTCTATCCTAGGTCTCTAGGCTATCTAGCCTCTGGGTCCTGATACTTCAGGCAGTGCCAGGGATGGATTCTCTCTGTTTGGCCATTTCCACAATTTCTGTGCCACCTTTACCCCAGCACATCTTGTAGACATTTCCTAGTTTCTTGAGGTGCAATGATAACTTGTTTCTCTGTGACCTTTCTTCCTTTTTGTTTTGTTTTGTTTTTCAAGACAGGGTCTCACTATGTAGCCCTGACTGTCCTGGAACTCACTATGTAGACCAGGCTGGCCTTGAACTCACAGAGGTCTTCCTGCCTCTGCCTTTCAAGTGCTGGGATTAAATTTGTGTGCTCTTATGACCAGCTACTTTTTGATGTTGGTGGAAATTTCTCTCTTAATTTTTGCCATGTCCCATATATTTTATTATACCCTGTTCCTATTTGTATTCATTTCTTAACATTCAAATTTTCATATTAGTTTCTTTCTTGATCCATTGATTCATCAAGAATTGTAGACGGAGTTTTACTTTCAAGGCGCCAGTCCAAAATTAATATTTATTAGAATATAAATTAACACTCACGATATTAGTAACAGCTTATAGTGGCATCTGAACAAGGACTGGCGGATCCAAGCGATGGACGAGCGATGGATGCGCTATGGAAGGACGATGGATTCCGATTCTGTCTGGCCAGCAGCCAGGAACCAGGAAGAGAGCTCCTTGTGTCTCAGCATCCACTTATCAATGGGGTTGGCCACACCCCCTCCAGGTTGGCCACACCCCCTCCAGGGTCCAGGAAGTGTCTTCTGACCTTATCAGTTGACACCTTAATCCCGCCACAAAGAATGGATTGAATACTTTTAATTCTTTAAATTATAATTATTGTATTGTTGTCAGAGAAGATACTATATTTCTTTTTTTCCTTTTTAGAGATGGAATAAGCTTAAGGCTTCATGCAAGTTCAACAAGCACTTTACCATTGGGCTATATCTTTAGTCAGTGATTTCAGCTTTTAAAAATATCTGAAACTTGCTTTGTGGTCTAGCCTTTGGTTTATCTAGAGAATGTTTCATGTGATGCTGAAAAGAATGTATATTCTTCAGTGCTGGGAGGATGTTGTATAGATATGGATAAAGTCCATTTGGTTTAGGATACAGTGTAACTCTAAAATTATTATTTGTGTGGATGATCTAGTCATTGCTAAAAATGGGGTGTTGATACGCCTTACTGTTCAAAGTTTTATATATTGTTGAATCTAGAATATTAATATGACTATTAATATGATTAATATGATTATTACTTCAAACTCAAGAAAATAAAAGAAGCTTTGTTTTATAGATCAAAATTAAATAAGAGCTTGGTGCTCATTATTAAGTATTTTATAAATAATCTATAGTACAGAAAACACCGACTCTGCAAGTTATTATAAGTCGGGTCAGTTTTTTTTTTTTTGTATCAATACATATTACATGGTTAATGTTAAATGGTTGAGTAATTTGGGACAGTTCTTTGTGTGAAAAAAAAAATTAGCAGATGTGCCTCAAAACACAGTCATTGGTGAGGTCATCCCTGTGGGCACAAAATAACAGAGAATAATTACAAGATGATGAACCTTTGCCAGGAGTTAGAATGTAGGAAACATTTTCAGAATTCCCGCAGTTTCTTCTGTTCACTGCTGCTACTAAAGGTGTTGCCAACATGATAGTCATTATTGGGAAGCATTTTAGATACATTAAAAAGCAATTTTAGCATAGAAATACTTAAAAGATAGTCACATTGGATAACGCTTACAGCATAACATTACCTCAAACTCAGTTGCTTAAAATAACAAACATATATGACCTCCTAGCTTCTAAGGACCAGGAATTTGGTGGTAGCTGAGCAGGAAATTCTGATTCAGGGTCTCATGATGTTGTAGTCATGTAAGGCCTAAGTAGGGTTCCAGATCCTGGTGAATATGCAAGCTGCTGTTTGCAGGAGACCTCCATCTGTTGCAGGGTATACACCAGAGGAAACCACCAGGACATGGATTTAAGCCAACATTATTTCTCCTGGCTACACTTGCTTTCTCTATTTTCTCACTTTCTGTCCTGGAGGTTTACCCCCAAAGGGTCATTTTACCTCACACAGACCTGCAGTGATGTTGAACCAATTCCTCACCTCCAGAGGGTTTGCCCCCTTGGCTAAGTTTACCAATGTTCTCTATCCATTCCCTCAGTGCCTCCCTCAGTGCCTTTTTTTTTTTTTTTTTTTTGACTAATGCTCCTGCTCCAAGACTTCAAGTGGATCAGAACAAACCAGAATGACAGGAGCTGCTAAACCTGGTTAACAGCTCAAGAATGTTCACCATCCAGCACTGCCCCCTTCCTAGATCTCAACAAATGTCTGACAAAATCTTCTCTTTTCTACCCCAAGGATTGGCTCACACCTTTCTCTGTGTGACCTGTGACCTGTCTGGCTTCCATGGGAGACTAACTCCAGTGCTCCCCTTATGCATATAACAGGCCCATCCCAGAGCCGGCGAGACTATGTGTGAGGTACCACCCAAGGATCCCTTGCTTCTTTTCTTTCCAAAGCCCATGGTCAATTTGACCTCTCTCACAAATCTTCATTGATTTTTGTTCCTTTTTAAGTCCTGGGAAGCCACTTCTAACTTGATTTGTTTGACAAATAGCCATATATTTCTTATCAGTTTCCTTTTGAATGAATTCGAGGTTCTAAGGGCAGAGGCCATGACTTCTTTACAGGTCACAAAGTTCCCTTGTTTTCCTGAATATGAGCTGGAAACAATTACTATTTATGAATTTCCTCCATGTACAGTGAGGGGTTCCTAGGAACACTGTAGAAGGCTTCCTAAGGTTGAGAATTGGTGGGCCACTGGGATCTTCTCCAAACTATTCCTTAACTGTGGAATTGGCTAGTTAAGTAGGTGGAGCCGTTAAATGGTTCCATAACAGCCTATTTCTGTCGTAACCATAGGCTGTGCTGTGCTGTGCTGTTCAACTTGTGGTATTTTCTGTGTGGGTTGTAAGCTGTATCACAATCCATGTCATCAATGCCTTGTCCTGTTCTGCTCAAAGTCCCTAAGAAATACTGAAACCACAATTAAATACTTCCTTTGTACTGATATGTGCTTGAGGGTACTCGTTACTGAATTATGTTTATAAAGTAGGATTTGATAATGATGGTTTCCATTTACTAATGTTAGTCGCTATAGACATTTAGCTGCCCCTTCTCACAAGCATTCTAGGTATATTCCGTGGCTACCATCAAACTCACTAATCTTATTAGAATATCTAAATTATGTCACAGGATTTGATTTTAGTAAGATAATACAAATGATAACCCCTTTCTCATAAAAAACCATTAAAATTAGACATATAAAATATAGAACTTAAAAGAGTAGTTATATTTGAGCAAAAGAGTATATTGTTAACATAACTAGCTTTGTGCTTTTTCTTGAATGTTACACCATGAAGCAGCAGCAGAATGTTTAAGGGATGAAGCCTTGTTATTGGGGGTGTGGCCTTTCATGCCATGCTGCCAGCTGAGTGCCCTCTGCCAAGTGCTTCAGCAATGAGGTACAGTGCCACGAAGGCCCAAGGAGGTAATAACCAAAGCCTCACCAAAGCCTCTAAATCTACGACACAAAGCAACCTCTCCTTAGCTGTGATGATCGGCCTTGGATGTTGATCATTTCTTTGTGCCTGCCCAGTTGTGTTTCTGTGGAGGTCCCCTCTGTGCCTGTTCTCAGGACAGCCAGCAAACATGACCAGCTTAGTATCAACACACTGGAAGCTGGTCTGTAGGTACTCTGTGCGCTGGCTCACATGAGACACACTGTGTACTTCCAGCCGAGCCATAGGAGAACTAACCGAAGACAATTTGCAAAGAAAATGATCTAGGCCAAGGGAAATGAGTGACTCTTAGTCTGGAGGGTGGTGGTGGGGGGGTAACTGAGGGTAGAAAGATGGACATACTCAATCAAGAAGTTAGTTCAGGGTAAGAAGCTTGGTTCAAAAGCACCCACGTTATTTCTACATGCAAACTTAATAATTCTAGCACAGTAATAAATTTTAGAGACAGGAAGGGTTATCTAGAGTCATTTATTCCTCTGTTGTTACAAACATAAATTATTAAGTCAACACCCCCCTATTTATTTCTCCTAGACATACCAATAAAGAAACACTGCCTGTTATTAGAACCCACACCCATTCAGTGTACGGGTTTTATTCACCTTGATTACTTATAAGAGCTTCTGTGTTTGAACAAGCCAAGCTTCACAGCCACAAGAGTTAACAAGGCAGGCTGTTCCTCACCCCAAGAGCAGCACTTTAGCATTGCTAATCAGCTGTACTGATTTTCTGTTTTGATTTTTCCAGAATAATTAAGGGAATGATCTGAGATGCAATCAAGTTTGGCACTAGGGGGTTCATGCAAATGACTTTTTTTTTTCTGCATTTAAAAATTGTTAAATGGAATCGTTAAGAAAGTTATTTGAAAATGAAGACAACATAGGTGAGGGTTTAAATATATTCAAAATATCTATTTTAATGAAGCAACTCACCACTTGGTACCCTTATCAATGAAATACTGTTTTTTATAAAATGTGTTTTTTTTTTCAAATTTGAAAGAGAAAATATTGGAAAATTTTAATATGAGAAAGACGGTGACACAAAATAGGAAAAACAAGGAGAAAATGTATTGAACTTTTCCTCCTTCAAAATGGGCAGAAAAGAAAAAGATGACAGCACCCGTCCCCAGAAATATAGGAAATGTGTAAAGTATGAACAACATAGGGAGTGTTCTAGTAACATTTTATTCAGATTGTAGATCAGCACTTTGAGTAAAGACATTAGAACAGGACAACCCAAGTTTCTGACTCTAGTGAAATCTCTTGTTTCTATAGTAATCTATAGTTTATTAGCAGATTTATGAGATTTTTTTTTCACTGCACATAAAACATCTGAATGCTTTTCTCAAACAGTTTTACCAAGCTAGGTGTGTTTGTGGGATTCCTGGGTCCAGTAATTCCAGTAATTATTCTGGCTTTAGACTTTTTATTCTACAACACAGATTCTCCTGGAAATCAGTTGGTATTCTAATTTTAATTAGGAAAATGCTTTGAGATAAAGAGACCATGTTTTTACATACACAAACACACAGGCACAAGCAATCCTTTTTTAAAATGATATTTTAATTTTATATATTTTTGTTTTAACAAAATCATATGTAATCTCTTTTGTGATACCATTTTTAAAATATTTATTTTGCTTTTAATCATTTTTGGATAATTTTAATCATGTGTATGTATGTGTGCCCGTGTCTGCATATGAACCTTTTAATGTACTGATATTTTCCCTTGTGCAAATGTCACCTACAACCTGCTTTTGATAGTTCTGGATGCTGAATTTTTAAACAAGGAGCCACCGAGGAAATGACTTGACTAGTGAAACAGTTACTGTTCAGACACCAAGACCTGAGTTAACAATCCTAGCATCCAGATCCAGCTGCTGCTGAGGACCATGATTGGTTTTGTGGTCCTACTTTGACTGGAGTCCAAGGCCCATGTTGCCAGCCAAGGTCATCCTGATGTGCAGGGTTGGGGCCACACCCTGAGGCCTTGGTGGTGTCTGAGAGTCAAGTTGCTTCCATGACTCCCACTCATGATTCAGTAGTCCACCCAGAGCCAGGATGTCATCCGGCCAGAGCTGCTGCCCATGGCCATGTCTGGGTCTGTGGTCTAGCTGCAGTTGGGGGTCTCTGTTGACATCTGTGGCCTGTGTGACCTCAGGGAGCCATAGGAACCATGTCTGATTAAATCAGAGGGCTGTGTTGAATGAGCCATGCCCTTCACTGGCCCCAAGAAAGGTGGGTCTGCCTCTTGCTGGACATTGTAGCAAGAGAGTTGGCTTCACCCCTCACCATGGGTATGTGAGAACTGATGCTGATAGTGTGGCCATAGGGGAGCTGTCTCCACCCCTTTGCCTGAAGCTGATGGCCCCAGTGACCCAGACTGACCAGCTCAGCCTCAACCAAGACCCACACCTAGACTTTGGGTTGACCCATCCTAACAACTTCCCCATTAGGACCTGCTGGAGCTTGAGAAGGAACTGTGGAACAATACCACAGACTCTTCATGGTTTGGGACAACAGCAAGATATCCCAGAGGAGTTTTAGTGAGGATCCAGTGATGATGGTGTCCTAGAAAGTGGAAGCTTTGAACTAGATCAGTGACTCATTGCAATGAACATTTGCTAGTAAAGCTGATTAGACAAAGGGTAGACTATGTGACACACCAGGACCCCCAATGCCACCAGGATGAATGAAGAGGTGTTGGATGGGAAGACAGATGGAGGAGTAAAGAGGGATTTGGGGGGTTGTTTTGCTCTTGTTTGTTTGTTTGCTTGTTTTGTTTTGTTTTGAGTTTTTAAAATTTTTCTTTGGGAGGACACTTCAGGTGTGAGGGGGGAATATGGGGGCACTGGAGGTGAGTGGAATTAGGGGTTGTAATGTGACACTCCCAAAGAATCAATAAAGAAATCAAATATTTACAAAAAACAGCCCTAGCTGTTAAAATCTGAGGTTAAAATCTGAAATGGTACTTGCTTGTAATCCCAGCCTTTGGGCTCACTGACCAGCTTGTCTAGCTGGATCCTAGTGAGAAACACTATTTATAAAAACAAGGCAGAAGTCTCCTAAGGAAGGACACTTGAGGATGACCTGTAGACACACACACACACACACACACACACACACACACACACACACACACACACACACACACTGTTGGTTTCAGGCGTGAGATCAGACACACACTACCAGATGCCACACTTGAGTTTATTCAGAAGAGTTGCCGAGCTGGTACGAGGAAGAGAAGCAGGAGAGAGAGTGAAAGAGAGAGAGAGCGCGCTTCACATGGCCACATGGTAACTCCTTTTAAGAGAGCAGGTGAACATGCCATCTGTTCACTGTGTTGGCTGGCGCCATGTTGGATTTACCACGTGGGTACTATGTGTAGGGAATCCTTACACATACACACGTGTACGCGCGCGCACATGCACACACACACATAAATACACACACATACACACACACACACATGTATACAGACATCCACATATATACACACACATCCATACACACATCCGCACACACACATATGCACACAGATATATACACACACACAAACACACACACAGACACATACACATGTACACACAGACACACACACATATGCACACAGATATATACACACACACACAAACACGCACACATATGCACACAGATCTACACACACACACACACACACACACACAAACACACACACAAATGACCAAAGCAAGGAGATGACTACAGTATGTTGTGTTGACCAGCCCTTCCCAGAGATTATTTGCCCCAGGCTCAAAAGAGAGAAAGTGAACAAACAATTCATGCCACAAGTTACACATTAAAAGAGAACACACATAGTCTTTCTTGTTCCTGGCAGTTTGAGAAGCATCAGCAATTTCTAACTTACAGACTAAACAGTTCTAATTGGTAAATGGATGGTTTGATTTGAAATGGTTGCTTAGAGATAAATTTATCCATTTGGGGGTAATTGTTTGTGAGTCGTTGGCAGATTACCACTAACCAGCCTTCACTTTGTCACTGAAGGAAAAAATTAAAGCAAGTGTGCATACTTCACACTTGACTGAAGGGAACTACTTACCCTGACAAAGAGAAGCTTTGAGGTGGAGAAAGATTCTCTCTGTTTATTTGTTACAACCAGCTAGACTCAAGGTTTTCTCTTTTGGGCGGGTGAGAGAAACGCTAACCACACAGTACAAGTCTTCAGCTGTAAAATGGACCGTCAGAGCCTCTGGGCAAGTTGTGGAGATGACGTCATTGGCATCCAGGCCTCAGTGCTTTGTGCTGCCTACTGTAGTGAGAGGAAATGGTTGCTGTCCTGCTCAGCATGAGTTATCATCCCATTATCCACAGAAGAGCTTCTTAGATAGCTGCAAAGCCCATGGCTTCATAATGTGAGATTGGGAGCAGTATCATTAATTTGCAGTGATTCATAAGTCATAGTTCAGCTACCTAATTAGGCTTCAAATATTGGAATTATTTCATGACTTCCTTTTTAAAAGATTTCACAGTCTCTCTTGATGGCTTACACTGTGTTTAATTATCCTGAAAATTCATAATGTTTTCCTTCATCCTTAAATACTTTCCCTCGATTTCTCTTTTATGGAGTGAGAGGTGGGTAACTTTCTAGAATAGAAGATGCTTTAAGCTGTTGTCTTGGTGGCCAGTCTCAATTATGGAGAATTTAATATGTCCCCATGCCATCTGTCCTCCTGAATCTGAAGATATCTTAGCTTTTAGGTTTTTATGCTTTGCTTATTATTGTTGTTTTTATTTGATTAAATAATATTTTCAAACTGGATGACTCAAGTCTGCAGTTTCAGCTACTTGAGAGGTTATGGCAGGAAGGTTCCAAGTTCAAAGCCTTCATTGGCTTTAGAATTAGGTCAAGACCAGTCTAGGCAGTTTATCAAAAGCCCTTCACACAATTTTTTAAAGTGAAAACCATGCTGAGTGTCTTTAGGAGCAGAGTACTTTCCTAGCATGTTTGAGACCCCAGCTACAAACCCTAGAGTCATAAAAGAAACCAACCAAAGACAACAGCAAAAAAATTATGGAATCTTTTCAAACCACCAAGTTACTATTTAGTACATTTGTTTCCCTGTATGAAAACTTTTTTTGTGGTGCGAACAGTTAATATAACTTTTCCAGATGCCAGCTGTCACCCAGAAAACAACTGCTTTGGTCAGACAATTTGGTCCATTGTTGCTAGTTTTCCTGGTAATCTGTAAATAGGCCAGCTATTTCTAGTTCTGTGTCCATTTCTGTGACATGTTGATGGCATACTGTGCTAAGGAAGCCTTTTCTGTTGAGTTCTAGAGAGTGAAGGAGTGTGAGCAATTTCCTATTGCACATCACTACAGCTCCAAAATACTCCTCATGCCTGACATGGTCTCTGCACATAGTAGGAGGTTGATAAAAGATCATTGGTGGCTTTGCTTGAATACCTAATAGGAGCCTCGACCTTAAGATATCCAAAGTGAACCCAGTGGTAGGTTGACTGTCCCCCTAGGGCCAAATCACGATTCTTTCTCCTTGATTATTCTTACATAAAGTGACTTGGACATGTTGATTCCATCTGCTAAAACATTTCCAGAATCACTCATGTCCTTGGTAACCAATGAACTTTCTGGTTCAGTCCTGGTGGTCTGTCTGTCCTCTCCCTGACAGATGTGAATAGATAGAATCACACCCTTCCTGCACACTTGTAAAGTAAGGACATGACCTCTCCGAGGTGTGGTTGAGGGGAAGGTTTTTATTGTAGATATGAGGGAGAATACAACCAGAGACATCTGGAAGAGTTCAGAGCAGGGAAAGAAAGCAGTAGACTAAACACGGCCAGCAGGCTGGACCACGCCATGAGAGAGGGGTGAGACAGTGAGAGAGGAAGATAAGAGAGTTGTATAGACAAAGGAAACACACACACACACACACACACACACACACACACACACACAGAGAGAGAGAGAGAGAGAGAGAGAGAGAGAAGGGTGGACAAAGAAAACATATGGCCAAGATGAGAGAAATTTAGGGCAGGAGGATGAAAAGATCCAGCATGGACTGTGTAACAGGTATTTGTGATGTGAGGGAGCATGGAGGTCAGTTTGCCTTCTGGTAGTTAATAGATGCCACCATTAGCCATTTGTCCAAACTTTCTTTTGGGCTTCTTGTGCTTAGACAAAGGCTCATATTTTACATTAGCTCGCAAAAGCACTGTGATCTGTCTACGGCCTCTCTTCCTCCAGCCATTGTCTTTCTATAACATGAATTAACTGAGCTCCCCAAATGCACCCAGCCCTTCCTCACCTCCACCATTTTCTTGGAACTTCTTTTTCTACCCCCGCCCCCCAGCGCCTCTGTTTTCCAGGCTTCCAAATGTTGCTATCATAGACTTGAGCTTCATTTTCTTCAACACCGTGTCTCGACAGATTCAAACTTTACCAAGATACCTGCATTTTTAGAAACTGCTCTAAGACAGTTGATTTGGTTTTTATTCAAAAGATGGAAAAACCAAAGCACTGTGTGAAGAAGCTTGTACCAACTTAATGGGTAGGAAAGGGTCCTAGCTGTGCAGTTTTGGATATCTGCATTTTTGTTGTGCCTAGGATTGAGTGACTGAGTGTGCTCAATGCATGTGGAATAAATTGCCCTATGCATCTCAGGGATCCATACTTAAAAAGGAGCCTCTGTTTCATCATGCATTTTTGGGAAAAATGAGGCCAGATTCCTATGTAGGCCTTCTTCCAGAAGGAAATATGCCTCGCAAGAGAAGCTGTGTTCCTCTGGTGGGTTTCTTTAATGTCAGCTGGCATGGATCAGAAGAGCTTTTGTCACGGTGGCAGTTAATGATGATCTGCACATTTTAGTCACTCACGAAATGGCCGATATCCTGCACAACATGAGAAATCTCCCTTTTTGCTCCCAGCATGAGAAATCTGGTGAGCCAGCTATTTCAAGAGGTGGCTTGTGTGTGTTTCAGCCCTAGTGACAACTGGCACTGAGTCCCCTGCTCTACCGGAAACAATTCTGTTTGGTGATTTTAATGTAACTTTATTGCTTTTCTTCCTGCAGATTGTTCTTCAAAGAAAATGGTTGTTTCTTCACACTCATGTGTGGGCCTCATCTGCTTGTTGTTATGCTATTGGATGAAGGTAGCATCCTCTCTGAACCTGGAGGATCCCAATGTATGCAGCCACTGGGAAAGGTAACTGTTCCTGAAGCAGCCAGAGCAGTCTATACCATTATCACCACGGGCCTGATGCACAGAATGGAAATTTGAGAAGTCATATTGAACTAACTTTCCTGTGAAAAATCAGTTTAATAAACTGAGTCATGTTACTGCACTTGGAATGCATGTTTTATGTGTGTGTGGTGGGGCATCTGGTTCTAACATGAGTACCATTGTAAGATGGAGGAAAACATTAGTAACTCAACTAGAGTTTGGGTAGAAATCTGTAAGCGCTTAACCAAATGTGGAGATTTGAGGAGCTGGACCACGCTTGAGAATGTTGAGTGAACAGTAGGAAGCAGCATGGGCTAACATACTATACTAACACGTTGAACCATACGGGAATAAAACAGCTGTGCCATGGGTAGCTTGGTGGTCTGAGCCAGGCCTGCTACAGTATAGCACTGCAGTCCCAACTCCTCATGAGACTGAGAATCACAGTTCAAGCAAGTTCTACCCCCACTACAGAATCAGTTTAAAGTCGGAGTTGGCAATTTAGCAAGACCTTGTCTCAAGATGGGGGTGGGGATTAAATATAGGGCAGGGCTGTAATTTATAAAGCACTTGCCTTGGGTTAAATTCCAAGTGTTAAACAAATCGAAACCTCATTTTTTGGATGAATAGAAAAGGCCTCATGGAGGCATAGAGGTATTATATACCTCGAGGCCCTCTAGATGTGAGTGGATAACAGTTTGGGGGTGAGGGTAGGGTGGGGTTTCTACAAATGGAAGATAGCTTAAAGTTGGTCTCTTGCAGATCACACAGAACTGCAATCAGAAGTCAGTGAGGCATGGGAGAAGGTAACATCGGGTGGATTATATGGAGATAGAAGATTAGGTATCCATGTGGGCAGTTCACAGTAAAAAATACGCAAAATTCACAAAAGAAGAGGCCATCACCCTTAGGGATCCTCTAGTTCTGTCCTGTGCTGGTGCAGTGCCACCATGTGCAGGCTTCACTCTTCTGAGGAGCTGTTTGGGGGTCCTCAGGAATGATCAAGGTTGTTACCTCAAAGTAACAGTTCATCGAAAGATTTAACCAAGCAGATGTGGTCAGTCCTTAGTCTATGATGTGCATTCGTACCGACTGAAGCACAATCATGCTGGGTCTCAGTGGTATTTGTGTGTCATCCTTAGCACAGTGATTAACAAATAGCACAGTACTAGAAACATCCAGGTGTCTTCCACCTTGCATTACGTTTTGGAACTAGAGTTTGCTGCATAGAGTCTAGCTAATAAAAACCCGACTACTTTATTAGTTAATGAGGTTGCAGATTATGAAATGTCATGCTATAGAGAAAATAGGTAATATAAGGTTATGTGAATTTATGGTAGTAACAGTGTCATATAGAACGAAAGGAACAGGCACCTACTAATTATCTGTATTACCTTAACAGCACCTTTCCTAAGACATTTAAGTAAGGAAGTGTACAATAAATATTTACTAAAAGAGTAGGAAGGAGTCTGGAATGCAGGAGTGTGTGTATGCATGTGTGTGAATGTGTGAGTGTGTGTGTGTGTGAATATGTGTATATGTGTGATTGTGTGTGTGGCTGTGTGTGACTGTGCATGTATGTGTATGTGTGTGTGTATTGTATCAAACTTAGAACCAGAAGAGACCACCTGGCAGTTAAACATCTTAGTGGTTGGTGAGATGCTGGGAGGTAAAATCAATGAATCTTGAAAATGTGTTGACTGTGATGTGAAGCTCATCTACCAGAACTTAGAGCCTATGGTATGCATCATTGCCCATGTGGAGAAACAGCAGAAGGGACTTGAGTGAAGGGCAACACCACATGGGGTTCATGGGTTTGTGTGGTGCATTGGGCTAAGGAAATCAGGCAGAAGCACATGCTTGGGAATGGCTGGGAATGTAGCACTGGGATGATCAGCATGATGAGATACAAAGTTGTTGATCAGATCACTGAAAGAAATGTGGGATCTTCCAACCAGCACCTTTTAGGAGAGCAGATTTGACTTGGTTCCTTACCCACATGTGCACAGCTACCAACACACCATTGTCTTATCTTGTTCATCAGAGATAAGGCCACTGTCTGGGATCTTGAGTGTGCAATGTACTAGGTAGACAATTGTTGAAAAGTGGACCCACATTCTGATAGTGAGTGAGATAGCCAAATATGGGCATGCAGAGACAGACCACTGTAGATTCTATACCTGTAGAATCTGGAGTCAACCCGGAAATAATCACCAAGAGGGAAGGGAGGAGGCAATAGTGGCACCCAGGGACATGGATTTCTACCTGCCCCTACATAGAAGGGACAACCTTCTTCTTGATAACTGTTTTCTTTCAAGCTGATGATTCCTAGAAAAGACATTTTAAAAAGTGCTTTGATAAATTGAAAAAAAAGTTTAAAAAAATTAAAATGACCAAATGAAAGGATTTGAGGTGCCTTAGCTGGCTAATTGTGCTTGCTGACTGAAGACTCAGGGTCAATCAGTCTCCACAATCTATCCTCTACCCATGTCTGCATGGGCATGTTCGTACATACATTCAAGCTTATATCCACACTCACAGTCACATACGTACATGCTCACATACATACTTGTACATGTACATGCACACATACACATACACAAACACACAATCAACATACATACATACATGTAAAAATTGTGAAGGTGCAGATAGTACATATATGTTCCAATAATGAAATGAGGAGACATATTCTTGGTAAAGCAGGGTGTGAGTTGGGCTTATGCAGACTGTTCTGCAGTGGAAACCACCTGTTTTATAGACAGGAAATGGAGCCTGCATTCTAGGTGTGGAAAATGTGCTCTAGGGCTTCACCAGCTCTGCAGTGTCAAGTATCTGCATCTTAACAAGATCCGTGGTGTAGTATAGACCTTCACTTCAGAGAAGTACAAACACAAGCCCTTCACCAAGCTCTCTTAGCTGCATCTCCTCTGATACTTGAATATTTGCTTTCAGATAGCACCATGCCTTTTTTTTTTTTTTAAGCTGCAGCAATTGTGGTTTTGAGACATTGCACATATAACAAAAGTAGAGAAAATTAAATCCTGTAAAATGTCCATCGGGAGCCTGTGAGTGAAGGAATCTCACTCAGTATCCTTTTGGAAAGCACTTTGCTCTGAGACCTTCAGTCCCCACCCCCATCCCTGTGCTTCATAAGTTCCAGCTTTTTTGTCTGGATTCTTAACAAGATGGCGCAAAAGTGGAGAAATGGCTTCTTTCCTGAACCCCCAATTAGTAATACAGAAGTGGTAGTAATTGAATCAGTAGTCCTGAAGTGAGCTGAAGGAAGAAATGATGATTATTACCATATCTGATTAAAGTAACAAGATAATTCAGGCAGATAAAATGTAATTAACCACTTTGGATCGTGCCCAAGTGATGATGGCTTGCCCCCTCCTGTTCTGTGACCTTAAATTAATTCCTGCTGGGGTTTCTTCCTTGTGATGCTTAATAGGTTAAAATCATGATGATATGTTTCTGTGTGTTTGAGGAGATTAAACAAACAAGCCACATACAGCAGAGGGATTCAATTCCTTTAGCTGAGTGGCTTCTGATCATCACTTGGGTTTGAAGTGTAGAGTGCTCTGGGGTGGCATCTGAAAAGGGACAACGCAAGAGGGGCAGGTTTCTCAAATGATGTCAGCTGTTAATGCTGACTCCTGGCTGGCTCACCAGCATCACCGCTGCTCGTGATGGGAAGTAGACTAGATGGAAACATACTAGACAATGCCTTCACTTTTCAGGCCTTTCAGAGCAGCTCCTGGTCAGTGTGGTGGTATGAACTAATAGCAGAGGAGATGTTATGGTTCAAACAGTAGCCAGACATTGACCAAAGCATAGTGATGAAGAGAGTGTTGGGAGAGGTGGACCATTTGCAAGCATTTTTCTTCCTAATGTCAATATATAGCTTCCAGATATTGAGCCCATAGAGGAGAGGCAGCCTAATTGTCCAATGACAGATACTAAGTGAGTTAGGTATATGTGGTGACATATTGTATATTTAATAAAAAATAGTCTGGAATATCAAAGGGCAGAGTCACTCACAAAGCCAAGCTGTGAAGGTCAGGGAGCGATGACCCATGCCTTTAATCCCATCACTCAGGAGACAGATCCTGGATCTCTATCAATTCAAAACCTAACAGAGCCAGGCAGGAGTGGCACCCAACTTTAATCCCAGCGCTAGGAAAATTGGACCAGGAAATGAAATAGCTGGGTGAGAAAAGAAAGCTAAGGCAAAAGTAGACAGATTTGCCTTCACACCCAATCAATCATTCAGAGGATTCCTGGAGACAAGCTGAGGAGTTGATTGGGTGAGAAGTGGCTGTAGTTTGTTCTCTGTCTCTCTGATATTTCAGTCTTTCTCCACTATCAGGCTCTGGGTTTTTATTATAATACCAAATAGAATTTGTACAATAGGTGTAGTCGCTGACAAAGACTATTTGTGACAATGGAAAAAAGTTTTATATGATCTCAGGTTTCAAAAGTAGATGCATTCTGTTATTATAGTGTAAGAAAATCTAATACCCTCAAACTAAACCCCAAAGACCACAAAGGATAGCAGCATGGCTGTCCGTGGGGGACACAGTTGTTACAGAATTCTCTCATTCTCATTTTAAACGTTTGTTTTCCAAATATCACAGGATTCTTTAGAATTTCTTTAAAACTGAAAGAAGAAAAGGTAGGGAGATAGTGAGTAAAAGGTTTACTGCACAAGCCCTAGCTAGATCCCAGCACCCACAGAAAAATCATGGCATGGTGGTCAAGCTTGTGTTGATACACAAACACAACTTTCACCTCAAAGGGAGTAAAAGTTTGTTTTGGAGCCAAATGTGAGTGATCACAGCCCAGGAACACAGATTTAGGTTCTCAAATTTTGTTGTTCCAAGATAGAAGCAGTTTCATGAACATTTTATTGGAACAGAACAAAATAAGTCACAAATCAGAACATTAAAAAAAATACATTGATAGAAATATTAGTGATGTGGGTTACAGTCAGAAAGAGCATCTCAGCTATAAGCCTCAGAAGTTATAGAAAGCATTCTTAGCTCTTCCACTGGGGAAGAGTAGGGTTCTGTTAAATTACTGAATTCCAAAAGTCTTTATGTGTTTATCAGGATCTTAGGTCTGACAGAGGTGGACCAAGAGTACTTTGGGGCTGGTGGTAGGCCAAGAGAAATTGTAACGAGATTCCGGAACTGTAGCCTTCCAGCCTCTCTACAGCCAGTAAAGTTTTAATCAGTCAAGCAGCCCATGTGGACAACCCCATTCCAGGGCGCTCTTGACACTGTGATCCCATAACTTTGGAGGCAGAGGCAGGAGGATCCCTGCACTCAGTGGCTAGCCAGCTTAGCCTATGGGAGATCTCTGAGCCTTAAAAGACAAGGTGGATGGATCCTAAGAAGCAAGCCTTTACATTAACTTCTGCTTCCACACACACCTGTGTACACACACATACTGGAACACAAATGCACATGTATCCACATGTGTACGGTTGGTTACCTTTGCTCTCCAGTGTGTACAAGACTAAATTCTGCAGCATGTCCTTTGCAATTGCCTTGGAACCCTGTGTCATGTCGAATTCCAAAAATCTATTTTAGTTCAATAAAATCCATGCTGTAGAGCCTGCTAGAGCAAGGGTTTTCTTTTTTTTTTTTTTTTTTTTTTTTTTTTTTTTAATTGTAAAGCACATGTGGGAAGTGGCTCATTTTTCTTGTAGGTGGTGCAAGTCCATAGCTATGACATAGGTCTGTCCCCAGAGGGATAGAAGAGACACATAATAATATGGCTTCAAGATTCAGTTATTTACATGCAACTGGTTAGGAGAGCAGACGGAATGGTGAGGAAGCCTCAGACTTTGCTCCTGTGTGGACCTCAAGATGGTGCTGGGAGCTGAAGAAAATACTGATAACTTAATGTGACATGTCATTTTGAGAGTTTGGATATCTTAGCAGAGGTCTCTCACTTTGCACAAAAATGAATCACCTCCTGCCAGTAGGTACTCTCTTGTACCTGAACCTGTGCCTTTGGGAGGTGGCAGGGCCTCTCTGGTGATAGAAAAGACATAGTCACCTACATGTGTGTTAGAGAAGGCATCACCATGCTATCTCTGATTATCTGTTTAAAATATGATAGTCAAGGCCCAGGTAGCGAAATGACCTGAGATAGGTCATCTGCTTTTTCAGAATTACAACCATGACTTCTTCTAACCCAGTGATCTTCTCAGAGGGTCTGCTATATCTGCCTAACATTTGAGGCCCTTTAAATATCCCTAGATACTACATTGCAGTATGCCAGAAAATGAGATATATATCAAATATTATAGTTACCCTATGCATTTCCCACTGGTGTGCTGGTATAAAATAATTGCCAAAACCAGTTTAAGATCACTGATTGTGAGGTCGCCATTGCTCAGCCTTTTCAACCAGGACTCCCTCTGTTTAAGCTGCATTCTTTGTGTTAGAACTTTAAATTAGAAGTTAGACTTCTTCCTCTTATGAATTCTCATGTTGATAATTTTTGTTAATGAACTTAGACTATTGATTTCCCTGCAAGTAAGTCAGTGATGCTGTTCCATTTTGGTTTTTGTGCAGATTTTAAAGGAGACTTAAAGTAAATGGAGCAAACCTTTTGAAGAAGAAAATTCTCCTGATTTTCTTAATGGCAAACACTGTGTGCTGGAGCATGCAAAAGGCTTCCCATTTACAAGTGGAGAATTGAGTGTTTTTATATTTCACTCCCCAGGCCACAGGATCCCATGTTTCTACTCTACCAAGAAAGCATTAGTGGGGAGTAATGGAGAACAGAACATTTAGGAGGTAGCAAGCTGCAGGCATGACAGTTTCAGGCTGGTTATTTCTGCCCATTTATAAATTTAGAAGTGAGTGTGAAGAACTCAGGTAGCCTTCACTTTCATGTGCTATACACCCTTCTGCCCTGGGGAAGCTGGGCTGGCATATGAAAGCCAAGTGTTCCAATTCTTCTGATTTTTCAAAATAATCAGTGAAATCTAATTGGTTCTGAATAGTGGGATTGTGTCTCTGCTTACTGACCTTGTTCTTCGTCTGCTGACTTACTCACTTTTTATGAATGGTCCTTGTTGTACGTGGAATCCTGGCACGAGAGGGGTGAATTAAGTACAGAAAGACTCCGTGATATGTTTTGAAGTCTGGGAACATTATATAGCACGGACCAGAAAAGGACTTCCACTGAAATGTGTAACGTGGATCCTTCTCTTTTCCTTTACTACTAATATTTGCCTTTGGGTTGTGCTGGTTCAATCAAAAACCCACGTAAACATGAAGATTTTCTGTTAAAAGCCAGTGTGAGAAATGGACAAGCAGGCTCAAGGCATGAGTTCAGTTCTTAGTCCGGCCACAGGAAAAGATGGCATGGAGCCTTGTTTTGTTTTTTAATGCAGGGATCATCCACTAACGTACAGGTAAAGTAGAGAAATGCTGATTCCTGTTCTTTCTTTTCAGCTACTCAGTGACTGTGCAGGAATCGTATCCACATCCCTTTGACCAGATTTACTACACGAGCTGCACTGACATCCTGAACTGGTTTAAATGCACACGACACAGGTACTGGACGCTTGGACATGTTTATGAGCTTGGCTGTGTGGAAATGGAACCTGGTAAAAGCAGAGATACCAACTACCTGAGAAAGTGCATCCATACGCCCAGAGATCAGACATTGAAGGCTTTTATTCCAAGCCCAGGGGCAACAGAAGGGTGTCATGGTCTATGGTCTTTGCGAACAGTCTTAAGAACAGGTGACACAGCTATTGTCCTTGTCCTTCCTAGGATTAGGAAGACCTCATACAGCTCCTGTGTAGAGGTTGACTGGGAGAGACACTTTTTAAAAAAAATTTATTTGTTCTTTAACAATTTTATACAGCATGTTTTTATCATATTTCCCATGCCCATTTCCTCTCAGATCTTGCCCACCAAACATCATGTTATTTCTTTCTCTTAAAAAAACAAACAGACCAAAAAAGTGGGAAAAATCCCCTAAAAAACATGGAGTCCAATGGTCATGCACAAGACCTCACAGGTTCAAGCCAGATGAAATCCCAGGAAACAGGAGGGAGAGGGGGCACAAAGTTCCACCCCAAACAAAAAGCTACTTGCAAAAAATATCTTCCAGGGAGGAAAAAATCAGTCATCTTAAGTGTATTGACACTGAGTATGCCAACTGTCCTCCAGGGTGGGCCCCATGCTCTGGAGAAGTTTGTCAGTACAACTGGAGACATTTTCCCTTGATCATCACCAGATACAAAGAAACTCAAACCTCAGTGTTTCTAATTGGACATTTGACTCGGTTTATTTTGAAATGTAAACTTTAAATAAGATTCAGGAGAACACAGAACTAGTACTTGTAATGAAAGGAACCCTGACACCCTGATTCTCTTCATTAAATATTCATAGTATCATAAAATATGGGTTGAGTGTGATACCTGTCGTTTTATGGCCTAGTTATTTGTTTAATATACTTCTTTATTAAACAAATTTTACCAGCTCTATCTTCTCTTCCTAGAAGCATAAGTTTTAGCAAGAGAAATACAAAGAAAGTCTTTATACTATTTTGCTTGCTGCCATTCATTCCTTGGCTCCTAAAATAGTGCCTGCGATATGCTAAACGCTTAAGAATGCATTTTTTTTTGAATCAGTGAATGAATGGAGCTTCAGTTAAATCAGATGATAAGTCTTCTCTTGTACAGCAGGATGACATTACACTGAAATTAAAAGAGAGATTTGTGAATTCTTCCTTTGAAATATAAGTGAATGATGCCTAGAAAGGTATCATAAATTAAATTAATCAATATTTTGCACCTTATTTCCAGGTAGTGGAGGCGTAGTGAAATCACACTTCTGATGCCTTACAGTAAAGTTCAGACTGGCTGGAGTGGGGAATCCACTGTAATAATGAACTGTGATACTCTTGATCAAACCTAGATTCTATGCTCCTTTTTGTTTTGAGACACCTTTTTGCTGTTTGTTCTGAGACTTTTGTGCTTTTATTATGGCTGATAGCTATTTTTATTAAAGTAGAAATTATTCCTTGTTAGCTTTGTCAATCATAGCTAATGGCACAATCTTTTTTTCTTCCTACAGAATCAGTTACCGGACAGCCTACCGCCATGGGGAGAAAACCATGTACAGGCGCAAATCACAGTGTTGCCCCGGATTTTATGAAAGCCGGGATATGTGTGTCCGTAAGTAAGGTGTCCATCCTCTGTGCTGTTCTTGCATTTCCAGTGCTGGTCTGCCTCTGAGGGTGTCATCTGAGCAGGGGACCTGAGAAATGGGGTGGTTGGGATGCTTCCCTTTGCTCATAGATGTGCAGAAAGCATTAGCCATTATCTGTTTCCAAGTCCTATCAAAACTCTCCAGATGGGCATTGTTTGTGGAGAAAACAGCTGTAAAGATGATGATGCAAAGCCGGATATGACCTTGTCAACTGTCATTTCAGCTGGAACTTAGTTAGGAGTCATTGGGCTGACGTCACAGAAGAGAACAAGAATAGTACTTTCCTGCTGCTGCTAGCTTCTGAGGGGCCGGTGTTCTTTTTTATAGTCACAGAAAGATGAAGGTATAGGTCCAGGGCAAAAGGTACAAGTGCATTTTTACTGACATTTTTCTTCCCAGCAGCATATCCCCCACTTGATTCTGAGACACTTTGGAAGAAACTAGAGTTTATAACATATTCTGAAGACTCTAACTCTCATGGGATGCTGTTACAGTGGAGGTTTTGTAGTATTATTTTGCACAAGTTACTTAGAAGAGAAATAATGAAAAACTTAATTCAAGTATTATGGCTCAATACACAGCTGTATGGAAACTCCCACTTCGGAGCTGAGGCACTGATTTTGAGGAGGGCAGAGACCAGCTTCTGCTGTCCTCTGGAGGCAGTGGGGATGCCTGATGTGTGTGAAGTGGAAATACTAGCTCCACTAACCACTCAGCTGGGTGGCCTCAGGTCCATCATCTGTACCTCTTGGAGGCTCCTTAATGTGTCAGAGGTTAAATCCCCGCAATCTTCATGCAGCTATTGGTAGCTCTCCAACTTTGATTCAGAACTACCACTGTGTCTACTGGCAGATGCTCATAGAAAACAAAATTACAATATGCAATTAACAAAAAGGAAACAAGAATACATGGTAAACTGTTCTTGCAGCCAGTAAATGTCCCCTGAGACCAGCCGTGCACTATTGTACTGTAGCTATTTCTAAATGAAACCCTTGTGGATATGTGCACTGTCTAAGTTGTCTCTGTTGTGAACTGCTTCACAAGCTGTCTTAGTGTTTAAATAGTTGTTCACTTCCTAAATCAGTTTAGTCTAAACTTCCAGAAGTAGAATTGTTAGGCCAGAGGTGTACACATCTGGAGGGTTTCCAATGTATAGACACTCTCAGGAAGTGAGAATGCTTGTTAGTTTATAATCTGGGACAAGCTTTGTTCCTAATTTGCATGTGGTTGACTAATGATTTTGTTAGATAAGAAAAATTACATGCTTGTAATCAAATAAAATAATCAGGAACTGATATTGGTAGCCTTAGCCAATGAGATGCTGTCGGAAGAGAGATTGGAAATACCGTTTGGAGTGGAGGCTTCACTGGTTGGGGTGGGGGTGACATGATTTTGATGTTCTAAGCTAGGGTTCAGCCTAACAGAATTGTCACCCCACACTGAGTACTTCTGCCCCCAGATCATAGAGCTCATGAATAAAGCCACAATCCTATTATTACACTTCAGAGGACTTGAGGCTTGCTTAGACCTTGTCTCTGGCCATACCTCCCTTTCTGGAGTGCCTACATGGTGGAAATGAGATCCATTAGGCCAGTTAGTGTGGGAAGTATGGACCAAAGCAAAGGCAATTAGAGGGTGCAACTCAGTGTTTCACGACCACAGCTGCAAATCTATGAGTCCATCTTGCCTGGAATTTTGTTGGCAAAATATCAGCCCTTTTCTCCCACTCATCTCTTATAATGTGTCCCCCAGGCTATACGAATGACATCTTTAACTAAAATCCTTATTAAAAGGCCTTATTAGCCCACCTGCTGTCCCTATAGGCAGAAAAAGGTTTTCATTTCTCCCTTTTAGATACATTAATATCTAATTAATAATCTAATCAGCTCATTGTCTGCTCTCATCAGCCTGGGAGCTATTTGACTTTTTTAGGGTAGTTTGCATTTATAAGCTGCGATGTCTTATTTCACTGCTCAGTGCCCTAAAAAGAGTTGACCTCTCTCTTGATTTTGATGGAGGATGCCTTTCAGTAACTGGTCTGTATTCTGTGCAACTGGGCTGGTTAGGTGCCATTGTGGAGACAGTGGGGAGATAGAGGGTAGGGTTCTTGGCACTGCCTTCATGATCTCTTCCCAGCAGGCTTTGCTGCCAAGCAGGTAGCAGGTCATTATTTTTAACTCTTTTCAATCATAGAAAGGAGCAGAGATAGTTCCTTAGTTCAGGTTAATCGCTGGTTGCCAGCTTTCCTGGAAGACAGAAAAGAATGTTTTCTTCTGCACTTGCAACCAAATTTCTTTCAGGTAGCTGAAATATTTCCTCCAGGAGAAACGGTCACAGGTGTCCCAGGCTGACCTTGAACTTGCCATGCAGTCTAGCATGACCTTGAACTTCTGATCCTCCTGACTGCCTTCTGAATGCTGAAATTATAGGCCTTTGCTACCATGTCCAGTGTATATAGTTTATACAGTGTTAGGTTTCAAAACCAGTGTTTCACAGATGATAAACCATCCCTCTGTCAACGGAACCACATCCTCGGTCCTTAAAGGACATTTTTGTATTCTACTTTTCCGCATACAGGAATTCAGGGGGATTTTTTGTTTGTTTGTTGTTTGTTTCATTCCAAATTATTTTTTCCTTTTTTTAATAGGAAAAAACAAACAAACAGGTTCCATAAAGAGGGTTCGGTACAATGATAGTTAACATGCACTGACTGTCTAGTGTAAAACCTAAGGTCTGGCTCTGTGATTATATGCTTATCTGAGAGAGTTATTGCTCCTTTCTCCCAGGGAGTTTGCCCTAAGTAGTTTTTAATGGCTTCACAACAACAGGTTAGTAGTTACCTTGACCAAGTGCTTATTCTGTGCCAGGCATATGCATTGCCATAGCCATGCTAATTTCCCCAAATCTCACCATGAGACAGATATTATCATATTCACTTTGTAGATGAGAATACCAGTCAGGGGGTGGTGAGTAGGGAGGAATGGTGCCATATATATTCCAGAATGTGGAAGGAGATACTTCATCCAAGCAAAAGGAAGTGACAGAGCAGCTGATAGATTGAGAAGAGTCACCTAGCTCCTGTCATGCTGTGTCTCTCAAGAGTAGCTTGGGGGCATTATGGTTATATGATTTCAAAGATATCAAAGGAGCCAATGGACAATTTTGCTTTTGAAAACAAAGTTGCTTCATTCACAAATTTGATTCTGTTTTTACGTTCATCTGTTTTCAAAGTGACTAAAATGGACAAGCATTTTTCTCTTTTGAAGCTGGCCCTTGTAGAAAGGTTTTTGAAAACAGAATGCTTTATAAATATTGTTCAGATAGATAACAAATGTGGTGATTCTGCCTGTACGAGCTGGGCAGTTGCTAGTGGATGCAGAGGTGTGAACCCAGGGGTGGGCTGGACCTTTCAGCTAGCAAGGGAGCGTTGCCTGGGCCTCCTTCAGTTTAATACTTTGGGGTTCTGAGGGAAAGAACAGGAGTTCAGAAACACCCAGAAACTTTTAAATTTCATATTCAAAGCAGAGGAGGTCTGGAGCTCAGCCTTTGTGGAGATTCTCGCAAAAGATCTCTCAAGATGTGACCCTCCTTCCCTGCAGCAGAGAATGTTGAAATATACTTTTTATTCTGCCGGCAAAGGTGAGAGATCACCGAAGAACACTATATTCTTCTTGTGTTTGGAGCACAGGGAGGAGACCTTCTGTGCTTGAGACAGAAATAAATGGGCAGACCCTCTGGGGAGGTGGTAAATTGCAGACCACAAGCTCAGTAGGACTGGGCTGGGCACAGATCTATGCGTTTCTACTGAAGATTCAAGCTTGTGCAGAAGCCATGGCTCCATAAAATACACTTTGAGCAGCTAGGCTTCTTCTGGGAGGCAGATGAATGTTGTTGGACAGGAGGAGGAGGGGAGAATGTAAGTAGAAGCCTTTTCTGAAAGTTTGGTTGGTGAAATAAGAAAATTTTCACCAAGGAGGTATTACTAGGACATGAAGATATTTGTGACATTGAGATTTTGCTCTGTTTATAAATCATGATGAACCCTAAGTTCTCTAGTCTTGGACTGGATCTGATACTTAGTTATTTTTGATATGGAAAAAGTCTTCATCTTAATAAGAAATGTCCAGAGGATAAAAATAGTTTTAATGTGTGTGTGTGTGTGTGTGTGTGTGTGTGTGTGTAGAAATGTGTGTGTATGTCTGTGTGTATGTTTGTATATGTGTGTATATATGCATATATATGTAAATACATGTTTTTAAAAGTCACTTAATTGATCTCTTATAAAAATGCTATGAATTAAAGTGCCAGGTTCACTCAAACATGTGCCAATATGTTTTTAATTATCATACACCAATATTCATGTTGGGGTGTCTGTTGTTTTCTGAAGATCTTTACCTTAGCTTAGTTAATGCACTATTTTCATACACTAGTACTAATGAATGTGTGGGCATTATAGCTATGAACTTGGAGGTTTATCCATGTTGTAGTACATGTCAGGATTTTCTTCTCCATAAGGCTTCATGTTTATTTTTCATTATTTGTTGAAGTTTTTAAACTATTGAGAGCATGGTCCATATTGCTTTTTTGATGGAGTCATGCCAAGTCCCTTGTCTGCACCATATTCTATCTCAGATGCCTTCGAATGGGGACACGTTATTTTCTGCTGTTTCAGATTTTATACGCGGGTTCTCTCAGTTCTTTGAAGTCTGTAACTCCTTAAGAAACAGATTTTTTTTGCCTAATGACCAGAGCAAATGACTCAATCATGGATTCTTCTCATTTATTTCTTGTCTGCTGTAACCACATATGTCTTGTGAATGTTAAAATGATATCAGTTTCATTTTAAAGACTCATGACTGCTTGGGAAGTAAAATCTCAACTTTTGAGCCGCTCTGCTGTAGACTGAAGAAAGAGCAAACCACTGTTGACGTCCTTCAGGGCTTCATCTACATTAAAAGGTAGCAGTGTAGTTCTGACTGGAAAGACGACAGACCATTCACTCCTCCTTCCTCAACTGGACTATTTTGTTTACTAGAAATAAAAGACATAAAATACTTCAGAGACAATAATTTGTTGTATCTTTGAATATTTTTCTCAAATTATTTTTCATAGTGAAGTAAATTTTTGTCTTTATGAAACACTAGAGAGAAAAGAAACATTCACGTGTTGCCATTTTTAGTATAGAACACTATAAATACTTTACCTGCTCTTTAAATCCAGAACAACTTATAGATTTATACCATGTAAATATCTTTTCTGCAAATAGTTTTATTCATTTGTACCATACCATGAATATATTTCCTGTAAGCAAATCAGATCTAGTAATTTAGTCATTAATTTACACAACTAATAAGTTAATCGTTTTACAGCTGAATAATGTTGTATTGATATGTACTAATGCTAGCTACTAAAATAATAAGCATCACTTCATACATCTTCCTGCTGATATGAGTGACTCATAGGACAAATCATGTTGAGTAGAGTCTCTAGGACAAAGAACATATTTTGTGTGAAATACTCAAGTCAGGCTGCTTTATACAGAAAGAGGTTTATTCAGCCCATGATTCTGAGTTTCAAGAGTACAACATTGTTTCTGTCCTGGTAAGTGGTCTCTTGGCTGTGTTGGATGATGTGGGGAGAAGGTATGTGGACCAGACAGGTATCAGAGATGCTGAGCTTTTATAACAATCAGATTCTATATATTAAAAAAAAAATACACCCAGGAGAATTAACCAGAGGCCCAGAAGAAATAATCTTCCTTGTGGCATAATCTGACCATCAAAGGACCACCTATTAAGCCAGTTAGCTCAAGGATCTACATCATCATCCCGATTGGACATCTTTGGGATCACACTTCTAACATGAAGCCTCTTTGGAGGGGATACACAATGATAATAATTCAAAGCACAACAAAGGGTGTGTGTGTGTGTGTGTGTGTGTGTGTGTGTGTGTGTGTACATTGCATGATTTGGTGTTTGATTTGGCTATGAGGTACCCAAGGTAGCCATACCAAATGGAGACAAAATAATTTCTACCCTTTCCATCTACCATCTCTAGGAGGAGTGGTCTTTATTTCCATATACCACAATTGAGCTCCATGCATCAGTCTAGTTCTTAAAGAGCCAAGGGAAAACACATGGGAAGAAAACTGTATCGCAATGCAGCTACCTCCTAAGGGCATGGAAGTGATCATTTTCCATTGCCTCTTGCATACTCATGGTCAGACCTTAGTACTATGGGTATATCCAGCTGCAATGACATCTGTGGGGGAGGATAATGGGTATTGAAAGACAAGGACAAGAGAGATCTTACCCACACACTAAGTACTATTGTGTTTTCCTATCTACTGCCAAATTGCTTCCTGGATGAGCTATACGGTTTACATGCTTCCTCATCCAGTAATGCGTGTGTGTGGGGGGGTGCCCATCTTCCCATAACACCAACACTCTCTTTACTGCTTTGTTGTTGTTATTATTGTTGTTGTTCTGTTGGGTGAGAAGAATTAGGACCCTGCTTCATTTTGCATTTCCAAATTACCAGTGAGGGTGATCTCTTAAAAATTATTTTTATTATCTCTTTATTTTCTGACTTACAGGACTAGAGCAGAATGGGAAATAAAGAAAGACTTTGTCATTCAGAGAACCATAGAAAGAGAAATTAGCAAAACTGGGGATGGTGTAAAAGAAAAGAGGATGTTTGGGGGGAGGGGAGGCTAAGAAGGTGCCAGTTTGAGACTAAGAATTGACAAACACGTGTCCATAGCTGAAGCCAGCGGAAGCACTGGGCCCCCCAAATCCCACTAATCTCACCAGCTTAATGGACACACGTTGTGTACCCCAAACTTCCAGAGGGCCTCCTTTCCTAACACCTGGACCGTTTGCTGCTCCTCTAGTGATGGGTACTCATGACAGTTTCCTGCCTCCTCCCCATGCTCTCTCCCCTGAGGAGAGGGATGATCTATGATCCCATGGCGGAGAGAAAGATCTCTTGGTCCAGCAGAAACACAAATGCATAACTCATGCTAAGGATTCCAGAATTGTAATCCCCAATGTACTATAGCTCTTTCAGGAACGTTTCGGAGTAAAGAAACCCTTGAAGCTATATTAAGAACCTCACCATTATCTTCATTATAATTCTAGGAAAATATGCTTGTTGCTACACATAACTGATCTCCAAAAACTTCTTTGGGATCTGGCCTTTTGGAGGTTGGAGATTGACTGTGGCTTTGGCTACATGGGATTTGGAGAAGCTCATGAGTAGGGCCTTGGCAGCTACTCCTCGGTGGGAGGGAACTGGTACATTCAGACATACATCATTCAGATGTTGTCCTTGGCTTCGCTTTGGCTGATGAACGAAAGCAGACCTTTGTAAGCCAGGCAGCCTGCACCAGACTCACAAAAGAAATGTCCATGGGTCCCTTCCCAGTTCATTCCCCATTCTCTGTGCTCTAGATGCCTTGCATTCCCCTGCTGGGTGCTGCTGCAAAGGAAGGGACCCTTCTGAGGATCCTTTCTTCTGGGGAAAACTTAAAGGCAGCTGTCCTGTCCTCCTTAGAGGGAAGTTCGCTGTTAACTTGAGTTAAAGCTCTGATGTGGGGCTCTGGAACTTGCAGGAAATTCAGAAGGGAAAGGTCTGGGATCTGGCTTCTCCCCCTTTTGGTGTGCAGGCCAGCCCTGGAGGATCAGTTCCCATGGATGTGCCCTCTTGTCTTTGGCACTTGTTAAGAGAACCTGGGAACCGTAAATAAAAAGCCCTAACTCCCACACACTGATCTCTATATGATTTCCTGTTCTTAGCAGAGAGGACTGTGACAATTGATTACCAGAGCAGTGAATAAATATTCACAGCTGATTTTAACTTGGCCAACTTTATGTAAAACTGAAGGCAAACAGGCAGCTAGAGTTGTTGGTGTTTATATGAGAAAATAACTCTGAAGAAAAGAACTCTGCTCTGGTTTAAACGTCATGCTTGAAAAAAGAAAACAAAAATTAAGCCATATATGTTTTAAATGGTTTAGTACTTCGTACATTTTTTTTTTATGATGAACCAGTTTTCTTTACAGAACCTAAGTAAAAGAAATATGTTTAGAAACTGCTAAGGTTCATACTTTGGGTGGAAAAAGTAAAACCATATTTTATATGAAATAAAATAAAATAGGCAATGAACTTTAAACTGAAATGCTGGGGCAAAGGCTACAAACATCTGCAGCTTACTTTGTCAGGATTCATTTTCTTCCAAGAGACAGATGTATTGTACTTTGGAGAGCCATATGAGGCTATTTGTCATGTGACACATAATTTTCTCCCCCCATGCCTCCCAGTCTCTTCCTTTGTCTTTGGATATTAACTTATATTAGACTGGAATTATCAAAAATTCTCTTCTTGAGGAGAATAGGTGTTTCTCTCGAAAGCAGCTGTCAGAGACATGGTATTTAAAAAGAGTCTAAGGCTAAGTCCAGTATGAGAGGAAGCATTGGTAGTCAGTGAGGACACAGGGTTGCAGTGGGTGGCCTGTGTGCTCCATATTTTCTGTGTCTGAAATTATCCAGCATCCTAAGGGATTTTTGATCTCTTGGAGACATATTGTGAAGGCAGCAGTTATCCCAGTTAATTGTCATGGTCCCTAAGTCACCTATGACAGGCCCTTGTTAGAAACAACTTTACTACTTAACAGACAGTCCAATCCACTATACCAGTTCTTGTCTCCAGGACAAGCTGGCTGCTTCTGAGAAAGCCAGAATATTTGCCAAATTAACTCAGGAGAACATTGTCTACAATTTTATCAAGTGGATAAAGACATCCACACTCTGTCTCGGTGTCAACCTCAGGAGGATTGGACAGGGAGAGAGAGACAGCAAGCATGAGTACGTTGACAACTGAGTAAGGCTTGGAGAAAGAGCTGGCTGGGATGCTGTCTTATCTCCTACCTCCTTGGTGACAGTGAATGGCATGATTTATCCAGGTTTTGTGTGTCTTGAATCTCTCTCTCTGAAGAGTTTTGAATCCAGACTTTTTAGAGTGTGAGTTGCTGGCAAGACTTCTCATTTTGGGCTGTGGAGACTCAGGGTTTGGCAGAGCACTGTTCAAGGGAGAGAGGACCATCCCTGGTTGGTAGGGCAAGAGTTGAAGGAGAGTGGGAAGGGCCTTTCTTTGAAGTTCAAGGCAGCCAGAGCTTCCTACTCTGAGTATGTCTGAGTCTCACAGGCTTGTTTAATTTGCAGTTACGATCTTGTCAAGATTTTCCCAAAAAATCTGTTGTCTTTTAGACTCTTGAGCACACCCCTTTGAGTAGAGATGAAAGTAAGGCAATCACGTTAGGCTGGCCAGAGTCATAACAACAATGAGATGCTATGTCCCTCAGTGTAACTACCCAATAGTGCCCCTCCTGAACAGGCAGTGAATTTTTTCATGTTTCCATAGGGACCCTGTTCGCCGTTGCTATGGAGTCCTACTTGTTTCAGAGGCACCTACCAGAAAATGCAGGGAGAAGCCTTTTGTCCATACACTGCACGAGCAGAAATTCCAATTTTCCCACACGCCCTCTGGAACTCACTCTTGGGTTTTCTAGTTGGGGATGTTGGGCTCTGTTAGGAGTGGAGATACGATCTAATAAATAATGTAGTGGGTCTTTTTCATCTTCCTGGTTATCAGTACTTCCCTGTTACTTAGAATGTTATAAATAGAAACTATGAATTTAATCTTAAAGAATTCCACCATGAATTTAAGATAGACTCAATGCAATTCTGATGGAAATCTTGCCTGCTGCTCTTTCTGCCAAAGTAGGCCTGACTTTAATCCCAGGGAGACCAGGTTAACAGAAACAATGAAAGTTTGCTTCACCTCTAGAAAGTGAGTTTCTGAAATTGCAATCTTTTTTGAGATAGTTAGAATGATCACAGCCCTAATAATTTATGCAGCGTTCTTACAGGGACAGATAATCAGTAATGTAAGAGCCTGGAGCTGAGAAGCAATTTTAGCTGGGATACTGTTCAAATCTTTATAGGACAAGGTAATTTAAAATAATAGGAAAAAGACATTTTATTCTAAGTGAACAACACTGGCATGGCCAGGTGACAGGCCTGCATTCCCCTCCCTCCCCAATCTTCCATAGCAACAGCCAGTGCTTTCTACAGATAATGCAGTGGTAAACCTACGGCATCCATCTGAGCCACACACACTGCACAGACTGTTTTGTTCTTCAGCTGTAGCATTAAGAATATCTGGAGTTATAGACTTACTCTGTTTTCAGGATAAATGAGTCTACAAAAGGCTTGGGAGAACTCAGATCTCTCAGAGAACTTTCAGTCAGTAAAAGAAATTTCTCTACCAAGTCCATGAGGTCCTCTTACCCTGAGATGGGTCTCCCTATCCAGATAGACCAGTACTCTAATGGACAGTTGCATGAGAACAAAAGTCCAGTGGATGCTTATCCTTCAAAATGGCAGATGAGTGTGTCTGGTATACTTGTGTGGAACTGGAGGCATATAAAGAGAGAAGGCACCAACGATGAAACTGTCTAGGAGAAGACTGGCTTCCCGACATTGGATCTGGGGTATCATCTGTAGTTGTGTGCTCCTCATGTGAATGGTAGAATGCTTCTCCTGTAGAGTTCATTACTACATTATGATATTATTTTTAGGAAATGCTATTGGCTCAATACTCTTTCTCTCTACCATTTGATATAACTTATTAAATTTGTTCTCTAATTATTCTGATGTCTGTCACCCTGTCTCATCTGCCTTTGCCCTTTTTCCGATCCTTCCCTTCCCTCAAATTCCATTCCTACATTCATTGTCTTTTGTTTGGTTTCTGCTTGGCAAGAACCGCCTGTGATTTAGTGCTATCTGTTGGAACCTTGTGGGTTCAGCAGTACATATACAACTAAGGACAACAGCTGTTTCTCCCTCAGAACCCATCAGGAGCCAGTAGTAGAGTAAGAGGTGGTAGATGTCTATAAACCCCTCCTCCATCCATGAGTGACTGTTGACTGCCTCAGTTTGGGATCATGTCAATTTAGCCAAACAACCTTAGTAAAAATCTCCCCTAGACCCTGAACCGTCCTTGGTTATAGGTTTTTAGCTAGGTTTACACTAGCAGGTATGAATTTCCTCTTGTGGAGTAAGCTGAAAATCTAACTGGAGGGCAGTTTGTTACCCCTAAAACTGTCGTGCCATGATTGTACCAGTGGGTACATGTTTCCTGATGGGTTAGAAGATTCCCTCTCTTAGGGATCACCTTAGCTTATTAGATGTTGTGGGAATTCTCAGAGTAAAAGGAATGTTTCAAACTTATTTGCCATGGACCTCTTTCCCCCATCTCACAACTCAAGAAAGAAAAGGTTTTAGCTGAATCCAGTGGTGTAGCAGACATATCCCTTCTACAGTACTGTGGTGGTGGGGGGGCTCTATTATACTGGCCTCGGTAGTAAGATGTGTTGTCTGAGTCTTTCTTTCAAAATTTTAACCATTACCATTGGAGGTATGTCATGGCCATCCATGATTTGCCATGAAGATGCCAACATATGCATATAAAATGTAAAAATCTGAATAGTCACATAGGTGACAGATCTGGCAGGGTTAAATTTAAAATTAAGGTGAAAATAGCAGTTAAGTTTAAAATATGACCTTCAAAGAACATAAAATTCCTTTTATTTCTTCTTTTTGGATCTTTCCTGATGTGTTGTAAAGTGGTCTGAGTAAGAAGTACAGATGGTCTGACATATATTCAAGTTTCAGACCTTTTAAAAAATATTTATTTATTTATTTTTATGTTTGGGGTGTGTGTGAAGGGGGGGGGAGTAGGGATTTCCACAATGTGTATATGCTATGACTCCCATGTAGAAGTCATAGGACAACTATTCCTCTTTCCCACATGGGTTCCAGGATCAGCCTTAGGTCCCCAGGCTTGTATAACAAGCACCTTTATTTCCCTGCTGCCCAGCCCCATTTTACTTTTTAATATAGAGTCTTGATGTATTTCCTAGTCTAACCTTGAACTCACACTCTCTGGGAATCTTCTACCCCCGCCTCTTGTGTTGCTGGAATGACAAGAATACTTAGCTTGTAGTACATAATAAAGTCTGGTTAGGTTCATGCTTGTCTTTGATTTTAACACATTTTAGTACCAACTTGGAAAAGCCAGGGGTTTAGCTGTTTCTAAGTGACAAAATTACTTAAGACTTCTGCAGCTCCCAAGTCCCATGGGTCATGCTTGACTTGAAATATTCCTCTAATATACCTGGTCCCCAAAGGCATCTTAGTTGGTATTCTATGGACTTCCTTCCTTCCTTTCTTCCTTCCTTACTTCTTTATTTCCTCTATTCCCCTTCTTTCCTTCCTCCCTCCCTCCCTCTCTCCCTTTCTTCCTTTCTTTTAGAATATTCTAGAAGCCAAGGCCTACACGCTTCTTTTCTCCTTTTTTAATAAATTAAATTGCTTGATCTATACACTTTCCTTAAGGTATCCATACTATGAATCAAAGGTTCAAGACAAGGACAGCAATGGATGTCACTATTAGTACTTGACTCTTGGACACGAAGATTTGATTTGTTCTCAGGCACGTATAGATTTGAAAGGAGGGTCAAAAGAGTGTATGGGTCTCAGAATCCAAAAGGAAGTGTCAGCAGATCACTAGCAAGGGGGAGAAGAGGGCAAGCATGGAGTAGAAATGTAAGCCTAACCCTCACTGCCCTCTTAGCTTTCCTCACGACTGACTTTGATTATGAATGAGTGATTCTGGTGTAGAAGCTGGAAGCATGCCAGTCAGGTAAACTAGGCCAATGCCGTGTGGCAGAAAAGAGTTCTGAAATCACCCAGTGGCCCCATAGCGATGGGTCAGGCCATCTAAGATCAAGAGTGTGCTGGTATGCCTTCCTGTATCATTGTCACACTTTTCTCATAGACAGACGAGACAAGACAAGGCCAACAGGGACAAAATGCAGCTTCCTTCTGGTCCCTTCTCTAAATTGTAGTGAAGGAATTTAAAACCCTGTTCAGAGTGAGTCAGTGTGGGGTTGTGTCTTCAGAGATGTTGGAGGCTGAGTTGTTATGCATTTCAATGTAGGAAACAAGAGTTTACTCTGGCGCCTTTACCATTCTGAAACGGTGGCTCATTAGGATCACATTACTGGAGTTCCTTAAATCTGATTGAACCTAAAGAGATCAATGTGAGAGTTGTGGCCAAAATTCATAATGCCTGTGTAAGTTCAGAATTAAAGGAAAACTCTGCTTTCAAGCAATGAATAGGATTATGTGCCCCACAGATGGCTTTTCTATTCCTTATTTGGGCTTCATTGCAACTGTCTACTTCCACACAAATTTTTGGCTTTGTTTTCCCAATTTAAATTACTTGCTTCACCAAGGAAAATCTCAAGAGAGAATTGCATTGTGATTTTTTAAATTGTATTGACACTTCTCCAAATACATTTCTTGAGAGGGTTCAAAGCCAGTGTTTTCATGAGCATTTACAGAGACAATAGACTCTTACTGAAATTGCAAGCCTGGGAAGGCAGCTCAGTGTCAGAGTGCTTGCCCAGCATGTGTAAGGTCGTGAGTTCAATCTTTGCCATCACAGAAAAAGAAAAATCAAAAAGAATCTCACAAAGTATACACAGCATTTTAATAACTGTCCGGATGTCTTATTCTTCCCTGTCTCCTTGCTATATAAAATTATTTGATCCCCTTTAGAAGGTTCTCTTCACATTGTATTTTAAAACAAAACAGCTCAGTTTATGCAAAATGAACTGCACATATTTCATTACCCAAATTGGTAAGAATTGGTATATGTATAAAACTGTGAAACCCTCACCCCATTCATGATAGTGAGCCTACTCATAATTTCGTCTGTTTTCTGTCTTTCCAATGAGCCTACTCATAACTTGCTCCATTCACTTCCTCCCTTTCCACTCATCCTCAGGCAAACATTGCCCCAATTCTGTGGCTCTAGATTAGGGTGCATTTTCTAGAATACTGTGTTCTCTCTGATGTCTCATTTCTTTCGTGAAGTACAACAAATTTAAGACTCTTCCATGTTGTGTACATCGTTAGTTTGTTTCTATTTATTTCTGAGTGATAGTTTTATATGTATAGTCCACAATTTATTTACACTTTCACATATTTATGAATACTTAAATAGGTTCCATCTTGTCATTATTAAAAAAAAAGCTGCCTGGAAAACTGATGTACAAGTGTTTGTATGGTTTTTGCTTCTCTTAGGTAGAATCTGGGATAGAATGGAAGACTTGTCTGACATTCCTTTATGATAATTCAAAACTGGAACAACCCAAATGTCCTTAACCATTTTGAGACTTTTTTTGCCTTATTTTGATGCATACATTATCATTGTTATATGACCTTTATTACCTCTGAAAATAGTCTTTTTTCTAAAATTATCATCAAGTATAATGCAAGTTTTTTGTTCCCTGTTAGTATCTTGATTGGATTTTGATCATTTTGACACAAGCTAGAGTTATCTGAGCATAAAAATCTAAATAAAGAAAACATATTCATTAGATTGCTTATAGGCACATCTGTGGGGCAATTTTCTTGATAATGACTGATGTGGCAGAGCTAAGCACAGAAGGAATGGTGCCATCCATGGGCAATGGTCCAGAAGTGGACCGAACAAGCCGTGGAAGGCAGGCCAATAACCAACACCTCTCCATGTCTTCTGCCTCAATTCCTGCTTCTAGGTGTCTGCTTTGACTTCACTCAATGATGGAGTGCGGCCTGAAAGTTGTGAGCTGAAAAACACCGATTCCTCTCCAAGTTGTGTTTAGTCATGGCGTTTTATCTCAGCTATGTAAACATAACTAAGGGAGTTAGTGTATCCTTTTAGCTATTTTATATTTAATGTGTTTTGTTATTATATTTCACATGTGCTTTTAAAAAAGCTTCAGCTTGTTGAGTGAGATGTTTAGACCATTTCATCTAAGTACTATGTTATTAGATTTGCTCTCTGTATTCCACCCATGCTCTCTTCTTAGCTTCTTCTTTGTTGGATACTTTCCTCTAGTCTATCATCCTTTTTTGTTGTTGTTTTATTAACTACAATGATTTTGCTGGCTGTTTTGTTTGTTTTTAAGGCTGAAAGCACCAGTATTATTTTCTTACACTCTAGTTTAGAGTTATGCTTCAGAGGGAGGGCAAGGCATATACTTTGTATGAGTAATTTTTCTCACACCGTTTGATAATCCTACATAGGTCTATGTGATCCATTTGCTTCAAAATCTAGTAGAAACTTTGAGAGCTCTTGCACTTTCTAATAGAAATAGGCCTTCAATTCATTCTGCTAGTATAGATGCTTTAAAGCACTCACCTGGTAGATCTCTCAAAGGGCCAGAACACTGATTTAGAATCATGCTGAGAAGAAAACAGATACAGAACAGAAACTCAAGGCTCTAGGATTTGTAAGTGTCCTGCAGGTAGCTGATAACATTCCTTCATCTTGGGAAGAATTCTTAGTAAAGAGTTGCACGGTCCACTTGCTTCTTTTCGTTCTGAAAATCCTGCTGTTTGTCGCTCAGGGCGTCAGGGAGGAGGGGAAGCTGGACTGACCTCTGAGTCTGTTTGCCTTGTTTTCTACATGGGCACGCACGTCATTCTAGAAAGAAAGCCAAGAAATGTAGTTGATTGCTGGTCCCTCTAGTGTCTCTGGCATGACTGAGACTCTGTTAATAAAACAGAGAGAAGGAATAATTATCGGCGTCTGCCAAACACACTGCTAGCAATAACTCCATGTCTTCCCTTAAGAGACACAAGTACCCTATAAAAATGAACATGCATATGGATGTTTTCCCATTATATTTATTCTCTCCAGAGTTGTAGTGTAGCATGTCATTGTTCTCTCCGTGGCTGTCCATCTAGGGCCACTGTGCATAAAGTCTTTTGGTGGCTATGGAGTAAATGTTCCTGAGCCCTACGAAGAAGTTATGTGCCTGTGGGATGTGATACTAGCATGATGGAGTGCAAGGCAGCTACTTAAGGAGACTTCTGCGTGTAACTATTTCAAAAGTGTCCACTTCATTAGCTCAGATGTCTTCTTTGTCATGAGACCTTCCTTGACCCACCCCAGTTGGAGTTAATTAATATCTGCCCCCAATTCCCACAGTATTTTTGATATCCTTTGGAGATATTATAATTCACATACTGTGAATTTATAGCTAAATTATGACATTTAGTCTAGTTTTAGTATATTCAGAGTTGTGCAAAATCACAGGACCAAATTTTAAATATTTTCTTCATCTCAAAAACCCTTCACTGTCTCATATTTCCATCACCCATTTATATATATATACACACACATATATACATGTGTATATATGTATATATTTGGTATGAAGTGTCCCATTAGGACATTTTATATAAATAAATGATTCAATGTCCCCTCACAGTCTCCTTATTCCTTTGTTGCTCCTTCTGCTCCAGACCGAGTTCCTAGTTTCCCAGATCCAGTCTGTAGTCATGACTCTGAACATTACACACCATCCTGTTCTTCTGTGTTCATTTGTAGAAAAAAAAAGGACACAAAGATGATAAATTCTTGTGCAGTTATCTTTAAGAGATACATATTCTTAATTTAAATAAATTGATTGCATCCTTACCTTTGGAACAATGGCTACACTGCTTGTACAGACATATTTGGGCTGTGGAGGCATCTTTAGTCTGCCCAGTCTTCCGGTCGGTCACCCTTTCTTCATTCCTCGAGTAAATCCAAAGGGAAACCTATGTGACAGAAGAGAAAACATTTGATTACAGCTAATGTCCCTAGGCATTTACAAGCAAAAGGAATGAGGCCCAGGCATTAGTGATGGGATTTAACTGGATTTACAAACTGAGGCTGTAACAGGAGCCTAATTAGAAGATTCCAGGGTCATCATGTCAGTCTTCACCTGTCCACCCCACAGACAGGCTGTCCACAGCTCTCACTTCAAAGACTCATGTTTGTCTCATCTGTATTTCTTGCCCCTTCACTTTTGAGGAAAAAGTTGCCTTATAGCTTAAGGTACCTCCAGCTGGGTACAGATTGTGAGTAAAGGTTTAGCTTATATCTGGCCTGGGAGAAAAGCTGCTAAAAACATAGAACATGTGCTTAATCGTTTCCTAAAAACAAACAAACAAACAAACAAAAAAAACCAAAAAAACACAGGTAGAAAGTTTGGGCTAGGGCTCTCTCTCTCCTTCTCTCTCTTTCTCCCCCCCCCCCCCTCCTGTTCCTGTGGGTGAGACTGTATAGTGATTCTTCTCTGTCTGTGCTTGGGACCCAAGTCATTTAATACTTGCTAAGCTCAACACTCCTCCCTTGCTTCCTGGCTAGTCTCTGTTATCAGGAAATGTGTGGCTAATTTACATCTTTAACCTACTTGGTTTCCCTTGTGGGGTTAGTCCTGTACACTCAGCACTTAGGGAGGATGACATCTAAAGCTGTCTGGGGAAACTGAGGGCAGACAGGTTAGCATTTACTTTAGTTGATCACCCAGAGTCAGTTGCTGTCACGGCAACATAAACTGTCATACTTAGTGTCATCATACTGAGTAGCATCCTAGGTCACAGAGCATTTTCTAGCAGCCTCACCTCTTCCCTTTGACCCTGACCATCTATGGGCATATGCAGGGTTATTACTTGATTTGGAGAGTCAGAGATGGCGGGAAAGAACACAGAACAGAGATGGAATTTGAATGACAGAGTCAAATGCCATGTGAGGCTCCAATACATAAAATGGAATTGTATGTTCTTTATGGACTGTAGACTATTGATTTTTACCCCTTGGATCATTGTCTCAGGAGGCAGTACTCAAAGGTGATGCCCTTAGATTAAAGTTTAATTATGACCCTACCCACCTCCACTCACCCACTCCTAGTTGCCTTCCAGATGGATTTGTTTCTATGCCAACCCCCTCCCCATGTTTTGTTTCAGACTTTGGTATAATGTTAGCTCAAGAAATTTCTTAAAATAATCCATATTTTAAAATTGCCACCACAGAATCCTTTCCCCCCTTCATTTTAAACAAAGAAGCCCCTTTTCACCTTTAAGGTAAATAACATCTACTTTCTAAAATGTCTCAAGATATAAAACCATAGTTTTAAATAGCTTTAATACCCTGAAGGAGGAAAAATTGCTAAGCAACAATGTGCTTCAAACTTAAATGCCATGGACTCATGAGGCAAAGCCTTCTCATGGTGGCATGCTTATAACAGGTACCAGCAACCAGCGATCTCATAAAGTGAGAGTCCTCTGGACACGCTGCCCTATGACACAGTATGTGCCATAGAGACCTTGCTCTGCACTGTCATCCTCCACCCCCATTTCATTTAAACAGATCCTCTGTGTTTGAGTATGTTGTTGTTGGATTGCAGTATGTCCATACCTAAACTTAAACAGATAACAGGAGAGTGCTATGTGACCTTAAAATGAATGCCATCTGTGAGGTCGTGCACGTGCAAAGAGATAGAAGGAGATTGAATTGTGAGGTCAGCACATGCTGACTTAACATGACAGTATAAATGACATATTGTGGGGCTGGTGTACTCATAAACTGTGGGCAGTTTCTGCTTTTCTTATATAATTAAAGGTGTAATATTCTGAGATAAATACTACAAAATTACCAAGTCTTCCTTAGAATTCTGGTGTCAAGAAACTGTATTGTAGGTCAGAATCTCATGCTTGACAGGCCTGGCATCCCAGCCACTAAGTCATCGACATGTTAAAACTTACTCCAGTGGTAGCAAGTCCTTCTGTCTCCTCTGTCTATGAGTCTGAATGTCATTTGGACTTTTCCTTGTTAATTCTGAGTGAGGTGCTGACACTTTGTCTTGGCTCAAGGTCTCTCTCTATCTGTCCTGTTGTCCCTCATCCTGTAATAAACAAAACTCATTCTCTCTGCTTTTTGTTTTGATCACGTGGTTTCTTTCTCTTCATCCCGAATAACTTTCCTGGTGTCTCTTCATGTCTAAGGTCAAGACTTTCCAAGTGACCATCATTGTAAGTCCTTATGTATTCATACCGGTCATTATTACAGAGTCATAATTATTCATACGTATTTATACATATATAACTTAGATACATTCTACTAATAATGGCAAATAAAGTACACAAATGAATATTTAATGACATGCTTCTTAGTATGTTGGGTGGAAAAGCAATTTAAAAATTACCATGGTACTATTTTTTATGAAGAAAAAAAACCACATAGTACACAAAAATAACCCACAAAAATGCTATTAATCTGTGCAACTGGAGGTGAGGCTTGCTTACGTACTGATCCTTATGAGGCTGGGCAGTTAACGTGTTTCACTTTGATAATGAGCACAGATTAATAAGTCAGGATACTTTACTCTATCCTTAGTAAAATGCTGTAACTATAAGCTCTTTCAATTAGCTCTCATAATATCTTGTATATCTAGGTATTTTAGAGACCATGTGATGTGTATGTGAGGCTTTAAGATCCACCACAATGACTCTGCTACGTCTTAACATGAATTCATTCACAAAGAAAGATGACATTGTTTCTGGTGAATATATCATCTAGAGGAAATGACCTCTTGGCATGTGCTGTCACTGTGGAGTCCTCATATCTTGCTTTGTGATTTGTTTTTCCATATACACTCTTCCAAGCACAAAGAGAATGTATTTGGGACCCACTGAAACAGCTTTTAAAGTGTGGATTTGACAATTCTCCTTGACAATGCTTCCCTAATTTAGTGTGAAGTAGAATTAAACAGTAGAAATGGAGGAATTCACTTGGAGATATCAAAAATAAGAGAGGAATTGTTCAGTTGTACAGTAGACTCTTAAAGGGCCGAGGAAAGAATTGAAGACAATTATGAGGCATGCATGTTGTTTTTAAGTGATATGTGAGCCTAGGGAGTGCAACAGCTGTGTTGTTGTTGGGTTTTTTTTCTTGTGCCAACTTTCTTGGTTTGATTGATTTTTTCCCCTCTCTGACAGCTCACTGTGCTGATAAATGTGTCCATGGCCGCTGCATTGCTCCAAACACCTGTCAGTGTGAGCCTGGCTGGGGCGGGACCAACTGTTCCAGTGGTGAGTTCCATCTGCTATTGTCCATCTCCGGGTGTTGTTGTATGAGCCCCTCGTCTATGAGCCAAGCAGAGGGTGGTGTGGATTGCAAATCTAACTCATTCATACTGTTCCTCCTAAATTGATGCATGTAACACAGAAAGCATTGATGTTAAGGGGGTAGAAAGAACAATTCTCAGAAAGGAGAGTTGGACAATCTGCTATCCACATCTGTTGGTAGAGTAGGGGCTGAAGCTTAGTTCCTCACTGAAGGAAGGCCATTGTGGTAACATAGCTATAATGGGCTAACTTCTTTTTCTAACTTCATTTATGTAATCTATTTTCTTGGTGATTAAATGTGTCACATGTCGAATTTAATGCAGAAATAGAATGGTGTGATGCTAACGTGCCCATTTGCCTCTGAACTCTGTGATAAAAATGATGAGTACAAGCGCAGATAACTTTGGGGAGATAAATCTGCAATAAAAAAATGTGTGAAAATTTTGATGGTTGTCTAACAAAACTACAACCTATAGTATGATTGTTTTCATTATGAGAAAGTTACAATTCTAAAATGATGTTTTCTACATTCTAAAGAGGCTAAGCTCAAGGCCCCCATCTGAAGACGGGATCATGATGTTGGAATGATGGAATTTCATAGAATACAGTTACTTTCGTACATTTGGCAGCTACAATTTCAGTGTCCTGGCAACTTGTTGCTGCATGCAAAATTATGCCATTTTCTTTATGACCTTAAAAGTATGAGAGGAAATGGAAATACAATACCATATTGCAATAAATAAATCATTAAACTCATCCAAGAGAAATAACTGTTTTCCAAAATTGAGCCAATTCCTCTTACAGCCCAAAGAGTCTCCATTGCTAACAACTGCATTTTTTGAGATTAGTCCAAAAGAATTTTGAATTGCCTAGATAAGCTGATTTTAAGGTTTCTTTCTTTGAAATTGGAAAGTTTTTTTTCTCATTTTGCTAAGAATACCTTTAGACTAAGGATTGCTTGGCTACACCTGAAGCTGCATATGGGGAAGCCTTTGTGCACAGAGCATTCAGTGTGAAAAGCCTCCTTATTATAACTTTGATAGGGAATGTGAGGAGTGTGTGCGTGTGTGTGTGTGTGTGTGTGCGTGCGCGTGCATGTACATGAGAGTGTGAGAGCATATGTGAATGTTTGTGTGTGTGTGAGAGAGTATTAGGGCATATGTGAATGTTTGTGTGTGTGAGAGAGAGTATTAGGGCATATGTGAATGTTTGTGTGTGAGAGAGAGAGTATTAGGGCATATGTGAATGTTTGTGTGTGAGAGAGAGAGTATTAGGGCATATGTGAATGTTTGTGTTTGTGAGAGAGAGTATTAGGGCATATATGAATGTTTGTGTGTGTGTGAGAGAGAGAGTATTAGGGCATATGTGAATGTTTGTGTGAGTCTGTTCCTGTTAGGCACTCTATTCCAGTGGATAACTGTATTTCAGTTTTTTTTTTCACTTCCACTTGAGAGCAGGGAGGGAGTGGGCATCCTCTTCATATGCTATTGAGGCAGAATGTTTAGGATGTGGGATTGGCTTATGTTCATTTTCCTGGCTGACAGACCACAAATATGATGCTGCTTTTACTAGCTTTTCCAGCTTTAAAAACAGTTGTAACTAGACATTTTGAAGAAAAATATTATTGCTAAGTGGGAAAGAAGAAACGATGTATTCTTTATTTGAAAATGGGTTTATTATAAATATCAGGGCAAGAGGCTTGGAAAAATTTCAGCTGTATTCATACTTTGTCTCCTAAAAATTGGAGTCTACCTCAAGTTAAGGGCTCAGACTAAAGCACATTTGTGCATAAAACAAAAGCCTATAAGAACTTTAGACTGTAAAGCTGATTTGGGTTTTTGAGAAGTAAAGAGTTTCCCTCTGTGGTAGAATTTTCTGACTCCAACATTCTGAGATCATATGCTCTAATAACAATAGAATATGATAATTAATCAACTTTTAGTTTATTCTGTACAATTCATATTTGGGCTTTGTAAGAAACAAAAGTGTAAATAACTGTGAACAGATATCTGCAGTCCTTCAAGATGCTCCCAAAATAACATTCCTGACACTTTTTAAACCCACACTATAAGAGCACATACTGCTTTGCCAGGAGGCAATCTACCTCACATACTGTAACTACAGTGCCAGGGGATCTGATGCCCTCTTGTGGCCTCCATGGGCACCTGTACTCAAATGCACAAACCAGGAGACAGACAGACAGACACAGACACGAACACATCAGGCACGTAGGCAAGCACACACACATGCACTCATGCATACAATAAATTCTTAAAATAAATATATAAAGGCACAGGATGCTGTTAAAATCTGAGCAGCACACAGGCCAAACTGCTACCTGGGGTTTCAGCTCAGGAAATGCAAACACGTTTCCTAGTCTAGTCTTTGTCAGATAATTCTGGAGACAGAATGCATGTACTAGTCTCCTGGTGTTAAAAAGTTTCCGATGTTTCCTGTTTTCCCTTCACTCTGGCTATGGCTGTGTTTAAGGGTTCCTGTGTTGGATCTGTACCATGATTTTGTGAATGATTGGGCTGATATTTTGTACCAGTTAAGGGCCAATCAGAAGGCAGAAGCACCCTAGCTGTTTTTAGTGAATCGTTGCTTCTGGAACAATTTGAGAATTAAGGAAAAGTCATAAAGAAACGTGGAAATTTCTCATGTGTGCACTGCCAGAATCCTCTATCTTTAACTCCGTACATACCGGTGCATTGGGTAGGACTGATAAATTGACATTAGCACATTGGTACCAAAAAATCCCAGATACCCTTTGTTAGTCTCCTCATCTCCCATGTGTCTTAGGAAAAAAGTTTAAAGAATGTCTCAGTGTGTGATAGTGATGGATTTCCATCCTCTTTCTGCTCAAGAATCTCTTGGTGACACTTCCCTTGGGTGTCATAGCTGCCCACTCCTTTCTGGCTGTGGGGGTTTTGGTCTTTTCTTGTTTGTATAGAGGAAGATAGTAATCATCCCACAGGCTACCCAGTCCCCAGTCTATGTCCCTGGTGTTTATCACACATGGACCTTTATAGCCAGCTTTCTCTGTTCACATCAGCAGGAATTGACAGGATGTCAGCCAGGAGGTCAACACTTGGGGTTTTTTTGGGGGGGGGGTGTTTTTTTTTCTCTTATTTGTTTTTCTTCCCATGCTCGGCCTTGGAAGCAAGTATCTAATCCTAGCCTCCCCTCCAGGTTAAGGCCAGCACTAAGATCCATGATGGTGCTCTTATATAATTACATATTTTGACACGGATACTGTAGTCAAATTTATCTTTAAGATATGAGCTATTCTTTTGGTTTTTGAGCATTGCCTTGCTTTCTGGCACTATAAAATACTCCAGATGTACTGTGTGTTTTTTCCTTACTAGCCCATGAATGGGGAATTTCTCAGAGGAGCCTGGTTTATTGTAGTGTAGAATGACATTTAGAAGCCATGATCTCAGTTCTGGAGGTGCTCATTGCTCCAGGGACATAGAGTAAGTTGAAAGAGGAAAGATAAACAAAAACGTAAAAGAAGGAGTGAGTCTAACAGGTGAATTGGGTGATGAGGGTTGACTAAGAGGGTGAACTGTGAAGAATATAGAAACAGCACATGGTAATGCCACTACCCCAGGGCTGAGAAGGAAAAAAAAAAATTCAAAGAAGTCCCAGAGCCAAGTGTAATAGACATTGTAGGAGAGGCACAGCTACAGCTCACAGAATGGCAGAGGGAAATCCATGGTGATATGGTTCTCTTGGAATGTTCTAGAAATCTGTCTTCTAGTGCACTCAAACCTGTGCATTGAGCTGTGCATGTCTTAACACCATTCTCTTACAAAAGGGGAAAAATATCAGGAAGATGCCCAGGTTACAAGAGCTTGCTGCTGTTGAAGCCTCCATGACTCTGAGAAGGCTGCAGGTGCTAGAGAAACCACTGGTGTATGAGGGTGTGTGTGTGTTGGTGTGTGTGTGTGGTGGGGAGGACCAGCTGGGCTAGCCCCTGGGGCCAAGAGCCAAACCCTCCTTCCCTTCTGCAGTGCCCTCTACTGAAGATGCTTAATATTCACCCAGATGGCGAAGTACTTAAAAGAGTCACACATGTTTTTGTGGAACAGGCAGTGAGGGAGCCATTCTAAACAGGGTGGAGATGCACTGGTTAGCACCTCGGTTTTCTCCAGTGCTCCACTTCACACTCCTTCCCTCCTCTTCACATTTGAATTCCTCGGAGCAACCCAACGATTCTGGATTCTGTTCCTCCATCTAATTTGACAGAGCCCCCATTTCACACACCTTAGTTCCCCAGCTCTCTCCCGGAGCCCTCAATCACTATGCTTATGTGGTTCCTGAAGCCTCTCTTCCTTTGTGTTATAAACCCTTTACCTTCACTATGAGTACTAACCACACATTTGTTGCTGAACATATGGGATCCTCTTTATAATTTTTAAACAACTATTGAGAAATTTATTTCTCCTTTGGCTACAAGGTACAAATGAAAGTCCCCAATGAGCCAGCAGCCAGTAAATAGATACAGAACCTGTCCTTAAGCTCTTTAATATCAAGATTAGAACCAAGCAGAGACAAAACTAGAAATTAGTTTTAGTCCCAAAAACCCATGAAGGGGTTTTGTTTAGTCACTAATGGCATTTCTGGTATTCATAAATAGTAAAATGTGCCTTGGAGACAAGGCTAGCTCTAACATTTCCAGGTGTGATGTGAGGAACACTAAGGACCTTTTGAATTAGGTAGGCATGCCGTGCAGCAGAGAGCAGTAAAATGCTGCCTACAGAGTATCTGAATGGAGGAATCTGTCAGAAAGATAGTACAAGACAGAATTTGCAAGGTACACAAAGCTGACACATTCCCTAGCAAAGTCTGTGGTATAGATCTATTTCCCAGACACAATGGTTAGATCAATGCTGTCTGAAGGAGGAAGCCCTGGGAGCCCAGTCCCCATAGCCAGTAGTTAACACACAAATCGGCTCTGTCAGAATCACTTTAACAATCCATGTGATGGAGCAGCCAGATCACGAGCCTATTGTGTTCACTAAAGTGAGGGGGGAAGAAAAGAAGTGGGCCATCAGAACCACACACAGAAACTGCTAAATTTGTCTTTCTAGAGGAGTCACTACCTGAACTGAGAATCCCCACATAAGCTCCCCCAGTCCCACAGTCTTATTCTTTCCTTGTGTTTCTGGGTGTTGCTTCCTTGATGGTTAACCAAGAATAAGGTCATCTACTCTGTAGCCATGTGAGGATTAAGAAATGAAAAAAACGCACCATCATCAGCACGTGCCTGGCATCATCATAAAGGCAAGTCAAGGATGCATGTGATGCTTTTAAGATAGTCACCACTTTCAAAGATGCTGTGCTTGTCATCACCATAAAGACAAGTCAAAGAAGCATGTGATGCCTTTGTAATAATCACCATTTTCATACTCACTTGGTCTTAGGACCATCAACAGATGGAGCAGCTCCTTCTGACAGCTCATTTTGCTCTATAGGCCACATCTATCTTTAACAAGACTCTCCTATCGATATGATATGGCTTGCCAGGACATCCTAGATTGGTATTTATTTTTTAATTATTAGGTTTTTTTTATTTTGCATTACTTCCAACCTCTGATAAAGGTCATCTGTGTGAGATACAGGCACATCTGGTTTGTCCTATTTGGGATACAAGACTATCACAGATGCTCATATTGCTTGTGTTAGCTAGGCTCATACGCAATGGCTACAAGATAAGGCTGGGCTGTCATATTATTTAACTCAGCTCCACATGATTTATTAATTAAAAAAAACTTTGTGCAATATGCATTTACTAGCAAATCTAGTTGGCTTAGCTACAAAATTTAATGTTTGTTCTTTGTTTCAAATGTTTTCATCTCTTTCCTCCTCTCTTCATGGGTAACTGCAGCAGTGTCCTTGCTGGCTTCCCAACCTCTCCCTCAGGCTTATTAAGAATCGATTGTCTGTTTCGGGACCATAGTGACCTTGTAATGTGCTTTAGAGAAGGCTGCTGCCCTCCCCAAGCTTCTTGGTATAATTCAAATAAACTCCGTCACCCACCATCCTGCCTGATCTGCCTTGCTCCTCATCTTCTCATCCTTATGTACAGTCCAAGGTCTCCACATTGGTCAGCACTTGCCTTCTAGTTCCAACACGTACTGGTTTCCTCTCTGATTTTGCATTTATGGTTTGCGTACTCAAAAGGTGTCTTTTATTTCTATAACATTTCCTTTTCAACCTTTAAAAAAATGATGCTTCCTGACAATGTCTGACTTGTCTGCTTGTTGGTTTTTGTTTGGTCCATCTTTCCCTCTAGGAAGGAAGCCTCATAAAAATACAGGTTTAGAAAAAATGGAAATACAGGTTTATGTCTATTAAACTCAATATTATCCATCTTTGTTCTGGGCCTGTTGTAATATTCAGGAAATATTTGTAAATGGAGAAAATAAAGACATAAATGTGCTGGAAGCAATAATGAGTAAACCTGATTATTGGCTATGACACTATGTCTTTCAAGGTGCTTTCAGTTAGTAGGAGAACTGAGGGCTGTGAACAGGCAAGTCATCTTCAGGATTCAAGAAAGAAATGACCAAAGATCTGCCAGAGATAGAACATGACCTGGAGTCATTCATTCTGCTACCTTACAGGGTGCATACTCCCGTGGCTTCAGGATTCACTGTTGTTGGCGTGCAATGTAGACTGTGGTCCTCAGAGATAACAGGAGATTCCTCCTGCAAGCTGAAAGCTGAAATCAAACTGTAGAAGTCACATAAGGTATACCAGATGGCTGAATCTGGGAGTGTTCCCTTCTCTGGAGTGAGAGAGAGATAATTGTATCTTGATGTACTGTAAACACCAGCAGGGATTCCTGATGTGGGAATGTGACTTCTGAATGATGAATCTATGACTAAGAAAAAAACCAGCTAAGTCAGGCTTTATGTGAATGGAAAATGGCTACTAATCCCCCCTCCAAAATATTTGTCATTTCTTCCTCATGGGAAAGATTCTAAAGAGTGATAGAATATAGTTGTTAATCTGTGTGCAATTGAAATATAAATAGCAAGAGATTAGACAAAGACATTTGGACTACAAACTGTTCCAAAACACATAGAAATTAATAGAATTTCATTAACATTTTTAGACTCTCTTCTTACCAAACAAATAACAGGGGATAGCTTAGTCCATTAAAAAAATCAGTTAGGGAGCAAAAGTATTATCCCATCATAGATTTTTGTAATTTCTTCATTTAAACTTATAAAAAGCATTTCCCAATTGCAGTAATGTGTTAGCTGCCTGCTCTACTTTGGGTGAAGTCACGATGATTGCTGGATGGCCCTTGGGTTTCCTTGTTGCCCTCTGCTATTGTCTAGGCCACTGCTGATTCAGGTAGATCCACATATATTCACATGTATTGTAAGTTGACTAAACTCATGTGCTCTTGGTTATTTTTATAACACAGTGGATTTCCTGACTAAAACAAAAATTGTGGGTTTTTTGTCAAATAATTTAAATGCTCAAAAAATGTCTGAAAGCAAGCTTTAAAAAATGATCACCGTTTTCTTTTCTGATAGAAACAATCTTTTGATTTGTGGAAAGCCTAGCTGATTTCAGCTGCACATTTGTAACTATGCCTGAAACAATTAGGAATACTTGAGATATATTAAAATAATGAAGATATGAAATAACAAAACAAGGATATTATCTTACTTACAGAGACTAGTCTAGTGGGTTATGTAATAGACATTATAGGAACATAGTTTTTGGCTGATGAGCAAATTGTTTTAGCTTAGGATCCTGTAAAAAACAGATGGTTTCACCATGCATTACTTCTAGATAAAACTAATGAAGGCAAAATTAAAGAAATTATGTTTTAATGCACTGACAATTTATCCAGTAGTCAGAAACTAAGTTTTCTCGAGGAAACTGTATTTAAACTTTTAATTTAGTCAGTATGGATGGTCTGGGTCTAGATTTCTTACTTTAGGGTTTCAGACAAAACATTTAAGACCTCTACTGTTTAACCTCATATCTAAAACCATGATGGTAGTTGCACAATGATGGGCCTGAATATTTCTTTCAGTCGTATTTTAAGCCCCACACCCTCCATGTAGCCCTCACTTTCCTTCCTTCATTTTTTTTTTTCCCAAGAACATCATGAAAAGCAGTGCAGATGGAAGCAGGAATTCTCTTCACTATCCTGTGCATATACATTTGCATATGATAAATCTCATTGTGGTCTAGCCTCTTCTAAAAATTAATGAATTTTAGATATAGGTTTTGTCTTAGCCAGGAGTAGCATGGGCTAGATAACAAGAACTTGGTAGCTATAGAAGATACCTAAAAACATCTTAATAAATGAATACATGAGATATATGAGATGTGTGTGTGTGTGAGAGAGAGAGAGATAGAAAGAGAGATAGATAGATAGAGTTTATAGCACAAGCTCCCATGTAATGATTCTCTTGACATCAGTGAAGTGAATATGTATAATCTCCATCTTTACATACTCCCCCACTTTATATCTTTAGACTTTCCTGCACTGTGGATATAGTCATCAAAATGTTTTCACACAGAGACACTAACATTTGTATTTATCTACATTAAGGTATAAGTATTGTATCCCTTTCTTTCTGGTTTGTGATGTGAGATAATCCTACAATGAAGCTGTAAAATCACAGCCTAGCCTTTAGCAAACATCTTTAATAAGAATGGAAATTCTGTCTCAGCTAGTGAGAGAAATTAATCTGAGAGGCACTGGGTGGCCACCCACACTGATGGCTGGCACTCTGTCAGCTCTGGAAGAATTTTTTTTTTTTTTTTTTTGACATGTGAAGGGCACCAGTTTAAGCACTTTTGGGGCACCTGGAAAATGCATTTTTTATTGTTCTTTTTCATGGATGGAGACTCTTTACAAAGTCGTTTTATTTTTAAAGCTGCTTGATGTTTTGAGTGAAGATCTTTTCTTCTCCATTAACAAAGGGAATGATGCACCACAGTCATGTTAGCCTGGAGCACAAGGAATAAAATCACAGGCAGATGAAAGCCTGGGACAGAGGAAGCTTTAGAAGAAAGGGTGTTTGTTATGCTTTTCTATCCTTTGAGATAGCGGGAACTTATTTCAGTCTCTCCTGAAAAATATTCCATAGTGATAACTTCCTTGAAAGTGACTTACTTGTACTTTGCCTCTATGTTAGAAGTTGAGTGTGTGTGAGGGAAGGAGAGGCTTGGTAAATTTTCTTCCTATTAAAGTTCTCTTTTGGTCACACTTTTTTTTTTTTTTTCATGTTTAAACACATCCTCAGACAATCCTCATGGAAAACCATTTAAGTCACAGCACTGATCTATGCCTTAATACATACTTGACATTTCAATGTTAAGGGTCCTTGGAGCCTCTTTACTTCAAGCAGTAATCCTAATATGGCTGGTTATGTAGCACAAGGTGACATCTTTCAGCATGGTGAGCTGGAGTACTTATGTTACCCCCTCACACACACACATTCACACACCATAAGTGTGTGGTAAAAACATGTCTCCAAGGCTGTTGACCCCATGCAATCCCACGATTATACTCAGATCATAGAAGCATTAAAACAAGGTTTAAAAAATAATCCTGGCCCAGAGCTGAGGAGATAGGCCACTTGGTAAAATATTTATCTTGCCAGCATAAGGAATTTAGTTAAGTCCCAAGAATCTACATGAAAAAGGCAAGCATAAAGGGATATGCTTGGAATTCCAGGGTTAGGGATATGGAGACAGCTAGACTTGAGTTCACTAAGGAACCAGCTAGCTTACTTAATAAGTTCTAGGCCAATATGAAACCTTGGCTCAAAAAAAAGTGTATTGTTCCTGAAATGACACCTACAGTTGTCCTTTGGCCTCCACACACATGTACACATGCAAATTACATTGGTTCCGTTCATTTAGGGTTGTTGCGTGTACCACAACCACACCGAACTAGATGCTTCTGCCAGGGCATAATTCTGAACCAACTTCACAAGAGAAGGCCCTTACGGATCAAGATGGGTTTCAAAGACTTTTCTGTAGTCTTAGTTGATGAACCAGGGTGATAGACAAAGAGGTTAAATCACATCAGTGGAATTGTCTGGAACCTGTCAACTTGATGAGATTATCTAGATTTTATTTATGCAGATTTGTTTCTTTTGCTTCTTTGTGTGAGGACAAAGATTATAGTGGAATTTGCTTCCTTCTCTTCTTATATTTATGGAATGTCTGTATAAATCTATACTGGTTCACATACAATCACCAAGTAAGAGATGTCTAAATGTAGGAGTTTATGTGTGTGTGTGTGTGTGTGTGTGTGTGTGTGTGTGTGTGTGTGTGTGTGTGTGTGAAGTCACTGGAGAATAAACAACTTATCAGTGGCTAAGCCACTGAAGAAAATGTGCCCCTCACCCAACCATTAACTGCCAATAGTACATCAATGAAGATATGTTTACATGATAGGTGTTATATAGTTAACCATAGCTATAATGAGTTCATCACGGTGCAACAAGTATGTTATGTCCAGAAAAATGTCTTTCTGCTGCATATCTCCCTTCTTTTGGACCTTATACTCTTTCTACCTCCTATTCTGTGACATTCTCTGAGCCTTTAGAGAGATAAAAAGATGTCCAATTTAAGGATAGGTGTCCCATCAGTGATAGGCTTCTGCATTAACTTCTACTCACTTCAGTAAGATGCTTTTCTGATGAAGGCTAAGAGTATATAACCTATGGATAAAAACATGAGTGTTTAGAAGGAAGTTTGACCTCATGACCAATTAGTAAAACATTTGTCCCTTGCTAATGACTTTTGAACTCTCCAGTCATGGGCTCTTGACCAGGTTTACAGTACCAGGTATAAGTTTTCTCTTGCGGAGTGATAAACTCAGTTTTTAATTAGCACTTATAAATGGGGTATAAGGCAATACTTACCTTTCCTTGTAGGCCTGAATGTATTTCAGGCTTGCTTTTAGAGTTATTGGATAATTTATGTTTGAAATTTATATTATGAGAGTCAAGCTGACTTTGTGTATGTATGATTCCTGAAAAACAATATAAACCAGTGCAGAGGTGTGCTACTCTAGCTTCATAGACTGCTGGGGACATAGTCCCAGAGTACTCACATTCTCAGGGTCAGGTATTCCAATGTGTGGAGTCATACAGCTGCTACTTGAATCTACACTGTGTCACACATAACAGAAAGTACCTTTTGTGTCATTGATATGTTCTGTCATCTCCATTCTGTGAAAAAAAATTTAGATGTAATAAAATCTGAAGACGTGCCCAAGGTCCCATAGCTGTAAGCAGATGTAGTCTAGCCAGGATCCTAGGCACATAAAATAGTTATAACCTCTCCATGTGCTAACCAGTGACTGAAGACTTCTGTAATAAGATGAACTTGATGGTAAACATCACCTAGGGACAAAATGATGTCATCCTGTCCTCTCTGGCCCTAGCAGAAGAAATCCTGAGATCAGACAATGCTTATTGTCTTATTCTGTCTACAGAGAACCTCTCAGTTTGGCATTTCTGTTTGCCCCTAATTATATTCTTTTGTTGTCTTTTATGTACATGAAGACAAGAGATGCAGTACAGCATCTCTGTCTGCTCAAAGACTTTTTCTAATATCTGCCTAATTTTTAATACAGGAAAGACTGTGTACATAATTGGTAATTCTTGTAAAAGTCAATCTGATGAGGCTGCTGCTGCAGCTCTAAAGCCTGAGAACAGTCATTTCAGGCAAAACCAAGTATTATTTCTCAGGTAAATATTTCTCTTTGTTCTTAGAGGCTGGTTTCACAATAGGTGCCCTCTGCTTGTGTGGGATGGGGTGATGGAAGACCCCAAGTTTGAAGCCCCAGCTTGAGTTGAGACCTGCTTTGCATTTCAATGCTGACTGACTTTGGGCAAACTTCTGTGAGTCCGTATCACACAGGATAATTCTACCTATCTAATTGAGTTATGGTAAGGTTTAAAGAAAATGCTTCCATAATGTCTCTAGTAATGCCTGTCACCCATGAAGAACTTATAAATCCCCTCTTTCTTTAATACCATCTTCTTCTCTTGTGCATGAAAACTGGCTTGACAGCCCAAGATAGCTTAGGAGAAAATAATGCACCTAAATTTTTTTTTTTTTATGGTTTAATGGATGGCTCAGCTTGGAAGTTGTAGCTCTTTATATTCACAATCATTTTTGTTTATATCCCATCTAGTTTTTCAGTGTGAACCATATGGTAGCCACCATGCAGACTTAGTTTTCAGATTTGCATGCTCTTAAATATAAACACCAAAGTGTTTCCTTTTTGCCTTTGACATTTCAATGTTAAGGGTCCTTTGAGCCTCTTTACTTCAAGCAGTAATCTTAATATGGCTGGTATGTAGCACAAGGTGACATCTTTCAGCATGGTGAGCTGGAGTACTTATGTTACCCCCTCACACACACATTCACACACCATAAGTGTGTGGTAGAAACATGTTTCCAAGGCTGTTGACCCCATGCAATCCCACAATTATACTAAAATCATAGAGGCATTAAAACAAGGTTTAAAAAATAATCCTGGCCCAGAGCTGAGGAGATAGGCCACTTGGTAAAATATTTATCATGCCAGCATAAGGAATTTAGTTAAGTCCCAAGAATCTACATAAAAAAGGCAAGCATAAAGGGATATGCTTGGAATTCCAGGGTTAGGGATATGGAGACAGCTAGACTTGAGTTCACTAAGGAACCAGCTAGCTTACTTAATAAGTTCTAGGCCAATATGAAGTGATGGTTTTCCTTATGACATAAAATTGTACTTTGCTCTTATTTTGTGTTCCCAGTATCCTCTCCTCTACCCTCTTTTTTCTCCCCATCATTGACTTCTTTCTTCTTTGAAAACAGTGGCTTCTTTATTTCCACGGTACACATGTCCATACTCTTTCACAGTGGGTTTTCCAATTTCTTATTTGTGTAAAATGACTATCCACTTATGGGCGATCCCCAAATCGTCCATCTCCTGCATTTTATTTCCTTTGATAAATTTTCTCCATTCCCTCTGCTTAGATAGTTGCCTAGCCTCGGTGCTCCTGAACACTGAGTTGTTGATTAACCCCGAAGAATTTCTTAAGTAATGGCTGGCAGTGATCTTCTCTACTCCAATACACCATATTAAATATAATTGTGGGGTATTCTATGCATCCCCCAAACACCATTTTATAGGCAAAGGTGCTTGTATTCAGTATATAGAAATCCAGTGCTAGGGTTTGAAAACCAGTGTTACATCTTACCATTGGAATGCTTTTAGACATTTTATTTGAGTGCATTAATCCTTGTTGTGATAAATGCAAAAAGGATACTAAGCTTTCTGTGATGATAAAGTGAACAACACATAAAATACATCTTTAAACACGACATATTGGTGTTTGCTTTTCTCTTACTGCCAAGAGATATGTATTAGAAAATGTGGGCCATCTAGCTAAACCAGAATACAATAAAAACCATGAGGCCCTAGGAATGTCCAGTGGTGACACGTTACTGTGGGGTCCACCATGTTCTGTCGCTCTTCTGCTTCCCCTCTCCCCCATCTCTCAGATATTACATCCAGCCAAATACTTCCACTGATATTTTGCATTTTAATCTTAAATTAATGGCAGTTTCATCTAGTTCGCTGCTAAAATTGGATCACATGATTTATACTGTTTTTAATCTACTTTTTATAATTATGATATTGCCAAGAGTCTAGTTCATTAACTATTCCCTATATCATTTTTAATTGTGCACAGTGTTCTAAAGTATAATTATACTCGTTTTTCCCACCAGTCTCCTGTTCCTGGATAATTAGATTATTTCTAGCTTTTTTTTTATTATAGAGAGTGCTGAGATAAACATATTTATAATTTGGGGAAACTAAAATGTAATGATTTAGGGCACAGCTTCCGGAGATGAGCACTCAGTGCTCGATGCCTCATGGCCTGTAACCTTGAAGAAGTCACCTGGATCTCAAACTTAATCATCTATGAAATAGGAACAAGGGTGGTATTTATTCTCCAGAGTCTCTAAGTTAATTATTCTGAGGTCTGTAAGAGATTGTGGACACACTTGGGTGAATTTTTGCTTAGACCTTCCCCTAACTGTGTGATCAAACACAATACATAAGCTGAAGATAATTGGTCAAATTCTGCATCAACGTAAGGAACATCTCTGTTTCTTCTCTAGACAGTATCAAGTTTCTCTAGAAGTGGTAGAAATCAGAGAAGAAAGCTGACTGTGGTGTTCTTAACTGAGAAACCCACTAGGGCCACACGGAAGAGGAGATGCCCTGCCAGAGAGTGTAACAACATTTAGAGAGGAAGTCACAGTTGTGTTTGGGCTTGGGCTTCTGTGCTCTGTTCATTTTCTTGATTGCCTTCAGACTTCTTTGTTTAGGCTCTGCCCTCTTCTGTGTAGGAAAATACAGCCCAAAGCAGGGAGACTGTCACTTCAAAGCATGCCACAGTGCTTAGACTTAGCCAGGACATTAACCGTGTTGGCATGATGATATTTCTTTGAAAGCCTGCAACTCCTTTTTTCTATGATGATATTATCAATTTATACTATACACTCATGTCTATCATAATGGGATGTCTTAAGTTTTTTTCTTTCCCCCCCTTTTTTTCTGTTTTTGGTCAAATCACAAGAAATTAGAGCTTTTTTTTTTCTGCCTGCTTTTCTGGGAAAATGTTGCCTGGGATGTAGAAAGCTCATGGAGGGAAGTGATGATCCTGTTTCCTCCAGACATTTTTTTCCCCATTTTGCCACTATTGTGCTTTTATAAAATACATGCTGTGGTGCACATGTGCTTATCCCCACTCTTATGAAGTATCACAGTGGGGGGAAAAGCCCTAACAATAATTTATCATAGGTTTTAAACATGGTATCTTTATCATGATAATATTGTAGGCTAAATTTGCCTTTTGTGTGGCTAGCTCATTTTCCTTTGAGCATGAGAGGAGGGAGGTATTTAGCCCAGTTATCTGAAGTTCCGACAGTGTGGGAAGCTATGAAAACATTGGAGAGGGTTTAGCAAAGAAAAACAAATACAAAGTTCTGGAGAATTGCTACAAGTATATGAGCTACAGCAGGTAGTCCACTAAATAACCGGGACAAGAGGTGGGAGATGGCTGGGTTAGGAAAGTACCTGTATGCTAGTGTGAGGGCCGGAGTTCAGATCCCCAGGCCTATGGAAGAAGTCAGACATGGAATGCCTGTATTCAAAAGGCTAGGGTCATAGAGAGAGAGGATTTGGGGCTTCACTGGCCAGTCAAGTCAATCCTTAAGCTACAGTTTCAGTGAGAGATGCTGTCTCAAAAAGTAAGGTAGAACAAAGGAGAATGACCCTCCCCACCCACCCTGGCCCAAACATGTGTGCCTTCCTCCACAGAACACAGAACAGGGTCAAGGTTACCTTTGTGAGTCAGGAGTAAGATCATTTGTAACAGGATAGGGACCAGGTATACTGACTATGCTGGGATTAAGGTAGAAGAAGTGGATTAGACAAGGGGATGATGAATTTGTCTTGGGTAAAATGATGAGTTACTTCTCTCCCTATTGACGATTGATGAGACGGGATGAGTCCCACAGAACCACATACCTTACTTTGGAAGACATTAAAAACAGGGTATTCTTGTCTCCACCTTTGATAGCTAAGAGGGTAAGTCACTAGGTGTGTACAGAATTTAAATGGTACAGTTTTCTTTTAAGACTGATAGCTGCAACTTTTAAGATTCAAGGTCCTAAACCACAGACAACAGAAGAAGGAGCTGATATGAATAATAATTAGGTTTGGATCTTGTTTTAGAGTTTCCACCTAATCTTATTTTGTGAAAGAAGATTGTGCGCATGTAGGTAATTGCTTTCTTCATCTGCTTTAAGTTCAATAATTCTCGCTCATTGTTTTTAATTCTGTTAAAGTATGTTTATTAAAATACTAATGAGACCAAAGCTGTGCTGATTAAAAATGGAATTATTCATTTAAACCTTTTGATATTATGAAATTTGTGGTAGATTATGCCATTGGAAGATGGAGCCTACACTCCTGGTGAGTTTCTTGCCATGTGCTTAGAATTATTGTTTTTTTTTTTTTTTTTTATAGCATTACTTCAGGTCTGGTGAAATTGCAGTTTTTATACATAAAGGCAATTTGCCCTAAGAGTTCTCGATGGGGCTGCATATGGTGAAGGTTGTGGTATCTAATAAGCAAATGAACACAAATGTGAACCAAGCAATGTGCTTATCGCTCATGGGACTCAGGATGCTTGGCGTTGGGGTCCCACTGACAAACCCCTCCACCACTCACTGGTTTCTAGCAGCTGTTCTTATTATTCAAAGCCACACTTTAAATACATTTCAATTTCTACTTTTGCCTTTTGTTTTGTATAGTTTCCTGTGCCTACTACCCTCTGTTAGTTATCTGTTCTCAGTCTTAGGCTGGATTACAAACTGTTCATTCCCAGCTTCCCTCCTGACCGCCTTTCCCTGCTATAAATCCCACTAGCTCATTCATTGCACTGACCATACCAAACTCCGTATTCTGGGTTTATGGAACAGGAAGAGTGAATCCCTGGAGGTGGAAAATAATATGCTAGTGCTTAAGGAGTGGAGTGATGCCGTGGATGGATGGTGCCCGGTTAGTGCCAGAGACCCTGAGCGGCAACTTGTACAGTGCAGTTGTTGGTGCTGGAGCCTGGATGCTGAGCTTAAGAATGGTGATCAGGCAGGAGATGTAGCATAGTTGGCAGAGTGATTGTCTATCGTTTGCAAAGCTCTGAGTTCAGTACCCAGCACGATATAAATCTGGTGTGGTGCCTCACACCCGAAATCTCAGCACTCAGGATGTGGAGTCTGGAGAATCCGAAGTTCAAGGGCATCTTTTACTGGATAGCTAGTCAGAGACCACTCAGATACAAAAACCCTTATCTAAAACAAACAAAACAAAAACCCAAAGGTGATAGCTAACTTTCTCAAAAAGGAGAGCAGAGTGAAGAGCTTCCCAGCCCCACCCTCACACTCTGGTGCCTTCCTTTTCTTCTCTTCTTAGCGTGCGATGGTGATCACTGGGGGCCTCACTGCAGTAGCCGGTGCCAGTGCAAAAACAGAGCTTTGTGCAACCCCATCACCGGGGCTTGCCACTGTGCTGCAGGCTACAGGGGATGGCGCTGCGAAGACCGTTGTGAACAGGGCACCTATGGTAATGACTGTCACCAAAGATGTCAGTGCCAGAATGGAGCAACCTGCGACCACATCACTGGGGAATGCCGTTGTTCACCGGGATACACTGGAGCCTTGTAAGTTGATGAGCCATGAAGCGACACCACAGATAATGTGTGCCTCGATTTCTATTGCTCCCTCAGTAGCCACTGTGGGGTCTAGGGGTCCAGGTTCCAACTTGATGGTTACTGGGACCTCCTGATGCTTGACTTTTGAAATCTGGAACTCAGCCAAGATGGAAGGACTCGCCTACAGGTTCACCAGGTGGTGTGTGAATGAGTATATTGGGGGATTACCTTGGCAGGTGTGGATTTCTGTTGCAAATCTCCCACAATTCCACTCACCATCTAGAAATAGTTGATAGTGGTACCGGTGGCTCTGCTCTTGTGGCAATTAATTGAATATTTCTAGGTGAATCCAGAGTCTATGAAAGAGACTGAAATGTTTGCACATAATGAAATACAATAATGTGAAAGATCATCTGAGTCATTTGCTGCTCACCATTACATGTATTTCTTTGCAAAACAAGAGTACACATATATCTGTTTGGGTACATTGCACACAAAGAGTTTACTTATTTATTTTTCTGAAGAACACTGAAATAAGTCCTAAATCTCCATGGCTTTATTTTTTGGAAAGGGGATTCTTTGGTTTGCTTCTGTTAACAGAGTAAAAGGCAGAATTTGGAGAGAGAGAGAGAGAGAGAGAGAGAGAGAGAGAGAGAGAGAGAGAGAGAGAGAGATCTTGTCCCCTTAGTGGGAAAATTACACTCATAAATTACAGAACTAATGGTTGGGGAAATGCAGCTGATTAGGTAAATACGTTGCACTGACATTGCTAATAACTGCAAAGTAGTGTTAAAGGAAAAAAAAAAAAAAAAAAAAAAAAGAGCCCACAGTAGTCTAGACTGGCCTGGTGTTTCAAAGTGTTTAATTGTTAACATCACTTCTATGGGTTTTCATCAAGGGCTGTGGGAAACGCAGAGGCATTTCATAAGAGAAAACCTGAGGATGGTTTAGTGGGAAGGTCAAAGGAAAGTGGGGTAAAGGAATGCAGGCTTGCCATTCAGGAGACGAGGATACTGAAAACTGATGTGAATGAGCACATAGAGGGACTCTGAGAACATTTAGATTGGTAACTTCCAAAGGAAGTAGATTTCACTCTGTCCCACGAGCCTAGGAAGACCTCTAGAGACAGCTGTGTCCCCGGTATACTGCCACTTTCCTTCCTGGAGTTCTGGAATAGAGAGATTATCCCCCAACGGAAACCAGGTGAAGGCTTCATGGGAGTCCATGCTGTGCACGCCTAAGGACCTCAGTTTGGATCCCTAGTACCCACACAAAAAGGCAAGGGTAGTCTTAGGTGCCTGTAGCCCTGGTGCTGGGATTGAAGGGAGAGAAGAGATGGAATCCCTGGGCCTTGCTGAGTCTGTAAGCTCCAAGTTCAGTGAGAGGCCCTGACAAAGGGAACAAGTAAAGGACATCCTGCATCCTTCTCTGGCCTCTATAAACATGCATATGGACAATCACACCTGCACACAGACCCCCCACAGAGAGAGAGAGAGAGAGAGAGAGAGAGAGAGAGAGAGAGAGAGAGAGAGAGAGAGAGCTCAAATCAAAAGAAGGACCTAATGATGGCTTATCAAGACACTTCTAAGCCAATGTGGTTAATGTTCCGAATACTGACTAAGTTAATAATTATCGAATAAGGAAAGGACTTATATTTTAGGGTTCTGGATTATGTTGTGTCTGTGAATCTGAGGATCATGTGCTTAGATAAATAACAGTGTTTTTTGTTTCACTTAAATTCCTCAGTTGTGAAGATCTTTGTCCCCCTGGCAAACATGGTCCACAGTGTGAGCAGAGGTGCCCCTGTCAAAATGGAGGTGTGTGTCATCATGTAACTGGAGAATGCTCTTGCCCTTCTGGCTGGATGGTAAGTGTCCCTTCCTCCTCCAACAAGCACACATTCCAGGACACACAAGAGAATGCCCTATGGAAACCTGATTAAGTAATAATGGTGGCTATGACTTCCACACTGAAATATACAGCCATTAAAAATGAATCCTTTCATATCAGTGTCCGAGGAACCAGGAGACAACTTTGTCCTGCACTTATTCATAAAGTATATTAAGAACTCTCATGTAAGCACAGTGGTCATGGGCTCTGCATATCCCCCAAAGAGAAAAATAAGCAAATATCTGTTCTCACACCTAGCAACAGCAACCAGTAAATGCTGAAATTATTTATAACTGCCTTCATCCATGGGTTGCTACTGTTTATGTTAACATCCTTAACAGGATAAATGGCACACGAAAGCACTAGGCTATTGTAAAAATCTGAAGAAACACAGAAGTAAATCAAGCAGACCAAGAATTGTAGAGCTTCCCAGAGAATGTAGGCGTAAGCCAGACTTACAAAGTCCTCACATCTTAACCTTTTTCTTTATGTAGTAATTTATATAGGCTTACTGCTCTGTGGAATACAGTGTTAAGGCCTCACACATATGTGTGAAGCCAGGGATCAGTATTAGTTTTTGTTGCTCTGAGTTGGCTTATGCTTGAAGAAAACAATGTTTTACAAAATCAGTTTACACTACCATTACCTTGTCGGTCCAGGAACTCCGCTTGCTCAGGTTCTCTATTGTCATCTATGGTGATTTCTTTATTGTTGTCTATGGTGACTTCTTCATTATCGTCTATGATGATTTCTTTATTGTCAGAGTCACTAAGACCTCTTATGCTCTTATTCTGTTTTGTTTTTCCAAAGTTGTCTCTCGCTTGGCAGCCCACCTCTCTGCCTTAACCTTCTTTGGTCCCCCACTCCTTCAATGGCCATCTCCCCCACTTGTCTTACTAAAGGACTCTTCCTAGTCCATCATTTCCCAGGTTTCAATCTTATTCCCCCTTTCTCACTATAGACACTCTCTGAGAGCTTCACTCAGACCCATGGCTTGGCAGTCATCTGCCCTTCCCTGAGCATCTCACCTTCCTTGATACAACCGTGATACAAGCATCCTGTTAGTTACTCCAACCTTGGTGGCCCATAGTCACAATGTCACCACTTGACTGGACTCCACTTTAGCTATATGTTTTACAGCCAGATGTGGGGATAGAATTGATCTGGAATTACTCTTTCTTGTAGGAGAGGAGCATAGGTATGATGGGCCTCATGTCATGAGTGAGAATTTTATCAAGGCCACTGGGGCAAGCATACAATGAATTGATCAGACCCATGGTGAAGGTCAGAAATCAGTCAGTCTGATTCTTTAAGCAAAGTGTGGGAGCTAGATAAGGGAGGGAGATAAGGGTGCAGCCTTTTGTTGAGGGCCAGGGGGTGGAAGGAAGCTTGCAAAAGTCACTGAGGTAGTTCCAGAAGGCCCAGTAAAGCAAGGGTTAGGAAAGCAAAGATACCATATGCCTCAGATCTGAGTGTAAGCCACCATTTCTTAGAAACCCAAAAAGGGATAGATTAGGTTACTTTTCTTCTCTTTGCTCCTGGGGTCAGCCTTCTGGAAACGTCTGGACACAGTGTTAGTGTCCAGGGAGCCCCCATAATCTCTGGGCGAAGAACTGTAGGTGTTTCACTTGGAGGTTGCCTCATCTTGAGATTGAAATGTTTCCCTGTTACCTGGAGATCATGATGTGAGAGGGTGGTAGCCACAGCTGGGGACTGTGAGTCTAGGAGGTAGACAAATGGGTCTACTCTGTGGGTCCCCTGCCCACAACCACTTCCTCTAGGCCACAACAGATTTTTCTTAATAGAAGCTTCCAGACACTCTTTCCTCTGTGGGTAATTGAGTTCCTAACTTAAATTTCTTGTTAACGACATCTTATTCATATCAATTTTTAGATGTTTCTGAAGGTGAACTAGCACTACACACACACACACACACACACATACACACACACACACACACACACCTCAGCCAATAGTAACACTGTCATCTGTCTGCTCTTTGTTTACACTAGGCTTTATTCATATCCAATGTTTCAACAACATCCCTGGAAATTATGAGGGAGAATGTTAAGTCATTAGAACCAGACCCTGAGAAAGTAGACATTCACATCATTTCCCACCACCCATGGAACCTTGGTCAGCTTTCAGCTGACCGACTGTCCATTATGTCTTCAGTAATGTTATTATATTCCACTAAGTGTTGTAGTATGTCCTAGCACAGAATGATTAGAGCTATTTTTGTATCTGCTCTATCTGCTCTCCTCATCACCCATGAGCAAGGCAGGCAAAGGCAGCTTAACATTGAATCTCAGTGCTTAGTGCAATGCCTGGCATGTGGGCTATTCTAGGTAAAGCACTAATCAAAATCATCTCTCAAAGGCTTTAATGGTTCCAAGAGCCTGTGGAAGAATCTTCCCTGTTGGCGGTTAGCTTGAAAACACCAGAGGAAACTTAATTAGCTTACCAACTGCCTTTGTGGGTAGCCAGCAGTTAAAGGAAATGCATTTCCTACGCTATCCAGAATAAACATTTAGAAAACCATCTGGTGTTCTAGCTAGGCTCCAATTTCAGAGTACTCATTCACAGTCGAGAGAGAGAGAGAGAGAGAGAGAGAGAGAGAGAGAGAGAGAGAGAGAGAGAGGGGGGGGGGGGGGGGAGGGAGGGAGGGAGGGGGAAGGGATGGAGGGAGGGAGGGAGAGGGGGAGGGAGAGGGGGAGGGAGAGGGGGAGGGGAGGGGGGAGGGAGGGAGGGGAGAGAGGGAGGGAGGAAGAGAGGGAGAGGGAGAGAGAGAGAGCAATGAATATCATTAGGGAAATCCCATTATGTGGAGGTACGCTGTTTTCACTAATTATGACTTCAATAAATATTCTACGGATTATAACTCCAATAAATCAGAGACTGTAAGCCCAAGCGCCCAAGCTACTTAGCTAAGTGAGGCAAAAAACAGTGATTGTTTCATTGACATATTGAGATCTTCACATGCCCAGGATTGGAATATACATGACTGTACTTACTAAGGACATCTCCTAGGGTGAGGAGAAATGTCCTAACGACTTGCTTGAGCTCTCTGCTTAGGAAATAAGTTTGCCTTGGACATGTTTATTGATCCTGATTAAAAATATGTCTTTTCTTCTGAGATGAAGGCTAATTCCGGTAGAGGTCTCTCTTAGATGATGCTATTGTTAATTTAAGTATACAACCTTTCAATCTTATGCCTTGTTACATCTTAAGACAAGAAGCTAGAGACAGTGCACAGCATCTGGGAAAGGATGCTCTGTGTGCACCCAGATGTTACTACTTGTGTAGTGGATTCTCAGTGAATATTGTTGACTTATGGTGTGTGGAAAGCACAAGGAATAATACTTAGTGGTATTTATAGATTTCTTACATTTCCATAATAATTTTTATGCCTTTATCTTAGAGTTGAGCTTCTAATATGAAAATCTCTTAGGATCACTACTCTGCTGTCTTTGAATGCATCCTTAGATTTGGACATATCAAGTCAATAATTTAACCTGAAATTCCTCATGCTTTAAAGATGATAAACATTTTGTATTCTAAAAATGCCCTTAATCTAATTTTCTCACAGCCCTGTCCCCAAATCTCTCCCTCCCTTTCTGTTGTTCCTGTTTTTGTGCTCTGCTTTCCATGGTTCTGGCTGGTAGCCCCATCTAATTTTCTAAGTCTTTTTGAATCCAGGGCACAGTGTGTGGCCAGCCCTGCCCTGAAGGTCGATTTGGAAAGAACTGTTCCCAAGAATGCCAGTGCCACAATGGAGGAACGTGTGACGCTGCCACAGGCCAATGTCACTGCAGCCCAGGATACACAGGGGAACGGTAAGGACACACTTGTGTTTCTCTGGCTATACATAATGAATTAGAAGAACCGTTTGCAGAGTCTAGGGAGCATGCTCAATATCATGCATCTATAACTACTAAATAATATTACAGAATTGTCTATAAAGCCTAACAGTGTTCAAAACTCTATCCTCATTGAACATGTAGAAACAGAGTCATAAAACAGCAACACTGAATTGGAGGAAATTAGAGAAAGCGTTAGAAAAAGGACAATAAAAATATGAGCTATTCAGAGCTGAGATGAATGTGTTATTCTGGAATGTTGAATATTTAGAACAGTCACTTTACATTTTTATTACTTTTAGACAGATTTGAGGACTAGCCAATAATGGGGAGAGGGTGAGGCCATTGGCAGATTGGTGATCAAATGGGACATGTACTTAGGGACTTGTGTGAAGTACATTTTCCTTCTCCAGAACATCTTTAAGAATGCTTTTTCTTTCCAAAATTCTGCTCTAGTTTTGTGACTTTTGATTAATATTCTAAGCTTCTCCACCTATCCAAACAGTATATGTATTTTCTTATTAAATACATTTTCTCAGTATTTTATAAATTACAAAAATTCTCTTTCAGTTTCTAACTGGGTATTTTCTTGAAAAAGGAAAACTAGCTTTCACATTTTCTGCTTCTTACTTTACTCCTGACCTGCCAACTTTTAAATTAATTAAAATATTTGAAGCAAATGTTGGGATTGTTTAGTTTTGCGATGATAGTATCCACCACTAGAGGTGAGTCGGTTGGTTTAAAAATATTTCTGCTGATTAACTATTTTTCTAATTGTACTGATTGAAGCTCTGAGTTGATTTTGATGAATAGGAGGTCAACGTGGGAAGTTCAGGCCTTATCCTGCTTTATTGGGAATGGTCTTGAGTAATTTTATAGCTACCAATTTCTGGTTACTACACACTCCAGTATCCCCTTCCCACTTCTCCATTTCTTAAGATCTTTTGTTAGAAGTGTCTGATTAATTTAAGTAAAAGCCGTTTTGCTGTTTGCTTAGCGTTTTGATGTAGGAATATAGATATCTCAATTATTTGTTCTACAATGTAAAACTGGGTTATTCCATGTGACTTTGTGATCCACAGCCTAATTCTCAGCTCTGCTTTGGATAGATGAAGTTGCTAGATGATTGACTGAGAGAGTCATGGAGGGAGGAGAGATACAAAACCAAGCAGGACCCTAGTTATTTCTACAAGGTTTTAGGCTGTAGACACATTTTGGTGCAAAATTGTATTTAGAGATTCAAGTTTAAAAGCAACAAGAAAATCACACCTACCAGGCCAGCGAGATCGTGCTCAGCTGACTTGGAACACAGAGGAAGAGAATAATAGATAATTTTCAAGTAAACTTTTGAAACTCAAAGGCAAGGGAAAAGAAATGGAGTGGGTGGGGGCTTCTGCTTTTGTGGAGCATCAGCGGTGATGTGTGGTTTCCATTTCTATCCCTGTCTCTATTTTAAGTTATTAATATACACAGAAAGCACATTTTCTCTATGAAATAACACAGTGAGTGGCTATGAGGCAGTTTGCGGCAGGAGGTGGGGAGAAGACCCAAGGGTGGGGATCCTAAGTGCCCCTTCACTTGCCTTGAGACACCAGTGTGCTGGGAACCCTGTAATTAGGAGGGCTGCTCCACAATGGTTGCCACCACAGGCAGCTGCTGGCAAATATATCCAGGATGTGGGGATGCCACCCCACCCCAGGGACACAAATGGTGCAGATGTACAGTGCTATACAAAGGATGACAAATAAGAGGCTTTGAGGTTGTGGAAAGAACCAAAGGATATTGCGGTAAGAAAACGCGGTACAGTGATGTCGGCGAGAAATGAAGAGAAGACAGTTCTGGGATCCTCACAGAGCTCTCTGCTTGAAGATACCTTAAAAAGTGCTAATTGTGTGTCACAGAATTACGTCTGCAGCACTTTGATGATGGGGTACGGGCCCACATCTACAAAGAATGCTCAGTGAGTGTTAATGATTCAGTAATGGAGTGTGTTATGGTGAACCCAAGGCAGCCATGCCAGACCTGCATTCTGTATGACCCTGAAAGTGAGCAAAAACAAGGATCATGGTGCCAAGTTGGGGGCTACAGCTCCACACTGGAGGAATGCAGTACTGGTCTTCAGTGAAGGGGCTTTCTCCTGTCTCTGTGATTGTGTAAACATTGGCTCCTTCTCAGTGTCTCTAACTTTCCTCCAGGATAACAGCTCCAGGTGTTACATAGACATGCTGCTGTGCCCGGGTTACATAGGCAGGCTGCTGGGCCTGGGTTACGTAGACAGGCTCCTGGGCCTGGGTTACATAGACAGGCTCCTGGGCCTGGGTTACATCGGCAGGCTGCTGGGCCCAGGTGTTCAGACCTGAAGAATGGGAGCCTTGGCTCAGCTGTTCTCCTAAGTCTGGGAAGTGATATGCTCCAAAAGACAAGAAAGATCTGGCACCTCCACTTACTTTCCCTTCCTTAAGTTTACTAGCCAATGCAAATTAGTGATCAGAATAATATCAGTGTAAGGATGCGCCCCATTAATCAGTGTTCGCTTTCTCAGTTTATCTCTACCTAACGATTGCCTTCTTTTTCTAAATGCAGAACGCTATTAGAAATTTCTTTCTTCTTTTATTTTTACTAGAAAGCCACAGTTGCTACATTTCTTCTCTGGCCAATGTTTATTGCACTCTGTTATTTCTCTGCCATCTTTCTTAAGGGAGTGTATTACTGATTCCGGAGGTAGCGTTTCTTGTTTCCTGTGGGATCACAAAACCGACTCTAAGGGTATGAAAGGGAAATGGTCCTAAGCTAGAGACCAACTGAACACCATGATGTTTTTGTAAGACAGAAAATGTTCTGTAGCCATGCACTGAGTTATCACACTGTACTTTATACATCTATGCATACTTTAAACAATGATTTAAATAAAATAAACACTGGGGAAGTCTCTATTAGGATGCTGCTCTGCTGTTGGGATTTGGCAGATAAAAATGCACAACCTCTCACTGACAGAAAGGTGCAGCTCTGACAGCAGGGCTCCAACAGTGACTAATTAGACAGCAAATCCAAGTGTATCTTTTCTCAACTTACACTAGAAACTACTAGATGTTTAGCTAGAGACCATAAAGATAAACACAGGTCAAGACCAGCTAATATACATTTTTGTTTTCCAAGAGAAAGGAAACACTGTGCCAAGACAATGAACTCACCCACAGTAGGTCTCTGTGATGGAGACATCTGACTTCCAACAGCCTTTATACCACATTAAAACCGAGCAGACGATTCAAAGTCTAGCCTTTTTCTAATTAATAGTTTTGAATTTGTTGTGTGTGGCATTAGGGGTGGGGTAGTGCATGGAACCTCTGTGGGGGTCAGAGAGCAACTTGTTAAAAATGGCTTACTCTTTCAGTCATGTGGCTTCTGAGATCCAACTTTGGCCATTAGGTATCTTCACCCCTGAGTCATACACCAACCCAACGTTTAGCATCTTGTTTTGTTTATAAATTCACAGAAGAGGGTGAGAAAGTGTTTTATTATATATATACATGTATCATGTATATATATATAAAACATACATAAATATATATTTTTTTTCATTGGCAGTGAGTTGCAAGGTCATCTCATCAGACACATTGAGAACCTCTTTTGCTAGCCTTTTGCAAAATCTTGGATTAGGTCACATCCCTATACCTTACAAAGTCTTTCATTAAAGTGTACACTTTAGAAGAATAAATCAGATTGACTTAGTTTATTAAAGAATCTTGAAAGTTAAAAATATTGAGAATCTTTATAAAAATACTCTGATCTAAAAATAGACATATACATTCATACATAGCACTAAAGTCTACATTTGAATTTATTTGAAGTGTTCACTCAGCTGCTCCAGAATTTCTTTTGTGGTTAAGCAGTTAGTAATGGCAGACTGACAAGTACACTTGGAGATGTGTAGAAGCAGTGAAACCCACTACTAGGAGACCCATCCCCTTTCTCCATCATATTTAATGCACAGTAGAGCCAGAGTCAACCAGACAAACATCAGAAGACTCTCAAGGTTTTCCCTCTATACTTAGAATCCCAATATTGACACCCACCACACACAAAATCAGGCCAAGGCTGGTGGAAAGGCTGTTTCTTTTGAAACCGTTTCTCTGTCAATGCTTTTAGGCATGCCTTGCTGCTTGCATTGTTCAGATCTGAAAAAATGCAATACTGACCTACATTTATTTATCAAGTCTAGCATGACTGGGAAGTCATGTGGGAAGTGGCTGCAGAGACAGTGTCCCCTACTGTGGTGAGCACTTTACTATATGTGACTTTATCTCCGTCTTCTTGACTGAATGCTCCCCATCACATCGCCTTGCCAAAAAGAGATTTGGATAGCACCAATAACTACTCATGCCTTCCACAGAGCAGCAAAAGACAACTTCTTTCCTCCAGTATCAGCTTCCCACCTTATCCAACTTTTCTATTTGTCTCTCCTCTCCATGCCACATATTTTTTCTTTAAAAAGACACTAAGGTGAAATTTTAGGTTGTATTTTTCCCCCTTGCCATTTGGCTATCCTTCCCAACCGAGAACAATATTCCACTTGCCTTTTTTTTTTTTTTTTTTTTTTGTTGTTGTTGTTAGAAAACTCAAAGCCTTCTTATAGCCTACAAATAGATAGCCTATCTAATGTGGGAAGCTCAGAATTCTCTGCATCTTTATATTTAGTTCTCTCTTTTACAAGCTTACTGCTGTGAATGCTGTTGTCCAGTGTGATCCATCTCGTTACTTCTCTGCTCATAATGGAACAAACATAAAATACTATGAATTCAAAAAGCATTTCTACTTAAACACGTTTAGCACTTTTGAACCAACTGTTGGCCTCTCCTTTGAATAGGTGTCAGGACGAATGTCCTGTTGGGACCTACGGAGTTCGTTGTGTGGAGACCTGCAAGTGTGTTAATGGAGGAAAGTGTTACCACGTGAGTGGGGCATGCCTATGTGAAGCAGGCTTTGCAGGTGAACTTTGCGAGGCGCGCCTATGTCCTGAGGGGCTATACGGCATCAAATGTGACAAGCGGTGCCCCTGCCACCTGGATAACACTCATAGGTGAGTGCCAGCTGTCCCTGGCAAAACATTTTCTATTAAAGTTCTAATTTTAGTGTCCAGAGCTTGACAAGAATGGCCTCTCACTGACAGAAAACAAGTTGAAGAACACTTTTTTTTTTCACTCAGTGACTGAAAGCCCCTATTCAAAGGGCTAAGGTTATTTGTTGGGGCTCTTAAGATATCTTATCTATTGTTGAGGACTGATAAAAGTGATTTTTCTGAGATGAACAGGACTTTTCCCTAAGACAAGGATTGTGGGACATTCCCTTAGAAGCAAAGATACCACCAAGATACAGGTTATGCCAAGTGCAGATGTGAAAACATCATGCTCACTTCAGCATCTTTTACTTGACAACACATCTGTGGAAGTAAAGAAAGGTTACAAAGAGGAAGTAAGAGGGGTTCATGAAAGCACTTCACATGTGGAATAGTTTTCAGAACTGATTTCTTTGACCAAAAATCTCACAGGGGCCTTTCAGCTCAAAAATCTCTCCAAAAATTTAGGAACAGGAAACCACACTCCTGCCCACCCTACTGTGCTTTATCTGTTCCTGAAGAGTATCTTCCCATATATTCTTCTCTTTGCCCTTCTTCAAGGACCAGACACATGTAACTTAGAATTCTCAGCCCATCTGCAGACTTCTGGAAAAGATAAATTGATTAAAATGTAATATAGTATGCAATAGTTCAGCTGTTAGTAGAAAGACTTTGCATTTAATATACATGGTACTTAGCCACATCAAATTTCAAATACATTAGAGTTAGAAAGAAACAGAGCAATGTGGCTATTCTTTAAGCCATTATTATGAACAGAAGAAAAATGACCTTTATATTGTAGTGTATGTTTGTGTGTGTCTCTGTGTGTGGCTGTGTAAGAAGTGTATTCTTCAAGTGATTAAAATAACTTTGCTATAGGTTTCCTTTATTGGAACATATTGTTATTTATTACATGAAATGTTTGGATAAGTATGTAGGCAATAAACACTCTGCAAAGATTTATTTTCAACTTCCTGATATGTAAGGAGCTAGCAAGATGAAACATAACTCATAAGTTTGGCCTCCTCTACTATAAGGCAAGCCTCATGTAGCACCATTGCATGCACATTGTTCGGTTGTGTGCAGTCACAACTGAAACCCAATAAAGCAGAAAACCTACACAAAGGCAGACTTCTGTTCTGGTGTAGCCAGAAGTTTCTGGCCTGGCCTAGCCCTGAGATATGGATCCATCAGATGCTTAATTCCAAATAATCACACAAGGGCTTATATTAATTACAAACTGTTTGGCCTCCTGGCTCATGTTCATTACCTACTAGGTCTTACAATTTAATTCAACCCATTTTCATTGATCTGTGTATTGCCGTGCAGCTTACCTGTACTTGTACATCTTGCTTCTTGGGCGGCTGGATCATGTCCCCTTGACTGTGTCTTCCTCCTTTGTGTGTGTTTTTATTTCCTGCCTCCTCCAAGCTGCCTTGCCATAGGCCAAAACAGCCTCTTTATTAATCAATGGTGTTCACAGCATACAGAAAGTTATCCCACATCAAACTGGAGATGCATGGAGACTTGGTTTTGGTGGAACTGGGTATCTAGATGCAGGTGAAGGGTGATATTTTTGTTTCCTTGATCAAAGGACTGTGGTGTTTTGATATAGGCCCCATCAGACTAAATGTATTCACTCTTAATAAAAAAGTAGGCGAAACTCTTTGATAATCACATAGATCTAAACAATACTGAAATGATTCCTATCAAATATACAGAAGATTTAGAAACAATTTAAATGCCTTTACTCATCAAAGCTATTTAAAAAGATTAGCTTTTTACAAATTTCTATTAAAGCTAATTAAATGTGGATTACATGAATCTATCACATTGGCTACACAGCTGGAGTCATCTATTAATTCTTATATCTTGAACATTCCTGTAAAATGCAGGGCCCTCCAGAGATAAAAAGGGGCTTAGAATCATTGCTTTAATTGAAAGCCTACTTTATTCTCTCATCATTTCATAAAGAGAGTAGATATTTGCCATTATATATAATTTATGCAATAAATTTATCCAGAAGCTTTTCTATATAATTAATAAAATATATGATGAAATGTGTGCGTGTACTTATGTACATATGAGAGCCACACATTTGAAGAGGGTTAATATAGGCTAACATTAATTACATCACAACAAACAAACTCATGATGGAGTGGCTGATGACTTTTTACTGTGTGGAATAGGCTCAGCCTCGGGCTCTCTTTTGCTATTTTCTGTAGGTTCACCTGGCAGAGCCATTGGAAGCTGACTGGCTCTGGAGATTCTCACACCATGTCTGGCATTTGTCTGGATGACAAGAATAACTAGGCACAAGGGCTCATATTAGCCAACTGGCTTCTAAAGGCAGCAACAAGCCTAGCAGACTCTAACAGCTAAATATGTTTAAGCATTTGGTTATATGGTGTTGCTTAATATTCATTTATAAGATGAAGCAACCCTCACAAACAGACTCATATTCAATAGATTATCTTATTTTATTTTGAGACAAGGTCTCATTGTATATCCATGGTTGACTTAGAACTTGCTATATAGACCAGACTGGCCTTAACTTGGCCACCACCTCTTCTTTAGAAGTCCTTCTCCAATTGTAGCCATTTTATTTTGTAATCCATTACTTAGTTGAGATTAATTAAAATATATTTGCAAGGAATATTAATTCTTTAAATATTATTGAAGCCAAAGACATTTTTACTTACTAAACTTTCAGATGGAAAACTAACTTTCATAGTAGAAATACTTTAAAACAAGCAAATAAGAAGGAGTTTAAATTGACTGCATATAGAATATGTATACTAGCCCTTGTTAATAAAACATTCAACACTGTAAACAATCAGTTTATACCTTATTTTGCAAGTGCCACTGATTCTAATTTGCTCTCCTGATGTTGTGATAAAGGTCATTACTAAAGGCAACTTGTCTTGTTTCAGCTTCCACGTTCAAGTAATAGTCTGTCACCGAGGAATGTCAGGGTAGAAATCCAAACAAGAACCTGGAGAAGAGATGGTGAAGAGAGAGTGTTTACTGGCTTCATCTCTTCCTGCTTACCTTACTCTATGTAGTCCATACCCACTAGCCTAGAGATGGTGCTACCCACAGTGGGCTGGTCCCTTCCATATCAGTCATCAGTCAAGGAAATCCCTTCCAAACATAGCCAAAGGCCAATATTATTGAGTCAACTCTTCTGTTGAGATTCCATCTTCCCAAATGACTCTAAGTTATGCCACGTTCACAATCAAAACTAACCAAGAGACCACCCAATTGTCATTGCATTTGAGTACAGACCTCATATAAGGAAATGAGTAAAAGGAAGTTCAATGACTCATGATGTTTTAATAAATACGCCTTTGAAGGCTTGAACTCAGGACCTCACATATGCTAGGAAAGGACTTTATCACTGGTATAGTCCCAGCTCTTCCTATTTTTTTTTTTAAATCTTGAAACAGTCTCACTAAATGCCCAGGCTGGCCTTGAATTTACAGTATGGCCTAAGCAGTCCTTGAACCTGCAATCCTCCTGCCTCAGCTTCCTAAATATCTAGGATCACAGGTCCATGTCACTAACCTCAGCCAATAGTATGTACAACTGGACTCCTGTTACAAGTTAGCTATCAAATTGAAGAGCTACGTGGCTGTAATTATCTACATATATAAAATGACAAGTACTTCCATATGTGCATAATTATATTTTCATGTGTAAAGCAATTTGTTCTTTAGACAGAAAACAGGTATGAAGTATATCACCACCTTCCCACCACCAATTTTTCACATGTAGGTCTTATAATCCATTAACTGCCTGAGTGAGAGTCCATTGACCACTTCCAAACTGCTCTAGTGTTCTACACCTAATTACGAGTCACAGAATGCTAATCCCAATGTCAATCATGCTGAGAACCAGTGCATTGTGCTGGCACTCACAGGAGTCCTTGAATATCATTTTCTCTATCTGGCCCGCAGTTCACATTCACATAGTAATATCTATTTTGTTCAGCATTAATGCCTATATCATGAATAATATTTCTACTTTTTAATTGTAAGCCACTTTCTACCAAAGAATGTCCTTTCTTTTATAGCAAGTTAAGATAGTGTAAAATATTTTACTTCCCCTTTCTTTTCTCAAATATAAGGTTCTACTCATCTAAATTTGTCTTGTTTCCACAGTCCTGCTGACTTTGTATCACTCTTAAATTTTAGCAATGCCTTTTCTTAGAGTCTTTCCCGGAGCTGCTAGCAAACTTCCCTTTCTTTCAGTTTCAAAACAAACCCACAATCCCTTGTAGAAGTCTGGTTCTGCCACTGCTTGCATATGTGAGCCTCAGTTTCCTCACCTATGAAATGGGACCATGCCTGCCGCTTTTGATGATCACGGGAACTGAGATAAATAATGCATATGGATAGTTCAGCAGGATGCTAACACCATTTCAGTGCCTGGTAAATGCTAACTGTTAGTGATTCACCAAAATTAACTTCCCAAATATTACATATTTCTCTGAGGCTGGTGATGATTCCCTTTAATCTAAGACTTAACACGTTTAAAGCGAAGTTTAGGGAAGCCCTGTCTTTGGACACAGGGCCTTGTTTCATGCCCTAGAGATGCCAGGGAGAAGCAGGGATTATAGGAAAACCAGGTCTAAAGTTGGCTATGTCCTTTTCATCACTCACTCTTCAGGCTTTTCTGTGAGCTTACTGCGTGCTGCAGACGGGCAGCAAAAGTGACTTAACTTCTGTTCTCATAGATCTTGTGGTATGGCCAGGAAGAAAGATGTCCAGGTAAAGTGAGTTAACACTGTAGGCTGAGAGGTGGACAGAGGAAGGGCAGGACCCAGGGAAGGACTATTCAAGTCTTGGTGGTTGGAGAAGTCTTCTAGGAAGAGAGGCTGTTTGAGCAGAGACTGAGACAAGATGGGGAGAGAGGGAGAGGTGAAGAGCAGGAAATGTGCTTTCTAGGACACTGGAGCAGCCTCCGGTGGAAGCTCTTAATGTGGAGAACTCTGGGTGCTTTTGCAAGCTGAAAGAACTTCAGAGTGACCGAGCATCGGGACAGAAGAGCTGCAATGGCAGCCTTTCATTGTTGGGTTGGAGAAGTCACAGACATGGCAGTGACAAGGCCCAAGGTTATCTTTGTTTGAAATTAGATTTTTTTTTATTTAAAAAAGTTTTTCCATATATACCACTGTTCCCCTCCCCTTCTTCCTCCCAGTCCCTCCCAGTCCTCCCTTAGCCTCCTCACATCTCATCCCTGCACCCCCATTGCCCCGAGAAGGGCAAGAAGTCCCAAGGCAGATCAGTTCAGTCTGGCATATCCAGTTGAGGTAGGTCCATGTCCCTCATCCCAGTTTCAAGGCTGGGTTAGGTGATCCTCTGTAGGAAATGGGCTCTCAGGTGTCAGTTCATACACAGGAACATGCTCTGATCCTATGGCTAGAGGCTCCACAAACTGCCCACGCCATTCGATAGTCATCTACCTTTGGAGGGTTTGGTTCCTTTCCTGGAAGGTTCCTCAGTGATTGTTTCTGAGTCAGTGAGCTCCCAATAGCTCCAGTCAGCCATCTCTGTGGCTCTCACCCTCACGATCCTGATCCCTTTGCTCATATTCTCTCTCTCTCTCTCTCTCTCTCTCTCTCTCTCTCTCTCTCTCTCTCTCTCTCTCTCTCTCTCTCTCTCCCTCCCTTTCTCTCTCTCTCTCTTTATAATAAAAAAAGACCCCATAAAGTGGGATGGGAGAGGAGGAAGATCTGAGAGGAACTAGAAGAAGGGAAAATATGATCAAAATATAGTGTGCATGAAAAAAAATTAAAGTTTAAAATATAAATAAATAACAAAAAGTGATTTTTAAAAGAATAAAAGGGATCAAGTCTTAGACGTGCCCAGTAGTTCACGTTTGTAATCTTAGCAAAGGCAGAATAAATATCTTGATTATGAATTCAGCTTTGGCTATGTATCAAGGTCCTGTACCAATGAGCAAGCAAGCAAACACACACACTGGCAAACACAGTTGTACCCAGGCAGATGGATGGTGGTACCACATACAGAAATACAGATGATTACGGCAGACACTTGGTAAAAGAGAAAAGAAGAAGAGGACTCGGCAAGCTTGAGATGCCACAAAGATGCCAAATGTTTGCCCTAAGATGGCAGCAGGGTAATGGTCTATTGTACATATGTAGATCTAAATGTGTCTGAAACTCAAACCCTTGTCTTTTGCAACCAAATCTTCTCTATCCAGAAAAATCTCAGTTGTATAGATGTAATTAGGTTTTTCCTAATGTTTTTCTGAGAGTGGTTATATAGCTGTGGATAGTTAATTGTCATAGGATTCTGAAAGCACATGAAAAACAAACAAAAACTTCAGAAAATGAAGATCAAACTATTCAGTCTCCAGGCTTTTTCTGAAGGAGAGAGAAAATGAAGAACATGGGACTATGGGATGTAGCGCTGGAGAGATGGCTCAGAAGTTGAGAGTACTTGTTCTTGCAAAAGACCTGGGTTTGATTCCCAGCACACACACAGTGGCTCACAACCCTCTGTGACTCCAGTTCTAGAATATCCAAAGCCCTCTGCTGGTACAAGACATGTATATGATGCTCACAATACGTGCAGGCTAAACACTCATCTACATTTAAAAAAAATAAGATTATGAGATGTGGCTGAGACCTTACTCAGTAGGGGATCTTCAGTAGGGAAGCTTTATGCCTCCTTCCCTAAGGTCACTCAGGTAGACAGAGAACTAGAATTACATTCTGGCTTTATCCTTACAAGTCCCTTCTTTTCCTAAGAGTACATACTCTATGACTAGTCCCTTAGAAAGACCATTTAGCAAATATCTATATAGAAATTAGATTTTGTTGTTTGTCGTATTTAAGGGAAGGGTTTGGATTTCATTGTGGGGGGCATCTCTACATAGTTTTTCTATTATCAGCAGAGCTTGCTTGTCAAGGCTTCTCTGAGCTCCAAAGCACACGTGTTTTAAGCCAGCATGGCACAGAGTGCCTTATTGTGTCCACTCACTTGCATGAACATTGCACAGCTGATATGTCCATTTGCTGTGGGGAAACAGCTGGATGCCTTGCCTGTCAATGTGATTACTGTTCCAGGTGGCAGCTGCTGCTGTGCCACCAGGTAGATGGGTTGAGAGGAAAGGCGTGTTGGCAGTGTCAATACTTATGGAATTTCTTGGCTATCACACAGTGGACTTGGAGTAGCATGGGACTCTTTGGTGTGTCTCATAGCACTACCTTCTTATGAGTTAGCACATTCAATTTAAGACAACTAAAAAGAATTTTAGACAAAAGGATATGGTTGTTGTAGGTGCTTGACTAGAGCATGATGCTGATTTCATTCACTGGTTCTGGAGTAACATCTGAGTGTCAGCCAATTAATTAAACACACCACTGTTAGAATTAAGTTTGAATCCTGTTCATTTAATTATCTGTACATTTAGTGATTATCGAGAAAGCAACATTTGTACATGGCTAAAGTATCATGTTTTTCCCAGAATGACTTGTTTCCTTCATCTGTGTCTCTCAGCTGTCATCCCATGTCTGGAGAGTGCGGCTGCAAGGCAGGCTGGTCTGGACTCTACTGTAATGAAACATGCTCTCCTGGATTCTACGGGGAAGCTTGCCAACAGATCTGCAGCTGCCAAAATGGGGCTGACTGCGACAGTGTGACTGGACAGTGTGTCTGTGCCCCTGGATTCAAAGTGAGTAACTTGGACTCTGGAGTCAGGAGAGGAATACCCAGTGTGGAACAGACAAACAGCGCAATTTATGTGAGCTATCATGAAGTACAGTGAATGTGATTAAACCATTCATAGCATTCATGAAAGAAGAATTTTCCAAGAAAGTAACTCTAACATTCCACTGATGCCCAAGAACACTAATAAAACCATCAAGGTGTCATTAATGTTTAATATTAGAACTCATCAGAAAGTATGACCCACTACAATTACTCCTGTACTTGTTTCATTGTGACCTATAAGTAACAAAGAAATAGTTTTTCCATGTGGTTATTATTATTTATTACTTTTCTTTCCTTTTTTTTCTTCTGTGTATTAAGTAACCCGGGATGTCCTGGAACTTGCTTTATTGACCAGGCTGGCCTAGCCTAGAACCCACAGAATTCTGCCTGCCTTTGTCTCCTAAGTGCTGGGATTAGAGCCATACCTTACCACTGCCCAGCCTAGTTATAGCTTTCAATAGTTTCTATTTTAATTCCACAAACTTTAAAGACACACATGCATCAGTTAGCATTTATGATACATTCCTACTCCACAGTCAATTGCACATGATTGTGAAGTCCCTTTGAGAGTGTAGGTTCTGCAACTGTACCTGTGCAACTAAAGAGCAGAATTGTGCCTGTGGCCAGGACTTTCTTAGCTATTGAACAGAAGAAGAGTGCTTTATGTCTTCCCGTTATAAAGATAGCATTGATCTCTGATGGATGCTGATGATCATTCAAAGGCACGTAATATAGAAAGAGTGGACCCTAAAATCATAGGGCCATGAGAACCTTCCAGAGTTTTCTAGTCAGAATCCCAATCCTTTGGCTGACTCCTGAATTAACTTCCTCTGAAGAATCTTTTGTGTTTTTAAAAAGAGATGTCCCTCGGTCACATTTGGTAGCTCAGTTCTGTGTTTAATGCCTACTGTTGGATAAGTTGAATCATACCACTGCCTGGGTATTGCTTTGATTCAACCATTAATGACATTACATATTGCAAAAGGAGGCCCATGAAGCACATAAAAGTGATGTGTAGCTTGTTTCTATTTTGTTGGCAGTAATTTTACAGTTATAATTTATTTTTATATATTGACTTACACAACCAAGGGAGAAAGGTTTTGTGTTGTTATTGTTGTTGTTATGAAGACAAATCTAAAGAAATCATCAGTCTTTTGGAAGTCCTATTTAATATTTTATAATAACCATGGACTATCCAGTATTGTACTTGAATATGTACAATTTATATAAGGAATGGCATTACAGCAACTTTCAAAAGTATAGAGTATTAAAATTAGAGAGAAACTACAATTATCATTGCTGTGGTATATTTTTGTTTGTGCTGGCATGGTTTTGGTTGGGAAAAATAGCTGTGTTGTAGTAGGTTCTCGGGTCCCGGGCGGCCAGAGATCCAGGACCCACAGACCTGCCGCCTGGGACCGCTTAGCCGCCCAGCCGCCCAGACCCCCAGAAAGGACTCAGACGCTTCTATTAACTTTATGCTGTTTGGCCTATGGCTCGGGCACATTGCTAGCCAGCTCTTACATCTTAAATCAACCCATTTCTATTAATCTGTTGGCCACGTGGCCCCGGCCCGTGGCTCACCTGTGTTCCTTACATGTTGCTCCTTGGGCGGCTGTCTCGATCTGCCTCTGACTCTGCCCTGCTTCTCCTACCTAAGCTCTGATTTCTCCTCCTACTTGTTTCTCTTACCTAAACTCTGAATTCTCTTCCCACTTCTTCTATGGTGCCTGCCATGACCTAGAACAGCTCTTTTATTTAAAGATTGAGATTCATAGTATACATAAATGCATTCCCACATCATAGCTGTGTTTTACTTTTGGGCTCATCTAGGGAATTGACTGCTCTACTCCATGTCCTCTGGGAAGCTATGGGATAAACTGTTCCTCTCGCTGTGGCTGTAAAAATGATGCTGTCTGTTCTCCTGTGGATGGGTCTTGTATCTGTAAGGCAGGTAAGAGTATGTATGTGTGAATCTTTCATTATGTCCCTATCCTGGAACCTCCTAGAGACACACTAGGACACACTGCAAGGCCTCTAGTTCTAAATCCACTAAAATGAGGGTCACCTCAATGTCCCTTATCCTTCCTGAGTCCAGGAAAGAGAGTCATATTTGGTTATCTCTGAAGTTGCTGCCAGCTTTTGAAGTTTGAGCCCTGATTTTTGGAAGGGTGAACAAGCTGACATGTGTATGGCCTGCCTTGGAGGCACTGACAAGAAGTTCAGCCTGCACAGACTTTATGTGTGGCTCCAAGTGTGTCCTCCTTCATAGACACAGCCAAGATCTTGGAAACACATTTTTCATGGTTAGTGGCTATTGCTTCAAAGATTGGATTATTCTTCCAAGAACAAATCTTCCACTTCCTCCCATACCAATTAACAAAGCTTATCATTCTACCCCAAGCATCGCAGCACATTAAAGATGATCTCACTCCACATCCCTTTCTAGCAGCCCAGGGGTGCTTCTCAGTGTTGGCATTTCTGACTGATCACACAGCACAATTGGCTGCTTGGTTCTTCGGGGGTTCCTTTTTATTTCTGGTGGAGGCCTTTGTGGCAGAGCCAAGGCTTTCTGTCAGTGCTGCAACTGGGGCTGGACAGCACTGCTCTGCATCTCCAAGATGTCTTTAAAGGGAGACATGGCTTGGTAAAGGTCAGCAAAGCTCCCCATTGTCTGTTTCCTCACACCTTCTGTCTTTTTGTCATACAGGCTGGCATGGGGTAGACTGTTCCATCAGGTGCCCCAGTGGCACATGGGGCTTTGGCTGTAACCTAACATGTCAGTGCCTCAATGGAGGTGCCTGCAACACCCTGGATGGAACCTGCACCTGTGCACCCGGGTGGCGAGGGGCGAAGTGTGAACTTCCCTGCCAGGTATGTGTACTCTGGGTAGCCATGCCTGGAGGACTACACAGGAGAATTGATTGCTTCCTTGTTTGTTTTTCCTGACTGAAGCTGAATGAGTGGGACCTGATCTTCAGGAGCTATTACAAGGGTGAAAGTAGATGGAGGCTCGGAAAGGGATAGAGGGGAGATTAGTTAGGCAGGCTTTAAAGAATGCCTCCTTCACTCCCTTTATCCCTAGGCTGCTTTCCCAGCCCCCACTCTGGCATTTTCAGTTTCTTATACACTCACTCATCTCTTGGGTGCAGCCAGGCAGCAGCATTGGTCAAAAACCCAGTGTATGCCTGTCAATTCTCCACGTATTTTGTTTCCATTATAATGGAAATCTGAAGGCTTTGGGGTGGGAAGTGACAAGGGGCTGAGAAGGGGCGGTGGCTGGTGTCACAGAAATGTGCATTGAAGTGATGAAAGAAGATTTGGAAACAGCCTCTGTTAATGTAAATATTTCTGGAGGCACAGAAGTCTCCTAAACACTCACTCTCTTCTTTGACCTAATTTGGAGACATGCCTCATTGGAAATGCACCTCTATAGGTGCTGCAGAGACTAACTCAGAGTGAAATGGGAAGGGAAATCTGTAGTGACCTGTTGGATGTCTGCTTTCCAAAGCCCTTGACTGGTTTCCTTTTCTGTTTGCATTAGGCTTTCTTCTTGAGCTATAAGCATTCTATCAGCAGTGGTATGTTCTCATCCCCCAAGGTATTATCAGATAACAATGTGACCCCTTGAATTGGGCCATTCCATAGACAGGGCTTCCAGGGAGCCTCTCTTTTCTCCCCTGGGCATCCTTCTTGTTAAGTACGACCCATTTCCCAGCGGAGAAAGGATTCCTACCCTGCATTATTCTGGATTCCCCAAGCCCCCAAGAGCTAAATTTTCTTTGCTGTCTCTCTTCAGCCAATGGACATATTAACAAAGCCCCACGGGGCTGTTAGGTAGTCTTTTACTTTCTTGTTATAGACAAAGTGGAAATCTCAGTGCAAGCTGGCCATTGTTTTGCATTGGATGTATTAGTAAGTCAGGGAAATCTGTCGGTTGAGTGGCTTCTATTATAACAGAGCTAACTGCTGTGCGTGCAATCCTGTCAAACATCAGTGGAGCCTAATAAGTGGTTTAGTTGGATTCTCTGCTTAATAAATTCTAGACAAATGATTATGTCGTCAAACAACTGCTGCCTGATAATGCTATTTTTACATCCCTACCCTCAGTCACTGGGCCGTTTTCCTCAATGTTTGGGTGACACAGAGAGGGTTGTAGTGCCCTATACTAAGATCTGGGGTCAGAAATAAACTTTCCTTACAAATAAAAACATTTCCATTTTTCTTCATGAATAACTTATCATGCCCATTCACAAGAGTATCCTTTTTATTGAATCACTCAACAGTAACATGTACATACAGGGGCAGTGGAGGAGGCTGCCAAAATAATGTTTATTTGCAGTCTTAAATCATCCTGGAAAGGAAGATAGTTATTAGAGAAAGTTAACGGTATATTTTCAGTTTTCTTTATTAAGTCATGTATTCCATTGACAACAAACAGCTTGTGAAAATAAACTTAATTTATATATAACATGTACATCTATCTTTCCATATCCATATACTTATCTATTTCATCTGTCTATTTAGTGTGTGTGTGTGTGTGTGTGTGTGTGTGTGTGTGTGTGTGTGTGTGTTTTATGTGGACAAAAGACCTCTCTTTCCTCTAAGGAAGAGAATTATAGAAAACACTGAACTATGTTATAAGAATAATTACAGACAGATTAACATATTTTTATGAGTGTGGTATCAAATTTTAAAAAGGCTCTTTCAGTCAGTTAGCATGCTTATATTTATTGTATGGACACATCACATATATGTGTTGGGTCACTGGTTTTGCAATGTATAACTCCCAACTATCATATCAAACATAAGTTGGAGTTGAGGTGACTTTAAAATGCTACCCCTCAACTGTGGTGATATGTTTCATATTTAATAAAACCAGTCTGAAATATCAGAGAGATCTACTCACAGTCAATCCAGGAGGATGAGAGAGTAGTAACTCACACCTTTAATCCCAGCACGGGGAATATCGGGAGTGGTGACCTACGCCCTTAATCCCAGCAGATCTGAGTTTGAGGTCATCTTAGTTTACAGAGGGAGTTGCAGGCTCCCAGGCAGGCAGTGGTGATGCCAGGCCTTTAATCCCATAACTCCAGAGGCAGAGGAGATCTTTCTGTGAGTTCAAGGCTAACTACCAAATATTAATAGCCCACACCCTTAATCTTAACCTGGATGTGAAACAACTGGGTGAAGAGGGTATTTAAGGCAGGCATAGAAAGACAGATGAAGACAGTAGAAGCCATGGGGAGCAAGGCTGAGGAAGCTGGAAGACAGCTAAGTGGGATTTGACTGGTGTTTCCTCTCTTTGATATTTCATCCTTTCCCCGATATCTGGCTCTGAGTTTCCTTAATTCGTGCAGCATTCAACCTTGTATTTTGCATCATGGGAGAGGTGATGTGATGTACGTGCCTAGGAAGCATTCCAGGGCCCTCGAAGCTTACTGTCATGGGAATAATTAGGTTTGTCATTGCTGGTTTTGGTGTTCTCTTCCTTGCAGGACGGCACGTATGGGCTAAACTGTGCTGAGCGCTGTGACTGCAGCCATGCAGATGGCTGCCACCCGACCACAGGCCACTGCCGCTGCCTCCCTGGATGGTCAGGTATGAGGGCCACTGTTTGAAGGGAATAACCAATGCTTTAGTATCTAGTAGTGTTGCTTGCTCCTTCGAAGAAATACATGCAGGTCATTTTTTCAGAAAAAAAATAATAAAATGCAGTAAAGTCCCCAGCAAGTGGACACATTTTTGTTCATGGAAAGTTATATGTTGGGAGTGATTAATAAGAGACCCAGGGCAGTCAGTTTCACTGAGCTTAAATACAAGATTGTGTTGATAGATTGTAGGCCATTAAGATTTCTACGGTATATTTTGAATGTTGAGAGAGAAAAAAATTAAAATAAATCCCAAAATTGTAAATAGAATCATCACAGAGATAAAACTATTAACAACTACTAATATGGTTCATATACAAATATTAAATCTTTCCCAGAAATAAAAGTTTGAAAACTTTATCTTTTTTAAAAAAAATTGAGTCATAGAAAATTTATATGATTGAGTACAAAATTTCTAACCATGAGGTAGACGCTCCTTCTTATTTATGTAGCTTCATGAGTTTAGCTAAGAAGTTTACCAGGCGAGTAGTGGACCCTGAAGAAGAATAAGAATGATGTCGTTACTCACGATGTTTAGGTTTGCTTGGACATTTGGTGCTATCTTCAAAGTCTGTAAATCATGAGCAAGAGCATCAATCCTCTTGCAGGACCACTTTAGATGCCCACCAGCAGCATCTGAGGGTTTTTATATCCCCAGCACACATCTGTCTTTCTGGTGACAACCATCTCCATGGGTGTGAAGTGGTATCTCTAAGGTTTTGCTTTGTGTTCCTCCGGTGGCTGACGACGCTGAGGATCCATCATCTGTGCACTTATTGGCTACCGATAAATCTTCTTGGTAGAAATATCTATTCAGAATCTTCATTCAATTTTAACTGAGTTATTTTTCTTTATATCATCGAGTACTAAGACCACATTATGTTAATGTTCTTTACCAGATATGATTCGCAAGCTTTCCTTCCCTGTTTTTGCTTTTTCTCTGCCATTATCAGTTTTTTCAGCAGAAGTTTTTATTTTGATAAAGTCTACCTTGTCTAATTTTAAAATGGTGTTCCCTTGTGCTTTGTGCATCAACTTTTAAAAATCATTGCCTAATCGGGGATTGCAGAGATTTATTCTTATGTTGTTTTCTAAAGCTTTTAAAACGTTTATATGTAGGTTTCTTATTCACTTTGAGTTCATCTTTTATATACTATGATCAGGGGGTCAAATTTCATTCTATAGCCAGTGATCCCAGCACAGGTTTTTGAAGATAAATCTTTCCCCCATAACTGTCTTAACCTTCTTACCAGAAGTCAATTTTCCATAGATGTGAAGTTTATTTCTTGATGTTCTAGTCAATTCCATTGGTCTGTTTGTTTGTCCTTACACAGGAACAATTCTTCCTTGATTAAGGTGGCTGTGTAGCAGGTTTTAAATTGGGAGAAGAAATTGCTTTCTTTTATGGTTGTTTCAGCCATGCTGGATTCCTTGAATTTCTACATGGCTTTTTAGCACTGATAAACCAGTTTCTGCAAATAAGCAAGAGGGAAATTCCGTGGGGTTTAGCTAATGGATTAATTTGAGGAAGCATTGGCAATTTATCTACATTAAGTCTTCTGATTCCCAAACATGGCCTATCCCCAGCAACCCCTCAGAGAGATCTGTTACCCCCACCCCACCCCACCCCCCAATTTTCTGATAGCTTCTGTGGTTTGGGGTAGAAGAACACAGGGATGAAGTGTCATGTACTCACGTCTTAGAGCCACTTTGTCAGGTGGCCAAGCTAGTACAATTACATCATTTGTTCTTAGTAGGAGTGACTCATGGATTCAAGGTCCCTGTCCCTGTAGTTTCCTTTTGACTTATGAACTTGACTTTATGGTACAGAAGTCCATCTTTCTACATCCCTGTCACATCTCAGTCACTGATGTTGATGCTGGACCATGGCAGGCATTAGGTCACATTTGTGATTTCACCAGGATTCAGAGTTTTGCAAATGGATGAACTGCTATTCAATTCTCATTGACCTCAGTGAGGCAAAGGGACACTTTGATTCTAACAGAGAGGCCACGTTATCTAATTTTGACCCTACTCTATCAAACCTTACTTTTGTCTTTTACATACATAGAAAATGGGAGGTGTCCCTGGATGTACCAGTCACAGCTCGATGGTCAACCTATTCTGATGATTCAGAACCAGACTGTGAAAGGGACACCCTAGTACACATGAGAAGGGCAAGATATAACTTGGCTTAAAGCTGTTCAAAAAATGTATTCCTGGCATTCCACAGTCTGGGTCATGGGGTAAGACAAATTATCCCATCTGGCCTTAGACCTACCAGGCTCCTGAGGGAATGCCACACAATGTGCTCTTGTAATCCTCTGCCCATCTGTGACCAGCCTGCTTCCTGCTTAATCTCTCTCTCTCTCTCTCTCTCTCTCTCTCTCTCTCTCTCTCTCTCTCTCTCTCTCTCCTATCTCTTTGCTTTGTAGTCTTAAGTCTTAGCTAGTTCTCTATTGCTCTCAGGTCAGCCCAGTTGTCCCAATGTCCATTTTCTCTGGGTCTTCCATGGTCTTGGGCATGTAAATAGTAGTCAGTCTCCAAGCCTTCTGAGAGATTGTTCGCTAATACTCATAGAGCACATTTGATACTAGCAAACATGAGGGGGAAAAAGACAGCTCCAGAATTTTTTTTTAAAAGATCACACTTGGAATGAGAGTTGGATTACTTTTTATAAACAGAACAGATTGATTCTGCGTAATATTTATACAGGGCGTCACTTCATTGTCAGCCATGAACAGACTCATTTTTTTTTTCACTGATAAATTCATTTTGAATAAGTTCCTTGTTAAGACTTCTTACAACAGGAAAAAGGCTTTGCTTCTCGCTCACTCAGGAGGCATCTTTCAGCCAAATCATTACCATAAGCCCAGAGAAACAAGGGGATCTGCCTCTTTGTTGCTGAGAGTGCTCTAGGTGACATGTTATGAATCACCTGCTGTGGTGATATATATTTATATTTTGCCGGAGAGGGTACATTATGATTTAACAGGGGAGTTCTCAGTGAATTACAACACAGGACCTAGGCTCTTACTCTGGCCACAGTAACAAAAATGGTGCAAAGTGTCCAGCCAGTGAGGACACAGGCAGAAGGGGCCATGAGAGGAGATTTGAAGGCAGAGGGGAGAACATAAGTGCACTTAGACTGAGCAGCCCTCTTCCCATCTTCAAACAAAGTCTGGTTTCTTAACCTGGAGTCATCATCACTCAAAACTTCACGGTGTTGTCTCAGGTTTGTATCTTCCTAAAGGAGCTGAGATTTTTAAAAGGGGTTTATAAGCCATGGTTCTTGACCCTGGGAGGGAAGGCATTGTCAGCTCAAGTGGCATGATTTCATTCAGAATATATGAATGTAAGTGTATATACATAATAACAATGAAATCAAAAGAGGTTGTGAATTCGAGATGGAGCAAGAGGGGATGGATATAAGGAAGGAATTGAGGAAGGAAAGAAAAGGAAGTGAAATGACATGATTTATTTATTTTTGGATTTTGAGGAAAAAAGGCCTATAAATGTTAGTATGTTTTATCTAGGTGGAAAATGTAATACTCTATCTGGTGGTGGTGGTGGCTCACACTTTTAATCTCAATACTCAGAAGGCAGAGGAAGATGGATCTCTGTGAGTTTGAGACCAGCCTGGTCTACAAGACAGCAAGAGCTGTTACATAGAGAAACCCTTTCTCAAATCACACGCCCCCCCCCCCCCACACACAAAGTAATATCATGAAAGTTAACCAAAACCCAAAGTGCATCTGATATTGAAACTTCTCTTTCTGAAATTAATACACCATTTTCACAAAGAAAGGACACACACACTTACCATATGCTGATTTTCAAAACCTTAGCTTATTGACATATTCAGCCAATAGATCATTTTATCCAAAAGATGCAGCACTCATTTTAAAAAAAAAAAAAAAAAAAACACTGGGGGAAATGAAGTGTCATTAGATATGGAACACATATTTTAATTCTTTAGGTCACTAGAGTGTGTTATTCTGCTACACCGTCAAGAATATCTAGGCTGTGGCTTAGGCTTTGTAGAAATGAGAACATACACTGCACATATTCCTATACACTCATATACTGTATATGGTGTGTGTACAAACACATTCTACACAGTTATAAACTGAAACTAGCTTTTCAGAAATGATTGAGAAATTCCAGATGAAATATAATTAGTTTTCCATAGATAGATATGGACATATGTATGGAGTTTTGCAGAGCTGTAGTGGAGTGATGGACTTTATAAAGTATTTCATAAAAACAGTAGAAACAGGTGACATTTCTTCCTTTCTGCTCTGTCCTCAGTAAGCCAGAAACACCTATTCACCAAGCATTACAGCTAATCACCACTTAATTCCAGCTGTCTGAAAACATGGGCAGTTCGTGGTCTGGTTCCCAGCTCTGGCCAAGATCACTGTCACTTGAGAACTCTTCCCAGGTGCATGTTCCCAGTCACCATCTAACACTTACTGAATGGGAATTTGGAGGCTAAAAGTGGTGGGGTGGAGTGCAGGAAGCCCTCACCAGTCCATGAACCATTTTTTTCTACAAATTTTGAAATCACTCAGCGTGTTCTCCTTGGCATAGGAGTGAGCTATCTGTCTGCCAGGGACCCTTGTCTAGTATACTACCGGCACAATATTACTTGATTATTCTTGCTGTCATTTAGAAGTTATTATAGTAGCCCAACCAGTGTGCTCTCCTATGTATGTTTAATGGAATCGGATACATTATTGATGATAATAGGCCCCAAGAGCCATTTATTGATAGAAGCTTCATACCAGTGACCAAAGAAAAGAAAATACTCAAATATCTCTTCATACTAGAAAAAGAAAATTGAAATCTGTCTTAGTTAGGGTTTCTGTGCAACTCTTATAAAAGAAAATATTTAATTGGGCCTGTAAATTTAATTATAGTAAGAGTTTTAGTCCATTATCATCATGGCAGGAAGTACAGCAGTGTACAGGCAGACGTGGTGCTGGAGAAGGAGCTGAGAGTCCTACATCTTGACTTGCAAGCAGCAGAAAGAGAGACGGGTCCTGGCTTGAGCATCTGAAACCTCAAAGTCCATCCCCAGTGACCCACTTCCTCCAACGAGGCCACACCTTCTAATAGTGCCATTCGCTATGTGGGTTGTTTCCATTCAAGCTAACACAAATACTGAACTGTAAGAAAGTGGGTTAGGATATCACATCAGTCTTCGAGCCCTTAGGAAAATGAATGGGATGAGCAAGACATGGTTAACAGGAAATGGGAAGAGCAGAATGAAATTAGAGATAGGGTGTTTACCTGAGCCCAGCCAGGAATGAGGGAATTGGAAGGAGATCCCCATGGGGATGTTGATGACAAGATACCAGCTCATCTATGACTCCCCGGGAAACAGAACTTGGCAGCTTTTCTGTCCCAAACACCCACAGTGATCAATGGTGTAGATGAAAACCACCTTCAGGGACTCATCTATTGCAATGTAGCCCCTCAGTGGTGCCTAAATGGTCCCTTGAAGGCCTTGGAGAGGTGATGTCTCAGAGTCACCTAAGTGGGAATCCATGTTTAAGTCAATAACTACATAAAAGTATTTAATTAACATGCAAGTGTCTAACCACAAGTGCACATGACCAATTCTGGGACTTCCTGGGCCTGGGCATGTAGAACGTGTGTGTGTGTGTGTGTGTGTGTGTGTGTGTGTATGTGTGTGTGTGTGTGTGTATGTGTGTATGTGTGTATATGTGTGTGTGTTATGTATGTGTGTATGTGTGTATATATGTGTGTGTGTTTGTATGTGTGTGTGGGGGGGTGTGTATATGTGTATATGTGTTTGTACGTGTGTGTGTATATGTGTTTGTATGTGTGTGTGTATGTGTGTGTGTATGTGTATGTGTGTGTGTGGTGTACAGGTATCTGTCTGTCTCTCTGTTGATGAACAGAAGGCTGAGTCCCGGAAGTGAGAAGGCTACAGAGCAGCCCCTATCTCTCCCACGCTGCCCTGCGGCCTGCTGTTGGCCCTCACCCAGGGCTGTACTCAGCAGGCAGTGCTTGCCAGCTTATTGGTCTTGCAGCTACAGACGTGAACCTCCCTAATTTCTATGACTGAGGGAGACTTTTTGTCAACAACCTATTGCATGAACTCTAGCTAGTGTATAATGAAAACCCGGAGCCAGATATTGGGGGAAAGCTGGAGTATCATAAACAAACCACAGCCATCCAGCCAGCTCCTCAGGCCTGTCTCCAGGAATCCTCCAAATGAATGCCTCTGAGTCCTCAGCAGAAAAGAAAGGGAAAATCTCTGGGAAAGCTGAAAAGTCCTCTTCTGCTCTGCCCAGCTCTGCTGACTTCCTCTTTCCACATTCCTAAGTTAGGATTGGTGGTGTGGGTCGCCCCTCCCTGACCTGGCTTGGTTCAGTGGTTGACTCTGATATTTCAGATGAACGTTATTAAAAATGTATATATATCACCACAACAACCAAGAAAAAGGTGTGATTTAAAAACCACAGTGTCTCCTCAGTTGGGTGTCTCCATGTTCTCTGCTGGCATTGTGGTTGGGCACTGGGAGTGAAGAGATAAAACAGTGCCAACTCCTACTCTGTTCTGTCAGGACAAAGTCTGGACAGAGGTGGTACACTGGTGAATCATTTGCCTATCATGTGCCATCACTTTGAGGATGATGTTAGGGATTAGGAAACCAGAAAATGTATGGCTTAACACCACCATTCTTCTCCTACAATCACCTATTCCAATTATCATTAACAAATTTCTCTTCTTTTTACTCTAACATGTGTTTAATAGATTGATGCCCAGAACCAAGATATTGAATTTTTTTTTTAATTTTCCAACATCCTAGATATTGCAATATTGGCATACTGCATATGAAAGAGATGAGGATTTGGGGCTACATCTTTGAGAGTGGGAATAATGACATCCTAGATGATTTATTTACTACATTTATGCAATCACAAATGCCCAGTAAATGCCAGTTTCACACTGAAGTCCCTGGCTTAATGCATCAGGCATTAAATGCACGAACATTTCTTCAGTGCTGCTTTGCTGAAGTTTATCACGGTCATTCAGCCATTGCCTAGCAACTTGAGAAGGCTGTCAATGGGCTCTTTGTCCTCAATTCTGGCAAAAACAACCCTTTGTAGATCTCCTTATCAGAATTGGAAAATTTATCAGGAAGAAGTGCTTCCATTGAGAAAATTTGTCTACACATAGAAACCCACCCTCTGCCCATTTGCCTCTTTTCCAAATATTTTAGGAGTCATCCCCAGAAACAAGTTTTAAAGTTTTTAATCTGTTCCTTGGTGAATATCCCAAAGAAATTGTCCTAGAGTATTTCATTATTTTTCTATTTCTCTTTGGTTAGCTACCAGCCCCCAAAAGTTTGTCCTTATTCAGGAAGGAAAGGTGCTTGCACACATGTGGGCTATGTGTTAGCTTCTTCCTCTTTTACTTCCCATTTTTCTGAGCCCTCAGATTCAGGGCAAGTGTTCTCCCACATCCTGAATTCAAACACCCTACAGACACACTGAAGCATCTGACACACTGGCACAAGGCATCACCTCTTATAATCTGGGCCCACTGGCACCCAGCGCCAACCATTAATCTCCATTTGTATTAGTTTCTAGATGGCACAGCCAGGCTCCCTCACTTTCCCAGCTGACAGAATGAGTTGTTTTGGGTAGAGAAAAGGACATAGACACTGTCCATCTGCATCTTCTTTATCAGTCTCTAGATTTCTTCCTCTGTGGTTGGTTTTTTCCAGCATCTTCTCACTTTTTCACTTCTATATTCTCCATTTGCCATCCGACCTCTTGTCTTCAGACTGATCTCTTCACACCTTTATCTATTTTTCTATAAAGCACAAATTTATCTATGCCACTCCTTGTATGGTCTTTGGTCACATGGTGTGGTGCGAGGTAGGGTCTCTCTCTCTCCAAAGTATGGTGCTCTTAGCTACTCTCTATGAGCTTTTGGCTGTTCACATGTCTCACTTGGCATTTCTAATTCCTATGCTCCAGCTGTTACCAACTTTGGCAATTCCTGAAGGATTTCTGCATGCTTATTGGGACTCCGAGTTTCATGGCCACTGTTCCCTAGCCTAGAACTTGGCTGGAATTTGCCTATGTTACTTGGGGTGTGTCCAAGTGTTTTATCACCTAGAGTTAACTATTTTTGAAGAATGCCACACAAATAAACACTGGCTAGACTCCTAAAAGGCATATTGATTTAAATTATTTCTCATTTTTGCTAAACAAGGAAACAAAAAATGTTTCATAAGACTATCAGAATTGGCAAATTTGAGATCAATAGAAATAATTCGAAGAGGGGAGTCGTAAAGCAAGCTTACAATTCTTTCAACACCTCTTCACCTGGGAGCATGCCTCACTGCAGGGCTGTTCTTCCTCAGCTCACATCTCCAATCAGATACCAGAATGTGATTTAAAGAAATTCTTAGCCAGGACTTAATTGTGACTCTCATTGCCTGAAATTTTTCAATTGGGTGTTTATTTCTTAGACTCACAAAATGTGCGCCTTTTTGCAATATGAATAATCTCGAGAGAAAGAAGAGCCCAGCAATAATAGATTTATCATGCTAGTCTCTGAATATACATTGAGAGAAGAGATGGCATGAGGCACAGAGGCTCTGAGGAGAGGTAGGACTGTGGAATAAAGGATGCCACAGAGGGGAGATAGCATCCTGCTTTTCTATGGACTTGTCTCACCTCTGACACTTGTCTCAAAATAGATTAGGCATTAATACACTCAGGAGTGAATCCTTTTCCGCATAGAATAAAAGAAGAGAGCTTGAATTTCAAGAAAGTATAAAATGGAATATTTATAATTTAAATTCAATGGAAAGAGTTCTTCACAATCCTAAAACTAAATCAACCAAAGTTACTTAAAAAGTGAGTTTGATTCTATTAAAATATGTCTATATGACTGAAGGCAGGCAGTCTCTGGACCAAAATGATGGGTAAATTGTGTGAAACATAGTGTTTCATTGTTTGTTTGCCATTTTTTTAAACAATGGATTTCCTGGCTATTTCATGCTGCTTTTTACTTACTGGAAAATTGCCTCGATGAAGCTGATCATGACAGAAGAGTGTGCTAGACAGCTGGACAGATCTCTTGAGGGAATCAAATATCAAGTGTAGGATCATTTAGTTTATGTTGTTAATCTGGCCTTCAGTCATTTTTCATAACTAGCTTTGTAAGCTTACCCACAAATCATGATAACCTATAATATTCAAAGCCAGTATGACAGCTATTCTTGGTAGTCAACTTGACTATATCTGAAATTATCTAAAACCAAAATGGCAGGTTATACCTGTGAGGGATTTTTTTTTCTTAGTTAAATCATTTAAAATGAAAAGACCTCTCTTTACTCTAGGCCCTGTCCTCATGTATATGTGAGATCTCTCTCTCTCTCTCTCTCTCTCTCTCTCTCTCTCTCTCTCTCTCTCTCTCTCTCTCCCTCTCTCTCTGTCTCTCTCTCTCTCTCTCTCTCTCTCTCTCTCTCTCTCTCTCTCTCTCTCTCTCTCTCACACACACACACACACACACAAGCACAACCCACAGATTCATTTCATCAGTTCTGTTCCTCCAGAGAACCATGACTAGAACAGTCCAAATGTACTTTTAACTTGTAGGGTGTTCCATTCTATGATGGCTGGATTTAAGTGTAATATGATTTGGCCAATAGTTGATACATTAAGTCAACTTAAATGGCTGAGTTTCACACTTCAGATACCACTCACATCAAGTACTAAGAAATCAGAACTAATTTTCGGAATGATTATAAGGTTAGCTGAATAATTATTTGGGCTCTACTTTCTTAGGCTTCTTGTTGAGATTAGCCTGAATGGATCTGGGTCAAAATGCCCAGGGACATCCAAATCTATGAAGCAGGTGGTCCCTTACCACCCCAGCTGTCAAACAGGAGCCTTGGCTTACAGCGATGATGGAAAACCTGAATTCCAATTGAGAGGGAAGCCCCAGGCGGGTTACTTTTGTTAGTACTTTCTTCAGACACAAAGTAAATCTTACATTTAAAGCTTGCTCTCAAGTTCACTTCTGCTCTGGATGCCTTATGGTTATGTGAGGTATAGGTATTGGTTTAAAAAATATCAGTGGTACCTCATATTCAGAGAACGTTGAATTTGCAAGTGTGTCTCAGCTTTCCAAGAGACCTTGAAAAGTAAGATGTGTCTGAACACAGGAAAGAACAGCAGGCACACGTTTTATTTATGTAGGGAACATTTAGCCGCTAATTAGTTTTATATCCAGAACTTGTTTCCTCTGGAATAAAAGTCTGTTGCTAACCTAAGCTGGACACAGTGGGGTTGTACCCTATTGTCCAGCCTTTGCCAAGCTAAGGACTTTTCTAGAAGATGTACATGGGCTCAGGGAAAAGCAGAGACTTATTATTTTACAAAAATGGCTTTATACCAGCTGGTGACATATTTGTGGCCATCTACAATGCCTTCCATATTAGGTTCAGGGCACAATAACTTTTCTCCAAAAGAGCAAGCAAAATGTAGCGTGGCCTATCTGGCATCTTCCAGGCAGGGTTGCTATGAACTTTTTTGGAATACTGGATTGAACCTGTCCTCACAGTGTTCTTATTTGATCTGAGGCCAGCAGTCACCAGTGCAGCCCTAGAAAACAGCTCGGAGAGTTCTGATGCAGCAAAGAGATCCCTGTTATATTTCAAATACAAGTTTACAAAACCCTCCTTTGCCTCCAGTAATGCCTGGCTTTATTTTCATTCTTGCAGACTCAGCTTCCTGTAGGAATTTGTTTATTGAGTCATGACTAATTTAAAGTTTCTTTATTTCCCAAATAAAAACTTTAATAACCCCATACAATTTCACAACAGTGACTTAGACAATAGCACATACATGGTATTGGCTGGAGTAGTCTGCCTCCATCCATCCAATATGAAATGAAAATTTTAAGGATGAAGTTGGTGATGCATGGCAGTGTATTCGGCACAATAGATCAGTGCAATATTTTAGGATTGTATTTCCTTTTTTACTGCCGAGTTGAACTTCATTCACATAAAAGAATTTAATTACTTTGCCTGATTCGTGTACACTTTGTTTATTTGTCTGTGAAAACAAAGAATGGAGAGAGGAATAAATGGGAAATCAATAGTCTCTCTCTCACTCTCTCTCTCTATATATGTATATACATAAATTTATAAAATAAATATAAATATATATATATATATATAAATTTTGCCTTCAATAAACAGAGCCCTTGGGCATCTTGTTACTTTCTTCTATTAAAGAAGAACAATCAATGTAGTGAAAGTGTTCTCTCCTTGACAGCATAAGAGGGAATTCTGAATATTTGTTAATGCTAGGATGATTCTTTGTTTGCTATACACAGGTGATAAGTGGATTTTAAGCCTGGATCATCCCTGTTCAATATGATCTGGCAGCACTTGCTTTTATATTCATTCTTGTACCAGCATCGTCAAGAGCCCCCATAGAACCCCTTCAGCCCTGCCCTTTTATGTTGTTTCAGGTGTGCACTGTGACAGTGTGTGTGCCGAGGGACGCTGGGGTCCCAACTGCTCGCTGCCTTGCTACTGTAAAAATGGCGCTTCTTGTTCTCCTGACGATGGCATCTGTGCATGTGCACCCGGATTCCGAGGCACCTCTTGTCAGAGAAGTAAGTATCTCATAGGTGATGGTTTCTATCCCTTTTGTTCTGCCTGTGAATTGTGTGTAGAACAGTCTCTGCTCTACCTTTTAGTTGCTAGTGATGTTTTGTGACAGCCAAGGACAGAGCAGCCCTGGAAGAACTCTCCGCAAATGACACTTCCTCAAGAACTTTTTTCTTTTCAACCTCTAGGACCAACTTAACAGATGGGGGCATTAGCCCTTTCTTCTTGTGATGATTTGATTACCTCATGGGCACCATCATCAGGGTGCGGGTCTCATTTCTCCCTCGGCCTGTGCAAATGCTGTTCCAGAAATCCACTGACCTGTAAATATTTTATTCAGCCATTTGGCATGAGCCTCACCTCAATTACCAGAAGTTAACATCAGCCAAACCTCGAGGCAATCACACATCGCACTAGTAAGCTGAAAGTCAATGCTCTGGGGAAGGCAGAATTGAAAGTTAGAAATGGGGACTGTTGACGCTGTCCCATAGTAGCCTCGAATTAAGAAATGATCCCTAAGACTTTACTAAATCTTTTGATGAATGTGATAAGAAAAGCTATTACATACACTGTTGTGATCTCTCAAGTCGATTTCTTTTTTCATTAAAAGTTCAATGCAATCATTTTTATTTCAAATAAAGTCTTTGGAAAGATCCAGTTTACCTGCTCTCTCTAATTATACCATCAGCCTGTAGTTTTTTGAAGGAGAAAGATCTTTGAATTTTGAGTGTTTACCTTTTTTTTTTTTTTTTTTTTAACCAATCATGGTTCTTAAAGAATAAAGGACCAACAAATGGAAATGGCTTGGCAATACTTTATTGAGACATTAATATTTGGTCTTTTACTTTTGCCATTTTTTATTTGTTCAACAAATGTCTTTAAGTGTCTGGTTTAGGCCTGACCTTGAGCCAACCCCGGGAGGACAGTTAGGTCTGTGCGAGACGTACCCTCGTCAAAATCAGAGTTTAGTGGCTTCTTTCCTTCTTGAAAGCTGTCCTTCTTGTTTCACGCCTGAAAAATTCTCATTCTCATTTTTTTAAGCTTTCTTATTCCGCCATTCTAAGTGGACCTCCGAGTGGAACAGGAGGCAAACCAAACTCAGAACTTTTCATTCTCTTCACAGTATGTTCCCCGGGTTTTTACGGGCATCGCTGTAGCCAGACATGCCCACAGTGTGTGCACAGCAGCGGCCCCTGCCACCACATCACGGGCCTGTGTGACTGCTTGCCCGGCTTCACGGGAGCGCTGTGCAATGAAGGTAAGGACCGGAGAACCCTGGAGGTCCCTGGGAGGACCAAGCTTCCCGAAGTCTGTTCCCAGACCTCCCCAAGACCACACGTCCCGACATCAGCTCTAGGTAGTTCTGAGGATGACGCAAACATTGGACACATTTCTTTGTCACACAGCTCCATAGGTCGTGTCTTCCTTGAAACCAGACACTCATGAAAAGTCAATGTGAGAAAAGATTTTGACCCTCTGGGTGATAAATCACAAGTCAGATTCCTACAAACATTACAGTGTCCTTTTGAGATGTCAGAGTAAGACCTTGGGATTCATGTGTTCATAAAGACAGGCTCATTTTTATTAGGGTGCGTGCTCTCTTAAGTGGAGGCAGGCAGGCAGTGGGCAGCTGAGTGTGACCCAGGAGTTTGTTTTCCATCCTTAGGGTTCTGTGAGGTGGCTCCCAACTCTAGCTGACTGAGCTTCGCTTTATTCACAGTGTGTCCCAGTGGCAGATTTGGGAAAAACTGTGCAGGCGTTTGTACCTGCACCAACAATGGTACCTGTAACCCCATCGACAGGTCCTGTCAGTGCTACCCAGGCTGGATCGGCAGTGACTGCTCTCAGCGTAAGTCTTATTGGAGAACAACCAATCAGTTTCCTATGTTATAGGATTGAATGGCAAGAGTTTATGTGATCAGGAAAGAATCTATGACCGTGATCATTTATTAAAAGTATTACAGTATTTAAATCAAGAACTATGTACAATGACCACTCAAGATGTGACTCTTTAGGAAAAACCTAAATCTATAAAATTTTTTTCTTATCTACTGCTCAGTGACTTTCCATTCATTGAATTTTTTTTGATACAAGGCTCTCTATGTAGCCACAAACTCCCTATGTGCTCTAGGTTGGCCTTGGACTTTTGCTTTTTTTTTTCCCTCCACATGCTGAATGCTGGATGTTACAGATGTGCATAGCAATATTTGGCTTTGTGCAATGCTGGGAACTGAACCCAGCACTTCAGGGATGCTAGGCAAGTACTCTACCTACCAACTGAGCTACATCTCTATCCCTAGTATCTGTTGATCTAAACTAAAGTAGATGTGTTTCAAGATCTGCCTTTTGTCCTGTATTCATCAGAAGATTTAATTATGGGGCATGAAGAAGTAGAATACAAATGATATGGCTCTTAGATGGTCTCTGAGGTCCTGAATACCACATTGCACCTCACTCACATCTTGTCCTCTAACTGGGTTTCCCAGGTGCCTCTCATTCTGCTCTTCAGATGGGCATAGTATGACCCTAAGGGAATTGTGTTGATAACTTTAGAGTGTCCATGACACGAAAAGAGACTGTGACCATAAGCCAGACTTTGCAAGGCCAAGTTAGTGCATTTTCACAAAGTATCCAGCTTTTGACCAAGGACAGCATATGTCTGCCTTCCTGTTCTTCATTTCAGCTTATGGGATCCATAATTCATATTGAATCCAACATGGTACACACATGATAGGCCAAGGAATGACTCTGAGACTTGCGTGATGGTTTGCGGGCCATTGAATTCAAGCTATAGATTTATCAGTCTGTAAATTAATATATTGTAAGACTATAAATTAATACTATATATAAAGTTAATATTGGTGAGGTTTTCTGGTCATTTGGGTTGTCCCCATTTGTGAGGTAAGGAAGACTTTGCTGAAGGAAGGTTTGTTGTTATAGATATTTTCACAGTGTTTCAATCTCTCGGGGGATGGAATTTCAGAAGTAATTGCTGTTTATGCAAATCTGTGCATGGCAGGGCTCTGAATGATGCAGGTTGGCACAGGAGCAGGCTGTGGAATAGGTACAAAGTGAATGGCAGGGCTCAGGAAGGAAAACAAAGACACGATGACATTGCTGGAACATGATTAGTATAATTTGCTCCTATAACACGTATTCTTTATTTTGGAAGTTGGTCACTTCCTCATTTGGAGGAGGAATGTTCTGGAAGGGACAAAAATGGGAACAGCACTGTGAATAGAGACAATAGCATAGCCTGTCCCCATAACCACTCCAGAGGAAACTGATTTATTTGGCAAGCCTTGCTTCTCTTGGCGACCATTGGTTTCATTGATTCCCTATGAGCCCATCTTAATATTTCTTCTTGGCTGATCATCAGCTAGTTTCAGAAGAGCAAAGTCCTTCACCATGCAGAGACTTTGAAAACTAATGGAATGCATTTAAAGGGGCAGGTGTCCTTGGCAAAATGACTATTGGAAGCTTTGTCTCTATATTTACTTTTAGGAATGGAAAATTTGCATGTTTTATTTCCAATCTCTAATCACAGCGGACATGGAGAGTCGAGCCTACTGCAAGTGGTCAACTTATAAACTATGCTCTAGGCAGAAGATGGTTTATAAAGTTTATTAAGCATCATTAGCAATAGCATGTTCATGGCTGGTGAGATTACTTTGTGGTTTAGAGCTCTTGATGCCGAATCATGAGGACCAGAGTTTGGATCCCAGCACCTTCAGAACAAGCTGGGAGGATGTCCCACAAACACTTGTAACCAACTCTACCCCCAGTACCCTCTTCTGATATGCACATATATACACACAGGTATGCACACCTGCATACATATTACACATACACTCACACAGACACATAAACACAGCTAAAGTAAGTAAATATTAAAAATTAAAAAATGATAGTAAGGAAACTGAGAGAAAGATAACAAAGCTGGATTTTTCTTTTCTTAGGAAGGGGGTGTTTGGGGTAGCGAGTGCTACATGCAAGATTGGGTAGGTTGGACATTTTAGTCATCTCCATCACTAGCTTTACTGTACCTTTAGAGAGAAGCCATGCTTATGCACCAAATAGCAACTGTCACTGTACATTTGTGTGACCTTGTACAAGAACCTATTACCCACTATTGAGCCAAAAGTTCTTTGTCTGTAAAGCATGCCTTGGAAAGCCCATCCCAACACCCCGATGGACCATAAATGTCAGCTGTGATTTTTCCTCTTTTTTTTTTTGCATCAAAATGACACATATGTTTGTGGGAAATACTTTTCATTTTAAAACTTATTTATCAGGTTCATTTATTTTCTTTCTTGTAGCCAGAAGTTTTGGGCTGTGAGTTCCAGACCTGCCCATAGCTGCTTAGTTCCTAATAACCACACAAAGGCTTATATTAATTACAAGTTGTTCACTCCAAGGCTCAGGCTCATTACCAACTAGCTCTTATAACTTAACTCAACTTATTTTTATTAACCTATTATATTCTCACGTGGCTTGTGGCTTACCTGTACTTTTACATCTTGCTTCTTGGGCAGCTGGATTCTGTCTCCCTCAGACTTTCTTCTTTATATTCGAATTTCCCACCTATCTTTAAGCAGCCTTGCCATAGGCCAAAACAGCCTCTTTATTAACAAATAATAATCAAGTATATTCACAGTGTGTAGAAAGACATCCCACATCACTTTAATGCTCTATATTCTCAACTAAATAATAAGATAAAAGTTATAGGTAGCCAACTTTAAAATATTTTCCTGATGTTATAATATAAATAAAACTATTTTCAGGGTTGGGGACTTGCTGTGGCTTTCTAATAGCTTTTCCACTGACAGTGGTCACTGATGATTTAGTTGTATTATCTTCTACTTCTTCCAATCAAAACTTTCTCTTTTTTTTAAAAAAAAATAAATTAAATCTTATAGCTGGTAATCTTGGCACGTAAAGTGAGATTCTAATGGCAACTCTGAAGCCTGGGGACCAGGACAGGATTGGAAAATCAGAACCCTGAGCCCATGACCTAAGAGCCCTAAGGAAAATCCCTCTGGATCAGATCCTGACTGAGTGTTCCCTCGTCGGGGAGACTGGGTTTTAGGAGGTGCCCTCATCATTCTTGTCCTCCTTACCACACCTTACTTTTCCACAGCTCTTCCCAGCACTGCCTTTCAGTTGACTGGTAGTTTTGCAAGATAGAAGTTCAGAGAGGAGTTCAGACTCCCGTTCTATCCTTTGTTCTTCTTGGCTCTAGGTGCTTATGCCAGGTACACTGTTGGTGTCAACTGTGAATTATCTAGCAATTTAATCTTTAAAGTGATTCTTGTTCCCTCAACTCCTTCTGAAGCTGTAAGTGTGTGTGGATGTCAGCAGTGGGATAGTTATTGTATCCAACATTGTCTGTGGATTTATCACAGAATTCAGTCTATCAACTAAATTGTGAGTGTATTGTCCATACTAGTGGCATTAACCTAACACGTGGAGGGAAGTTGGGAAATGGAATGTTGCTTGGTGCTGACCTGGAGACTCTGACTTGTCTCTCCATACTTGCTGTGATTTTCAGCCTGTCCACCTGCCCACTGGGGTCCGAACTGCATCCACACCTGCAACTGTCACAATGGAGCCTTTTGCAGCGCTTATGATGGAGAGTGCAAATGCACTCCTGGATGGACGGGGCTCTACTGCACTCAGAGTAAGCAATGAGCCCCCCATGGCTCACCAAGGGGTATCATGTTAGGTCAGTGAGGGCTTCTCCCAAAGTGTATGTCACTTACTCAATGACCTCTAGATAGCTCTGTTTCTCTGAGTGTTTATTAACACCCACATTGCTGGTCTCCTTCAGCTAGCTTATATGAGGACACTGAGGTGTAGCAAGGAGTATGTGCGATTTATTTTTAATGTGTAATTGATTTACCTTTTCTCTTTTTTACTAGAGTGTATCTCTGTATGAAATGCTTTTATTTCTTTTGACTGCACAAATATGAGGATAAACTATAGGGACTAGGAAATAAGTAGACACATGCCTCACAGCTTAATGTACTGTGTGCCTATAGAGAAAATGAGGTTTACCTACAGGAATCAACCAATTCCAAATGCCTGACCTGCCTCTCACGCTGTCTCACTCAGTGACCCTAGACCAGGATCCATGAATCTGCATTTCTGTCCATTGGTGATAATGTCAGCCCAGTCTTAGTTCTTACTCCAATCCTGTATCTTATACTGTCCATTCGTTTTCCCCATGTGGCCTTTAGTATCATAGGCTACAGTGCACAGGTAACCTCCAAATAAACACATTGCAGGGAAATGCCTTATGACTTTTATCTGAGTGAAGTGACAAACCAGGAAGGCATTTGTTATGACTGTTATCAATAATAACGTAACTTTAAGGGATAGCCATGTTAGGAAAAGAGATGAATTATAAAGTAAGTAGTTCCTATTAAGTGCCTAATTTGTAAGTATAACAGGAATAGTTGGAAGAAGACTTCTAGAAGTTTCTAAGAGAGATGGCTATTAGCCCAGGATTCGAAAGACATAATTGACAAGGGCAAATTTGAAAGCTACTCTATAAAGACTGTGCAACCACAAAGTTGTTTGAACTCCTTAGGGAAAAAAGTGAAATGATTTATAGTCCTAAAAGTAGGGATGAGTTTAAACAGAGGACACTTTTAAGTAAACAAAGCATAACATAGTGGTACCTGCATAGGTTTTGTCTCACCATAGCTCTGCAGGCCATTTATCAGCTGTGTGCCTTGGGGTGCTCAAGACTTAGTTCTTATCTGTAGCGTAGGAAGGCACACCTCTGTATTTTTAGGCCACTACAGATCAAATGACAGTGTGAATGAAAGGATCTGGTACAGACTGGCTGTCAAACAAATAGAGGACACCGGGGATGTCATCTGAGATCTGTGTGTCATTCTTGCTTCTGAAAATTCAGGCTTTCCTTAAATGGCAAAATAAAAGGCATGCACATTTGGAGACAACCTAGGGATCTGCTTGTACTGGAGCTTTTATTGTGCCTAAAGCACTCTTGCAGAGCAGCTGCTGATGCCTGTAAGCCAAGAGAGCTTGTGTGTGTGTGTGTGTGTGTGTGTGTGTGTGTGTGTGTCTGTGTCTGTGTCTGTGTGTTTATGTGTCTCTCTGTGTGTATGTGTGTTTGTGTGTCTCTGTGTGTGTGTGTCTGTGTGTTTGTGTGTCTCTCCTTCTGTGTGTGTGTGTGTGTTTATATGTTTTGCCCCAGGTTCCTGGTGGTGTGAACCTTAGAAGCTGTGTAGCCATGCAAAGACTTAAGGACTTCCCAAAGCACCTCTGAACCCCAGTTGTGTTTTCCTTAAGAATTCTACCACATATATTTGACAATGCTGATTATGTGATTTAAGTTACAAACAGATATTAGTGAGCAGGAGTAGAAGAATTTGAGTCTTTTTGTACTAAAGGTAAAGACAGACAGACAACTAAATACAAAGTACTCATTTCAGTCCGGGAAACTCAAATCCAGGATTCTAGAAACTTGGTGAAGAATGAGAGAGGAAATGGCAGGCTTCACCAGCTCCTCACAAGCTCCTCACAGGCTCCAAGGCACCAGTAGTGGTTACACTGACAGCTAGGGAGCTGTCCTGCCTCCTGCTAGTGGACTACAATCTCCTTGCAAGAGCCGAGACTTGAGACTTCTGAGTAGCCTTGTGACAGCTGAGACGCGTGGGAAAGTCTTCACTTTTCAACAGCGTTCAAAGTTCTTCAAGTTCAACCACAAGCTCATGCAGGCAGGAGCCTTGTTTCTCATAGGCAGCCCTCTGACGCCACTGTCCTCCCTGCCCACACAGGATGTCCTCTGGGGTTTTATGGCAAGGACTGTGCACTGATATGCCAGTGTCAAAATGGAGCGGACTGCGACCACATCTCAGGGCAGTGTACCTGCCGCACAGGATTCATGGGACGGCACTGTGAGCAGAGTAAGTACCCTGCCTGGCATCACTGGGTCCAGGGATGCTGATTCTGTATGGTGGCTGCTTTGGGAGGTTGTTTGGGCAATGGTTAGCTATCAGCACAGTTGATTTTTCCATCTCAAGGTCTCCCTGCTAGAATCCTTGCTGGCTGCCTTTCCTCCAATTCGGAGTAACTACCTCCCATTCTGGTTAGATGGGGAGAAACTGCAGGAGTGAGGGGGAAGGGTCAACTTTTCCATTATGTTTTTTCTAGTTTTCCTTCTTTCTTTTATTTTATGAACATGGTGGCTCAGACGCTCAATAGCGGTGGCCAGTCTCCCTTCACAGCAGCAGTGAACCCAGAGTTACATCAAAGGACAGAACACTGGTGAGGGAGAAGTGTAGGGCCTGGGGCCAGCCCCTAGAACTAGTATGGGAACAAGACCAGGCAAACACTGCCACCCATTTGACAATGATTTTTACTCTTTCTACTAATAAATTTTCATCTGACTCTTTAAAACAACACACTATCTTTACATTAAAAAAAAAAAATTTAGTCCCACTCAGGGAAACTATATTGTAGGAATTACCCATCCTTGTTGTTTTAATTTCCAACCCCTCCCCCCATGGACTCTGCCTCTGTTCACCAAGTTACAAGAAAGTTAGCCTTAAATGGAATATGTGAGATGAGCATACCATCCTTCTGCTGTGACTTTTGTTCAGTATTGAAGATCAAACAGTAAAGGCCAAAGCCATATGTGGCACACTCTCTGATTTTAAAAGCCCCAAGGAGGGCAAAATGAAGGATCACTGACCAATGCATGTATTCTTGGGAAGATAACTCAGTCCAGAGATGGTATGGCGTGGACAGATGGGCAGAATCAGCTTTTACTCATCTTCACCTTGACAGCCCCAGTGCAGCTCAGAGGTCTCATTCTTAAGTGCTAACACACAGCATGTCTGTGCAGAACCTTCCTCTGCAAATATAGCAAGAGCTACCCAGAACCCAAGACAAAGGCAGCATAATGTTAGCTTTGCATCACTGCTCCAGGTGATCATAAAACAGATACAGAGTCACAGAGAGTCATGTGTGTAGCAATTTATGTGTGTATAGTTGCCTGCTAAACCTACGCCTAGAAATCAGCACAGGTTCTAAAGTGACTTGCATGCAAATGCCAGGCAAACAGTGAAGCTCTTACGAAGAAAAATCTCTTTGGTGTTTTCATGATGTCTCTGAACATGGAATTAAAGTCATTAAAGTGTCCTATGTTTTTGAAGCTAGCTCCCAATGCTCCTGAAAATCAGGAATCCTAAATGCCAGACCTGGTAGCAATGGCACATTGCCCCCTGCTGTTCACTATGCAAATAACATCTGTGCTGAAGATTTTTCAGATCTCCCTCTAGGGAGATGTTCTTTTAAATTATGGCATATTGTAAGAATTGTATTGTGTTCGACTTTGAGACTACACTGGGTCATTCTAGATCAAGTGAAATTTTTACCTAGAATATAACCTAAAATGCTCCTTATCTGAGCTAATACAAGAGAAAACATATCTTCAAAAGGGAGGGATTCCAGAGCCTATATGCAATTCTCAAGGGATTGTCTCTAGTTTACACCACTTGATCCAGTTCCCTTTGACCCACAGATCTGACTGTAGGAGTCACAACAATATGCTTGTCGTGTTTTTAATGGTTCCATGAGGGTCCCATAGACCCTCTACATATGCATTAGGCATTCGGTAGGTAAATGTGTTAAAAACTGAGCCATAATGTTGACTGGCTCATTCCTGAGAAGCAGGACTGTGACCCCTACCATGACTCAAGGACCACCATCGAGCTTACCACACCTTGGATGGCACAGGTCTGGCTAAGCAGGAACCCATAGATAGGGCTCACCACCTGATACACAGGGCACATCAAGACCTGGGAAATATCGTGACTTCATTTTCCTCTCCAGAATGCCCTGCGGGAACATACGGCTATGGATGTCGCCAAATTTGTGACTGTCTGAACAACTCCACCTGTGACCACATCACTGGCACCTGTTACTGTAGCCCAGGATGGAAAGGGGCACGATGTGATCAAGGTAAATAGCAAGAATTGCCTCGGAATATGACCACCACGTACACTCAGTATTAAGTGCTCTCATATGGATTATTTTGGATAAGCCCCATTAACACTCATATGGACATAGGTATAAGTGACATATAAAACCACATAGATTTTCTGAAATCTGTATGCGTCCCTGAAGCAACCATGATAAGCCCCGTCTCTGCTTTCAGATGCCCCTCCCTGCTGCCTCCTCACTAGTTCTGAGGCCTTCACTGATCTTCCTGCCCCCATTTTCATTTTTTTACAATTTCATGTGAAGAGAATGACATTGGATCTTTTTATACCTTGCTTTGCTTAGTTATCATTAATATTTTGAAAATAAAAATGGGTTTTAAAGTAAATCAATAGTTCAGTATTTTGACTGCTGTGTAATATTCCATTGAATAGATATACCACAATTTGCGGTTTTCAGTGATTGACTGTTACTAAGGCTGTTGTGAACAGTGTGTACCAGTCTTTGCATGGCACACACTTTCATTTATTTTGAGTTAAAACTCCAGAAGAAAGTGGCTGAACTGAAAAGAAAACAGGATTATACTTAATTTTTAAAGAAATATGTGTCTATGTTGCTTTAACTGGGGGTATGTATCATAATCATCTGGAATTATTTGCCAATTATATTTTTCATGAAAGCACCTGAACAATTCTGATTGTCTAGGGCAGAGGATCCTTTAGGAATGTTCTTCTGGTGGTTCTGAGTATGACTTCCATCAGGAATTTTGAGTTTAATGAGCAAAGGTCCAGGTATTGTTATCTGGAACTATCAAGAGAAATCTTTCTGCTATTCAAAATAGTTTTTTTGGAGGATAGTGTTTCTAGCAGTGAGAGGCTCATTAGACTGGGTTTATATTGGACCTGTACTTGTTTAGAAGGCAAATCGCTTTTAAAATACTAAGAATAAATGAAATATTGAGTTAGACAGGTGGAAATTTAGGAATCAGTCCTGTGTAAGATCAGTACTCGATAATACGCAAAGCAAACCAAAAATTAGATAATCATTATCAAAACTTAATTGCCAGTCTATGTGTAATCTGAAATACATGAGTAACTCTTAATCCCAGTCCTGAATCTCAGGTTCATACCCTGTTTCCTAGGATCTTAGGTTCAGAAACAGAGGTACCAACAACATTTGAAAATGAAGAATGTTTTGCCACTGCTCTGTTTCCAAACTGGTGTTTCGTGGAGTGAAAAGACCCAGGCATTAGATCAGTGGGAATGTTTAGGTTTTGTTTTAATAGAGGTCAGACCTCTATGTGGCCCACAGTCACCTACACTCATTCTTTGTCTCTTAGCTGGTGTCATCATTGTGGGCAATCTGAACAGCTTAAGCCGGACCAGCACTGCCCTGCCTGCCGACTCCTATCAGATTGGCGCCATTGCGGGCATCATCATCCTTGTCCTGATCTTGCTCTTCCTACTAGCCCTATTCATTATCTATAGACACAAGCAGAAGAGGAAGGAGTCAAGCATGCCGGCCGTGACCTACACCCCTGCCATGAGGGTCATCAATGCAGATTATACCATTGCAGGTAGGGCTTCACCTGCTTCTTTGGAATCTGGTATTTGGCCGTGTGTTTATTGTGTCTGGCACTTTTCCATGAGGTGACCACGTGGAAGAGGACATGTGCATAGAGAGGTGGCTTACATTTTGGCAGTAGTAAAACTATCACTTTCGTTTTTTCAGAGGCTTTTGGAAAAGATTTTGTGTGTGTGTGTGTGTGTGTGTGTGTGTGTGTGTGTGTGTGTGTGTGTGTGTGCTCGCACGTGTTGCTTATGTATGTTTAGGTGACTGTGGAAGCCAGAAGAAGTAGTCAGATGCCTAGGGGAGCTGGAGTTACAGATGGTTGTGAGCTGCCAAATATAGGCATTTGGAATCTTGGCATTGAACCTGGGCCCTGTGGAAAAGCACCAAGCACTCTTAAGCACTGAGCCACCTTTCTAACCCTTCTGTGAGGATTTTTAAATTGGGCTCAATGAATGGTTGCTTTATATTTAGGCAATTTCATTTGTGGATATAATCTACTGAATCCAAAATCCAGTCCTATATGAATGGGGAGGAGAAAGAGAGAGACAGAGCTGTAGTCATAAGTCTCTCTTTCCCTCCTGACCAGTCCCGCAGTCATTTAGCCCCAAATTATACTACAAAGATTTACGTTAATTATAAACTATTTGGCCTATGGCTCAGTCTTATTACCTACTAACCTTTCTCTTAAACTAACCCATGATTCTTATCCATGTTTCACCACATGACTTGGTACCTTTTCCTCAGAGCAGAATTCTCATCTCACTTCCACTGCATCTCGCTGGCATCTCTGCTCTGTAGAGAGCCAAGTTGTACAGCAGATGAGCCCAAGGTATTAGCAAGAACCAAGACTGTTCATTATAAAACCTCTTTTTGAATACATTCAACCATCAAAAGGAGCAAACTCTTGAACTGAGGAAACCGAAAATTCTTACTGAGTCTTGAGCGATTACTGAAGGTCCCTGGCTATATGCTTATAAGTCTTATGATTCTGGGTGAATATGCAAAGTAGGAAATTTACGTAAGAGTATATTTTCAGTGCAGAATTATTATGTCAAGAAATCTCGTGGTTTTAAAGAAGCAGATGGGTATGGCTGTTGTAGTTTCAAATGCTGCTATATCTGTCTTATAGGCTCCCAAGCAAAGAGCAGTCTTCTGTGGATGTATTCACAATTTCCAGAGAGGCAGTAGCTGGTTCCTGCTCTTCTAGGGGCTTTGATGAGTAGACTGGGTAGGGGAGGAAAACATATTTCTATCATTTGATTTAATCGTTTCCTCCCCTTTTTTTGCAGAAACCCTTCCTCACAGCAATGGTGGAAATGGCAACAGCCACTACTTTACCAATCCCAGTTACCACACACTTAGCCAGTGTGCCACATCCCCTCATGTCAATAACAGGGACAGGATGACCATTGCCAAGGTGAGGAAGAAAAATGCCACAAGGATCGGAAAGCGGGAAGGGGAGAGAGACAAGGAACGTGCATTCATGAGTTCAGCTCAGCACTGCGGTTCTAGCTATTTTGTGCATCTTGCTCACTTGACTCTTTCTAACCTATCTTCTGAGTGTGTCTAAGCATCTCCGGGAACTCACCAGGGGCTAAGTAATAATGCCTTCCATCTCTTCCACTGCTGCTATGTGCATTATGGTCTTTTTCATAGTCCTCACTGTGTTCCTAATTTCCCATGAGATTAAAGCGATGTCTCACGACAGTGCTAATAAAAACATAAATTCCTATTGCAAAATCACCAAGTTTATCTTTTCTGACAGTCTGTATTTCTGTGTTCTTCCCAGGATTCTCTGAGTTCCAAGATCACCTTCCTGTCATGTGCACCTCTGTCCTGTCTCCATGGTCTGGCTCAATCACTGTCCAGCTCTCTCTTAGGGAAGGAAGGAGGAGTAGAACAAAAGAGGGGGGGGGTTACAATTAGTTGAATCCACTGTCATTGTTGACACTGCTGTTTTTTCACAATGACATCTGAGAATTAGGCAGTACTTCACATGGTCATCGTGCCATCCTGTCTTGCACAAGTTCTCATGTTCACGGTTTATGCCCACCATCATGGCCAAGACACTAGGGACCTGCAGTATCATGGAGACTGTTACAGAACTTAGACCCACAATTCTTTTCTTCAGTATAAAATTCTTCGTTTATAACCCAAATGAAGTCTAATTAGCAAAAGGGGACAGTGTGAAAAAGCCCCTTCAGGTCATGAGGACTGAGGAATGTGCATCCAGCATGCCAGGAATGCGCCACCTTAATTCTCTTTCTTATTTCTCCTCATTTCAGAGGAAGACCTCCCATTAACTCTGAAATTTCTTCCTCCCACTGTGGTCTCTTATTAAACCGTATTTCTCTTTTCATAGTCAAAAAACAATCAGCTCTTTGTGAATCTTAAAAATGTGAATCCGGGGAAGAGAGGTGCTTTGGTGGAATGTACCGGGACATTGCCAGCCGACTGGAAGCAAGGTGGATACCTCAATGAGCTTGGTGAGGCCCATGAGTGCATGCACATTCTTGACAATCTAAGTACTCATTCTGCTGTGTGCATGCTCTAGCCATCCACCAGAATAATGAAATTGTGTTCAACACTTCTACAGGGCTTTCTACTAGCCTTAATGTCCTACTTGTTCAATGAACACTTATTGAGTTATTACTTTGCTCCTAAAATGATAGACAAACATCTCTGCCCACTACTAGCTTCATCTACATCCATTCAGTTCTCACCAGAACTCTGATAGATCATCCTCAGCTCCATGTGGCAGTTAAACAAATGAGGCATAAAAGGCTGGAGTGTGTTCCATAAGGGCCAGCAATATATTTTTAAAGCCTGTCAGAATGGCCTTTGAATTCTGCCTACTTTTGCCACGACATGGGATCCTCTTTGTTCCCTTGTAACTATTGAATGCCACATTCAACATCTCTCCCCCTTTTCAGGTATGGAGACAGTCATGGAATTAGTGGTTCTCAAGCTTTTTGTAATCAGAATGGATTTATATTCTTAGAGATCATTGAATACCCCTAAGGGCTCCCTGCTGATGTAGACTATTTCTACTTGATAGCTACCATATTGCAAATTAAAAATTAAGAAACTTAAAAACATAGTTATTTAAGCTAATTTGCAATAATTATCTCATTTCACATCACTGAAAGGATACTATAAAACTATATTCACCTCCCCCACCTTAGCAGAGTAAGGAGAAGAATGGCTATGCCTTATAGTTTTATTTTCTGTCTGGCCTAAGAGCAAATAGCTGAATCCTCACATCTGTAGTCAGTCAATCAGTCAGTCAGTCAGTGGTGGAGTTCATATGGTATAGCTTCAGGGAAAGGCCCCTGTACACTTGAAAGAGAATGAGAGGCAAGTAATACCATTTTGCTAGGAAATCATCTTAATTTTGAGGATCTGATCAGGAATTGTGGGTGCCAGCTTCTGGGATATACCACCCAGCATATGGTGTGGTTCGCTCATTAATTTGAGGAAGATGAATGATTCAGTAATAAACATACGTGCACTGCCTTTGTATTAGATTCATTTGTTGCTATGATAAAAGACCTTCAGCCAAAAGCAAGTTAGAGGTGGAAAGGGTTTATTTCATCTTATGCTTCTAGGACATAATCCATTATAGAAGTCAGGGCAGGAACCTGAGGCAGAAGCCATGGAGGAATGGTCCTCCCCCCTTGCTCTCCCTCCGTTCCCCTTTCTTCTTCTCCACACCCCCACATCACTTACTCTCTGCTTTTAACTATGTCCTTAACATGGCTCTTAAAGATTTTTTCAAAAAGTCCTGCAATGCTCACAGAAGGACTGATGCTGATTGTGTTATGATAACTTAAGGGTTACCCCTCTGTTCATATATACAGTGCTTCAGAGTTTGCAAGCTCTGTGTGTGTGTGTGTGTGTGTGTGTGTGTGTGTGTGTGTGTGTGTGTGTGTGTGTGTGTGTGTATTGTGAGAATAGCTGTATGAGGCTGGAGTGCAGGTTTTGGAGAAGAGAAAACTGATACTCAGAGCTAAGGCCTAAAGTTATGCCCCTACGGAGTGAAGGGAGATAAGTGCTTTAGCACCTGTGTACTGTCCTTTCCTCTTCCCCTGAAGGCACCAGTGAGATTCTTGTTTCCTATTCAGCACTAAATCTGCAATGTAGCTCTTACATGAGGTGGCAAAAACAGACTAGAGGGGACTTATTGTCTTCTCAGGAATGTGAATGCTATGGGTCGGTGATTGCAGGCTGATGCTCTGTCAAAAGGCTTACAACTTCATTGGCTTCAGTGTTTGAATGTCCTCACCACTAAGAGATTTCATTTTTCCCAGGGTGGGTGAGCAGGATTATTTATTCCAAACCAACACCCATCTCCATGAAGGTGAGGTATTTGAACACAAGATAATTATTTGATTTGTCTAGGCAGACTCATCTACAAATTACCACCTCACCACCACCCCCCAAAAACCCCTGGAAACCAATTTCAAATAAAAGTTAATAAAAATGATCAAGATCCAGCACTGACTGATAAAATGTTAAGTCAACACACTTTCAATGAAGATGGTGTTACAACTAAATACTAGTTACTGGGGAAACCATCAGACTCTTGGACCAGATGTTAGAAGTGATCTCTCAGGTCTAGCCTTGGATACATCCTTTTTGTTATTCAACTTGATTCAGCTTTGCCAGTTCCTCTCTGCTTTTCTTTGTTCCACATAAGTTCGTCAGCTTTTTCCAACGCCCTGCAAACAAGCAGCTGAATGATGAGTGTGTCCAGTCATACTTCCCACTTGGGTCTAGCCTCTGGCATGATTGATACACTATTAAGTTTTTAGAGCAAAGTCATGGTGGTTCACTTTGGAGCAATCATCTGCTAAGATTTCAGGTGTGGGGCATGTTTCCTCCTTACTTCCAGTCCTCACGAGCTGATTCTCCCTTCTTTATCACAGGTGCCTTTGGACTCGACAGAAGTTATGTGGGAAAGTCCTTAAAAGGTATAGTGTAAATTTGAAGAAATATCTCAGATACTGAAATTAATTTTTAAAACAAGCAAACATAAAGTTACCAAAATGACCTAGAGTTTTCAATTTGACAAGTCACCAAGACTGGTGCTAGTACATGTTTGGTGGACATGGAGATCTCTTTTGGGGAGAGGGGAGGCAAATATTCCAATTTTCTGAGGAAATGCTCACATTTTCTTGAAATGAAGCTGTGTCTGGGGCAAGAGAAATGTGGCCTGGGAAATAGCTAGAAATAAGAAGAACCAGTGTGATCATGTGATGATTAACACTGGTCCCTCACAATGACTTTGAGTAATAAGCTATCTAGTACTATAGAGTTACAGAGAATTTTCATGGTACAAATGCCCCTCTTTCAGTATGACTAGAAATATTCTATTTTATGGGGTAATCAACACATGGTTTATTGATTTAAAGGCTATAATTAGGAAAATTTCTCGTAGTATCAGAATAGAATTAATTGTATTTGAATATGATCATCAAAATGAAATCAGACCCATGGCACTTTTTTGATAATACCCTTAGAGTATAGCTAAAATTACTTCATACATGGACAATTTTGTAGCAAATTGTCTTCAAAATAAGTAGAAAGTGCACATTGTTTTCAGCGAATTCTATTAGATAAATCTACCCATAAAGAAAAAGAAGTATTCTGCCCAAGGAAATTATCACCAAGAAATGATGTTGCCCCTGAACTACACTTATTTCCTTCCCATTCATTTCTCTTCTCAGATCTGGGAAAGAACTCTGAATATAATTCTAGTAACTGCTCCCTAAGCAGCTCTGAAAACCCATATGCCACGATTAAAGACCCACCTGCACTCCTGCCTAAAAGCTCTGAGTGTGGCTACGTGGAGATGAAGTCACCAGCTCGGAGAGACTCCCCATATGCAGAGATCAATAACTCGGCATCAGCCAACAGGAATGTCTATGAAGTTGGTGAGTTCTTTATCCATATAAAGAACCTCAGGATGAGTGTGCTCGAAACAATTCTAAGTAAGCCCACATGTTATGTGCCTTTGTGTTTTGCAGAAAACGTAATAATTGATGTAAAATGAATTTTTCAGGAAAACAACATTTAGCAAATTAAAAAATTTTATTTCTCTTCTGCATGACCATCATCTTTTTTTTATTACCATGGTAAATATTTTGGCACACATGTGGAGGAACATATGTATCATATAATTAATAAAGCAGTAAATCTAAACAAACGCCTCAAGTGGGCCAGGTGGCTGCATTTTCTGGATGTATCCGTGATACTAACTTAATGCTTTTAGCAGAACTGGAATATTTTTATTTTAAAGTTATTTAATATGTCAGGTGTATTCTTATATAAACCTGATATGAATTAAGAAGTAGTTAAACATAAAATTATACTTATTTTGAGTGCTTTCTGTTAATGCCATTTGGGAAAAGATAAAACATAATGCAGCTAATGTTGACTAGATAGTAGGTCTATATTTTTCAGTCTCTCTGAATAATATATATATATATATTATAAAAATATCTTGTCAATGATGAAACTATAGTGAACTTATTTATGACCAGTAGTAGTATCTATCAATTGTTCTTTAAGTCTACCACATTAAGATGAGAAGTCAGCTCAGTGTTTAAGGGTAAACCTGTAAACATGTTGAGTATTTCCGTAAACGGAGGTAACATCTATGAACACTTTCATCCGAAGAGTCAGGGTTATTCTCAAGGTTTTAGAGACAATGACTTATATTCACGAGTCTGTACATCCTCTTGATGTACATCCTTCATTCTTTTCTCTGAACACTATTTCTGGGTGCTAGTTGGTTGAACAACTATAGAATTCTCTTTCCCATCAGATTGTTATGAAGTTCTTCTTTTGTGTTTTATATTCGAAAGAAGCAGCATCATCTTTAAAAGTACTTTGCCTTGCTGATAAATTTCTGTTGTTGCTGATGGTCATTACAGAACCTACAGTGAGTGTTGTCCAAGGAGTATTCAGCAATAATGGTCATCTCACCCAAGATCCATATGACCTTCCAAAGAACAGTCACATCCCCTGTCATTACGACCTGCTGCCAGTAAGGGACAGTTCATCTTCCCCCAAGAGAGAGGATGGTGGCGGTGGCAGCAGCAGCAGCAGCAGCAGTAGCAGCAGCAGCAGCAGCAGCAGCAGCAGCAAGAGTGAATGACATCAAGGGACCAATGGATGAGCGCTGAAACTCTTTCCATGCCCGCTGTTCAGGTCTCCATCTCCCAGTTGAAGCTGCAGATGAAGTAAACTAACCTAATAAGCAGCTGCTGGACACGTACCAGAAAGCTTCACGCTGAGGCTGACACCTATCTCTGTGTCTTACAAAGAGATGGTTTGGATGGAGAGAGAGTACTTCATGATTTCTCATTGCTGTTAGGTTAGAAACTGCAAAACCAGTGACTTGTTTTAAGATGTTGGCTGATGGGGTGAACTTGACAGAAACTTTCAGAGACACAGACTTGAGAGGACACTGTAATTATTTCCAGAAAAATTGAAATTGATTAGTTGTCCTTAACATCACAAAGACACCCCTAGGATTGTTCAGGTTACCACACATTTACTTAATGAAAATGGAAATTACTAAACATGTAGGAGACAAGGAATATATTCCTGATGCTTTCTTGCATATTTTTTTCCATTTGGACTCAGGATTGTAGGGATTGTATGAACATGGGTGGAAGCAGTCTATGGTAGGATTGCATAAACTTAAGCAATGGGGACAAATCTAAATACAAAAACTTCATTTTTAGAATGAGAAATGTACAATTCAAATTATTTTAGATATTGTTTAAGTATTTCAGAAATCAGTACATAAATGTGGCATTTCTTTTTGACCTTTGGTCCATGTTAGATTCAAAACATCATTCTAATTGCTTTCTCCATCATGCATATTTACCATTTCAGATTTATAACTTGTCAGTTATTCATAAATACAAAGATGCGATTGTTTTATTTTTGATTGAGTGTGTGATGAGTGGCAAAGGGTGTACATTTAAGTGTAAGATGCTTGGGTATGATAAACCTTTAGCAGTACATGTTGTAATATAGACTTAGAGGAATGTTTTCCTAAATTTTTTCTAGAAATGACTGAAATATTTTTGTGCATATTTGGGAAAAGGGCACTTTCTTCATTAATTGTTGATTTAGAAAAACTATGCTTAAGCTGGCCTTTTGCATTGCTAATGTGACATGCATCCATCCCTCCTCTTTCTTTTGTATTTTTGTTAAGTCATATATTCCATGTTTTGTAGTATTTGGATTGTTAATGCAAGAATATGATATGGCCACTGTTTGCTGCAACATTACTATTCATCTTTTGCTTGATAAAAATGCATTTTTTTCTTTTGAAGGGAGGAAATGAAAATATACAATTTTAATCTATTAAATTGGTCGTTACTAAAATAGTATAGGAGCCATAAGTGCATAGCTGATCACTGGGATGGAACTTTCCAGAGTACACAATGGAGATCTTTTTATGGTATTAGTTCCCCAAGTCTTGGTAAAACTCAGGAAGGAGGAGCAGTAATCACTACAGATGATTTTACTGAACACTTCCATCATGGTTATCAATAACTGACCATCTAAAGTGGGCTACTTTTAATAGTAAATGAGAGCATTACTAATAATCATCCTGCGTCAGATTTAAATATGGACTATTTCCAGCACACTAGGCTGTCCGCTGTGGCTTGCCCAAGACACACGACTGCAGGCACATCTTTACCCATGGCTTTAATCTCATGAGAATGTCAATGTGATACAAGAAAGCCTGGCTAAACATGAGCACGCAGAAGAGTGGACAGGCTGTGAAGGAGTGTAACATTGGAACAGAAAGCAGCGGTTGTTGATGTTTTAAAGATAGAAACTTGTCCATTTATGATTGTCTACTACACACCATCTATTAGTGGTAGTCATAAAGTATTGACCCAGTGAGTCTTTGAGGTGAATATCTAGATATCTGCATTTCATACCTGTTCCTACGGTCAGGTGAATAATTCTGCAAGCCCACTTAGGGCAATTGCTCTTTTATCATCTAGAATGTACTTTAGAAACAATTGTTTTTCTCCCCTAGTAGTTAAGCACTGGCTGATCCCTAGGGAACAAATGCCAAACAGATACACGGGTTAGCAGCCACAGGAGTCCTTCCTGGTTTTAAAAAATAAAAGATTGAGCACTTACGCTGTTTCTCCTCAAATATTATCTCCTTTGAGCATGATGATAAGTTTGAGGTTCCATTACTCTCTGAAGGTAGGTTTTTTTTTTTTTTTTTTTTAAAGCTGTCTTTTCTCATTATACCACTTGGAAAAAAAGAAAGCTTTGTGTGCAAAGGTGAGAGTAACTTACATGGAAAACCTGCAGAGCAGGTGAAGGCTCCAAATGGCAAGCACAGGAAGCAGATGATGCACAGCAAGCTACCCTGTAGAGTCCAGCTGATGCCCACGTCTTAACACAAGCAGCTGCCCTGAACCAGAGTCCCAGGCAGAGCTTAGCTAGCAGTTTCCTCCAGATTCTTCCAAAGTCAGAACACTTTATAATTCAAACACTGTGAAATCCCGTGTTGTCTTTGAAGAGAAGGTACAGTTTTCTAGATAGTTTGCTGTATTTTTTCCCCAGTATCTTGTGGCAGAAGAAAAGCACTGGGTGAGTTCAGTTATGCCTTGCAAGAAACATTCATGTGAGAATGTGAGCCCAGCTATTAGTTTTTCCCCGGAAGTTCATGTTTTAAAACTTTTATCATTTACTGTATTTGTACAGCATTACATCTGAACTTGTCCAAATGATAATGCATATATTCACTTTCATTAGAATAATATGATATTTGTGGTTAATTGTATATTAAGGAAATCTTCGTAATTATTCCGTTAGACAAGAGCCCCTCCCCGTAGAGTACTAGAAGCAGACAGAATTCAATGTGTTTAGCAAGGTTTTGTTGCTATTGACGAAGTACGAAAAATTGACCTTAGAAGTTTATAACAGAGCAGCATAGAGTGTCACAGCAAAATATATTAGCATAATGACTGCTGACTGTGAGAAATGCAGACTACTTTATGGAAATACGGTCATTTGGACCTCAATGGGCTGTGACAGTGATCAGTCTTAGGGAACTTTTCAACTTAATATAAGTTGAAATCAAACAAAAGCATCATATACCATCGACAAATCAACATTGATATTAGAAGCCTACAGTTTAAGTAAGACAAAGTTATAAAAGCTAATTTGGGGCTTATGGTTTTGAAATAAGGAGTTTTTCATCTCTGGGTAACATGTTCTTATGATTCCAATGAAACCTTTAAGGGCTCTTTTGATCTTAAAGTCTTAATGCCATGGACATGTCCAGAGGCTTGGTGTGGAGCGGCTGTTTATGAAGCATGGGATGGCACACAGCGAGTGGCCCCACTGAGTCCTGTTCATTATTTTGTGTCAACTTCGTTTTCATATGACCAAATTGCAATATATTTCTATATATTTTCAAAGGAAAAATGTCTTAACACAAGCAGCTGCATTATGGTTTTCTGGGTAATAGCAAACAAATTTGATGCTTTTGAGTGTTAAACTATCTCTCTTTTCCAAAGATGACAAACCCTTCTCAGCATTAGTTTAATTGTGATTTATACTGAAAAGTAGGTTTATAGATGAATGCAATAAACTTCCTGATAAAAAAAAGCCCAAAGCTCTAAAGTGGTCTTTATTTCTTCATGTGACTCTGCTGACCAATGAGAGAAAGATCATTACGCTGCTAGAAAATTAACATTTTTTTCATGTGTTAATTTGTAGGTGGCCTCGCAGAACTTGACCTGTACATTAAAAAGCAGTAGCCCTTTGATATTTAATCGCTAATGTGTATGCTTTTTCCTTACTTCAGCAGTTCTCAACCTTCCTAATGCTGCAACCCTTTAATACAGCTCCTCCTGCTGTGATGTCTTCCAAACCATAATATTATTTTCGTTGATATTTAATACTGTAATTTTGCTACTGTTATGAATTATTTACGAATGTAAATAATATTTGGAGATAGAGGCTTGACAAAGGGTCATGACCCACAGGTTGAGAACTTCTGCTTTAGATTGTTATATGTATTTGTTTTCAAGACCAGATCTTATATAGGTCAGGTTGGCTGAGGATGACCTGAACTTCTGACATTCCTGACTCTATATCCTGAGAGAACAGGATTAGTGGTCTGCCATGTCCAGTTTATATGGTGCTGGGGTTCAAACACGGGGCTTTGTGTATGATAGACAAGTATTCTACAGACCAGACTGTGTCCCCAGCCCCAGATTACTTGTTCTTGAAAGAATCTTCATTTTATTCACATGTGGACTTGATTACAGTTTCAGAGGGTGAGTCCATAACCATCATTGTGAGAAGCATAGCATAGCATAGCGGCAGGTAGGCAGGCTTGATGCTACAGCAGTAGCTGAGAGCTTACATCCTGATCTGCAGGCAGCAGACAGAAGGAGAGAGAGACTGAGCCTTGTAGTGGGAACATTGTAAATAATTGCTCCACCTACTGGTTTAATAAAAATGCTGATTGGCTGAAAGCAGACAGAAAGTGTGGGTAGGGTTAGCAAACTAAGAAAACTCTGGGAACAGAAAAAGCAGAGCAGAGAAGCTAGAGAGACGCCAGAGAGACACCAGCAGAAGCCAGCAGATGCAGAAGACAACTATGCTGCTCTGAAAAAAGGTACCCAGCTGAACAAGATAAGAATCATGGGCTAGTTTAAGAATTAAGAATTAGCAAGTTATATATCCCTGGGCCATAGGTCAATCAGCGTAAAATTAATACAAGCTTCTGTGTGTTACTTTGAGACTGCTTGTCCACATCTTAGGCCTAGTCTGGGCCAGGAACCTCTTAATATTACAGGGGCAGGCATGGGGTTTTGAAACCTCAAAGCCACTCCCAGTGATACATCTATTAAAACAAGGTCATACTTCCTCCAACAGGGCCATGCCTCTTAATCTTTCCCAAACACTAACTGGGGACCAAGCATTCAAATGCATGAGCCCATGCTAGCAATTCTCATTCAAACCGACAAAAAAGCTCTTTCCTTATGGATTTGCATGCCACGTGTAGTTGATAAGGCAGAGAAGTGTTACAACCTCCAAGTCACTCTACTCAGTTAAGCGAGGCAAATCATCTTACTAGGCAGGTGATATTACTAAGTTTCTTAATCACTCAAGGCCCTTATTTTCCATTGTTGTAATAAACTGGAAATACTAACACCTATTTCATGGGGCTTGAGAAGCATTAGAAACTACAGATGGAAAACATGTTTTCAGGGGCTAGTATGTAGCAGACACCTAGTAAAAGTTAGGCAAGATCACTAGTATGAAAATAATCTGTGATATGAATGAGCCTGCAATCACCAGATCAACAGTGAAAGATTAGATGTGGACATTACATGAACATTATAAAATCTATCTGTTCACATGTCTATCCCAGACTATTTTTGTACTGTCACCTAACTCCACACATATTTTATTTCTAGAGAAGTAATTTTAGGGAACATGAGCATGACATTTAAGTTTCCATGAGCTGGTGAGGGAAAATTATAAAGGGAGTATCCAGTGGGAGCCAGGCGGCTTGGGAGGATACACGGAAAGAAAGCAAGGAAGTGATGTCTTCATTGTCCCATTCACAGCAGTGACAGAAGCTAGCAGTGTTGGGTTCTCTTAAGCAAGGAAGGATAATTCCCAAGTTGGGTCGAGAACATCTGTCATTACTTGGATTTTCAGACCGAAGGATTTCTGCCAGGGATGAAAAAGACTAGCCTGGCCAATGGCTATCTGCCAAGGCCTAGAGAGATGTCAAGAGGCACTGAAGTTCAATACACCATCTATATGAACAGACCAAGAAAGACTGGTGAGAATGTTGTAGCATGTTTAGAAGGGGAAACATTGAAAGTAGACAATTAAATGAGCCCCTGTTATGGTGATAGAGGTAATGTAGAAATATTGAAGCTCTTAGGGAATATAATCACAGGAGCAGAGAGAGTTTCCAGGGACTAAAAATGACTTATTACTTTAAAAAATTATTAGTGGAATGTAAGAATAAGGAAAATATGTTAATTAAGAAGATTAAGTTTATATTTTCAAAGACAAGATGAATTAAAAAGTAAGTTTCTCTCTTTCTCTCTCTCTCTCTCTCTCTCTCTCTCTCTCTCTCTCTCGTGTGTGTGTGTGTGTGTGTGTGTGTGTGTGTGTGTGTTGCATATCTATGTGCATGCATGAATAGGTGAGGGGAAGATAGTAGGTATATTTCTTTATTGCTTTCCACATTCGTTTTTGAGACAAGGTCTCTCACTGAGCCTGAAGTTTAGTATCTTGGCTAGGCTGGTTAGCTAGCATGCTTTGCCACCAAAAGTGGCATGCACTGTCATGCCTGACTCAGTGTTCAAGGACACAGAGGATTTGAATCCATGTCTTGCTTATATAGCAATTTCATCTCCCTGGGCCAGAATTAAAATCTTAAAGATGAGAATCATAGGTGCAAAGAAAAACTGAACCAAGAGTCCTAGTATTCAAGGAGTTACTGGTCCAAAGGAAAAGGGGAACCATGAAGTAATAAAAGAATGACAGAAAAAATTTTAACAATATGATGAAGTACTCAGCTCTTCCTTTTGGATATGGCCTGTCCTTTCCAATAAGTCAATGAAAAATATATGGAAGAAAGCACATCCTGGATAAATATCGTAATGATAGAAAAACTTTACACCACACAAGAAGACTTAACAAATTGTTTACAAAGGAAAGAAAATATGAGCAAATAGAGACACTGTGAGATGGAGGAGGAATGGGGAGGAGGCCACAGTAGGCAAGGACAGTAATGACTAGACAAGTTATACATTTGTCATTCTCCTGTTGCCACAACAGTGGTACCTCTTGTCAGAACAAAAAGGGCACATGTCAGCAGAATGTTAAAATGCCCCCTTAAATTTCAGTTCCAATATTTGATCCAAACTAGTACAGATTAAGAGGAGACAATGGATAATGGAGGCACAGAAGGTTCGGTGCTGTGGATGGTCATAGGGAGGAAGCTAGAAATACACCTGCTTACCATTAACTTGCTATTAAGGAACCACCAGAAATAAGTCCCCAAGGTCAGAATGAGTCAAAACCTGCATAACTCTTGGCAAATGACATGCTACAATTTGTCTAGTGTTGTTGATTTAGAATCCACTCCTGATTATCATGAGGTAGAAAAATATCAAAATGGACCACAAACTGGCCATGCAATCATAGTGTATTTAATAATTTAATATTAGATGCCCAGAACAAATGACCTTTAGACACTTAAAAACAGGACTCAAAATCCATTAACCTGTTGTAACCTCCATTTAACTCTCCCCCAAAGCAGAAACTACGTTGCTGACCTAACAATGAACCTATCTGTTTTCTAAATTTCTAGTTGACTATCAGGCTGTTTTCCTTTTGTGTGTATGTGTTGGTGCAGCTATCTGTATTTGTATGGGTATGCATGCATGTGCACATATTCAAGTACATGTGTATGTTGTGTGCAAGTAGCAGCCCAAGACTAATGTTAGATGTCTTTTTTTTATTGCTCTACTCATTCTTTTTCTTTTCTATTATTTTTCTTTTCCCTTTTATTCCCATAATAAGGTCTTTCATTGAATCTGGAACTCATCAATTCAGGTAGACCAGATGACCAACGAATCTGCCTATTTCTGTCTCCTTTAGTGTTATATCAACACACCATGGAGATACTATTTCTGTCTGTACTATTCCCATTGGCCAGGAAAAGGACCCAGTATATATGCCCATCAACAGATGAATAGTTGTACTTTCAAATACATAGTGAAAGAAACTATGCTTCATATACACAGTGGAAATGTTTGCGGCCATGAAGCCATGACATTTGCAGGGTAATGGGTGCTAATAAAAACCATTATGATAAATGAAATAATCCAAGCTTGTAGTAGGAGGTTTCTAGCCCAGACTTCCAGGCCTAGCCTCAAGGTTTAGGCCCGCAGATCCACACACCTGCAGAGACACACAGATGCTTACTATAGTTTTAGGCTGATTGGTCTTAGGCCCAGGCATATAACTTGCTAACTCTTTACCCTTAATCTAACCCATGACTCTTACCCTGTTCAGCCATGTGGCTCGGTACCTTTTCTAGAGCAGCATAGTTGTCCTCTGGTTCTTCTGACTTCCCTCTGGCATTCTGCTCTGTTCTGCCTGTTCCTGGAGTCTTCTTAGTCTGGTAGCCCCGCCCATACTTTCTCTCTACCTTTGGCCAATAGGTGCTTTTTACTAAACTTGTAGGCGGGGACAATTATTTACAATGGAACAACCAAATCCCACTACACAAGCTTAGAAATATATTATGCTTTTCAGATAGGCAGGACCTGGATTTAAAAGAATACATTTGTTTCCCCACACACACACACACACACTGTGTGCGTGTGTGTGCGTGTGTGTGTGTGTGTGTGTGTGTGAAAGAGAGAGAGAGAATTTATAGATGTATGCATGTAAGTCATGAAGCTAGAAAGGGGAGGGAGAGATTATAGAAGAGGTAGGAAATAGAGGAATTGAAACAATATGATAAGAAAGCAGAGGGGTCTCTATCTAGGAGAAGAAGAAAACCAGAAGGAGAGATGCAGGAGTATGGGAGAGGCCAGTTCAGGAGGGCAGAGGATGAGAACAGAGTAATGATATGTATGCATGAAAATGCTGTAAAAAACCCATTATAACTCTGTATGTTAACCTAAAGAACAGAGCGGGAAAGAAGAAGTAAAGAAAGCACACAACAGCTAAAAGTGTGGTGTCCTCCTTCGGGAGAAAGCAAGATGGTGGCCAGTGAAAAACCTCACCCTGAAGTTAGAGAGGCATATCTATATCAATTTTCATTTGGAAAATTAAAACTTGGAAATTTTTAAAGATTGAGGGATGGAGAACACTACAGAATCAAGGCCATTGAAACATAACAAGGCTTGTGTACATATGAACTCGCAGAGACTGTGGCAATAAACAAAGGGCCTCCATGGGTCAGCACCGGATGGGGTCCCAGTGTTGAGAGAGGAAGTAGACACAAACCTCCATTCCTATCCAGAAGCTACCTCTGAATGAAAAACACTCATAAATGAAAAATTAGTTTTCTTCGAGGAATCTCAGTGGGAATGCAAACCTCTCCTAAGGGTAATCGTAGCCCTAGCTGTGGATGGTCAACAGAAAACAAATCAAGGTGTTTTTGGATGTTCTTTGTCTCATAATGTTAAGTCAAGGCTTTTTTTAATTTGTGTTTGTTTTATTGTTTTTTTTTTTAATATAACATTACAGGTCTTTGTGTATATATTAAGACTTCTGAGTGTGAGAACCTCTGTGTCTCTCCATTTCTATGTGTTTCTTGTGATTTTTCCTTGGATATTTTTCTTATTTTGATCTTTTATCATATTCAGATTTCTTCGTTATTGTTTTATCTTATTTTCTTTTATTATTTTTCCTTAGATGCCTGTTTGTTTTCTAAGGAGAGACAGAAAGGAGATAGATCTAACTAGGGGTGTGGGGGGAATTCCAAGGAGGGGGGGAAGGAAAACCATATTCAGAATATATTATATTAAAAAACCATTTTCAATAAAAGAAAAGAAAGAAGAAAACATTTTAAAATGCTTCTGGACAAAGCATCCTTCCCTTAGTGAAACAGCTAACTTGTCAACGAGCTGTGCACTAGGCACACATAAAATAGGATCCATTAAATCTTCATTAGATGAACACATATTAGAAAATTATTTATTTCATTACAAAAATGATTTTGAGGCAAAATCAGTTTTAGTAAAAATACTAAAAAGTTAAATGCCATTGAACAGAATTTAGCAATGAGGCATGAAGTCACAATTCACTAAAATACCATGTAGTTAACACAGGACGGATTCACTTAGCGTCTATTTTGTTGTTATTGGTGGTAGTGATGGAGGGGGTGGTGCTGATGCTGGTGCTGATGGCATGGTGGTAGTGGTTGTGAACACATGTGGTGGTGGTGGTGGGTTGGAGGTGAATAAGGAGCTCTTGCTTTCATCTAAAGGGACATGTCATTATCCAAGGGAGTGACCTCAAGGAAAGCTTTTGTTTGCTTGTATATACATATTTAGTTATTCATTCATAAAAACCAGGCCTACTGTTTGTCTGCTCCAAGTTTTATGCTATTGGAAATCCCTTCAGAAGCCAAAGGAGAAAGAGACTCCATGGGAAACCTCAGAGGAATGTAGAAAAGCCAGCTTCTTCTTGGAAAAGCAGAGCATGATGGGTTCTTTATCCTGTGTCACAGCTGGAAAATTCAACCCTCAGACTGTGCCAGGATCCTCTGATAGTATTTCTTATAGACATTACAAGGTTTTTTTTTAAATTTCTAAGAATTTCATACTGTGATTTGATCGTATTTACCCCCTCTTCCCCCAACTCTTCTCAAATCCATGCCAATTCTCATTCACCTAAATGTATCTCCTCCCAAACAACTCTCAAAACCAATTTGTGCTGCCATTATTCTTGGATGTATGGTCTTCTGCTGTAGTGTGGGTGACATGCCAGGAACACTGACTACCTCACCCAACAGCCAATAATTGTCAATAGCTCCATGGGTATGAGTGGCATGTTTGTGCCAAGCTCCCTCTCCATACTAGGATTTAGTCTGGCCTGGGCTTGCCCAGATCTTGTCCATGCTGTCATATCCACTCTGAGTTTATATGTACAGTTGCCCTGTTGTATTCAGAGGACACTGTTTCCTTGAAGTCATTTACCTGTTGATCTTATACTCTTTCTTCCATCCTTCCATGATCAGAATTGTCACACCATGCAGAATGGCCCACATAGTATGTGATGATGTTAACCTGACTTCTGCCTGTCTAGAGAAGCCCTGTCTTTTATTGATCTCCTCCTCTGTTTTACTCATCACATGACAAGCGGGCCGCAACTTCTCTTCAGGTAACATTGCTTTATGATGCAAGGATTTTTGTCATCATAGTTAAGGAATTCTCATCTTAATTTAATGATTAGTTACTGGGTGGTTTGAATAGCAATGACCCCCATAGGCTCATATATTTGAAGCCTTGCTCATTAGGGAGTGGCTGTGGCATTTTTGGAGGAAGTGTGTCACTGTGGATGGGCTTTGGGGTCACAAATGCTCAATCTAGGTTCAGCATCTCTCATTTTCCCACTGTAGAACTCTCAGCTACTTCTCCGGCACTGTGCCTGCCTGCATGCTGCCATACTTCCTTCCCACTATGACAATACCAAACTAAACCTCTGAAACTGTAAGCCCCAACTAACTGCTTTCCTGTATAATAGATGCCATGCTCATGGTGTCTCTTCACAGTGATAGAGCGTTGACTAAGATAGCCATAGCAATTATTTAGGTCTGATATTTATTATTTTACCAATGTTATCTTCTCTGTAAATAGCTCACTCTCTTTATAGTGTGTATTTATAGCACTATAGCAGCAGCTTTCATTGGGTCTTCCAATTTTCTTTTGGTCTGAAAGGCATGTAATCACTGACTCACTCTTAGAATAGAAACAAAAGGTCATGTGGAGATGGCTGGCTTGCTGAAAAAAAATTTTGGTGTCAATATCTTGTATGCTCTTGATCAAAATAATTCACTTCATTTGACAATAGTTATTCACCTGAAAAAAAGAAGTTATTGACTTGATTTTCCATAGAATTGCTATAACATATGTAGTACATATTTCACAACTCCAAGTAAATGAGCTACCTAATTTCAAATACCACAAAACAGTTTTGGGAATCAGAAAGGCTAATGTTAGTAGCACTCACTCCCAGCGTAATTTCTCAGCTACAAGATGGACTTTCTTAGTACCAGCTTTGATGACTTCACATTGTGCCTTAGAGGTGTGAATGTCATTCCTAGTTTTCAATCTCACTCCAGAAGCAAGGGTAGAAATGGCACGTGTCCCTGATAAATTTATGTAAGAGCAAGTATATTTTAAAGCAGAGATAATCTTATGAAAGTGAAATGCCACTTTCCAATAAATTAGTAGACTTTGTTGTTTAGAATAGTCATAGGGTCACAGTAGAAAGTAAGATTTTATACACAATCATGTCCTCTTATACACATGGTTTCTCCAACTGTTGACATTTCTTCCCAGTGTCATGTGACACTCTCAATCAGTGTATGGTCTGGTTTATCATGAGCTATTAGTAAGTCTTGAAGCTGAGTAGCATTAGCCGTCTAACAGTATTCTTCCTCAGTACGAAGTTGGCTATTTTTTGCATTGTCTGTCCGTTTTGGGATTTCCTAGATCTGATATTTAGGGTCTGCCATTAATTTTGAAGGATTTTTCAATCATTATTGCTTTCAGCATTGTTTTCAATCCCTGTCTTTCTTCCATTGTTCTGACAATGTTTATGTCACATTGTCTAGAGTGGTCCCATGGGTCCTGGCCATTCTCTTTTCTTCCCCCATTCCTTACGTCTCTGTGATTCTCAGTTTTGAAAATACTGATTTTCATATTTTGAACTTCAGAGATAACTGCCTTCAGTAGTGTTCAATCACCAGAAGAAGTCTTTACTTTTGCGATAGAGTTTTGGTCACTATCACCTTCTTTTTGATTTTTTTCGTCATATTCCCAACTGGTTTTGGATGTTATTTAGTTTTTATTTTAAAACTCAGAATATTTGTGGCCTAGGAATTCTTATTATATCTGACTATGGTATTGACTCTGGTCCCATCAATTCAATCTGGGTGCTTGTCTGATTTTTAGTTTTCCTTGTAATTTTTTGTTGAAAGGTGGAGATGGGTAAGGCTGGCTATAAATATGCCTTAATCACCCAACAGTAAATTTGAGGGAGGGGAAGCATCTTACTTCCTATAACTAGTCTCCCTCTTTTGGGAGTCAATGCCCTGGGCTGCGCATGTTGCTTTACTAAACCTTCCCTCTCCTTTGATGGAATAGGGTGAGTCATGTAGCAGAGGCTTGAACTGAGTATTTCCACTCTATTGTTGGAAGGCTGAAAGATGCTGGACTTCTCAAAATAGACATTTATTCTTATCATAATTTATATGTAAATAATTGCTTTGTTCAATAAATACTGTGTTTATTCTTTTTAAATATCAACTAGGTTCTTTCTCTGCAGATGTCAAGAACTCTATCTACTCTATGTTACTGGAAATGTACAGTGATTAACATTTTAGCTCCCCTCTTCCCCTTGGCCTGTGTATATATGCATTTTGAAAGCTTCATTCTTGTTATCTCATATAAATAATAAACACAATGTTTTCATAAATGTAATGCAGGGTAGAGCACTATGTATTAAAATACACAAACCTTTACCTTTTTGGTGCTTCTTTTGAAAACTGAACTCCTGTTCTTGGGTGTGATGGCAAGAGAGGAGGAACAGCTACTGATGTATTTCATCTTCCCTCAGAACCTGCTGGCCCCAGAACTCATTAAAAGTTCCAAATGGTAAAATTCAGCTCAAGCAGCCTAAGAATAAGTTTTCTGAGATTAATTCAAACAGTCATTAGAGTTACTCCATCATTTCACCGCCCCCCCTCCCAGTCTGGCTGCTGGGTTTTGTCGAAAGCATCTAAAGCTCATACTCACTACCCAACTCTAAGCCTTCTTCCCTCTGTTTTTCTTAGCCAGACATGTATAAAGTAATGGCTGAATCTTTTCATGTCAAGATACTGCAGGGCAATAAATCATTTCCTGTCTGAAACAATGCATGATTTCATTTTATATCTGACCAAAGCATCTAACAGTTTTCTAAGCTGGTAAAACAATCTCAGTAGCAACAAGGGCTGGATACCCTTTGTCATGATTTTTTTCTTTGTCATTATTTCCAATACCTCATTCAGTGGCCTCATTACTTTTTAATCCTTGCTGCCTCTGCTTCTGTTATCCAAGTATATTTTGCACAGATCTGGCATCATGTGTGATCTATTCCGAGTTGGTTGGCAAAATGCATTTCTGTGGCTTAAATTAAAAGGGAGCACGGTCATTTATCATTTTTGAAAGGTAAAAGGATTTTCCCCTGAAATCATGGCACATCTACTAGAAGGGGCTAGGCCTTTTTACTGGTTCTCAATTGAATGTGTATGATGGCATGAAACGCAGTACCATGTCCACACAGATATACATGGGTTTCTATTTATTTCCCCTTCTCTAAAGTTTCTGTGTGACAGCCAAGGTTGGATAAGACTGCAGCCTACAGCAAGCTTATGTTTTCCACCATGGGGCTTTACCTTTGGCTATTACAAAGCTACACTCAGAAACTAAGCATGATGAAGAGACAAAATGGAAAGTTCTGAGTCACAGTAGACTTATGAAGAATAGATGCATCAGAGCTGGAATGAAAACTCTAAGCATCTGCTGTGGATTTATCCAATTAGAGGGCATACTCAGATGCCAGTGCTATCCCAGCAACATCTTTGAGGTATTCTCTCATCAGCAGAGAGTCTGTCTGTCCCTGTTTGAATCACAAAAGACTTACAGAGCTAAACACTTTATTTGACCCTCAGACTCTTGTATCCTGAGGATTGAATCTTTAATTTTTTTTCCTAGTTGCAATAGCTATTTCAGAACTAGGGTAAGATAGTTTTAAAAGTCTTGGGCTTATGAGAAGGTCCCGGGGGTTGCGTAATTGTCACACAGTTCTGACAACCTCCATTAGAAGCCCGGAACCCACAAAAAGATGCAAGGAGAGAATCAATGTGACAAAGCTGTCCCTGTAGTGGAATTTGTCCCTCCTACTGGTTTAATAAAAAGCTGATTGGCCAAAGGCAGACAGGAAGTGTGGGCGGGGCTACCAGACTAGGAAAACTCTAGGAACAGGAAAAATAGAGCACAGACACCAGGAGAGATGCCAGCAGACACAGATGAAAGAAGACACCATGCTGCTCTTGGAAAAGGTACCAGACCACATGGCTAAATAAAGTAAGAATCATAGGTTAGTTTAAGAATTAAGAGTTAGCAATTTATATGACTGAGCTATAGGCTGATTAGCATAAAATTAATATAAGCGTCTGTATGTTTCTTTGGGACTGGTGGTCTAGATCTTGGAGCTAGTCTGAGTCAGAAACTTCTTATTACATGTCCCCTTACCTTCACTCACACACACCGTGCCATGTTCATGCCATACTCATTATACATATCATAACATGCAGACATACTTATGCATGCACATTCACAAAGCAATAATACATAAAGAATTAGAGACAAAAAAATAAATACTTGAATCAGAAATTTCTTAGATTTCTGTCTTTACAGTATCTAAAAAGTGTTATAAAGGGCAATCAGTTTGAAAGTTCCCAACATCTACTTTTTTAAAATCAAGGTTTGGAGTTTGGATGTCCTAGCATTTGTCACGGGGAAAGGATACAAACATTTCTAAAACTATTAAAGGAGTGGCCTTAGAGAATCAACCCAAGAGACCAGAATGAAAGCCCCAAAGCAAGTGTCAGAGATATTCATTCTATGGACTGGACAAACAATTCAATTCATCTCTCAAGAAGGCGATTGCCAGGTGGGTAAAAATGGAATTTTAGGCCATTGAAAGAGAAGTAACAGCTCTCAAGGGCTTAGAGAAACACATTCTGCATTCCTGTGACACTTCAGCTAGAGAGGTGGTTTTGAGACTAGACCGTAAATTGGTTGTTGTGAGAATGTTGTTCATTTGCTGATCATAATAAACAGATAGAGCAGGGAAGATTTAACACTGATCTTTGCATGTTTTAACCTTCATAAAAGAGAGTATTGTTGCTAGTAGAGTTTGACTCTAGTAATAAAAAGTATCTCATTTTCTTACCTAAAAGCTTCAGAATTTGGAATAAGCTTGAGTAGAACTGGGAGGGGTGTGTGTGGAGGATGTGCAGGACCATATGTCCCAGCGTGGAGGCCAGAGGACAACCTCAGGTGTATGTCCTTTGCTTCTACCTTGCTAGAGAAAGAGGTTCTTTGCTGTTTTTCATTGCAAGAACTGGGTTATGTGGCTCATCCCATTTCCACTTCCATTTCCCCATCAAAGCATGGTGACTACTGATGATCGTGCTAAGCATCCAGCCTTTACATACATTCTGGGACTTGACCTTTGATCCTTATGTTTACATTGCTTCTCTTGACTGAGCCTTCTCTCCAGCCTTGACTAGAATGATTTTAGTATTTAGTGTTGTATATAACAAAAGGCACAAGGCATGTTCTCTCTCTAAAATTAAATATATTCACATGCGTAAATGACAAGAAAGTAAAATAATATTCTAAAATAGAAATATGGCTCAGGCAGAAAATTGAAAGTGTTGCATATTTGATGAGAGTGGGCACTGAGATGCAGACCTCTGTTAGAGTCAAAGACCAGCATTCCAGAAGGGCTCTGAGGACTTCTTTCCTTGCTGTGGAATTAATTCTTGTGTTTAATTATTAGTCAACACATGCTTTAAACCAAAAAGAAAACAAGGAATAGCCAAGAAATGAATGGAGAAAAGACCATTAAATGGGACCATTAAAGGATCTTTTCCCCAATTTAAGAGAAGACAGATAAAAACAGGTTTCTGTGATGGTACTTGGATGGGATATAGATGTGTGAGAATTATGTGCTTAGAAGACAAATCATAGAAAAACAAACTTTTTTCTCTTGCCTTATTTGAAACAAAGTCTTAGTATGCAGGCCAAGTTTACTTTGAACTCATGAACTCTCTCTCCCAAGTGCTGAGAACACGGTTGTGTGCCACTGTTCCTGGACCAACGTAAGTGTGTTAAATGAACTCTTTCCTATGCTACTATAATTTCACAAATGGACTTTTACACAACTGTCAGTGTGTAATATGCCATGATAAATGAGGTCAGATATGAAAAACAACATTTCAAAATATATTCCACTTACTCTTTCCTCCTTTAATTGAGAAATCTTCTTTATCAAACCCATGTTATTTCTGATTGTCACAAATGTTAACTCTGACCTTAAAGATGTAAAAAAAGAGAGAGAATTCCAGAAACAATGCTGTAAATCCTTGGTACATTGTAATTGACATTTACTTGCTTATTTGAAAAGAATAAACTATAAAGCTGCTCTTAGAATTTTCACAAACAGGAAGGTCATAGGCTGGTGTGGAAATTGTACAAAATGCAGTAGTAAAGAAAAAGAACAAAACTAAACATTCTGGCATGAGTTTCTTTTCTTTGGCTGCAGGTGACTGCATTTGAGCTCTATTCTGAAACTATACAGTGGAAAATTTCAAGTGAATGCTGTACTGAGTAGAGCCATGACACCCATGCTGAACAGTCAGACCAGACTCCTTCCAGTGGCCCTCTTGATCAGTGTTTTTTGAAGTATCTCTGATGCAGGGGCAGAACAGTGTGTCATGAGGCCTAAATCACTCACTCCACTTGTCTTATGTTGCAGGGGTGTATTATCATACTGTTACGAGGAGGGTGAGTACAATTTGATAGGATGCTTTGCAAGATCCTAGTCACATGACTTCTATTAGAGTGCATTGTCATAACAATTCTATTTATTTTCATAATCATTAACCTGGCACAAATTCCTAAGTTCTGCTTTATTGTATACATTTGTGTGTTAGAACAAACCGGAGACATAGATTGTATGGGATACTATCTGTGTTTCCCTCATTCATTAGGGCTCTTGAGATGGATCCTCTATAGATAATGAGGGACTAGTGTGCATACACTCATATATGCACAGAAAACTCCGTCAACAGCATGTGTTTAAAAAAAATCAACGGTAGCTACTTATAATTTTAAAAAAATCACTGTGAATAGGAAGTGGCATTGTTTTCATTGTGAATACTTTTGTGCTTATTTTTATTAACTGTGTCTACATATTAGATTTGCAAAAGTTCTTAAGATATAAGTAATGAGAGAGAGAGATTGAACAAATAAAGCATTTTACAGGCTAGTAGGACATACTACATTTACACCAAAATTACAATGCCATGTGAGAAACAGTCAGATAGTTATGTGGATGGATCTAGAGGAAGTGTCTCACTGCATGCACATCTTCTTATAAAAATATGAGATAGTGCATGGTGATAGTTCCCTTGTATTCCTGTTCGCAGCCAAGTTGTTCTGGAAAATGAAACTCACAGACTTGCTACATCAAATTGAAATTGACAGAGTCTCATGAAAGGGGGCAGATGGAAGTTTGCCGGGTTTTAACCTCAAAGGAGTCGTATCTAAGTCTGTAGACTGTATGTTGCCCACTGTGAGGAAGAACGTTGTTTTAATAGATCCCATCCAGTAATTTCTTCATTTGCTCTTTTATTTCTAGTCAGCTCTCATGCAGGGTTGAAAATGAAGTTCATAGCTGCCGCCATCCATAGTTAAAGTTCCATGAGTGAGGGCATGCGCCAGGTTTGCATTTTAAGTGAATTCTCCCACGCAGGGTGATGGGCTGACTGGATATAGCCTGGGCCAGACTTTGGACACTCGGACACAATGGTAACTGTGCCATGACAGTCAGGCTGAGGGCCATTTGCACAGTGTGACATGCCTCCATGCTTTGTCCACTTCCAGTGGCTTTGATGCTGTGACCATCAAATAGGGCATTGTTAGAAACAAAAGACCACTTCATCTTGACACGGACAAAAAGGATGAACGGCTGAAAAGAGTTAAGTTTCTCACCATAAACAGCCAGTCTGGGAAGCGCTGGCTGTCATACCATCCTTTAAAGACACATAGATCTTCTAAATTTTGTGTATTGTTTCCTGGAATTCTGTATTCTATGCTTCTGGGAGAATAAAATAGTGGAATGTTTAAACGTATGCCACACAGTGGCTCAGTTCTGGACCGGCTGGTCTCCTTTGTCAGATTTCCCTCAAAGGTTGCCGAAATCCCATGGTGAATTTTGAATTCATAAACATGTCAGTTCCAGCACCGCGGTAGCCCTGCCCTTTCCCCATGAGATGCCTATTTGAATATTACGTCTCTGCGTGTCTCGGTACCCTTTCTTTCCTTGCAGCCTACACTTTAGTATCACCAGAAATATTCAAATATGAGTTTGCTTCCTATATTTAGGAATACGTTATTGTTCCTAAGAAAATAACTGCATGAATTAACACAGTCAGTGTAAATAGAAAAGGTCAGCCGTGTATTGGACAGGTTATCAGAGAGTGTGTTGGTGTAAGTGAAAGTATCGATCCAGGTGACTTGATCATGTTTATCTCTTAGTTAACAACAGCCAACAGCAACAAAAGTCAAAGAAGAAAAGAGAAGTAAAATGATTAAGATAGAGATTTACCACCGTTTGACAATGTCCAAATAAACCTGCATTAAGTTCTAAAATGATTTTTCACCTAAAGGTTATAATAATAACAAAGTCTAACATGGTTTCTTACAATTTTACATTTTAGCTGGGCCTTGGTCACAACTTTAATCCCAACACTCAGGAGGCAGAGGCAGGGGAATTCTGTGAGTTTGAGGCCAGCATGGTCTACAGAGTGAGTTCCAGGACAGCCAGGGCTACACATAGAAATCTTGTCTCATAAAAGCAGAAAAAAGATACATTTTAATAACATCTCTGATATCTATACATTCATAATATTAAAAATTTCTGTTTCTGTATGAAACTACTTCCCATTCTGAATTTCATGCCAAACTTTTAGATGGCACTAAAAAGACAAATTGCTGTAACATTTTAATTTTCATTTCAACTATCTAGTAAAAGCGGCTGTTATAACAATAGTGCAAAAATTGTCATTTAAATGGTGTCAGAGATGAATGATAGCCTCATTTGCATTACAAGTCCAATTTCTAGTCTAAGGAGATGGTTTAGTGCTTAAAAATGCAAAAGGCTATTACAGAGAACCTGGTTCAGTTCCCATCAACTATGTCATGTGGTTCACAACTGTCTCTGACTCCAGTTCCAAAGGATCTGATGCCCTCTTCTGGCCTCTATGGGAAAGTGCACTCATGTTTGCATATCCACACATAGATACACACATATAATTAAAAATAAAATATTTTTAAAAAAGAATTCAGTTTCCTGCAGTGGTAGGACAGATTCTTAGATGTTTTCTCCTCTTTCTCAGCAGCAAAATACCTTCACAGTGACATCAGATGACTGTTTAGGGACTTTACTAATGCTTGTTTTCTGGTCTGCATTATTTGATTCTCTACAGCGAGTCAGTGATCTGTTTTTCATAGCCATGCTTTATGCCGTTTCCTTCTTCCACAAACTGGGGTCTTTGCACAATAAAGGGCTATTTTAACATTGACTTCAGTAAGATCATCTTAGACAAGGTATCCCTTGAATGATAGCATAAAGCTTCCTAAAGATGAGTGGAAATGAATAGGGGATCATCCTCTTCTGCCCGGGCTCCTTGTACTACTACAGGCAACAAAAGTTCTGTTATTTTCCATAAAGGCATCAAAGGGGGGTTGACTAGTTACAGTGAGGCTTCCATCACATTACTTGTTCTCTGCTTTCACCTGGTGCATTCTCTTTGACAATCGATTAGTTTTAAATCACGTCCTTACCCTGATGTTTTATGAACCCTGTTCACCTCGGCATTCCAAAGGGGCAGCGTCACTAGTTACACAGTTGGCTCTCCACAACTTGAGGCTCCACATTCACAGATACAACCAACTGCTGACCAAAATACTTTAGAAACAAGTCTGTTTGTACAGAAGATGTACAGAATTTTTTTCTGGTTACTATTCTGTTGTTTGTCTGTTTGTTTAGTGGCCACACCAACATCTGATATTTTAACTACAGTCTATGCCTCACAGCCCCACAGTCAGGATCAGGCCACTCAGAGCATAAGTTTTCCAGTCCTACCAGCCTGGACTGGTAGGTGCAACAACCAAATGTAAGTTTTGCCTAAGTCTCTATCACTTATTTACCAATAAAGACTCAGGAGTCAGATGTTGGAGTGAAACCCTATAATGTCAGAGAAGCCAAGAAGCAACTAGCTGACCTTCATTTTTGTCTAGAGACCCAACAAGAGAAGCATCTTGCCACTTGTCCCAGGCCAAAAAGACCACAAATCTCTAAGTCCCTCTCTATTTCCTGTGTGTCTCTCTATACTATGCCTGGCTCCTGCTTCTCTCTATGGCTGATCCCTGTCAACTAGCCACTGGCTCTGCCCTTTGATCCAAGGTTAACACAGTCTCAGAGTTTCATAATGCAGTCAAATATCCTGCAACTCTATTCCCACAATAGCGTAAGACACCAACACATTCTGCAGCACACAGAACTGGGTACTGTAAGTAGTCAGTAGACAGTTTCTAGAAATTATAAGAGTGTGTATAGGCTCTATGTAAATAGTATGCTGTCTTATATAAAAGATATAAATAGCTAGAGATTTCTGTACCAACACGAGCCTTGGAGCCCACCTCTTCTGAACAGGAAAAAAAATTTACAATGTTAACTATTAACATAGATAATGTGGTAGTTATTATACATGTCACACACTGTTCTAAGATCTACATTTATCGATTCACTTAATAGTCATAACTAGGAATGTTATCCTCTTTTTAAACTTGGAAAGCAGCTTAAATAACATGTGTGATATCATGTAACCAGTCAGTGAAGTATCCAAACATTACACTTGTTCTGGTTGCTAATTAAAAGATTATTTTTAGTTATTTGTATTTGTGTGTTTGTACATGGACAGGTACATGCAAGTACAGCTGCCCACAAAGGCCAGGAGCTGAAGTTATAGGCAGCTGTGATCTCACTGACACGGTGCTGAAAACTGAACTCTGGCCTTCTGCAAGAGTGAAAATGGTCTTAACCATTAGGCCATTTATCCAGACTTGCTGGTTAGTCTTCATGGGCAACTTGACAAAACCCAGAGTTACTTGAGAATAAGACACATCAGTTGAGAAATTGTCTGCATCAGATCAACCTGTAGGGCATTGTCTTGATTGCTTATTATTTAGAAGGGACCCAGCCCATTAATTTTGTATATATTCATTACATTTATTCATTCCCTAATTTCTGTAGAGGGCCCTGACTAACACACCTCCTCTAAGTTGTTTTTGGTGAGAGTACTTTATGACAGTAACAGAAAAGAAAAAAGAAACAAGACACAATCAGTCTGGCTTCAAATTTTTGTTCTTAGCTATACATGCTCAGAAATATTAACTTTTTTTTGAGTATTTTCAGGAATATTTGTGCCCCCATGCTGAAGGTTTGCGGTCGGAGAAACACAGTTGGCTCATGAGGGTTGATGACTCAATACTTATGGCAGCTGGATTATTTTCTCATTTGCTTTCTATGTTCTATGGTGCTTTATTTAGAAAAAAAATATTTATTTTTATGTCATGTGTGTTGAGTGTTTGCTCATGCCTGATGCATGGGGAGGCTGGAAGAGGGTGACAAATCCTCTGGAACTGGAGTTACATACAGTTGAAAGCCACCATGTGGGTGCTGGGAACTGACCCTAGGTCTTCTGTAAAAGCAGGTGGTACTCTTAACCACTGAGCCATTATTCTAGCTCCTATCTGCTGTACTTTTAAATGAATGTGATGGGCCTGTTTTGTATGCAGAAGAAATACTCTCCCTCTATAAGTTTTAGAAATCATCTGCAATTTAAATTTGCTTCTTCATCACTTAAGTTTACTTCTACTTAAATGAAAGATTCACTTGTATTAATATGCAAATCACACCTGCTTCAAACATTCTTTCCCTCATTTCCATGAAGCAGTAAACATCTATCCATTCAAATGTTTTTATTAGCTCAATAAACACTGATGGAATATCAAATAAAAGTATCTTAGGCTTCTATAATATACTTAATAAAGTCATTCTATGTGCATGTTATTTTAGTTTACTGTAAACCTACAAGGTAAGGGGTGAATACAGTAGTTTCTTTTATAGATAAATGGAGCAGACAGGCATTAAGTCACTAACAGGTGTCTGATAGTTATTGCGGCGTATTCCCATTACACTGTGTGTATGTAGCTGATGCTGCATTAGGTGCTTGGCTGTGGATACATGCTTTGTCTTTCCAAAATTGTAGGTGAATCCAAAACTATTATGAAAGCCAGGGATAGTATATAATGTGATATTTCTGATTAGAAGGGGATGGTTATTTCTGGCCTTAGGACAGCTGAGACCATACCACAGTCCTAAGATGGGCAATGAAGGATGGGTAGAACTTGAGCATTTTAAAAAGATGCTCACGGATACAGAGGGATGGTAAAAGATGCACAGACACAGACTGTTAGGATCTCCAAGTGGGAGCTGTTAAACGGCTGCAGGTAGGAAGGCAAAAATGGAGGAAAAGCTGTAGTTTCGGCAGCAAAGCAAAGCAAAACAAGAAAGCTTGGAGAGAAAACAGGAAGGTCCACGAGGACAGGAGAAAGAGGGGAGAGAGAGAGAACTGCAGAAGTCCAAGACCACAGATCCAGGAAGAGCTTTGAAGTTGACTCTGCAATTCTAATTAGCAGAGGTCCTAAAGAATGACTAGAGTAAAATAGACAGAGAGAGTGGGATAGGAAGGTGTAGGTGGAGGGGGCAGGCAACTGTAGCAGCAGCTCTGGCACAGGAAGGGGAAGCATCCAGAGAGCAGAGAGAAGAGACCATTTTTAAGTGTCCTGAAGAGCCCTTGGCTTGGTGACTCTATAGGAAAAAGATGCTGGCCAACCACACACTTGGAAACCCAGGGCAAGTATTGTGAGACTACACCTGGCCTGAGGAATCATAGCCTGACTTCTAGATAGCAGGGAAGAATCTAGAACTAGCCTGAGCTACACGTCTAGAGGGGACCACAGACGCAGATCTCCAACACATGCCCTGACATCAGGAGACTGGGTTCTCTGAAACATGACTAGCACAGACAAGTCCAAGAGCAAAGACCTTTTAAGAGTGTAAGTTGCATCTGTGGGCCTAGGAAAGAATGCTTAAAGGTGCTAGTGAAACTGTGCTGAGGCCAGAGTTTGACTCTGCATTCCAACAAACTTCACTTTTAAACTTTCTTTATTCAGTGTCTGAGCTAATTTGGAAAGCTGGCTTTGTTCTGCTCTGTTGTGAGTGTCTCTCTTTCTTTTTTATTTTTCACTTTCCTTTGGGGAGGCTGTTTCAAGACTTCAGACTTGGAGCTGCAGATTCCTAGTCTTAGCCTCTCTAGAGCCGAGGTTCTAATTACTAACCTAGCCCCAGTGTGCTTGAGAGAAACACCACCTCAACCTTATTACAACCTAGTCCACCTTGAACATTGCAAATATTTCTACTAAAGGAATATGAGTTGTGGTGATATTTTGTATATTTGCTAACAAATAAAACTTGCCCGAAGACCAGAGAAGCTGAGCAGTTAGGCATGATACAATGAGTCATTCAAAAAATCAAACCAACGACCTAATTTCAGATGTACTAGTTCTTATGCATCAAAACATAGGAAACAGAGGCCCTACAGCCAGGAGAAAATGCCATGGGCCTTTCCTTTAAGCCACCAGGCTTTTGTCTCAGATTAGAAGGGTGAGGAAGAAGCCACCTAGGAAGGTCACCATCCCTATTACCTAGTCATGGTCCCTCTCTGTCTGTCTATCGGGAACTCCATCTATCTCCTAGTCTGTTATCCATATCTCCAGATAGGCATGTTCTTTCTGCAGACAGTCTTGTCTTAAATTTACAACCACTCAGACTTAACCTCTCAGACGCCAGAATTCTATACATTAGCCACCATAACTAGCTTTCAGAAAAGCAGACTCTGAGAGCTTACCTCTTAAGCTCCCCCTTTCCAGTAATGGACAGAGGGATGTACTGTCTCAAAACATCTGGGAGACTAAGAAATGAAAAATCATGGAGTCTGGTAAGTAGAGTGCCCAAAAAAGAAATACCAGGATCATGGAAGAAAGAGTTACAGAACACAGTAGTAGTTTGTCAGTAAAGTAAGGCATAGCCGATAGGCAGTATCTGAAATTTTAGAAATTAAACATCAGTATTAAAATTTTATTCAGTATAGTGTATATTAATTAAAGGAGCAAGCTAAAAGTATTTTTTAAAGTCTTCTAGGTGGTGAGATTTAGGCAGAGGAGAGCTAGGCTTGCTCCTTTTGATTTAAAGTTTAAACAGACGTTTTGAGTGCTTAGACTTCTAGTATTTCTTTTAGATAATTACTATTTAAAATTAGGTAAATCTATAAAATTCTAAAATCAAATCAGTGTCTAGGTTAATCTGTGAAAGGCAGGAAAGGAAAAGCAGAATCAATGATAAGTGAATTAAGGACAGGAAAGGAGAACACAGCATAGTAAATGGCATCAATAGGGCACAGTAAGATCCTAAGAAAATCCCTGAGCAGCAAGCAATTATACTAAGTGAGGCAAACACGTGAGATAAAAGACACAAAAAGCACGTGTCTGTGTCACAGAAAAAGAGACATACTCAGAGTACAATGATCAAGACAGAAACGTCAAAGATGGAGAAATACATACTCAGTAAGCATCATTCAAGAGAAGGTTGTTATTATGTTAATATCAAGCCAAACAGACTGGAAAGCAAAAGCTTGATTTAGCAGCAACTGGGTTCTTACATGTGGCAAAACAAAAGTAATTTGCCTAGAGATAATTCTGAATAAACATTGGATTGGCAGCATCATTTAAAATTATGGTGGAAAGATTGAAAATTTAAGGAAAAGTAGTAGATACCAAAAAGCTAGGAAAAGTGTAACATGTTTTTAGAATAAAAGTTATTGTGTGTGTGTGTGTGTGTGTGTGTGTGTGTGTGTGTGTGTGTGTGTGGTGTTTGTGTGGACATAACATAGACATATTTGTATGTTCATTTACTTAGCTTATTGACCCATCATCAATCTGGTTGTCATAAAAAGCAAAGGAATGGCTTTCAAGTTCTAAAGACTTTGTTCTGGGCGAAATCTTGAGACGTTTCACAGTTCCCTGGTTGTTTTCGATAATGAAATTCAGTACAATGTAAACACTTCTGCATCCCCACCCAAGTATAGACACGTCCTTTTCCTGTTCTGTTAATGTGAGCTCGAAGTCTACAATAAGGAAGAGGATTCATTCGACCTGTGGAAAGAGGAAAGAGACTGTAAAAAAGGAAACAGAGGGGGCAGGCAACATTATTTTTTCAAGGCTCACAAGTTTACAGTCTGGTAAGAAGCATTGTTTATACACACAATTTCTAGTTCTTTCTTTTAAAAGCCATTTCTAATTTTTAAAAATCCTATTGTTTCTTATGAGTGCAGCTTACAATTAATTTCCCGACTTAGCTCTTAGCAACCCCGGATGTTATTGTTGTTGCTTTATACTTTAGCTGGAGTGGTGTAGAGTGGGGTCTCCTAAAGCATCCACACAACACTTAAAGCTTTGGCCAGGCTCTTGCCTTTGGAACATTTATGAATCAGGTACCAACAGCTGTGTCTTCCAGTTCTAGGGAGCACCTGTCCAGCTCTTTGATTGTTTTTTTTTTTTTTCAAATGTCCCCCTTGATTTGACTAAAGTAAGAATGGTATAAGTTCCACACCTGGATGGAGAAGAGAAGCCCCAAAGCTTTCCAAACTTTTATTTGAAAGAGCACTTGCTTGCCCATTTCACCCTCTCTTATTCAGTATCTACTTTTGAAGTAAAAATGTGAGCTATGATCCAGTAAATAAAGTCATTCTTACTGTCTTTCTGCACACACCTTTACCTGTATTCACAACATGAATCCATTAAAAATCAACAACTAAACCAAGGCTTAGCAACTATAAAAAAATAACCCGCCGTGATTCATACCATGATTCTATATTCCAATTCAATAAAACTGTATATAAGCAAATAGAAAGATAAGTAATCTTCCTGTGGTTAGAAAGTTTAAAATAAGTCAAAGTATAATAAAAAACAATTGGGATTTAATTATAAAAACATCTGTGTCTTAGTTACTGCTCTATTGCTATGATAAGAGATCATGACCAAGGCAACTTACAGAAGAAAATAATAATTGGAGCTTTATAATTTCAGAGGGTGACTACATGATCATCATGGCAGAGAGCTTATATCTGATCCACAAAGTCCACCCCCAATGACCTCCTCCAACAAGGCCACACCTCCTAATCCTTCCCAAACAATTCTACTACTGAGGAACAAACATTCAAATATATGAGGCTATTGGAACCTTTCTCATTCAAATCACTATACTATGCATCAAAGTTTATGTACCTGGAAGATGTTTTAAAGGAAAACTAAAATGTTTATATAAATGTGATGCACAAACATGCAGACAAAAAATACACTCAGACAAAATCACCTTTTTTACAATAATAATTTGTTTAATGTATGTGTGTGAAGGCCTACATTGGAAAACTACTATCTACAAAGTACAAACTACTTCTACTGTATTTCTCTATCTTTTGAGACAAAGTTCCTCACTGAACGAAGTACTGGAAACTGAGTAGATTGACTGAGCAGCAAATTTGGATGATCCACTTGTTTCTGGATTCCACTTTTCAGGTTATACATGAATGTGGCCGTGTCTAGCTTTTATGTGAGTGCTGGCAGTCAGAATTCAAATCCGCATGCTTATATGACAGGCACTCTATCAACTGAGCCATCTCCCAGACCCTCAATTAAATGCTCATTTAAAAAGAAAGAGAAAATTAAGAAATTTCCTCTTTAAAAATTAAAGTGCCATGGCAGAAGAGACGGTTCAGCAGTTAAGAGCACTAGCTGATCTTTCTGGAGACCTGGGTTCCGTTCCCCACAACCAAACTAGCTCACACTCTCTGTGACCTAGTTTCAAAGGTGTGGTGCCATCTTCTGGCCTCTTCCGGCACCAGGTACACATATAGCGCACAAATATGCAAACAGACAAAAACACACAAATTTTTTAATAATAATAATAATAATAGTAATAATAATAATAATAATAATAATATAAAGAGCCAACAGTATGAATCAAAGCTAACCAGTCAGTGTGGAAAATTAAGCTTTGAGCTCCCTCTGCTGGCTCAGAGAAAAATATTTCTAAAAAAAAAAAAAAAAACCCAAAAACAAAAAACAACAACAACAAAAAAACCCTCAAATCACAACCTTGTAATTAAGTAAATCTTGTCCCACACAAATCTTAAAAAGTTTTCAGAGTTGGCACAGTGGCTCAGCACTGATGAGGCTAAGGCAGAAGAATTGCCTTAAGTTTAAGAACAGCCTTAGATACCAAGGGAGAAAAGTGTATATCTCTGTAGCCCTGTCCGGTATCTCTATGTGAGAAGTTTCTGGATTACTGCTCACTCCAGCTGGAACACTCACGCCATGAAAGGAGGAGTATACCCACCTTGTAGGAATCTCCTTTTTTTCCACATGCGTTACTTATGAGACACATTGTCCCCTCCAATGTATGTTTATAGTACAGAATGTTTTCAATTCATATAGCCGAAATAAGATTGAGTTCAGTCTGTCATTTTGGATTGGAAGGAAATAGAACCATATTACTCATCACAAGATAAAATGTCCTCTCAATAGGTGTGGATTGACATTTAGAGTTTAAAATCTTTGTGTTTCCAAACTGATTTAAAGTGCTTATTTGGTGGGCATTTGTTTCATCAATGTTAGTGTGGCCTTTCGGTTAATGTACTTCTAAAGGCATGTGATTGTTGACATACACTATAATTTCATTCTTTTTAAGTCAACAGTGTTCATCAAGCATGCCAACTTTGCACTATGGCAATAAATACACACACACACACACACACACACACACACACACACACACAAAGTCTGTGAAGTCTACAGTCTGGTAGAATGACACATTATTTTATTTATTAAAAAAATCTGGGAAAAACAACAGGGTAACTAAAGATGGCATTTCTTGCCTGGGTGCTAGTACCATTTTTTTTTTTTTTATTGAGAACACGTTTACACTAAAAATATTACCAAAGCCAATTGTCTATTCACAGGATTTGGTTGACGTCTGATGATCCAGGAGACTGATGACACCACTACTTAGTGCTCTCTCAAGCAGGTATTGTTTTTCTAACTACTGCAGAAAGTGCTCAGTATATAACATTGGTGGAATGCTCCAATTGGTGCCCAGGGAAGTACACAACAGACAGAAGCTGCAACTATGATGTAATTGTGATTCAAGGGTTCACGTGACCATGTTAGCTCACAAAATCTTTGCTGGTGGCTGCAAAAGGGACAGGAAAACAAGAAAGACACATTAAAGCCCAGTTACGGAACAGGATGTGCTCTGGTCCTGCATCTAAGGGGCTGAACGTTGTCACTCTGTCCTCACAACAGGAAAAGATGGAGCAAACTGAACTTAAGACTTTCTTAGAGAACAGTAGTAGCCACTAGTAGGACCACTGACCACCCCAAATGCTGGAGAAAGAAAAATGAAGAGAATCCTAGTCCAACAAAAGCAAGGTCTCTGCCCCTCAAGATGGAAAAAAAATGGAGAGTTAGACATTTTCACCTGTGGCAAGGGAAGCATATCTTCAAACTATGAATCACGAATTAATCCGGTCGTGAGATCAGATCTCTCATGACTCTAGCATTTGCCAGTGCCCCATCTCAACCTTCTCCACATGGGCCTTTCAGGAAGAAATTTCAAATCATAATACTTACCTAGTAAGAAATGCTTACAACGGAGTATTATAGAAGGGATGGATAAGAGGGAAATGTTCTATTGTTCCACTCTTGGTTTAAGAAATACCACTTTCCAGAAAAGAATGATAGCAGAGATATACTGCTGATGATGTCTTGTGGATGAGTGATAACAAATGAGGGCAGTGTTGTCGGAGAAGGGAAGGAGGGATTGTTGATTCTCCAAGATCTAGGATGCGTATTATCTACAGAGTGGCTGATGCTAGATGATACTGTTCTTGGACTGGCTTTAGTCCATTGCTAACTCTAGGGCAGTCACTAAAATTGTTTTAAGTTAGGGTATGATTGGTATAACACGAGGAGGAAGAAATGGAACCAAATATCACAGAAGAACACAGTGGAAGAAGAAACGCGAGGACAATAAATAGGAAATGGTGCCAATTACAAAATATATTAATTTCAATTATACAATAACTATATTAAACATCATAATCTAAATATACCACTTAAAGCATAACAATATCACATTAAGTGAGAAGGACCTCAACTACATGTCTTTGCATGAAATCTTCTTTGAACATAAAGACATCGATGAATTAGTGTTTAGAAGCATCATGGATTTTTTCCTAGAAGATAGTAATTTTGCTGAAAAATGCATGTATTCTGATTGCTTCATCCTCTGGTCCTTTCACCTTGTTTTCCAACCTTTGTGTTCACAGCGATATTGAGATTAACCCTCTTCATGGCAGCGGCATCTCAGTGTTCAGGAATTTAAAGCTAAAGCTAGAAATGATTAAATTCTGCCAAACATAAGGCATCTCACATTAAATAGCCAATAATACAAAGGGAAAGTTCTGGAAGGAAATTCAAGTCATTATTCCAGTAGGCACACAAATGAAACAGCCATGTTGCTAATTTGAAGAAAGCTGTAGCATATGGACAGAACAAAGTGGGACAGCAGTCTATAGGCATGGGGTGTCCTGTTGTTGACATGAGCATGGTTCTAATGCCTCTGTTGTATGATAAGACATTTCCTGAGGAGATGCAACACACCTGTCTATTCACCCTAACAGATGTCTATTCACAACAGACGAAAGTATGAATGCCATCAAAGTCCAACTTGGTGAATCAGTAAGTTTTATTGGGGCCACTTAGAGGAGTATGGGTGACTTATAGAATCAGAAATGACTCAAACACATCTGCATCACCAAGCCCACCCCAGCTTAGGTGACCATTCACAAAAGCTGGGAACCTGAAGCACACTACACAGCCAGCTGGTAGCTCAACAAGCTGGCAGGTACCTTTTCCAAATGACTGGGTTTGTCCAAGCCTCTCCCAGGCAGCTTTGCTGGTTTGTGCTTCTCCCACGCAGCTGGTCTAGTTTCAAGAGTCTTCTTGGTAGCTGGTTTTTCTGGCAATGACTCTCAGCAGCTTGGCTTGTTTATGCTGTGGGGGGGGGGGTGTGAAAAAGTGAAACAAATCTGGTCAGTTTCAGGAACCTCCTGAAGTCATTTGAGTTGCTTAGCTTTAGGCTTAAGAAGGCTCCCTGAAATGGAATGTTTCGATCCCAGGGGAAACGGATATATAACAGCTTTAAAAACATGTAAATGGCAAAAGGACCAAGAATGAGTGCTAATGATTAATAAAGGCATATAAAATCTAGCAACCACAGCTTCCTTCTCCCAGGTGTTAAGTTCAATTTGCTCCATCTTTTGCTGTTGTGAGGACAGAGTGACAACTTTCAGCCTGCTCCCCTACAGAGCCTTCCCAACTGGGAGTGGGCTGCATAATTTTATGTCAACTTTACACAAGCAAAAGTTATGGGAGAAGAAGGAATCTCAATTAAGAAAATCCCTTTGTAAGATGGGGCTGTGGGACATTATAGGCTGGGGGTCCTGGGTTCCGTAAGAAAGCAGGCTGAACAAGCCATGAGGAACAAGCTAGTAAAGTAGCTTCCCTCCATGATCTTTGCATCAGCTCCTGCCTCCTGGTTCCTGCACTCACTGCTTTTAATGATAAACTATTAAACAGAATTGTAAGTGAAATAATCCCTTTCTTTTGCAAGTTGCTTTTGGCCACGGTGTTTCATCACAGCGATAGAAACCCTAAGATGACATGTTTCCAGGTTTCATAGTAGATCCCATCCATCAGGACAAGTGTAGCCCCCAAATCCCAGCTTTTCTGTCTTTGTGTCTGTAGTTTTTTTAGTGTCAATGTTATTCCCACATTGCACCAGTCAGGCAAGCCACAAAATCATGCAGGTTGAGGCAACAGTCTCCTGAGCCAAAATCTAATCCAGAACAAGGCCCCAATGGCCTTCGATTCAGTGAAAGTGGGGAAGTGCGGATGTTTAGGAGGAAACGTTTGAATCTAGCAGAGCTTGGTTCATGAAGTTCAAAGTAAAAACACCATTTCCATGAAGTAAAAGGAAAAAAAAAATGGTGGTGAGATGCTACTGTTGAAATACCATATGCTTTCATCATGGACCATGAGGACAAGCAAGCTAGTCCTAGCTGGAAGCTTTGACCCCATTGGTTAGCTTACATGGGTGCTGTCCAAGCTACTAGAGGAAAAAAAACAATCATTAGTCTTTATTCCGCTGGGGTTTCCATACTACAATAATGACCAGCCAGGAAGGATATGCCCACTACTGCAAGAGCAGCAAGAATGTTACAGGAGTAAACAACAGCTTTCCAATTGTATTTAGGACACACTTCACCAGAACTCATTCTTGGCACTACTATCAGGGGCATATGGCTTGATATGTGGTAGAGCATTATTTTAAGATGTGCTTGTTGGTTTTGTGCATGAGATCAGACACACACCACCAGATGCCACACTAGAGTTTACTCAGGAAAGTTGCCGAGGAAGGAGAGAAGTAGGAGAGAGAGAGAGAGAGAGAGAGAGAGAGAGAGAGAGAGAGAGAGAGAGAGAGAGAGAGAGAGAGAGACTTTCATGTGTCAGCTTTTTAAAAGAGAGTTGGTAGGCATAGATTTATATAGCCACACCTAGGGGCATGCCCTCCATTCACAGGGTGTTCTACCAGCGCCATGTTGGGTTAACACGTGGCTGCTATGTGCCAGGGATCCTTACAGTGTTACATTTATTTATACCATGGAATATTTATTTTAATGATACAAAGATGTGTCATTTTATGTTGCATTTATTGAACTCTGTGAAGCTGTGTTACTTTGCCTATCGAAAACACCTGATTGGTCTAATAAAGATCTCAACAGCCAATACTGAGGCAGAAGAGAGCATAGGTGGGGCTGGCAGGCAGAGAGAATAAAAAGGAGAAATCTGGGAGGAAAAAAAAGAAGAAGAAAGAGCAAGAGAGCAAAGAGAGGAGAATGCTAGGTGCCAGCTACCCAGCTACGTACACATAAGCCCCTGAGTAAGAGCGGAAGTAAGATATACAGAGTTGGAGAAAGAAAAAAGCCCACAGGCAAAAGACAGACAAGATAATTTAAGCTACGAAAAGCTGGCAAGATACAAGCTAAGCTAAGGCTGGGCATACATAATTAAGGATAAGCCTCCATGTGTGATTTATTTGGGAGCTGGCTAGAGGGCCCCCCAAAAGAGCAAAATCAACCCACAGTATAGGTAGGTCACAGACCCAGGGATGGTGTCTGTTTTGAAGATTCACAACTGGTCAATGTGTAGAACATAAAAGACTGTGGACTGCTCAGCCCTCAATGGACATCTATATCACAGGCCTCCTGCAAATGTTCATGGATCATTTAAGAGGAAATAGATGGCTATAATGAAACAGTGTTTTCAGGACAAAACAATGCACTTGACTTAAGAGCTCACAGCGGTTATAACCTGCAGAATCGCACAAACTCAAGCCAGACAAAAATCTCATCATGGGGTGGGAAGGTGCTCGTGAAGTCCTAACCTGAGCTGAGGAGCTATTGAGAACTGATGGCTGCTAGGAGAGGGGGACCATGTTTTCTCCAATGAGGCTGCTCCTAAGAGGTCATTGATGATGCACATACAGGCAGCCTCAAGAGGACTCAGTGGAGAAAAAAAAAATGACACATGAAGTTAGAAGAGAATGGTCTGCAGGGTGGGAAGAGGAATTGGAATGGAGGGAGGGGGCTGGATTATATCAAAACTGTAGGGAAAAGGAGCCAGGCAAAGAAACCCACCCTGGCTCTGGACCCAGAGCCAGTGAAAGAAACCCACCCTGACCCTGAAACCAGAGCCAGCCAAAGAAACTCACCCTGGCTGTGAAACCAGAGTCAATCCCCCCCCGCCCCCAAAACACCCTGGATCTGAGACCTGAGTCAATGAATCAGTGAATGAAACACTTTATTCCTAAACAGAACCAAAGAAATGTGCCCTGACTTTGAAACTAGCACCAAAGAAACACACTTTGGCCCTAGAATCAGAGCCAGTGAAAGAAATATACCATGGCCATGAAATTAGAGCCCAAACACCCATAAATGTCAATGAAAGAGACATTTTGACCCTGAAACCAGAACCAATAAATCTCTTGAATGAGGTTTGGGCTATGGCCTTCTTTCTCAGAAGCAGCAATTGAATCTGGGCAGAGAGCAGCAGAGGGATGCAAAGCTTTAACACTTAGGCTGGGGAAGCATTCCCTTAGGGAGAGGAGTTGTTACACTCTGGGAAACTGTAATGATTTTGCTGGGGAGCCCCCTTATGTCTGAGCAGAGCTGTTAACACTGGGGAAGCCTGTCCTTGAAACAGGACTATAAGCTGCTACCTACGCTTACTGTGGCCTACAGTGTTCATTGGCTCCCAACTACCTGAATACCATTCCATAGAGCTGTAACACTCAGTATTCATTGGTTCCTGACTGCCTGAATACCATTCCATAGAGCTGTAACACTCAGTATCCATTGGTTCCTGACTGCCTGAATACCATTCCACAGAGCTGTAACACTCAGTATTCATTGGTTCCTGACTCCTGAATACCATTCCAAAGAGCTGCAGCACTCAGTAAGCCTGGGCTCTGGACTGCCAAGATGTCTTTCCATCTGAGCTGCACAAACACCTACAAAAACACATTGTAAACACAAACAGAAATCTCAAACAATAACATGATGATTTAAAAGAGAGAGAGCAAAGTAGAACAGAAAGTGTCCATGTAGAAGTTGCATCCAGATAGTCACTGAGACAGTACTTGATCACTACAAAGCTCTGGGGAAGATGTACAATGTGGCCAATACTATCTCTATAGCTGCAGTACACCCATTCTGCTGCCCATAATTATGGATTCATTCTGATTGATATGCTTATATGTGTATATATGTGTATTATGAATTCTGATTTGAGAGTGCTATATATATATATGTGTGTGTGTGTGTGTGAACACACAATGTCTAATTGCTTTGAGAGAGGTTTTTGCTGTGGAGAACTTGGCTGACTTCAAACTTACAGCAATCTCCTGCCTCTGTCTCTAGAGGACTTCACACCACCTCTGGCAAGCCTTACTACCTAAAAGATAAGAAATTTTGAAAGGTCATAGTTGGCGTAGATAGTGAGTCCTCTTATAGATATGGACAAGGTAAGTTGGGAACCTGGGAAGAACTCGCCATTCTACTTGCCACTAAGAGCTTGTGTGATTGACAGGAAGTCAAACTGTGAACATCGGTAGGAATTTGGAAGAAGTTGATCCCAACCTTCATAGATGAATTTAGGAAATCACAAAAGTTCAGGTAGAATAAGTCACTTCAGATATCATGGAAACATTGAGAGAACCACACTAAAATTGAAGCTTGGGAGGCAAGAGGCAGTCTGTGAGCATCCATCCTTGTGGGTGAGCCCAAGAGGGCACACCTCTTAGAGCCCTAGGAGGACTTGCTGGAGAATGAGCACCAACCCCTGGAACTTTATCTCACACAATGAAATGTTGATACTGCTTGGGAGACAGGACAAGCATGCCATAAGTGATGGCTTGGAATTTGCTGGATATTCTGAGGGTAGGCCGCCATGATGAAAGAGATTGTGTTAGCTTAAGAATAACTAGCAGGTTTGATGATAAAGAACCTACTGTGAGAGCAGAGCTGATGGAACAAGAGCCACATGCCATAGTGGGAAGTTTCTATAGAATACCATGGTGTTTTCTCAAGAGAAAAAAGCTTCAACACTGTATGCACTTTCCAAATACTACCTATTGTGGTTAGAACTATCTTGAAGATCAGAGTAATCTTTCTTTACAGGAAAACCAGTTCGGGCAGCTTTACTAGCTCTACTAGAAGAGGAGCTGATTAAGTGATTTAATGTAGAAACCAAAGTGTGCTCTGTCCTCATGGAGTTGGTTGTCCTCCCTTTTGTGAGATACACTGTAACTGTAGAATGTTTAAAAAGTCTGTGTTGCCAATTTTGAACGTATTTAAAGGGGAGTTTGTCAGTGAGTTACTAAGGAAATGCTGCTGCCCAGGTTTTTCTGGTAATGTTCTGATATTGTGGGAGGAGTCAGAAAGGCCTGTGCTGAGTGCTTCATGACTATTTCATGTTTACCATGTTGAGAAAGCCAATGAAGAAAGTTATTAGCGCTATTATGGTGATTGAATTCACCATAGGGTCATATATGTGAGTGTTTATTCCTGTAGTTTGGGAAGGATTGCAAAGTGTGGCCTTGTTGGAGGAGGTGTGTCACTGGGGGATCAGCTCTGAGGTTTCAAAAGCCAGAATTATTCTCCCTCTCCCTCTCTCTTTCTTCTCCTCCACCTCCTATTTGTGGATCAAATGTAATCTCTCAGCTACTGCACCCCACCATGATGCTCATGGACTCACTCTCTAAAACTATTAAGCATCAATTGAAAACTTCCTTCTGTAAGTTGCCTTGGCCATGATGTCTTATCACAGCAACAAAAAGTAGATAAAACCACTATTTATTAACTTTATCATTGATCCTTCAGGATAGGTTAGCCAAGCTGTTCTCTCTCTCTCTCTCTCTCTCTCTCTCTCTCTCTCTCTCTCTCTCTCTCTCTCTCTCTCTCTCTCTCTCAGGGCCTTTTATATCTCCTTCTATTGAAGGTCAGGAAATTCATTAGTTGAGACAAAAATAGCATCAAAAGTCTCACATGTTGTAGAAAGCAGATAAGAATGCTCCTTCAGGTCTCAGTGTCCTTCATCCTGGTGCTAGACTGGGAAACAAACTCACAGACGGTATTTTTATGACATCTAGGAACTCTCCAGGGGACATACATATTCCAATAGACAGGTCCTTTCTCTCTGTACATTGTCCTCCTCATCTCATTAGGAAGCAGTCAGTAATGAGAATGATTTTTTTTTTAAAGAAGTCTGCTAGCACAAATTTATTCCTGCCAGAGGTTGGTGGTACCATATCCCCAGATCTGGCTCTCTTAGACCAGGAATTGTTCAACTTTTTCCATTTCTGGAGGGACTCATCTACCTGAAATAGATATTGACATAGAGCTTGAACACTACTCTGAGGAGAGACTCTTCCCAGAGAGAGAGCAGGAGTCTCCATGAGTGGCTCTTCTAATATCACCATGGCCACCAAGAATGAACTTGAAGAGATTACAGGGGACATAGAGCCCGATGGTGGATGAGCCAGATGTTAAAGTGCAGGTGGGAGGTACTGTTGGCTGAACTTCAGGCTTCCAGCTTGGATAAAGCTTGTAAAGAGGCTGTTGGTGTAGAACAGTGGAGTAAGGTGCAAGATGAGCTGGGTATAAATGAGCTACCATAACACACTGTAAAAGAAGCCCAAGAGAACCAGATTTTAATAAGTTAAGATGCCTCCATATCTTTAGTTAGTGCTGCTGTTGACTTTGGATGTCATTCCAAACTATGTCCATGAAGATGCGAACATGAGTACCAATGGGGTTACAATCACTGTAACCCCAATAAGGAAAAGAGATGTAAAGTGCAACATGTCATACCACAAACTTGAGTATATCAATACTTACCAGTGATTGATCCCCTCTGAGAACAGTTGGTACTGAGATCACTAAGCACTGAGCATACACCCTACCAGGTGTGACCCTGACACTCTGCATGGAGAATTGACACTGCCTAGAAGACATGCAGTGGCAAGTGCAGAGAACTGTAGCATTCTCAACCCACAAGCTTGTAGTTATTCTTAGAAACCAGTTGACAGCTGCAGGTCCAGTTTTTGATGGATTTTTAAAATACTTTAGCGAAGTGTGGATAGGTATTTTTAAACATGTGCATGATTTTCTGAAGTGTCTTCACATTGACAAAAGGAAAGAATATCTGTATTAACTTGGAGGTTTGGGTGACAGATAATGGTAGATCTTGGTGCTTTTGAGCTGACCTCGTTGAATAGCTATTTTGCTTTGGAAATTATATAATTCCCAAGGTTCCTTATGTCCATCTCATAGTTCTGAATGTGTGTGTAGATAAAGTTTCTACTGTTCACTGGATTTCCTACAAGTAGGACAACAGAGTGCCCAGGAAGCTCTGCATAATGGCACCTCCAATCTTCAGAGTAGACCTCATCAATGAGCTGATAGAGAATTTTAGCAAGTCTGGCCAGCAAGCCTTTGTCTTTATCTGCCAAGTGAGAAAGGTCTGAACACACCTACTCATGCACCATCTTACAATTCCATCTCTCTCAAATCCTCTTACAGTGAGGAGCAGAGGTAACTATTCATCTGTTCATGAGATCACATGTTCCTCAAAGTTAGGCATCCATCTGGATCATCATCTCAGCCAGCTGAGCATGCCCTCGAGCTGGAATACTCAAGTCATATGCTCACACCTTCATGTGCCACACTGTACACACATCAATGCAGACACCGCAGTGCCCACTGGGATGCAGGGTAGAAGTGAAAGAATAGACTGGCTGCCTTGTATTTCTGCAGAGAAGTTTAAAACTGCAATGGAAGCCAAGCATGATGATACACAGCAGTAATTTCAGCACTTGGGTGGAGGATCATGAGTTCAGGATCAGTTCTAGTTAGCTTATATGAGCTAAATAGAATGGGTGAGGTCATCAACTAATGAACTAAGCCCTACATAACAAAAAGAAGATTCTGGATGCTTTTACCATCCCTTCCAAAAAATTTTAAAAAAAACTAATAAATAAAACAAAAACATTTTAAGTAAACATAAAACCTGTTTACCTTGATTGGAACATGGTACATGTCTACCTGATGTACTGAAGCATCATGCAACATATACAATATGTAAGTTCTTTTGGTTTGGTTTGGGTATTATTTCCATTTGAGTTTCCATGTACGTAATTCTGGTTTAAATGTAGAAACAAAATCTCTCCAAACAAACTGTTACTGAAGATGATGCCTTTACAAGGACCAGTTTGTTGTACACCCAATACCACATTTTCTTACTTTGGCAAATAACAGTTTCCCAAATGTTAGATTGTTCCTCACAAAAAGTACTATGACATATGGATGCTAGAGAAAGGGTATTTCTTAGTCTTGGCTGTCATTAAATGGTCCTGAAACAGGCCATCATGCCCCTCCAGACTGACTGAGACACTGATGTCAAGTACTTTGCAAGCATCCACCCTTCCAGCGCCAAAGCCCCTGAAAATGCAATGAACCCTCCTTCCTTAACCCAATAGAAAATATCAACCATGATGTCCTTCCTGCTTCTGCAAGTCTGAAACAGGTGTGTGGGTGCCTTCCCTCTGCTAGCTCAGTTACAGATGTTAGTTGACCCCAAGTCCAAGGGGTCAAGAGAGTCAAGTTTAAGAGTCAAGAGAAAGCCCAGTAACCACTGTTACCTTACCTTGACATAGAGAAAGTAATTTGTCACTGGATTATAATTGTCACCAAAGCCTTAACTCGTTACTTCGTCTTCCTGACTGAATGAAACTTGAAATGGCAGAGCATTTCCTTTTGGAAAGGATGAGGTTCCAGAAACATGACTTGCTTTCTCCTGGTTTTATTCAGTGGCTGATGAATGGCATTCTTATGGCTAGACCTCTGATGTATACTGGATGGGAAAGACTTTCAGGAATGGCCTAAACACTTCTTCCAGGTGCAGAGTTTGTTCAAGGCCATAGCTGCTTGTCCCAGTCTTATGTGTTAATAGTTCTTTGTGTGTATGTAAGTGTATTTGTTTCATTTTTAATTTCTCCTTAGGGCTTGATGTATTAACACTAACATAGACTCTAATTTTGACTCCTAATACAGTACATTGTTACATATATTTACACAATATTTGAAGAATCTCTTTACTAATTTTTTTTTTCATGCTGGCCAAGAAGGAAATTTATTATTATGGATAATGTACATAAGGATCCTTTAACTTGATCATGGTCATGTTTGAGATGTAACATTTCTTTCTGTGCTTCACAGGTGGCTATTCTGGGGTGGGCAGTCTTAATTGCGCTATTAGAACTATCACAGTACAAGGGCCTGAAGACAGAACTGGATTACTGAAGCTCAGGAAAAAAATGTTAGTGAATGAAGAGATGCTTCCCATTGATGTACAAAGAAAGCAGTTACTTGAAATGTGTGCTTAGAGGCGATGCCATGCACATTGTTCAGACAACAACAAAGGATTTGGATGATGGCATAAGCTTAGTCTGGTAAAGTAGATGCAGGATTGAGAGGGTTGACTCCAGATTTTGTAGATGCTTTATTGTGGATAAAATGATATTAAGCAGCATGGAGTTACAGAGACATCTATTGAGAAAGGGAAAGTCAAGTAATGAAGCAAACTTCATTGCACTTGTATGTTGTTATTGCATGTTGTATACATAACTTTTATATGTGATTGGAAACAAAGACATTCATATTGTTTGCTTGGTTCAAACATTGTAGTGTTCAATATGTTAATCTTCAATATGTTTAAGGCATGCCTGTAACCAGATGAAGAAATATATAGCACACTAACATAAATCATAAGATATTGGGGTTAGCTATATTAATGTTATATAAAGAAGAATTTAGATCTAGAGAAGTTATCAGGGAAAATGGGATATTACAAAATGGTAAAGGATTGTGTATCCAGAATGATACAGCAGTCCCTAATGTGTATGAGCCAACAACCCAACATCCGAGCCTAAACATGAGCCTAAATGGAATAGCACTTCAGAGAGAAATAAAGGAGCCCATCATTCTAATTGGAGAGTTCAGTGTTCCTCTCTCAGCAATTGGTCGATCCAGAAAAGAGAAAATATTAGCCACACAACTGAACTGAAGAAGCACCATCAATCAACTGAGTCTAATTGACATTTGCAGAATATTTCAATGAACAGAATATAGAAGAACAACTGCCAAAATCAAACATACTGTGGGCCATACAAAGCACCTCAGCAAATGTTCAGAAAAGGAAATCTTAAAAGCAAGTCCTGGGACTGGAGCAATGGCTCAGCAATTAATAGCACTTGCTCAGATCCCACTGCTCACGTCAGATGTCTCACAACTGATTGTGTCTCCAGGGCCAGCAGATCTGACACCTTCTTTGACCTCTACATGTACTAATACATACACACAGACACACACAAATACACACACACTCTCACACAGATGCAAAAATAAATAAAGTATAATTTTATATACTACAATGGAATTAAGCTAGACATCAATTGCAGAAAAATACCTAGAAAATCTCAAAATGTTTTTCAAAAGACAGTGCACTTCCTAAGTAATGCAAAGACCATAGAGGTCCAAAGGAATATAAAAATCTCTTAACAAAATGTAATTGGGAAATATAACTTGTCAAAACATGTGTGCATTGGCAAAGGCTTTGATTTAGGAGAAACTTGTAGATTTTGTGTGTGTGTGTGTGTGTGTGTGTGTGTGTGTGTGTGTGTGTATCAGAAGGCTGATATATATATCAGAAGGAAGCTTCAAAATCAATAACCTAAGCTTTTATTTTAAGAAAATATAAAAAGAGGAGTGAATTAGCTTAAAGTGTAAAAAAAAAAAAAAAAAAAAAAAAAGATTAAAAACCAGAAGTTGGCGAAATTCAAAATAAATCCAAATATTGATTCTTTGAAAATATCAATAAAATGATAACTATCTGCTTAACATACTAAGAATGGAAGAAGATACCAGCTAATAATATTACAAATGGGAGAGAGGCCATCACTACTGATTTCCTGGATACTAACAAGTGACCAAAGGGATACTGGGAGCAATCCTGTGCCTGAAAATCTCATACCTTAGATAATAAGGGACAACACATGAAAATATGTGGAGACTGTAGAGCCAGAGAGATCTGAGAATGTCCAGCACTAAAGTCCCTGTGTATTCTTTTTAACTCTTCTACCTGTTATCGGTCTCTACTCTTGCTGTATATCTCATGGTGTTTTGCTTTGTTTGCATACTGGTCACTTAGGGCTCAGATTGCCCGGCGTGTTCCTTCTCCCTGTCTACCCCAGGGATCCTCTCCTACACACTTCGGACACATCTCAGACACTTGCACTCATATACCTCCTACATCTTTCTTCTTACTTTCACCTTATCCCCTCTTCATTTTTACTTCTTAAATATAACTTTCCATAGCTTCAACACTTCAGTCTGTGGATCCTGCCAATATCTCAACTAATGACTTTTTAGAGAAGAAGAAATAGGCTCTCAAAGAAATGCGCCCCTAGTTTGTAGTGTAATGCAAAGTTGTCAGCCCTGAAATCACAAACACATTAACAACAAATGCAGACTCAGTAGGTTAGTGTCTATTTACATCTGTATCTCTCCATGTAACAAGGATCTTCAGAGGGAAGCAGAGTATCTAGTTGAGAGGATTCTAGGGTAATCTAGGAGGCGTTTGAGGTAGGAGCATGGACAGGTTCCAGGGAAGAAAGGGTGTGCTCTAATTGTATTTTGACAAAACTGTCTCTTAAAAAGAGTTATAAAGAACACATTGTAATAGGAAATATGCTGGATGACAAACCAATACACATTTAAAAACGATAAGTAGATAAACTTCTGTTTTGAAACTTCTACTGTATTATAAGGCAAAACTAAATATACCTTCAAATTTTAAAAACATACCTCAGATATAATGCTTTCAAGGCAAAAATATGCACATGGCTATCAGGCAAATGTAAAAATATGTTGAAGGATATAATCTACATAGATGGTTGTTTCATTATGAAAATCTATTAACAAGTAAACTTGCATCCACTTGCTTTAAAAACACTGTAGAAAATATTACAGGACATGGAAACATTAGATAGAAGAGATTTTAATTCTGCTGACTCTGTTCCTAGCATATGAGGCAATAAAAATGCTTTTAAGTGGATAGCTAATACAAAAAATAGGGTAATTCTAATTGATTTTCAAAAAAATCAGTTTTATTTACTTGCTTTTTTTTTTTTTTTTGACAGACTCATAACTGCATTTAGGGGCTGGAGGAATGACTCTGTGGGTAAGATTACTTCCTGCCCTTCTGGAGGACTACAATATGTCTCTCAGCATCCATAGTAGGCGGCTCCCAACTGCCTGTAACCTCAGCTCCAGGCTCATCCAATGCCCTCTACTGGCTTCCATTGGCATTGGTACCCACCCACCCTATGCATAAATCAAATACAAAATAATTTTTAAAAGTCTGGACTTTACCAATTATATTTTAGGCCACAAGTAAATTATTATTTAAAAAGTTCACATTAGGTGATATAAGCAATAAGTGTAAATACAGGAGTATATGGGTACATGATAGCAAGCAATTCACTACTTACTGAAAATTAGACAGTTCAAAAGACAAAGTTATATAATTAATATGACAAAATAATATCTTTGCTATATACAAGCAATAGAAGAAAAAATTTTGTTATCAATGGTAAAAAATGATAAAACACCTAAAAATATTTAAAAAAGGAACTAAGATGAATATTTTCTCACAAGCTAAACAGTATTTTGGTAAATACAAAAGGTCTTAAAATGTCAGTTATATTTAATATAATCTGTTTACATAGTTGAATCCCTATAAAATGTTATCTGAACTTAGTTTTAATAAATACAGATGAATTGTACATATCTAATACTTTAATTACAGAAAGATAAAAACAATTTATATATTAAAAGACACAGAAGCATCATAATCTACAGCATAATCCCATAACGTCAAAATAAAAGCTACAAAGACAGAAAAATATACATGCATTGCATATAAAGTATGTTTTTCTTTTATCATGTAATGATTTCCTACAAATTAATTTAAAAAACAATATTATAACAGAGGTCACAGGAAAGGTGTTGTTTGGAGGTAAAAGTGGTGGTTTCCCCATTAACTCATATATTTGAATGTTTGGTCTTTGGTTCCAAGTTAGTGAAACTATTTGAGAAGGATTTGGGATGTGGCCTTGTTGGAGGAGGTGTATCACTAGTAGTGGGCTTTAAGATTTCAAAAGCCCAAGTAATTTCCAGTTAGCTCTTTCTGTCTCTCTCTATATATATCTGTCACTTTCTGAGTCTCTGTCCCTCCTGCCTCTTGCTTATTTCAGTCTCTCTCTCTCTCTCTCTTTCTCTCTCTCTGTGTGTGTGTGTGTGTGTGTGTGTGTGTGTGTGTGTGTGTGTATGTGTGTGTGTGTACATGTACACTCATGTATAATCACACATATCAAAGCAGAACCAAAACAGTTCAAGACTTGTGTGACTTTTCCTGGGGAGATGAGGACACATGATTATTCATCCATATACAGCACAATACAGATTTTAAAAAATGATTCTACCAATGTTCATCCTAGTGAGCCAGTGAATTTATCAGTATTAGTTACAGGAATATAAGTGGAAGTTATTTAATGGAGCATAGTGATTCAAAGACAGCAGCATCACCTAAAAGCCCACCCCACTATTGGTAACAACCCATGAAAGCTTAATCCCTAGAGTTCCCTGAACAAAACTCAGGCAGCCTCAGTACTCAGGATCTCCTCTTTTCTCCCCAGCCATTGTTAGAGCTTATCTAACCAGGGTGAGGGGCTTATGAGTCTTGTAAATTTCAGGAACTCCCTAAGCCTTATAAGTTTTATTTTCTTCCTAGGCCTGGCAAGATCTAGATAATTTCCTCCGTCCTCAGTAACATAAATTTTAATATCTGTGAGAAATAGTTATATAATAGGGGTGAATAAATATATTCAGGAATTGATGCAGATTGAGAATCAATACTTTATTGAGTATAAGAACTTAAGTCTTTTTATCAGTGAAGCTCTTAGTGAGGTAGACTGAGCTCCAATGTGTTTGTATGTGTGTGTGTGTGTGTGTGTGTGTGTGTGTGTGTGTGTGTGTATACACATACATACACACATGTCTATTAATGTAGTATATATTCAAATAATTGCAAAGGTATAATGTTGTATATAGGAGATATGTGAGTAGGGAAGAATTGACTTCTCCTAAGATTTTCAGAAATTGTATTTAATTTCTGGGACCCAAAACAAAATGAGAATGTGAGAGGTTTCTTGTAGTGAGAGGTTTCTGGTCCTGACTTTTGGGCTTTGCCTCAAGGTTTAGGACCGCAGACCCACTGACCCGCAGACCCACTGACCCGCAGACCCACAGAAACACACAGATGTTTACAATAGTTTTCAGCTGATCAGCCTAAGGCCCAGGCATATCACTTGCTAGCTCTCTACCCTTCATCTAACCCGTGATTCTTCTTGTTCAGCCATGCAGCTCGGTACCTTTCTTTAGAGCAGCATGGTTGTCCTCTGCTTCTTCTGGCTTCTCTCTGGCATTCTGCTCTATGCTTCCTGTTCTCAGAGTTTTTAGTCTGGTAGCCCCACCCATACTTCCTGCCTGCCTTTGGCCAATCAGCACTTTTTATTAAACCAGTGGGTGGGACAATTATTTACCAACGCAATCCCCTACAGTTTCTTGTTTAAAATATAGAATCTCAATATGGTAAGAACAAAGTATCCTGCCAAGTGGCCAGTTCTTATGTAGTGGGACCATACACCACTGCATAGACCACAAACCTGTGAGGTTGATACTTCTTGCAATGATTTTTTTTTTAATTGAAATGTATCTCTGTCCTCTAGATAATGTGTGGCTAAATTGTGTTGTCAAGCTGTCACTAATCCATGAGATCACACATTGATGATTTATTCATGAATGAGGACTCTGCCCAGAGAGCACTTGCTCATATCTTTCCTTAAATATGGAGTACATAAATTTCTAAATTTAGAAACGTCATGTTGGCTTGAACTTAACCTACTTGAAGATTGCTCAGTTAATAACAAACAAAACTGGGGCTTGAAATTCTTTTCTAGAAGTCAATTTCAATAGTGTATCTGTTAAGCCCAAAATATCATAGCACATATTATATACATTTAGGGAAAATGATTCTGGCTATTATGAAATTCCAATGTGATTGTGTTAGTTTGAATGTAATTGGTCTCCATATTCTTATAGGGAATGGCACTATTAGAAGGTGTGACTTTACTGCAGTGGGTATGGCCTTGATGGAGGAAGGGTGTTGCTCTGGGGGTGGGCTTTGAAGTTCCTATGCTCAGTATACAGCCCAGTGTCTCAGTTGACTTCCTGTTGCTTGAAAGATGTAAGACAATCAGCTACTATTCCAGCACCATGTCCGCCTGTATGCTTCCATGCTCCTTGTCATAATGGTAATGGATTAAAACCTCTGAAACCACAAGTGAGCCACCCTGATTAAATGTTTTATTTCTAAGAGTTGCCATGGTCATAGTGTCTCTTCACAGCAAAAGAAACAATAACTAAGACAGTTATGTAGGGAAGCAAAGTAAGTATACTCTATTGCAGATTGTACACAGTTCACATGCTCATCAACTCTAGTTAGAAATTCTTGATAGGACCAATGTGTTTGCACATTGTAGGGACAATAAAAAGGACTTTAGAAATGTCAACAAGGAAGTGGAGTTTTAAAGTAGAACAAACCCCATGTACACAAAATTGTGAGCAATAAAAAATGTTGAAAACAAATAGATAAAGCTTAGATTAGGCTTTAGGCACATGGATGGCGAAAGTTACTGTTGAAATCAAACTAGGCATATTGACAAAGTAACAACTGGATTTCTGTAAGTACTAAGAAGTCCTCCGTGAAAATAGCAAATTCTTCATAGTGAGAACAGAGGCTGGCTTCTATAAAAAGAATAAGGATTGCAATGGTAGAGTCCAAAGCATTGAGGAAGATATAGATATGAGGTTTGTAATTGGATATGAGATAAACAAATTAAATAAATAAGAAGCGTGGAAAGGCTCTTGGACAGTGACAGCAGGCTGGCTTACGGCCAGGCCCCAGCCCTTGAGGGACATATTCAAAGCTCTGTCACCATTGATAATATTCTTGCTTTCAGTGCCCTGCTTCTAATGCAAAGAAAGTTCGAAGTACGAATGAATTCTAACAAGATGCTGTCACCTAGGAGACCAGCTCAGACCACCCTAAAGACAAGCAGCTAAATAGGAGGGAACCAAAAGACAGCTACATCACAGGGGCTGTGATTGGATTAACTCTCTGCCACGGCAAAACATGTAGCTGTCACTGGTAATGTTAATGTGAGAACAGGAAGAGTTTAGTATAATTAACAGCACTTATGGCTCTTTCAAGGATGAATGTGGCACCATGAGCCAGTGACTAACAGCTTGCAGACAGTTGAGGCCAAAGCTGGAGTCAGAGATGTACAAATGGGGCTTCAACTACCCATCTCATGGACAGAGCATGATTATCTCCCTACTTGGGTTTTACTTAGTCCCAAGAGTTCCCATCATTAATCTTTAGTATGATACAATGGACTAAGAGCTACTGTCCAGTTGGATCTTTAATGTCTGTAAGTGTGTGACATCTTAGGTTCTTGGATCAAGCATAGTTGGGCCAAGAAAAGCCTATTGCTCTTAAAAATCCTGCATCATTAGTACAGTGTCAAATCAAGGCTAAAGGATTTGAACTTTATTCTCCTGTTGGGGGTGGGAGAAAGCCAGGTTCATCTAATTAACCTGGTGGCAGTTGCAGAAAACCAAGACTAGGTCATGATTTCAGTCTTCTAGCTTAAACTTCTACCAGAGCAGTGATGAATACATAATTCAAGAGTCAATAGTAAGCCCCAGTATGCTTGGAGTTTTGATTCATAGAGTTGGTGGAGGGAGAGATAGCTGTCGGGAGTTACGACTCATTGCTGAATAATATTATTGAAATAGAAAAAGAAAAATTTGAAAATAGCTTCATGAATAAAGTCATGAGTTTGTTTTCCAACTGTCTGCATTTGGGAAGATCTACCAGTAAGCAGACAGGCACAGACATAGCAGCTGATTCTTTCTCTTGCCTGTAAGTAAGGGGGTTGTATGTTGAGACTGATAGTCTTTCAAAGCAAAGTACCAATAAGCTAGGGGATTGCTCATTGGATAAGATGCTGGTCTTTCAAGCATGGAGACATGAGTTTAATCACCAGGACTCACATAAAAGGCCAGGTATGGGGGCTGGATAGATACGTTACCTATTGCACAGGCATGAGAGTCCAAGTTCAGATCCCCAGTGCCTATGTCAAAAGTTGAGTGCAGCGGCATGCATCCATAATCCCAATGCTATGAGGGTAGAAGAAGGCAGACCCCTGGAACTCACTGACTACCCCATGTAGCCAATTGTTGAGCTACATGTTCAGTGAGATATCCTGTCTTAAATACAATATAGTGAGCAATAGACAAATACACCAAACATAAACCTCTGGTCTGTGTATAACACAGAGGGGGGAGGTGGAGGACAGAAGGAGGGAAGGAGAGAGAGAGGAAGAAGGAGGGGGAGCAGAAAGTACCACATGATGTGATATGCATTGGTATACAATAGAGAAAAGTAGATATCTAGGGGTTTGCTGTCCAAACAACTTAGCCTAGTAGTTGTCTTCTTGACTTTCAGACCAGTAATAAACCCTGTCTCAAAAAAAAAATGTGAATAGATCCTGAGAAATGACATATTTTTCTGGCTCTGCCAGCATGCACACACAAGCCAATGCATCAGGAGTCTGAACCTTTTGGACTGGTACTATGGGAACTGGAGTTGGGAGTATGGAGAAAGATGATAGTAGTTAGTAGGTGGTGATTCCTGCAATGCCAGAGGCTCATGTTTGCTTTGTACAGGCTGGTTCCTACTCTCCTCTGCTGAAAGAATGTGCTGTTTCTCATATGTGCAATTGGATGGCAAGAACAAAATGGGTCATATTTTTCCTTGTTGAAGATGCTTCTCACAATGGCCATAAGACATAGGTCCTTCTCAAAGAAGAAGACCCTAAAATAACACATTTTGTAAAAGTAAATGGTAATGAAAATGAAGAAGAGGCAGTTCATGCATCATTCTGCATGCAAAGTACGAAGGGATATTGCAGGAAAGTAATCTTGAATGTGTACTTTTTTTTTGGAGCTGTATTAAAAAGGTGGAGGGTTCTTTATGCACTATAGCTGTGCCACACAGCTTGTGTTTTCTCACACCTGTACGTAGGCATGTATGAGACAGCATCGAGATCTTCATGCTCTGAGAAAATACCTCTCTTAACATAAATCACCTTCTTCAGGAAAGGACCAAACATTCTGTAGTCTCTTATTCTCTGCACCTTTATCAGTTATGAATCTCTGTGTCAACAACTGTCCACTGCAAACAAAAGGTTCTCAGATATGGGCTGGGAGATCCCTTAATCTATGGGTATGGGTACATGTGTAAGTCACAAGGAGTTTAGTTTAATACAATGTCCACTTAGCAGAATAAAAGTAGGTACTAAATCCCCCCCCCACAGAATAATAGTTGTAGGTTCTCTATTATAGCCTATAGCCCCCTTTGATGATGCCAGTTATGAGTTTCATCTTGTAGAGCAGATCTTAATCCAATAGGAGAGTAGTTGGTTATCTCTATGACATTCTTGCCTCTACTGCACAGTGGGCATGGCTTGCCTGGTCAGTCACAATTGTAGCTCACAGAGTTCACATCTGGGTGTTATGATTAATCTGTCTCCTCTGGTAGCTTGCATAGTGCCTTCCAACTCTATGAAATCTAGTCAAAAGGGATGCAGCTTTTCAGATCAGTACCAGTAGAATGTTCAGCCTTAACCAAAACATATCTACTGTACCCCCTACTCTAAAGGCTCAGAATCACTGTGGAAGATCACAAAGAGGGTTAAGAGCCAGAACCAGTTGATAACTACAAGAAAACCGTGTCTTTCAGACACAGCAGGGCAGTTGCTCACATGGACTCAAAGGCACATGCGTAAGACCTGTGCAAGCTAAACCAGACCAAATCCTAGCATGAAGAAAGATTATGGGCACACAGTTCTGCCCCAGCTGAGGAGCTAGTGGCAATCAGAGTAGAAGGGTCAGCTTTCTCCAAAGTGTAACCATGCTCCAGGAGAAGGCCACACATCCAAGAATACCTGGCCTTCGTCGGGCTAACAAAAGAAGAGACTGAGTGGGAAGGGAAGGGAGAGGGCTCTGGGAAGAATTATTTTGTGCTGTTGCTAGCATTGCCTTTGACATAGAGCTTGGCTCGATAAACATTGGTTGTGTGAATATTTTGAAATGTTTCTAGTAACTGTGGCATCTAAAACTTAACCCATACACAAGCCACTTATTGATGTGGGAATGCCTTTCTGTATGCTGTGAATAGCAATCTTTAAATAAAGGAGCTGTTTTGGCCCATGACAGGCACCATAGAAAAAGTAGGAGGAGGAATCAGAATAGGTAGGAGAAGCAGGGTGGAGTCAGACAGAAGGAGCCAGAAGCCCAAAGGAGCAACATGTAAGGAACACACGTGAGCCACGGGCCACGTGTCAGACAGATTAATAGAAATGGGTTGAGTTAAGATGTAAGAGCTAGCTAGCAATGTGCCTGAGCCATAGGCCAAACAGCATGAAGTAAATATAAGCGTCTGAGTCATTTCAGGGGGCCTGAGCAGTTGCGGGTGGCTAAGGGGTCTGGGACTGCAGGTCTGTGGGTCTGGACCTCTGGCCGCCCGGGGCTGAGAAACCTCACTGCTACAACTTATCTATGACTGCAAATTATGTAAGGAACCTTAACTTCCATCACAGATGACATTTCTGAGGCCAAGTTTAACTGCTTCACACTGAGTGACAGGAATTTTATGTATATGAAAAAAATGAAGAATGTAACTGCCTTTGAAACAGTGTTTTTGATAAGATTTAATCACAATTGTGAGCTCTTAGAAAGAATGATAAGTGCATCCTGCAAACTCTGATGGGTTTCCTAATCCCCGAGGGGCTCATTCCTTGAACAAAGACTGACTGAGTGCCTGCTGAGTGCAGGGAACTAATTTTTGGAATACAATGGTAGACAAAACAGGAAAGCAAGCTCGAGAAACTTGTCACAATGTGAAAGAACAGTAAACATATAGTTATGTTGTTCTATCAGGAGGGGCAGGGTGTTCAAGGAAAGTCACTTTGGGACAGGCGGAAAGGGTGTCAGCATTAAGAAGAGGGGCAAGGGGCCTTACTAAGTCTACATTTTTAGTTCAATGAGTACTCTGAACAGCTTTCAGTGGCATCACATGTAGCTGCAGTCTCAACTCAGTTTCTAAATGAGTAGGGAACACGAGCATGGAGCACCAACAATAAGACAGTGTGAAAAGGTTGGTACGGTGGAAGAAAACTTTGAACTGGGCCTTGAAAACTGAGAGTTGCCTTGTAACAGAAGACAGAAAGGGAAATTCACATTTTGAGCGATGGGACTCAGAGTAGATCAAACACATAGCTTCAGACGCAGGCAGAACAGGTCCTTGGCACTGGTTCCTGAGATGAGAACTATGAAGCAGGCTACAGCACAGGAGAAGAGTCTAGAAAACAAGGTAAGACTGGGTTTTCACATTTTTTTCCATGTGGAAAATAAAGGACCTGTTAGGTTTTGGGTCCAAAATGTTTTCCACGGCTATGTGCTAAAGGTTAGTCTGGTTATCAGCCTGCAGTGCTAATGGGAAATGGGACAATTTGATAGAAAGGAGGGGCTTTTTGGAGGAAGAAAGACAGGGTAGGGTGCCTTTGAATGGGATATTAGAGTCTTACCACAGCCACCCCACCCCTGCTTCTTGGCTGTTCTAAGGTGACATTCTTTGTTTGCCCTCATCCCAGGCAATGACCATGAATCTCTGAAACCATGGGTCCAAATAAATCTCTTCTCTAAGTTGATTTTCCTGGTTATTTTTTGATAGTCACAGCTAATGTAGGATGGCAGAATTTTTATAAGTATGCATTCTATAAAGATAAATTATTTTGTCTTTCAGGGCAACTAGAATGAAACCGCTGTGATGATGATGGCCTTTGTGTGGGGAAATGAACAGGTATAGACACTTTCACAGTATAGCTCACCTGCACAGAACACATATAGCTAAAGTAATGAAATTTACTGATGAGGACAGGGCGTGGCTCAGGCTGTAAATTTCCCTTGCAATCATAAAGACCTTGTTTAATCTTTAAAATTCATGTTAGACCAAAACAAAAACCAGAAACAACCAGCCTGGTGTGGCAGTCCACAGTAGCAATCTTAGTGGAGGAACAAGAAGATATCCAGGCTTGCTGGCCAGCCAGCCAGTTCACTGGTATATTCCAACGTAGAAAGAGAGCATGTGACAAGGAAGAGGTGGACAACACCCATGGAACAACACTCATTGTTGTTGCCTGGCTTCTGTATACACACGTATACATGTGCATGTGCATCATTTAAGTGTACCCACACAAACACACACACACATACATACACACACACACACACACACACACACACACACACACACAACTCACACCATTTATTGCCAAATTGAAATGCTTTTGTGAATAAAGGGTGCCTACTCTTAACAATACCTCTGTAGTGGGTGTATTTCAGACAAACTGAGAGCTAGTCAACCCTGTATCTAATTTTTAAAGTTGAAAATCAATAAACATACACAGCTTAACTTAAATGTTACATCTGTTGGGGCTAGAGAGATAGTTCAGTGATGAAGAGCATTTGATAATCTTGCAAAGATCATGGATTGCTTTCCCAGCACCCACATCAGGTAGCTCACAACTGCCTGTAACTTCAGTTCTAGAGCATCTGACACCATCTTCTGGATTCCAGAAACACCAAGTATCTACAAGATGCAAGATATACATGTAAACAAAACACAAAATTATGAGTTAGTCACCTGTTTATATTTAGAAGCCAAATGATCTAGGAATTACACTCCAAAAGGCAATATAGTATAGATTAAAACATTTAACTTTATGACCAAACAGCCTGGATTGAAATCCCAACACTGACACCTACTTAGTCAGCAGCTGTCCTTTGACAAGCTTAGGTATCATGTCCATACTTTGAGTTTTAAATTGCTTAACTATTCACCTAAAAATAAAGCTAGAGGTGTAATCTTATTTTTACAACCATTTTTTCCATCTTATGTGTATGTGTAGGGGCCTGAGTAAATCTATGTGCACCACAAAATTTTTCAGTTCAAGAGTGTGTCATGTAATATTTATGGCAAGATTCATTCTCTTTCTTAGTTGCCAAAAGAACTTACACCTTTCCATATGACTGTGTGTATGCACCTCCTCTACATCTTGACTGTACCCTACAGCCTCTGCTAAAGCGCTCTATCTGGTAGTGCAGCTCATGAGCTGTGTTCTCAGTAGATCCCATCATCTGCAACCAGGGTCAACAGTGCGTCCCTCCCCAGCTATGCTGCAGATGCCCCATCAGCCTTGTCCACCCTGAATATCTTTTTGAATGCTCACATAAACATTATGAACATTCTGAACTGTCTTAATAAATAGAAATAGATTTATTAACTCCAGTTGGGCTAGAATAGAGACTCCAATGGGGTGTGGTTTTGTTTGACCATGTTTTTGAGGAAAAAGAAGAGAGAGAAAGATTGATTCTACTATGAAACTATGGTGCTTATCACAGCTTACAAACAAACTCCAACAGATTCCTAAGAAAAGCTCTAGTTATCATTAACTCAAAAAAGAAGCAACTTTAAGGAGTCTTCCTTGTTTGCTTCACTTCTGCTGTCATAAAACCCTGACCAAAAGCAACATGGGGAGAAAAGGGTTTGTTTCAGCTTCCAGACTACTGCTTATTTTATTTTTCCATTTTCCATTGAGGAAAACAAGGCAAGACTGGAACCTGGAGGTAGGAGCTAGAGCAGAGACCACTGAAGAATGCTGTGTATAGACTTGTTCAGTGGCCTTCTTATATTTTGTTGTGAATCTAGCCATCAACAGTGTGGAGCCATCTCTCCAGGCCCAGTTTTCTTTCTTATACAACCCAGGACTACCTGCCCAGGGATGGCCCTTCCCACAATTGGCTAGGCTCTCCTGCATCAATTCTTAAGCAAGAAAATGCCCCACAGACATGACCACAGACCAGTCTGTTGGAGGCAATTTTTAATTGAGGTTTCCTATTCCCAGTTAACCCTCGGCTGTGTGAGGTTGACAAAAACTAACCAGCATTCTAGCATTTTGTTTTATCCTTAATTTTCAATTCCCTGCTGGTTCCTCTCATTGTCTGCTCATCTAAGAGCACATTTGATCTCCTTACCACCTGAAAAGTAAGCAAGCGGTTGGCATATCGTCTATGAAGTCTGGGTTTCAATCCAGCTCTGCTCACAATCCTGACATGCTTCATTTTTATATTTGTAATTCTAGGATAATGGTATCAGCCATATAAACTTCTCTAGAAGTTCAAATGGAAGGCAGTAAGGAAAGCATACCATATATTGTGGTTTGAATATGAAACACCTCTCATCGGCTCATATGTGTGGGCACATGTTTCTAGCCTGGGACAGAGCTTGAGGTGGTGCCTAGCCAGAGGAAGCAGGTCACTGGAGAGGAACTTGAGGTTCCTTTGCATATTCCTATTTCCTGTTTTCTCTCGGCTTCTTTATTGGGATGTATTCTCCTGCCAAATGGTTTTGCCTGACAACATAGTCTAAACCCTTAAACTATAAAACAAAATGAACACTTTCTCTTAAAACGACTCTTGTCAGGGATTTATGGTCATGGCAACCAAACAGTAATGGATACATTATGTTATAAATGTTATTCAAGACCAACAAGTTGAAAAGCTATTTTATAATTCTATGTATTTGATTCATCCATGCCTTTTTGTTTATGTATTCAGTTGAATAGTGAATAGTGACCCCATATATATCTGTGTCCTTATTTGTAAGATCTTTGAGAGACTTCCAAGTTTCTTCAGACTTAGGCTGGATCCTCAACGAAACGACAAATATATTTTCAGAGAAATAAGGAGATTTGAGCCACAGAGCCACAGTTAGAAAGGTGGCCACATAAACACAGGGAAAAGATTCGAAGTAGGTTGGTAAAAGCTAAGAATCACCTGGTGCCACCAAAGCTGGAAAGGACATAAAGGATTCTCCCTTAAGTTTTAAACAGTGGCCCTGTTAATACATTGTTCTTGGGTTTCTGTCCTCTGAAAATGGGACAGATTACAATCTGTTGGTTTGAGCCACTGCCATGGCTGAAACCCATCAATAGGGTCCAAATCTAAGCCATCAGTAAGTTAAAGCAGCTCAACTTTGTAGACATGTCTAGCCTACACACCTTCACCCATAAGGCTAAACCATCCCTGTCCCTCCACTGGTCATCTTTTTACCTCTCCATTGTTATAGGCACATGGTGACAAGGCTGTGATTTAAAACTGAAATCAAATCTTGTCAGTTCTCTGTCTACACTCATCCACTTGCTTCCCATTTCATTCGGAATTGAACCATACCGTAGGTTTTGTCATGGCATATAGGCTGGGTCTGACCTGGCTTCCTGCTTTCCTTGCCCTCATTTCTGACTGGCCTCTGACTTCTGTGACAACCCTCATGCCCTGCCCCAACTCCCTGCATGCTCTTTCTTTTGTCTAGATAGCCACAGCCTGTTTTGGGGATAGATTTCTGCTCAAATCTCACTTCTTACAGGAAGCCTTACATTCTCCTACCACACCCCTAAGTGGGAAGCCTAAATTATGGTCCTTATGGTCCCTGTCATATTATTCTTCTGTTGTCTTGGTGATTTTCTAGCTCATGGACTTTTTCCTATTCAGAGGAAAGCTACACACTAAGACCTTGCCTGTCTTGCTCATTGCAGCATACCAACTCTCAGTAAACTACAGCCATTAATTAATATTTGCTAAATGAATGAAGAAATAACATACCCTATAAGTATTAAGGGTGTGAGCCAAAGGGCTGGATCCAGTATCTGCTTTCAGACCCGCCCCAAACAAAGCTGTTTAAAGAATAACCCAGACAGCTGGCCACCTACACACATTCTAAGTGGATACCAAGGGCACAGCCCACTGTAGCCGCAGAGTCATAATCTACTGTCAAGAACTGCTAAACACTGTTAGTTTTCAACGAAGAATTGTAGAGGGTTTAAAGCTGCCAAGTTCAGGAGATGAATCAATGTCAAATCTATGAATAAATCCTTGAATGAACATTTTCAACTAAAACAAAAGCTATAATTCTTCGTATACTGAACATATTAGAGGCAGCTTCAAAAGTTCTTTCATTCATCTTCTTTGTTACCTACCTGAGTTAGTGCTGGACAATACTATTCCCAGTTTATAGATGGAAATAAGGATAATGGGTAGTTTGTAAAAGGGGGTGTTGAGTCTTTAGATACAAATACGGATTTCTGATTGTGGAATTCTTTTTTCTTCCCTTTTATACTTCATGCATTGGTTTCTTTAAAATACGTCATTGAGTTATTGTACACTAATTGTTTCAGGTGCCTATAAAATAAGGCAGTTGCGTCTGGACCCTAGGTTTTTATTTATTTAATTTTCACTATAAAATAATGTGCATTACTTAAGAAGAAAATCGACAAGTAACTTGGTCCCTTCTAGTGGCCAGTACCTCTCTCGGGAGGCAACCGCTGCTACTCGGGAAAGCTTCGGTCACCGCCTTGCTGGGAGGTGTGACCGAACGACGTTGGCGGCGGTGCACCGGAGTGGGTGTGGGGCGTCGCGGTGGAGGCCGGCCGAGGGGCGTGGCGGGGCGCGGCGGGGGCGTGGCGGGGGCGTGGCGGCGACGTGGCAGCTGGGCGGTGCGGAGGCCATCTTGGCGCGGGACGCGCGCTCCCTGGGTCTTCCTCGTCCTCCGTAAGCCAGATCCCTGCTCCGGGCACCCCGATCCCGAGCCGGACCGGCGTGTGCAGCTTCCGCATAGGCGTTCGCTACGACCCAGGTGAGCGTGGGCCTGGCGGGGACTCGCGTGGCGGAGGCGACGGGACTGGGGCGAGCCCCAGGTGGGCGGGCCGGCGGCGGAGTGTGGGGGCTCCGGACGGCGGGGACACTGGTCGGGAGATTGGGGTCCGTCCCCACATCGCTCCGGCTCCGACCCCGGCTCCCGGGGCTGCGCCTTCCCCGGCATGCACGGGTGTCCAGCCCCGAGGACCTTCGCCCGGCCCAGCCCGGCCTGCAGACGTGGCACAGGCTGCCCAGATTGCCCAGGCCAGCCACCCCAGTGGGACGCTGTGTCTTCTCCTGGGATCTCCGGGAGTATCCAGCGCCGCCCTGCTAGGCCCTTCAACCCTGACCCACTTCAGGCACATTTGCAGGAGCTCACATCCAAGAGGTTTTTTTGTTTTTGTTGTCACAGTAGTTGATTTGAGAGGCCGCTTTGACTCGTCCATGATCCTCACACTTTTTGGCACTCCATTGCTGTATGAGCACTGTTTGAATCACTGAATGTTTAGGGAAGTTTATTTTAGGCAGAGAATGAAAGACTGCTGTCCTCCGTCTTGTGGTATTCGAGGCAAACCTAGGGCATCAATAAAATCAATGGAAGGAATACCTTCTCATGCTTTGAATTTATCAAAAGTTTACCATCCTGTTTTTCTTAAAACTAGCCATCTATTTTATAAAAGCAGATATGGGTAGGTGCAAGCAAATTCGAAGAACAGTTTGATCAGATCCTGAGGACTAGTGTAAGCCATTTCCATCTCTTTTCCTGCAATGTTGATGCATTCGCATACTTTTGTTCCTCAAAAGCTCTGTCAACTGATGCTTCTGTGTTGTTCAACTAGGCTTCTTCTCCACCCACTGTGCGCCCCCCCCCCATTTTTAAGAGAAGGTTTGATTATGTCTGTGAAGTTTATTTCGGTATTGGATTTAAGCCATTCCTCAGACATTAAGACTTTTAAGGATTGAAGGAAATTGATCATGTATCTCAGATGAGTTCTTTTGGTTACCTTTCAACAGGACCTCGCCATGGCAAGGATTAGATATGCATCTCCTGCTGTCTCAAGAATATGAGTGACAGGTTAAGAGTGAAGGAACCTTAGTAGAAAATTATATAATCCACAGAGGGGCCTTTCTCCCAGGTTATCTGTCCTTGTCCAGGTGGGGAGTATGCCTCTAGTTAGCCTCCTGAATGCCTGTCTTTCCTCTCTTCACAACCAGGCTTTGGTGGGTACATCACCAGTCTCTTCCTACTCCTCAGTTTGATCCTAGCCATCCCCTAGTCTCCCATGTTTGGAAACAGCTCTGGGATTGTCTGTAATTTAGCAAACCCATGGAACCACACAGTGTCCCTTTTTCAGTATTTAGTGCTATCATCCATTCATGCCTTGAGATGCTGACTTCTGAGTGCCACTGTGTCCTCTTTTTCTGCTGGTCTTATTTTCATGGCCACATGACTGAAAGGAGGTTTGGCATTAAGTAGTGCTCCTTTATCTTGTCTCCCCTTCTTAGGAGAGATAGCGCAGAGCACAGAAGCAGAGACTGTTGGTACGTTGATGACACTTGTGGTTTGTGGTTTGTGAACTCCAGACCCAGTTGGTGTTTCAAGGAACTTGATCCTGCTGAGTTAGAGGGGAAACACTTTATGATTCTCCCCTAAGACACCATCAAACTCCTTGGCCTCTTACAGAGCTCTCGGTTCTACCTGTAGTGGATTTATGATGTTATATTGTAAATAATTGTCCCGCTTATGAGTTTAATAAAAAGCGCTGACTGGCCAAAGGCAGGCAGAAAGTGTGGGCAGGGCTACCAGACTAAGAAAACTCTGGGAACAGGAAGAACAGAGCAGAAATGCCACAGAGAAGTCCGGAGATGCAGAGGACAACTATGCTGCTCTGAGAAAGATACCGAGCCCCATGGCTGAACAGGATAAGAGTCATGGGCTAGATTAAGGATAAAGAGTTAGCAAATTATATGCCTGGGCCTTAGGCCGATCAGCCTAAAATAAATGTAAGCATCTGTGTGTCTCTGTGGGTGTGTGGATCTGCGGGTCTAAACCTTGAGGCTAGGCCCGAAAGTCCGGGGCAGAAACCACTTACTATACCTACCTGTTGCCACTGTTATCTGTCTGACCAACTGTGTAACTCACGCCTTTGCTCTTACCCTTTGTGGGTGCTCACTGAGTCTTACCCCTACATGTTTCTCAAGTCCCCTTTCTCATCTCCAGTTTAGGCTACAGAGTCTCAATTTGGCACTATGGATGTTTGGGGACATGATTCTTGTGGGTTGTGAGATGTGCATTATGGGGATTTGAGCCACTATCTGATACAAACGAGGTTGTGCCGTCATGGAAACTCGAGGTATGTGGGGTTATAGTTATTTCTAGTGTAGGGTATTGACAGACCTTGTTTGAATACCTGAGCTCTGTCTCTGTCCAGTGGTCCACTGTATATATTTCAGCTGAAGGATCTTTTTTCCTTATGTTATTGGTTGAATTCAGGGCCCTTGCATTTGCTAGGCAAATGTTTCACCACTGAGTTATGACCACAGCCCAAAAGAGTCTTCAAAACACTAATTGGGATTGTCAGTAACTAGTCTGTGAAGTGAAAATGCTGTTTATCAAGAACGTAAGTGGACCAACTTTGGTGAATCGCAGGCATTTTCTGTCTTTGGGTCTGTGGAGAATACTTAGGGTATGATTTTGTTTATTTTACCTTTATGAAGTAAGAAAATAAGAGAAAGCGTGAGTGTTTTGTTGCTGGTTTTACATTTGGAGGGAGGATGTGACAGGAAGGGAGTTTGGAGTGATGGTGTGCTGGTGTGTCCTAACTGTGGCGATGATGGGTGCCTATGCATGTGGTTCAACTTCACAGAACTGTACACACCTCATATACACACAAATACCTCAAAGCAGCAAAATCCAGGGAAGGTCTCCAGAGTAGTTAGGAGTGCGGTGCTGCCGTCTGATTTTGGTATTGCTTATTTCTGTAAGCAGCTGTGACTTCAATCAGCTTGCATGGGGTGCTCTGCTATGTTTGCATCTTACGGATCTAAACTCTCAGAAGAGTTGGAATACAAAGACAGATGCTTCCTCCAGCTCGAATCCTTTCTGTTCTTCAAAGGACCAGCTCCTTACCTGTCTCAGGAAGGCTGGGCATCTGGGCCCCTGGCTGTGCCTCGGTCATCTTCTGTCACTTGGGTTTTCTTGCCCTTTGCCATACATAGTGTTCATAACTGCAGTGTGCCCACTTTTCTTCTGGAAAACCCCTCCCCTTTTCCTAGTTGAGGATTTCTTTGCTTAGCTTATGGAGATTTCGTTTATCCTTTAGAGCTGAGCTTGTCTGTAAGTTGGGAACCTTCCCCAGACCTTGTAGCCAGAATCTGTTTTCCGCCCAGCATGACTGTGTTGTCAGCGCCAGCGTATAAAATCCAGCCTTGGTGTGTATTGCTGTTACTGTATTGAATTGTATTAGCACCCTTAGATTTTGATACTGTTACTTGGTTATGTCCTGTACAAGTCTCTAAGTTGACTGGGTTTTGCTTAGCTCATTTCAGTGCTTGGCACACAATTTGCTTTTACTGAACTTTTGTAAAATGAGTAAAATCGTCAAGAGTCAAGTTGGCATGTTCAGAGTTGGTTTTGTACTGTCTGAGTTTCTTTTCCTATTGCTGTATAAAACACTAACAAACAACACAAGCCACTTCAGAGAGAAGTGTTTATCTGCTTCATAGTTCAAGGGCATAGCCCACCATGGCAGAGACTTCAAGGCAGGAGCTTGAATGTCACGTGACATCCAGAATCAGGAAGCCAACATTGATGAATGGCCTGCTTGGTAGCCATGGTCACACCAGTTTGAAGTTTCTGCTTTGGTTAAGTGATGAAATTTCCCCCAAACTACAGTAACAAGTATTCCAGATTTGTTTTCCCGCTCTGCCCCTCCCACCCCTTCAGGTCTTTGACAGTGGCTGGTCAGAGAGATAGTTATGATCAACCTGTAGTCCACAGTCTTCCACTCACCAGTCTTTGATTATCCTTGGCGATGGATGCTTTTAACCCCATTTTTCTCCCTGTAACTGTCCCTACTCTTAAGGGGACAGTGAACTGTCTATTTTCCCAATCTAGAGACCTCCCTTTCAGGGGTTTTTCTCCAATTAAATCTTTTCTGTTCTAGATGTTGCCCCACCCCCCTCCCCAAGCAATTCCAACAGGGACCACCATATCCATTTACTTCTCATCAGACAATGGCTGATTTGGCCTTGGGTGAGTTTTTTACATTTTTCCCATTGGAGACACCTCTTTTCTACCCTCAGCCAGACGAACCCCTTAGAAACTCCAGCTCAGTGGAGAGCTTCCCCTCAGATCATATTGTTGGTTCATCTCCAGAGGATCTGAAGAGATGTCCCGGACCTCTTGAAAGGTATTCCATTCTTAAGTAAGACCTCTCAAAGAAAGGGGTGCTTCTTTTGAAAGCTTGCTTTATTGTTTGGGAAGATCTCATTGAATCTCTCCTTATGGCCATGCGCCAACAATTCTCTAAACTGACTAAACCACTGGTTCTCAACCTGGGGGTCCCTCCCTCTTACAGAGGTCTCCTAAGACCATTGAAAATATTAGATATTTACCTTATGATTCATAGTAGAAGCAAAATTACAGCTATGAAGTAGCAACAAAATAATTTTATGTTGGGGGGTCAGCACAATGTGAGGAGCTGTATTAAAGGTTTGCAACATTAGGAAGGTTGAGAACCACTGGCCTAGAGGATCTTCTAAAAAGTCTCTGCCTTTTGGTTAGAAAGATGTGTCTGTATTTAAGAGTACTTATAGCTGTTGTAGAGGACCTAGGTTCAATTCCCAACACCCACATAGTGCCTAACAACTTCAGTTCCAGGGGATCTAACACCCTTTTCCAGCTTATGTGGGTACCACCACCCACGTGGCACAGACAGATATGTAAGCAAAAACATTTATAAACATAAAATAAGATGATCTTTTCTGGGACTAAACACTTCTGTTAAGCCCAAATGTCTTGTAATTTTCTGCACCTTGGCCTGGCTGCACTGCCCTTTGACAGTGGTTGCTCCTGAACAGAGGACAACACAGGCACTACCAGACTCAGAGGCTTAGCTGGATAGATTACAGTCCAAAGTTCCCTACAGTCTAGTCCTTTATCTTCTTGGCCACTGTCCTGCTCCCTGCTTATCCCACCCTGCCTCACAGGTTCCCTTGCACAAACATCATCTGTGTGGGGGTCACCAAATAGAAGGTGAGAAAAACAGGCTAAGGCACGAGATGAAGGATAGTGAAGGCCTGTCAGTCCTTATTGAGGGCCTGCAGGGGACCAGAGATCACCATCAGCTTACTTGCGGGGCTAGTTAGAAGGCAGAAGGCCGGGGTCAGGGAACTGAAAAGCTTCTGACTAGAGAATGGTAAGCAGGGACGGAAAGAACGTCAGGCTTTTGATAAACGTCTTCCTGCTGTCCACAGGGCAGAAGAGTCTGTAATCTACAGGACAAGTTAATTTACCTCTAGACCTCAAATTACTGTAGTTACTGGAATTATTACCAATTAGCCAAAATGAGGTTCACATGAGTGGCATGGCATTGGTGCTGCTGAGTTCATTTTCCATCTTTACAGTCTAGGAGCCCAACCAGGAAATGGCCCCACCTACAGTGGGCAGATCATCTCACTTCAGCAAACACACTGGAGATAATGCCTACAGCCATGCCCAAGCTGTTCTCTCAGGTGATTCCAGAGTCTGTCAGATTGACTAAAGTTAACACTATCATACACTTGATGAATTTTAAGATTAGTAATTTTTTAAATAGAATCATATCTCCCCCCACCCATCCCTGAAGAAAACAGACTTTCCTTTCCCCACATCCGTCAACTGTGTCAGCCTCTCAGCTGGGGCTGCTCTTCCGTCTCTGCTGGAAATGTGACTGGCTTGGCTGTGTGCAGGCCTGATGGCCCCATCATGTCTAGAAGGCACTGTTTCCTAGCAGTTCACACTCTGACTTGTACAGTCTTCCCACCTCCTTTTCTGTGATGCTCCTGAGCCCTGATAGGAGGGGTGTTCCTTAGATGTTCCTCTTAGGGCTCAGCGCTCCACAGGAACTTGCTTGCTGTGCTTCCCATACTTCTGAGTCTCTATTAGTCACCATCCATCCAATGCAGAAAGACCTTTTCTGATGAGAACTGGAAGCTACACAGATTATGGGTATAACTTGCTAGGAGGCAATTTGATTTTTTAGGATGTTTTCTTATATTTAGTATGCATCATCATCTGCTAGAATCTTGTTTTCTTGTGGCTTGCATTTTACAGTTAACTTTTAACACCTGAGCCACACTATTTCACTATATAAAGCTGCTGTGGACCAGGAGCCTGGAGGCTAACGTGTTTATAAAGTGATGTATTGAGGAGAGAATGCATGTGTAAAGTCAAGCAAACTTGACTTTAAAACTTTAAAAAAGATATGTTAACAGAGTAGCCCACATAGAACGCTTTGTGAGGGAAGAAGAGTTTCAAAGGTAAATTAGATGCTTGTATTTTAAGCCTCTTGCCTGAAACCTGCATGCGATTCTTAACAGGATTCAAGTGGCCAAATCAGTTTGACACTCTATTTTTGAACGATATAGCTTCATTAATGAAATGGTTATTATAAAATTATTTCCAAGTTGTAATATATGTGTGTGTGTGTGTGTGTGTGTGTGAGAGAGAGAGAGAGAGAGAGAGAGAGAGATGTGTGGGTACCTTTGGAGGCTAGAAGAGGGTGTCAGATATCCCGAAGCTGCAGTGCAGGTAGTTGTGACTGACTGGGCACTGGGATCTGAACTCAGGTCCTCTGCAGGAGCACAAGGGCTGTCACCTGGTTAGTCATTCTTTCCAGCCTCTCAGGAATTTTGCTAAGCCCTTCGTCTAGACATAGTTGTATTTTAAGTAGTAAAGGCAGACTTGCCTCTTTGTGACATTCTTAATGGTTCTCTATGTGAGCTGCTGTTTCTCTGTAAAGCTTATGCTACTTTCCTTTCTTTGCAGAGCACCACAGTTGAGGAAGCAATGATGGAAGAAAGCGGCATAGAGGCAACCCCACCTGGAACCCCTCCCCTGAGCCCCGCAGGCCTGGCTGCCGCCACCATGCCCTCCACTGAGGTTCACTTAGGTGGGTGCTGTGCCTGGGAAGACACTGGTCCTCTGAATCACTTAAGAATATGTTTTTAATGCTTCCCTAATCTTGTCAGCATGCAAAGAAATAGCCCTTTTAATTGTAACAACAAAGAAATAATCTGTTACTAGTGAGCAAGCATGTTTTGCCGTTAGCAGCTTTGCTGTCTCTTCATAATCACCCCTTCTAGTGAGCCTTCAGACATCTGTCATCTTCCATGTTCTACAGCTTTGCGGGGATTAATCTTTTCGAGGTTTTAGTGTTTAGGTTTTTATGTTCAAATAAGGGATGAAAAACGACCTTGTCTAAGGAAGAAAAAAACGAATGGAAAGGAAGGCTAGTTCTCTGACAGTGCTGTCCTTGAGTTGTGCCACTTCCCCAGGGACTCAGGTATAATTGGTTGGCATTGGAAATTAACCTCTAAAATTAATTATTGTGGTTTGGCTTACCACGTTAGCATCTCTCAAGAAAGGGAAGTTTGAAAGTCAGATAAAAAGCTTTTCAGCTTTGTGTGTTTATCCTCTTTGCATTTTTTTTTTTTTATAGCTGCAACCAGTTCCTTCTCGTCCCACAGTGTGTCAGGGATAGAGTCCTTGCCACCACATGCATACTCGACGCCTCAGCCATCCCTGCCACCTGTGCAGCCATCAGCACCACCTCCTTTTGTGCCGCTGTCTCCAGCTCCTTCGGTTCCCCTGAGTGGCACATCTGTGCCACCCTCCGCGTCTCCATCCCCTGCCACCGCCTTCAGCAGTTCCCCTTTACCCCACTTCCCTCCTGCGACCTCCGCCTCTGGTGCTCTTGGGTCAGCGCCGCCATCGGGCCCTCCTATATCAGGGTTTTCTGTTGGCACAGCTTACGATATCACTCGAGGCCATGCCGGGAGAGCGCCGCAGACACCTTTGATGCCGTCATTTTCTGCACCTCTAGTCCCAGGTAACCTTCTACTCTCCCGCAGTACTCAGCTGTGTTTGACGTTTTATTACTGTGTGCCGGTTTTGAGTTGCGCTGCACTGTGTTGTGCAGTAGATGGTGATTTGAAGGGGACAGTATAGTACTGACTTCAGTTGATGTTTAGACGTGGCCGTCAGCTGCCCATGGGGCTCCTTTCTCCACATTATCGTCTAGTCTCACTCTGACGTCACCTTTTTGCCACTTAAATTATTAACAGTAAACTAATATAACTTGCTGTGTAGTTTCTGTATGGTATAAAAATCAATATACGATTGGCATTTGAGGCGGGAGAAAGAGTTCCCGTATTCCATGCTAATATCTGTTACTGATGAGCCGCAGGCTGCAATCCAAGAGTACATTATACTTTGCTTGTTTTTTCCCCTTCAGCGCCAACTTTCCTAGGGAGTAGATTTTATCTAGCCCGTCACGGGTGACCCTAGGTCATTTCTTTTCTTAGGCCAACTTCGTCCTGTCTGGTCCCTTCTTTACTATGGTTGTTAGGAACAAATTATCAAAATATGACCTTCGTTGTCTTTCGTTCATCATTTTAGGTACCTTAGCTCTGATTGCTATTATCCAAATTGGCCCCTCTATCTTTACATATAAAATTTATCATGGAACACAGGCATTACATGCTTATGTGTGTTTACATCTATTTTAGAAAGAGAACTGTTTATTTTGTGTGTGTATGTGTGCACATGTGCGCCTGAGTATATATATGACCACCACATGCATGCAGACACCTTTGGAGGCCATAAAAAGATGTTTTATCTGCTGCAACTGGAGTTACAGATGGTTGTGAAGCCCCCTAATGTGGGTGCTGAATCTGGGTTCTCCGCAAGAGCAACCAGAGCTGTTAGCTGCTGACCTCTCTTTTCTGCTCCAATGGGTGTTTTCTTTTGGAAGTATATAAAGTACGTATAGTGATTGTTGTGTTTATTATTATTATTATTATTATGAGCTTGCATCCTGAATAGGGCAAATAGGAACACACACACACATTTGTATTTGTTGTTTTTCAAGATACGTGCTATAAACCTATGTAATGGGGGAAATAACCTTTTGAGGAATTTTTAAATTTATATTTATTAAGATTTGAGTTAATAAATTCATCTTTAGATACTTCAGTAGCTCAGTGATGGAATTTGTTTTGTGTTCCTCATATGATAACATCTTTTTTAGGAAAACATTAATTACCTGACTTAATTTTTTTGCCATTGACTAGGTATTTTGCCAGCCCCCATTACTCAGCAAGCTGCTATGACATCTCTGGCACAGGGACCTGGAACCACTTCGGCCATTACTTTCCCAGAGGAGCAGGAAGATCCTAGAATTAACAGAGGCCAGGACGATGCACCTGCTGGTGGAATCTGGGGTTTTATCAAGGTCAGAACAAATTACTGCTCTAATTCTAAAACTGACCAGTATTCATTAGTGAAACACAGTAAAGTGGAGGGAGCACGGTCCGAGAGCACGGAGAGTAAGGGAAAGCAAGGTTTATGGCTGGATTTCTGGGCCTGGTGCTCGTCTTTTGTCTGTATCTGTCCACATGAACTTACTCTCTTCGGAAGAATCCAGTGGATCAGTGATGTGGGCTTTGTCTTTTCTAGAAGACTTTATTATTGCCATGGAAAACTGTCTCTGTTTCTTGTGTATTTGGGGTCTGCATGGGGGTCTGTTTGTATGTGTGTATAGATGGATGGGTGCAGGTTTGTGTGTGTGTGTGTGTGTGAGCATGCATATGTGTAGTGATTATTGTATTTTTTTAAAATTATGATGGGCTTGAATGCTCAATTTTTATAAATTAAGGAGATTAGAAATCTGTCATCCAGATACTGAATAGGCAAACAGGAACACATGCACACACACTCACATACACACATGCACACACATGCGTGGGCTTGCATGCATGAGAATGTGTAGGCCACCCTAAGAGCTGTGTTCCTATGTTCTCCACATCACTTTTTGGGACAGGGCCAGTTGTTAGATTTGGAATTCAGCTAAGATGGCTTGTCAGGGAGCTCCAAGGGTCCTCTCGTTTATGCCTCATCCCAGTGCTGGCATGTTAGGACATGTGCTTAGTGCTCCACATCTTACATGGGTACTGTGATCTGCACTTAGGTCCTCATGCGGCATTTACTAACTGAAGCATCTCTCCAGCTCTAAATATTCTTCCTATAGAATATGATTCTTAATAGCGTCTCATCATCGATGCTGTTGGCATCTATTGTGTTTTATTTTACAAATCTGTTATCTCTATTATCTGGCTTAAATTTGTAAGTCGTTTTACTTAACTTTAATTGAGAAAAATGTGTGAACATGCACATTTGTTGTTTTTGCTGGTATAGCAGACTGAACCTGGGCCTTGCACACACTGGCAAACCCTTTATTACCAGTTTGGTCCCAGCTCTCTCATTAGTTTCACTCTGAGAATGAGTCTCATCAATTTGTCTAGCATGGCTTGGAGCTCACTCAGTATCCTGAACTGGCCTGAAACTCGCAATCCTCCTGCCTCAGCCTGGCTTGTAACAGAACCCCAGGCTTGCACCCTGGGGACTAATTAACACCATGCAGCCATTGAGCCGTACAGTGAGCCCTTCAGATTTTAATTCTTATAAAGAATGAGCACTCTTGTATGTACTTGTTGATGGGCACCTCTGACACCACCAGTGTCTGATGAATGTCCTAGTGAATGCCCTAGAACTTCCTGTGGATTGCTTTCCAGTAGCCACACCAGCATATGTTATTCCATCATTGTTCACATGGCAGCAAAGGATGCTAGTTAGAAATATAGTTGATATTTTTTTCTGATTTAATAGACAAAATCATTTTATTTTTTTTTCTTGTGTGTATGTGGTGGCCCAGGCTTGATGTAGAGTGTCTTTCCCTACCTTATATAGTGAGAGCCACTTGTTTCCTGTCTCCAGAGCTCGTGGTTTGCATTAGTCTGGCTTGCCGGCTCTCCAGAACTCTCCATCTTGAGCATTGGGATTACATGTGGCCACCACACCCACAGAGCTTTTTGCGTGGGTTCTGGGATTCCCAACTCTGGCCCTCATGTGACACAAGTGCTTTACCTTAGAATCCCCCCCCCCCCCCCCATGAAACTTTAATTTTCATTTCCTGTCCGTTAAGTTTGGCCTTTTTTTCCTGCCCATGAAATTGTTTTCTGTATTCTCTGTCCATCTTTGCCCAGTTTGCAGTTGGGAAGCTTGCTTCTTTCTCTGTGTGGGTGACTAAAGCAATGCTATTTTAGGATGTGCACGTCATGGCCTTTTCCATTCTAATCTACATTTAAGTTTTATTATGTGTCTTCAACACAAAAGTTCTTAAGTGTCCGGAAGTCATTTCTGTGAATCTCTTACAGTTCTATATGCTGAAAGAATACTTTTACATACCATCCAGTTCTATTTTTAACCATTTCAGTTTTCACCTTCAGCAATTCAATATAGCTGGTGGGTTTCAATACACCATGTAAAATAGAGAAATTTAAGTGTTTGCCAGCCTCTTAATGGAGTATTTTGGGGTCCTTCCCTCAGCTACCTGATGCCTCCCTTATTTTACTTACGAACTTACACATAGTGCGAGTCGCAGAGCTTTGTTTTTTACCCCATGGACTAAACTGGAGTTAGGCTTGGCCATTCCCCTGACGCATGCTCAAAGCTGTGTGTTCAGGTGGCCGTGAGGAGCATTCTGTGATGAAAAGGAAGTGCAGATTAGAAAGGAGCAGAAGTATGCTGTGCTGTTAGCCTCTGCTTTCTCTTGAGGTTTACTTTGCTGCTCGTCCCAGTGTTTTCTTAAGAAGTAAGAATTTTGAACCCATTCTGCCAACTTCCTCCCAGTGCTTTCCAAGAAGCTGTTCAGTTTCATTATGTACATTAAACATGATTTCAAATTAAGTGCTTACTGTGGTTATGTTGTAGGAATCTGGTCTTTATAGACTTGCTTTTATAGATCTGTACTGTGAAATCTATTCTGTATAGAAACTACAGCCTTCTTCCGGCTTTGCAAAGAGACAGCCTGTTGCTAGTTGTAGTGCCCAGTTCAGCTCCCTGGGACTCGGCAGAGCAGTAACTTACATGATTTTTATCATGAGGGTGCCTGGCCGTCTTAACACAATCTCCTGTCAGTCATCTCCCTGATGAGTTGGAAGGAGGGAATTAAGTCTGTTGGATGCCCCCTAGAGGGCGCCCCAGCCCTTTATCTTGGAAGAGTTGGAGTGTAAGAAGGAACTGTGGAAAGCTCTGGGCTGGAAAGCTCGTGGTGCTGCTGGTCTGAAGAGTGGAGAAGGGAGGCCTAGAGTTAGGGAACGGGTACAGGAAGGGGAGCGCGAGAACATTGAAGGATAAAGTTATGCATTAAATCCATCAGGAGCTATTCAGGGGGATACAGGTGAGAAGTATTTCATTAAATACATACGAAGTACGGACTTATAAAGACACATGAGTTCAGTCCTTGTTTGGAGCCCTGAGGGACAGGTTTCTCCTATAAATGTACTTATGGCTGAAACACACTTTTCAGATTATCACTTTTCAAACAATATTGTTCCAGAACCCTCCCAGACTGCCTCTGGCCTACCTTCTATATGCAAAGAGTTATAGAAATTTGACAAAAACTGATCTCATTTTACAGATTCCAAAAGTACCATTTCACAGTTTTTAAAAGCAGTAGTCCACTGATGCATGGGAACCTTACAGTTTCCTGTGTTGTTCTTGAAGCTGTTGTGAGCCCATGATTGCAGTGGCCACCCCCGTCAGGAGACCCTGTTCCTGGTCTCTCCTCCTCATCCTTCACCTTTCAAAACCTCCTGTTCTGTGATATGCCCCGATCCTTGGTAGTGATGCAGTTAATCAGGTGTCTCCTTCTTATTCCCGGCATGCATCTCCTCATTGGCAAACATTTAAGCATAGATATGGTAGATGATCTCTAGGTAGGGAGCCATCGCCAGTGAACAATTGTTGAGGGACAGAGAATCATTCTTTTTTAGGAGATGGACACTGGTTAGTTTCCTGTGCTCCAGGGTATATGCCCACATTTGTGCACATATGTGCAATGCTATCTGGATTTGGTTAGTTTTCAGGGAAAAGACATGGGCTTTGAGAGTGCTGTGTTGGAACATGGGAGAAATTGGAGGTGGAAATGGGGGTAGTATGAACTTAAATTTCAATAAGTTCTTTCATGCTTAGGAAAGTCAAGTTGTTCTTGGCTTGAACTGAACATTTGCATTTTGCTTTGTGCAGGGCGTGGCTGGAAATCCTATGGTGAGGTCTGTGCTTGATAAGACCAAGCATTCGGTGGAGAGCATGATTACAACGCTGGACCCTGGCATGGCTCCATATATCAGTATGTATATAAGTGAGCCTAGAACTGGTCATGTTGCACGTTTCTAGGGTGTTTGTCAGTGTCACACACAATTGTAATTTCAGTTCATTTCAGATGGTCTTATAATTTATCTTTTTCTGAGTCATTGTTATGTGAGGTTTAGTACTTCACAGTATGCACTTTGGAAGAGGGAAGGAATAATTAGATATCAATTTTTATATCCTTTTAGTGGTTCATATTGATTTTCTTTATCCGCTGTTAGCTTTCAAGTGATACTTTTTTTAAACTTGGTTTTGGCAAACTTTCTAGTTATCTATTTAATCAATGTGCTTATGCTTATTTAGGAATAATAATAATAATAATAGGAATGATATTTCTAGAGGAGGCGGATCTAGCAATTAATAAAACTTGATGACTGAGTTTGCTGGGAACGTTATTCTAGCTGCTCTTGGGCCCTCGTCAGGTATCTGCAGCCAGTTGACATAGATGCCCACTCTGACTTGATGCGCATTTGCGGTATATGAACAAGTGGGGATGAGCGAGGCCACGCTAGTCACAAATCCTGTAGAAGCTCTCTGTAGGCTGGGGCTGTGCTCCAGGAACCAGAGCAGAAGATTTAATGGCAGTAAAAAGCCATGAGCTTGACTTGACTCCATTGTGGTTCTGTCTGACGTGTGTAAATTGGTAAGACCCACATAGATTAAGTACATTTTTAAGTTCATGCTCTGCTAGACACGGGTGACACTCAGAAGAGCTCTGTGACACATGCATTTCGTTCACCATGGGGTGAGGAACCTGGGTTTAAAAAGCTGTCAGTTATTATATTGAGTCATGCAGCTTGGATGGAGCTCAGTTGAATTTACACATATATATGTATCATTCATCTATATCTATATAAGTTTACTTGGCTTCCTGCATAATAGGAATTGAATCAGAAATTAAATCAGGTAGAAACTACCACATGTAGTTGCATATACCTATGATCCCAGCACTTGGGAAGTGGGATGTGGGAGGCTAGCCTCAGCCACATAGTGCATTCATGGTCTCAATTAATCAACAAAATTTATGAACAAACATAAAACCCCAAAGAATTCTTCCTGTTTGGTCAATTTGGTTTTACTTCATGTATTTATTTTCATATTCATATATCCATACCTATTCAGCTGGAGATACTTACTAAATTACATATTTCTTGTCTTCTTGTGTATATCTGAAATGAAGGAATGAGCATTTTTGGAGTGCTTCCTCCTGTTCCATTGGGCAAGCTGTATTAGAGTCAGTTCTCAGAGCAAGCCCATTAAGGTCCAGGTATTTTTCTACAAAGAAACCAGCCCTGTGTCTTCCTCAGGGTAATGGGGCTGGAAAGGAAGCATCAAGTTCAGCCTTTGAATTCTTCTCCCCCGGTACCTTCTTCTGTAGTTGTTTGCCGTGGGCTGTGCTTCACACAGAGCTAGTGTGCTCTGGACCTTTTATCGAATACAGAAGAACTGTGCTCCATTTACCATGGATGATCAGAGCCAGGAGGAAGTGTGTGCTAGCCTTGGCTCATGAGCAAGACTGCAGATAATGTGCTTAATTCCCACCCTTAAAACGCAAGGGAAGCTGGTACCTTGGTTGTAAGCACATGTTAGAATAGCACACTGAGGTTAGAGGATGGGAAATTTATGTGTTTGAATCAGATGATGTGGTTAAAAGTGAATTTGTGTCTGACCTAGTTTTGAGTCCTGACAGTGGTGTTTAGAAGCTGTGTAATGGTGGGTAAGGTTCTGTCAGCCCAGCTCACGTGGATGAGGCTGGTAGTGATGAGTAAATCCAGCATACACCTATGATGTGGTCGTGATTACTAGTAAGTTAATGCTTAAATTTGAAATTGAAATTTCTTGTGGTTTCTGTAGAATCTGGAGGTGAACTGGATATTGTTGTCACCTCAAATAAAGAAGTGAAAGTGGCTGCTGTCCGAGATGCCTTCCAGGAGGTCTTTGGTTTAGCTGTGGTTGTGGGGGAAGCTGGACAGTCCAATATCGCCCCACAGCCAGTCGGCTATGCAGCTGGGTTAAAGGTGAGTAATAAGAGCTTTGCCGGAGTATGGGACCTGCAGTTCATTTGCCTGTAATCGTGATAAGGCTCCATGGTCTGTGTGGAAGTACTGCATGTTTATATATTGAGATACCAGCTTTGTCACTAGTTAGTCAACCTGTAGTGTTAGAAAGATACAAAGGAGTTTTAATTGAATGAAATGTCAGTTAGCTTTGATTATTGGAGGTGATGGTAGTAGCATTAAGAACAAAAACAATAGATGATCTTGAGAGGAATCTATAACTTAGTATTGATTTTCAAGTCAGTTATTGGAATTATAATATTTGTTGGATCCCAATACACAGACAGACATGCACTCAGGCAGGCTACTCTCTGTTACTTTGTTACAAGAACACAGTCATGCAAGAATAGTAAAGTTGATGGCATCTGAATGTTTTCCTGTACTAAAGCAAGGGAAGGAAAATCCCAGAAAATTCTTGACCTCACTTCCCCTGTGTTGTCTTCTGACCTCACTTCCCCTGTGTTGTCTTCTGACCTCACTTCCCCTGTGTTGTCTTCTGACCTCACTTCCCCTGTGTTGTCTTCTGACCTCACTTCCCCTGTGTTGTCTTCTGACCTCACTTCCCCTGTGTTGTCTTCTGACCTCACTTCCCCTGTGTTGTCTTCTGACCTCACTTCCCCTGTGTTGTCTTCTGACCTCACTTCCCCTGTGTTGTCTTCTGACCTCACTTCCCCTGTGTTGTCTTCTGACCTCACTTCCCCTGTGTTGTCTTCTGACCTCACTTCCCCTGTGTTGTCTTCTGACCTCACTTCCCCTGTGTTGTCTCTTCTGACCTCACTTCCCCTGTGTTGTCTTCTGACCTCACTTCCCCTGTGTTGTCTTCTGACCTCACTTCCCCTGTGTTGTCCTTTGACCCCACTTCCCCTGTATTATTCTCCCAAGCTTGCTTCCTTCTGCAGTAAAATTCTTCTTATAAGAATTTTGAATATTTTCCTCTAATTTCTGTGCTCCCCGTCCTAATAAGAGCCCCGATAGTAGGCTTGCTATTTATTTGGTCCATCAGGGGCTTTCCAAGCAGGTGGTCATCCTCTGGTGTTTAGATACTTTTGGATAGCCAGGTTGGCCTCAGACTTGCTCTGGAGCCAACACACTGCCATTGGACTCACATCCTGCTTCCAACACCACATTTCTGGGATTATAGGTGTGCAGCACCCTGCCTGACTTTTATTTTGGTCTATTTTTCTCCCTGTGGCTATTTGAATGCACACCTGACCCCCCTCCCCCCACCGAGTTCATCAATTGTTCTCTGCTTTTGTGCTTCCCTTGCTGGCCCCGTCTCTCCTCCCCAGCTTCCTCGGTCTGTCTGTGCATCCCTTTGCTGACTTCATGTTGTCCCTGCATCTTATGCTGACACTTGCAGCTTTGTATTGCCACTAAGACCACTCATGAACTCTCAATTTATGAAAAGGCTGACTTTTTTTTGGCTGCTGTATTAGAATATCCCATGCGCAGGATGTCTAGAAGGAAACACTTTCTTTCCTTTATACTTAGCCCCTACTTCATCCCAGCCGATGGCAGTCCTGTCCTTCCATTTTCTCGAGAACTTGAAAGCAGCTAGAGTCTCATCTTGTTTCTGGCCCATCATTCTGCAGTTGTTTCTAGGCACACGCAAGTTTGCTGTGGGGTTTTTTTGTTTGTTTGTTTTTTTCCTATGAGGCCACCATACATCATATTAGTGAGTACAGTACTCTGGCCTCAGTGTTTCTTGTCAGGCTGTCAATGTTATTTAATGTTTGATTCTGTTAGATACAGTTTTATGTGTGAAAATAGATATTGGTGTGTTATAGTAAAGCCATAGACAACAGTCCAGTAACTTCTGATTGGATGCAGTTTATTTAGCATACAGATTTTCCTCCTAAGGGATTTCAGATGCGTCCTGTGCTTAGCAGCCTCAGACAGCACTTGAGCATTATTCTTGGGACCAGTTGAAGTGGTGGAAACTTTTAACAACATGGAAATTTAAAAGGTGACACCAAATACAGCAGCGACTCTTTGTTACAACGTGTGAGCTTGAACAAGAAGGTAGTGGCCTTTGTTTGTTTGGCTAGAGGTGTGCAGGACAGACAACTTAAATTATTTTGTAGTTTTGTGCACATCTGATGTTGAGAATACCAGTAAATTTTAGCAAATAGTCAAGTTCACAGGATAGGTTCTGTAATTTTTGAGGATCAACTGTATTTACATTTCAAAACTGAATATAAAGAAGCATGTAATCTTTCCTTTGACTTTGACACCTGTGTACATTTATAAAATGGTCTTTATGCATCTAATAAAGGTAATTGCTGTCTGTAGGGTTTGAATTCAGTCTAATCTAGAAATGAAAGTGGTAAATGGGAAAAATAAATATATACCCACTTAAATGTAAACCTTAAGATAAATCACAAGTGTTATGTGGATGAGTTGTGTTTGAAAGGTGAGGACAAATCTCTTGCTGGTCTGAGTCTTTGCGTGTCAAGATTTCTAGATTGGCTTTTGCCCTTGTTTGATTTTTCACATGGCAAGTTCTTACTGAATACTTGTTTGCTTTTGCCTAATGCCAAGCCTGGGAGATAGAATTGATCAAAAACAGGCAGCATCCACTCTGCTCTACAATCGCTATTTCTTCTCTTTCCCCAGACTGTTGAGATCTTTCTCACATCGCTCTCTCTTCTCCCGTTCCTTTGTCTTGTAATCGCTGTGTGACTAGGAATTAAGCATGTCATCACGTCAATTTTTTTTTCCTGTTGGTTCTTCTAGCTTTGAAAATAGGCTTATTCTTGGCTAGATTGTTTTTCCTCCAGAAATAATCTTTGTATGTATGTCTGAGACTGTCTTACTGTGGTGGGCCAGGCTGGCCTGGACCTCCCAATTCTGTGTCCACCTGTCAAGTGATGGGATTGCAGGCACATAACCCCAGACTTTGCCCTTTGAAAGTCTTTATCACGTCATTTGTAATCACAGTCAGATACAACAGCCTGCCTCATAACCTGGCTGTAGCTTCTCTGCTCTGATATATACCCTTGGCCTTGAGTTATTTGTGCAGGTTTCTCAAACCATCTGGATTCATTAATGACAATTATTCTGCTGGATCAGCTTCAGTGTACCACATACACATGTAACTTTTTCTAGTGATATTTTTTTAGTAGTGTTTATACTGCTTCATGAATATTTAAAAGGGCATTAGAAAAATCTGGAAGACACATGTTCAGTGTAGGTGTGATCACAAACCCAAAGTCAAGAGTAAATCAACTAACCAGATACCAGGGCTGAAAAGGTTTTTATTCTGGAAGATGACCTCTTGCTAAATGAACATTTAAAAGTAAGATTTTCTTATATGAATAGTCAATTAGAAATTATAATTTTAAAATAATAAAATAAACAAATTGTTACCAATGCTGCATGAGAGAATAATTTGGAGAAATGTACCCTAAACATAATACCAAGGGAATCCCATTGGATAGCGTTATTCTAAACCAATGGCTCTCAACCTTCCTAATGCTGCAACCTTTTAATACCGTTCCTCATGCATAGTGACCCTTCTGTTTGTGTATTGTAGGAAATATTTATTGGCAATTGATTATGTAAAGGATTAATATTTATTAAGTTATCTATATGAAATACTGATATAAGATTGAACCTTAGGACATGTCCCACAAGGTGGCAATCCTAAGTCAGGTGTGACCAATCTTTAGAAGCGGCTAGTCACATCCTATACTAGAGTCTTTAAGACCTCAGAGCCACGCCTTCTAGGTCTTACTCAAAGGTGCCTAACCCACCACATTGATGCTTCCTCGTAACTGTAATTTTGCTACTGTAAGAATCATAATATAAGGATCTATATGTCTGTTTTCCAGGGGTCTTAGGCAGCCCCTGTGAAAGGGTCTCTTGACTCACAAAGGGCTCATGACCCATATGTTGGGAACCACTGCTGTAGACTTTTGTATTTGAGTGTTTACAGTGAGTGCATATTAAATATGTGCATGTATTATATAGCTAATAACCAATATATTTAATATTAATACTATTTTTAAGAACTGGTTTCTACCCTTTGCTGCTTTTGTTTAGGGAGCCCAGGAACGTATAGATAGCCTGCGGAGAACTGGGGTGATCCACGAAAAGCAAACCGCTGTGTCAGTGGAAAACTTCATTGCTGAGCTGCTGCCTGACAAGTAAGAGGTGCAGGGTGCCCTGGGAATCGGCACAGCTGTGGGGAGTGAGTGGGGAACACTCCTGTTTTAAAGCCAGAGTGAAATGTTTGCCCTATGGTGGGACTGTCCTCACTTTTCCTTTGTAACTGAGCAGTGCAATGTGCGATGCTTGCTTCTAAAACTCTGCTGACTTGATACACCAGGACTGAATGTAAGAAATACACTGCATGCGAGCTTATGTAGCTGTAATTGAACTCCAGGAGCGAGCACACTGCTTCCTGTGGATGGTACCATCAAATGGAGTTGACACAATACTATGTGTTCAGCTTTAAAAAGCCTCTGGCAATCACAGGTCAGGGTTGTTTTTGAGGGTCCTATGTCTCTATGTTTTTAATAGATTTTTCTTTAATGGGAACCTTTTAGGATATGCTGAGTTACTTATAATAAGTGACCATGCATGGTGGTTTCATCTTTCTCTTAATTTTTCATTCACTTGTTACCTAGCATTTTGTAATCATAATTTGCAAAATGTTGCCTCTACTGAGCTGAAAAACCATCTGCCAAGGAGAGCAGTCAGCTAAAGGGTATAACACTAAAGGAATAACGCCAGTGTAAATTCTGAGATAAGCAGATCTAGATTTTAGTGTTCATTTTGGCTTAGTGAGAAGTACAGAAAACTATTCTTACAATGTATTTAACATCAACTGTATGTAATGTGATCGATCGGTGATAGTAACCAGTCTCCTGTGGCATCTGAAACCAATGTGAACCTTTCTTTGCCCTGGGAAACGTAACTGTTTTGGAAGCACGGTCCAGCATGTATTTTTCACTTTGCCGTATACACAGAAAAGAAAGATGGAGTTCCCTAGTGATCAAAAGTGATCAGCTGAGATTCTCCCCACATTTGCCCTGGCTGAGATCCTGGTGAAGGATTTGATGGAGGAGAGAGAAACCAGCACGTTCCCGTAGCCAGTAGAACCAGGGACGGGAATGGAAGTGATTGTAGGTTCACAGAGAAGGGAATTAGAAAGCAGGTTCCAGGTCTCCGTGTCTGGTGGAAGTGGTGCCCTGTAGAACAGAGGTTTGTCTTGGTGGTCGGGAGAGACGGCCATGCCTTTAGGGCCACTTCTCCTCGGCTCCTCGGGCTGCAAAGGTGCATGTCTCTGGGTGAGTCAGTGCAGTATCCTGATGGACACTGTGCCCACAGCAGGCAAAATGAGGTTGAGCTTGCCTACACTTTTTTGAACAAGAAACACTGCTAAAAACAAAATATGAAATTTTGATTAGTGGTCAAGTAGAATAAATATTATTTAGTATTTATGAGTTGAAACAGTTTTAAGATAGGAATGTTGAGGCAGAGTTGCTAATGCTATTTATTCTGTGTCTTTTTTAGTGGTTTTTATTCATTTTGTAGTTCGTGCATATTAAAAGTACTTATTTTTTTAAAAGATGGAGACATTGAACATAGTCTTGTCTATACCCTTAGTGCTTAAATTCATTTTAGCGTTGTTTGATATTTTTGGTAGCTAGAATTCTGAGGCATCCCAGTTATCTTCGGTATATTTATGATGCCTTGTTTTTTATAATCCAAGGGTAAGTATCTATCCGTGGAAAAAATACCTTGATTTCCTGAGTGTGTTTTCAAAGGCTCACATCCTTGGAACCTTCAGTTTGAGGACTCATTTTCATGAAGATTAAGCACATGGTTATTTCTTCTGAATGAATTATTCTTCATTTATTAATAGTATTATTAGATGACTACATGCTAGTGAGCGTTAGTATTTCAGATTTTCACGTATTTTAGCAATATTGTCTTGGTTAGGGTTTACTATTCCTGTGAAGAGACACCATGAACACAGTAACTCTTAAAAAGAAAACATTTAATTGAGGGTGAGGCTCACAGTTTCAAAGGTCATCCTGGTGGGGAGCATGGCCATATGCAGGCAGGCTGGAGAAGTAGCCCTACATCTTGCAGGCAGCAGGAAGTTGACTGACTGACACACCGAGCAAAGCTTGAGCAAAAGAGATTTCAAAGCCCACCCCCACAGTGACACACTTCCTCTGACAGGGTCATACCTCCTAATAGTGCCATCCCTTTGGGGTCATTTTCTTTCAAACCACCAGTCATTTAAAAATATTATCCACAGGATCACTTTGCATGTTCAGATATAAGTGTAATATTTTTAATCAGCTGTGTATTTGAGAACCCCCATTCCCATTATTAACCCCCCACCCCCCCACACATACACATCTTAGCATGAAGGAATGTTCCATGGTCAGTAATTTCATTTTCTTTTTTTGTTACACTCTCTTTGTCTCTTCTTGGAGTGAAGACAATGGAGTAATTGTATTCTTACATTATGGATTGTCTACTTGCAAACTAATTAGAAAAGCGTTTCCCTTTGAGAACTATGATCCTTTAATCTGAACAGTAAGTAGGCTTGCTTTGCCCTTTGTCTCTTTACTCTCATGATATCCAGCATGTAGATGGCATGCTCCGTTTCTCTTCTAGATGGTTTGACATCGGCTGCTTGGTGGTTGAAGACCCGGTGCATGGCATCTGCCTGGAAGCTTTTACTCAAGCCACTCCGGTGCCTTTGGAATTTGTACAGCAGGTTGGTGTCTTTGCCTTTTCATGACGCACATATTTATCGTGAGGATTATGTCCTTGATTCTCTTTCCCACTTGCTGTGCTTGTCAGTTTCCTGATTGTGCCAGGGAAAATAACGCTTTCCTTTTTATGTTCACAGCCCTGAAATCAGAAGGAAGTTAGCCTTTAAGTCTGCTCCACATGTCCTCTGCGTCTTCTTTTCCCTTTATTTCTCTGTAGTTTTCTGCGTATAGATGCAGGTGCACAAGTGTGTGTGTCTATGGAATAGAAAACCGAAGCCTCAGGTGCCACTGGTCAGGAGCTGCCCCACCTGCTCTTTGGGTTTTTTTGAGACATAGTCCTGAAACTCACTAGTTAGGTGAAGCTGGCTGGCTAGTGTAGGTGGAGTTTACTTATAAGGACACCAATACCAGATAGATATTTATTAAAATATAAACCAACACTCACGGTACAGGTAACAGATTACAGCAGCACCTGAACAGGGACTGGAGTCTGGAGACGGACGATGGGAGCCTCTCTCTAACCGCCAGGAACCAGGAAGAGAGCGTCTCGTGCTTCCGCAGCCCCTTTTCAATGGGCCTTTCCCCCGCCCCCTTCAGGTGGGGGGGGGCGGTGCCCTGTATAAGTGTCTTTTGACCTTATCAGCTGACACCTGAATCCCACAACAGGCTAGTAGTCCCGGGGATCTCCTGTCTCCATGTCCCCTGCACTGTGTTTTACCCAGGGGCTTTTAGGAATGGCTTTTCTTAAGTGGGCGCTGGGTCCCTGTCTTACGTGGTAGTGATTTTATCAATTGAGCCAAGTCTCCAACCTGTTTATCTCATCTTTATTCCTATTGGTTTATCTGTTCCTCTTCTGTTTGATCTAATCATCTTCTTTAGTTGCTCATTTTAGTAACAAGTCAATATTTTAAAAGTTTAATGAAAGCCTGGCGGGGTGATGTATACATTTTAATCCCAGCACTTTGGAAGCAGAGGCAGGTATCTCTGTGACCGACCTTAAGGCCAGCCTGGTCTAAAAAGCACATTGCAGGCTAGTCAGGGATGCACAATGAGATCTTGTCTCAAAAAACCAAAATAACAAACATTCAAAATTTAGAAAAGTTCTGGAGAATTGTCTCAGTGGTTAAGAGCACTGGCTGCTCTTTCAGAGGTCTCTGGTTCAATTCCCAGCACTCAAATGGCAGCCCCTAACAGTCCGAAACTCTAGTTCCAGGGGATCTGCAGACACCAGGTGCACATGCGCTGCACCAACATATAGGAAGGCAACATGCCCATACACATTAAAAATACAATATATAACAGTGTAGCTGATAGAAATTTATCTTTAGATTTGCTGCCTGGAAAATGGACCTAATGATGTACCCAGGGACAGTTTCCAAACTGATTCATACTTACATATGCTATGTAAATATTCTCTTAATTCTCTAAAGAACAAAATGGAATGCACCTGTCTTCAGGATTTCTGAACTGTTAACTGGTAGTTTGTTGCCTCTCCCCTCCTTTTTTACAATTATTTGGAGTGAATGGACATTTGAAAATATGGGAAGGCCGTTGGTATTCTCTGAGAAAATGCCTGTGTAGTTACATTTCTGTTTAATGTTTGGCCATAAAGTTGCTAAAGGGGCTAGTGGTCCTTCCTTATGTTTCCAGTTTGAAAAGATGCTTTGAATTTTGATGTTTTTCTGAAATTTATTTATACCTTAGTTCTCTTTAGAAGGTCAAGCAAACCCTCCTGTGACTGTCACGTGAGGACATTTAGAGACTTTTAAGTTGATGCTATTCATATTGTTTTGCTAATAAGACTTAAAATGGACATAACGTGCCAGGTTTTCTATAGATGTTTTACCACTGTTGATTCAAAAGTATTAGATTGAACCATATAGAATTGCTACCTTTGTTAACTGAATCACTGCTGAGTTTCATGTGACTCAGCCCAGTCACTTCCATTGCCCTATGGGGAAAGGGCGCCCACAGGAGTAAGTCATTAACTAATGTCTTGAGTGAGATCTGTAAAACACTTGAGAAGCAAGTGGTTCTTAGTGTTCACAGTAGCAGTGAGGCAGCAGAAAGCTGTACAGCCTTTTCTGTAAGGTCATCCACACAGCTCAGAGCAGGTGTCAGAATCACTGGTAACTCACCAAACCCAGAATTCCCCAGAGCACTGTCCTGACCCAGGAGCTGAAGGTGGGCTCACAAAGCAGCTGGGTAGTGACAGGAACAGACTGCAGAAGAAAAGAGCTTCAGCGGAGTCGAGGGACTTGCTTGAAGTAAAAAACTTGTAGCTGAAGAGCCCTAGCTCATCAGGAATTAGAAGTTATGTGTGTACTAGAAAGTCAAAGCCATTCTCCAGTCCATTGGGAAAGCAGCAGGAGGGACTATTAGCTTGAGATGGCTCCTGTTGCTGTAATGTAGGTGGTGGTGTGGATCTGGGGTCAACACACAGTGATTCCAGGGACAGCTTGACCTACTGTCTGTTTTTGTATTTCTTGCATATACCTGCCAATATACTTAAAACTGTTTATTTATAGTTGCTTTTGTACCAAAAGGAAAGAATGGTGGCATTATGCTGAAGACTGTTCAGCCTGGCCCCTGAGCTAGATATTTGACCATTTTTAATTTTAGTTTAGTTTTAAGACTGGTAAGTTGGACGTGCTGCTCTAACAGTGAAATAGACCCACATGTACGCATACGTCTAAAGTGTTAGCATACAGCTAAATGTCAGAGAGCACATTTGGTTAGTGTGGCCCCTTACTGACAGGGGAATTCATACTTTAGGATACATGCAGATGAGTTGGGAAAGGCCTGGGAAGTGCACAGCAAGCCACAGATACAGTTAACTGAAAAGTGTGATTTGAACAGTGGAATTTGCCTTTTGTTCTGTTTAATTGTTGTTATGTAGTTTCAAAATTCCCAAGATAAATAGTTACATGCATTGAAACATTTTTTGTTTCTAGCTATTTGCATTTTTTTCTCCAACGTAATATTTTTATTGATATTTGGTAATTTCACACAATGCACCCCAATCACATTTGCTTCCCATTCCTCCCAGGTCCACTTTCCTACCCCCACCTTCACCTCCCCGCAAAAATGGTGAACAAAAGTATACCAAGTCTATTGCAGTTTGTAAGGAACCTGCTCCAAGACCTCACCCAGGGTTTGCAAAAAACATCCACCATGTCAGTGAGAACTAAATTTTTCTGAGTGGTAGGAAAGAAACACACACGTTCTGGTGGTAACTTTACTACTGCATCTTGAAATCTCTCTTTCTTTGTCTTTACATAGTTATTTATCCCAAACAGAAAGTATAAGACTTACATTACTCATTACATTGAGTAAGTGATAAGAAGCAAAGCCAAACACTTGGATTGTTGTGCTGTCTGGACAGCTGGTGGGCTGAGAGTGAGTAACCATGACAATGCTTGGCTGTCAGCTAGGCTCTCTGGTCTTCAGGCTGTAAAGCAAAGGTGGGAGACACATAGTATGAGTGCCTGGCGTTTTCTCAAGTGACAGTCACCTTAAAAGTGTCCCAAATCTTAGATACTCTCTTATCCTACATGCGACCCAAGAATAATTTCTATTCTGTCACCCATATTTCGGGACCTAAACAGTAAACAGTTAGTTGACTGAACCTTGAGTCTTACATTATAAAACTCAGGTTAGGACTATGTGCAGAGTTATATCTACTAAAGTTGCTTTGTACCTGACCTTGGTTCAACAGTCAGACACCTGGGAATTTGTCCTTGTGCATTTTCTATGAAGGTTTATTTTACAAATTCATTTGCAGGGGCAACTAGTTTACTTTGAATTTGCTCTGAGGTCTTAAATCAGCTAATTGTGTGTAGCTTGTCTTGAAGCTAAGAAGATACCGTTGTCAGCCTGAGCTAATGACATAAAGCGGGTCCCAAGTGTCTTACATCCCTTATGGAACAATAGATCTAGTTATGAAGCATATCCTAGTAATAGTTTCTATTTATCAAATTATATAATTTGATAAGGAGCCATCTTTACATAGTCTGCAGATAAATGCACACAAGATTTCATCATGAGATTACATGTACACATTACATGAAAATGCACAGTACTGGGGAGATTCCACAGTTGTTTTGCACATATGAAATTATAGACAGAACAGTGTTCAGAGTCTTGTTTGAAATGGGTTCCTCCATCAGCGACTTATTCATCTGGTGGGTTGACATCTGAATTGCCATCTGCTGTTATATGTCTTGGACCATGGCAAAGTCCACCTTCTGTTGCTTATATTCTTACTGAGCATGGTCAGACTTCAATGGCCAGCTTCTTAAAGATAACTGAGGTTCCCCACCCCACCACTAGAAGCCATCAGCTCTGAAGAGCTGGACTTCAGCATCCCTATCACCATGATTGAGAGTTCTCTTCCATGCCTTCCTGATCTACCCTGAAATGTCTTATGTCTGTGCCTTGTCAAAGTTTAGTTATCTTAAGGGCATAGAAATCATTTCTTCAACAAACTGTTCTAGTCAGTATGTATCATAGCAAAAATCTGTTAAAGGACTTTCATATAACTTATGCTTCTTCTCAGTCCCCACTAAAACGTGGCTGCTCCAGGTTTTCTTAACAGTATCAGGTCACTCAGGTATGACCTTTGACCCAGCATCACAAGTATTATCTACACATTTGAGTCAACAAATAAAAAGATAAATAAAAAGCTTTTCAACCCCTGTGTTGAGCTACTGAGTCAGGACCTGCACTGTAGCAGGAACTTCTGTGGTGTGTCAGGAGCAGGCTCCCAGGGTCTTTGCAGCCCACTGCATTGCTGGTAGTGTGGAGCACTGCTATTTGATGTAACTCTTGACTGTTTGTCTTGGAATAAGCTGTAGAGTTGCCAGTTTTGTTGTTCTAAGACAACTAAATTGAGCCTAAAAAATCATTTTGAGCTGAAAAGAAAGTGCCTCAGGTGATTTGTGCCTGGCGCAGATCCATTCTTCATGCAGCTATTCTCTGGGCTGTGTGGAAGCACTCCAGACAAAACCCTGGCTGTTGAACCCTTCAATCTATTTGCCTTTCAGCCCTGTTGTGAGCAAGCAATTTTTATAGAAGCAAGTACAGGCTGGGTAAGGGTGGTCAGTGACATCACCGGTGGGTGCTGTCCTGGCCTGGGTGCTGATTAAGAGTCACTTGCTGACTCATATTAGCTGTATCTACAGACACTTTCTACAAACTAACAAATCCTTCCTTAAGTGGGCTAAAGGCTCAATAGTCAGTCTCTCTCTGTTTGGAATTTTCTGATTATAAGAATATCATTTTTACCACAAGCCTATATTAACATGAAGTGACCTTGTATGTAGAACTGAGATTTAAGCCCTCAGTGAGTTGTGAGCAGGTGGAGTTTTTGAAGACTTGTACTTGCACTCAGCCCTATGCCTCAGCCTCAGCACCACTAAAAATGTAAGTCATGAGGACTATATTATATTTGAACAGTGAATGTGATGGGCTATTATTACAGTGTAGGTGTGTGCAGTACACTTGTAACTTTATACAGTTGGTGGCAGCATAGCTGAGTTTTTGAGGGTTTGTCATAATCTATATTAAAATGAGCTGAGTCAAGATGTTGAGGTGTTAATTCTAACATAGTGCGTTCCAATATTGTTTCAATGAGTGACAAGTAACTTCCTTTCCTTTTCTTATAGGCACAAAGCCTGACCCCTCAGGACTACAATCTGAGGTGGTCAGGCCTTTTGGTGACAGTGGGTGAAGTCCTGGAAAAGAACTTGCTAAACGTCAGCCGGACTGATTGGCACCTGGCTTTCACTGGCATGTCTCGCCGGCAGATGATCTATAGTGCGGCCAAGGCTGTGGCAGGCATGTACAAGCAGCGCCTGCCACCCAGGCCCATGTGATACCAGCTGCTGGGAAATGGAGACCCGCTGTCACCTTTGGCTCTGGGTTAGAGGAGACTGGATCGCTTCAGCAAATCTAACAGTTTTACAACTTTCCTGTAGGCTGCAGTCCTTTTAAAAGAAAAAAAAAAAAAAAATGAAATAAAGGCAGTGTCATTCCAGTAAAACAAGAAGATCTTCTTTTTACTGTCATGATTTCATAAATCTTAGTTCTCAAAAAATGTACACATATATTTACAGCACAATTCAGTATACCAAATTTCCAAAGTGGAAATTTGTGCTCACATATTCTCTGATTGTTCTTGACTCTTCCTGTTTCTTAAGAATTTCTGATGAGGTCTCTGTATGTTAACTCTTGTTAAGTAAAGCTGGTTTCCTGTTTTCTGTGTGCACATGATCTCAGGTTTGATGATGAGCAGTGCACATGCTCAACAGTGGATCTTACATGCCTGTTGAGTGTGGGTGTATGTGTGCACACAGTTCCATGTGTTTTATAGAATATGGAAAAAAATTAACAGAATTGGTAATGTTTCTGTCATTATGTACATGTATACTTTGGAAGTTAAACTTGTTTATTTTTTGTTTTAAATTTTGGCATTTTACAGATTTATACTCTGAACATCAGAAAATAACATTTTACTTTTCTTTGCTATGTGAGAACTAAAGGGCAGATCATCCAAGTATATTTTAGATCAGATGAAATGTATTTGTGTTATTTTTCTTAATTTTTTTTTAAAAAATATTTTCTGTATTGGTGTTTTGCTTGCATGTATGTCTATGTACCATGTGTGTACAGTGCCCAAGGAGGCCAGGAATGGGCATTAGACCTCTGAAACTGGAGTCACAGATGGTTGTGAGCAACTATGTGAGTGCTGGGACTCGAACCTAGTTCTTCTAGAAAAGCAGTCATTGTTCTTAACCACTGAACATCTCTCATCATTATCCCCTGTGTTATTTTTATATGGTGCTGTTAGCACTTACACATATCAGCTCTGAGGACAGCTGTTCCCCCTGCATCCACTCCTATTCTCCAGACTATGAGAGGGGATCCTCTTCTTTTGGGATGACATGTGTTTTAATTAAAATTACTTTATTATTATTATTTGAGAAGTGAGAAGTTCATTCAGTGCGCTCTGATTACACTCTCCTCTCACCCTCTCGCCCTTCCATTCCCACTACAGGCTCTCAATTCTTTTCCTCTTTTTTTTTTTTTTTTTTTTTAACATTCACCAAGTCCAATTTCTACTGCCCAAATAGGTGTGAGGCTAGCAGCCAGTTGACCTACTCTTTCAACTGCTAATAGCTTCCCAGTTTGGTGTGTGGTGGGGGAGCTGCCATGAGCTCACTCATGCTGGGGTGACTGGCTGGGCCTTGATAGGTTTAAGGTTGTTTTCTCGTTTGCCTTAAGCAACTTGACTTTTCTAACTGGGCCCTTCTGCCTTTTTCTTACGAATGTTTTCAAAGGAACAATTTTATATTCAATGTAGTTTATTTACTCCGCTGCATTTAGTGAATTCTTTTTCCTTCCCAAAATAATACTATTTTACTATTTGAGAATTTACGTAAGTCAAAATTAAGAAAAATTCTTTCTTACACAGTTGAACTCTGCATGTAAAGTGCTGTGCCCTAATGCTTTTCATTAATTATGCGCTTTCTGCTACTTTTACAGAAGGAGGATAATTACTACTTTTAAGGCGGGTCTGTGTTAATCTGCAAGCACTATGTGTGTTGCTTAGACAGGAAGGAAGTAGTGCTGTACCTGTGGTGAAGAACCTGGCCCAGGGGCACAGTACTTCTTATTGCTTTTTTGAGCATAAGAAACAGGGATTTTTCTCTACCACTTGCTGCTGTATGCTGTTTTTAAGAGCTGTCTTGGGTCTGGGGATACAGTTTCGTAATAGAACACTAGATAATGACAGGCCTTTGGGTCAACCCCCAGAACACACACACATAGAGAAAGAGAGGCAGAGAGAGAGAGGTGGAGACAGGGGGACAGTCTTGCCTAACAGTATTTGATTGGGCATTCTCTGGATGATAGTGTTTTATTATACTCCAAAGGCTAGATTTTACAGATCCCAAAGGATATTTTCCTATATTAATTGAGTCTGCATTACCTTAGTTACGGTTTCAGAGGGTCGTTCAGTAGAGTCACAGGAGGTCACTGACAACGGGTGATGGTTTTCCTTTTGTCCTAAGCAGTGGCAGATTTATGCCATGGCTTGGTTGAGACTGGGTAATTGCTGTTATCCAGTCTGCCTTCTCTGAAGAGAAAGAATGAAGTCTGGAGGGACATTTGACTCAGTCTGATAACTCTGTAGCTGGTTTGGTCTGGCCCAGAATTGTCTTTGGAGGATGTCAGAATAGGACTGATACCAGGGCTCATCTTCCCTAACCTTTGTCGGCCTGGGACCTGCTGAGTCTGCACAGTGCCATTTCGGCCTGGCTAGTCCTAAGCCCTGCTTCCCTTCCCAGCCCTCCCTCCTGTTCCTGTGCTCTCTTCTCTTTTTGCCTGTTTGTGTGTGACTTCCACACTGGCATTTTAAGGAGTTTGTGAGTAGCTGTTGCGTTATTCAAACCTTTTTAGAAAAAAAAAAAAATCACTACTGCCATGTGGCTTTTGTGGTTTTTATCATCTCCAGATTATTGAAATTTTTATTTTTATCAGTAGGAAAATAAAACAGGAAAAGTAATTTAGCATCAGCCTTACAAGATTGCTCAACTATTTAGTTCCAAGGTCCTCCTATTCAGTTTTTCTTGCTTTCCTTGTTTCTCTCTGGCTGGTTTATTTGTAAGGATATTGGGCATAACTGAGAACCTCATTTACTCTGGGCAAGCGCCCTACCAAAGGCCCCGGCCTCAGGACCCTACTCAGTTTTTGAGACAAATGTAGACTGAAGCTCGTCCATGTACTTGGGAAGTTGGGAAAGTTTTAGAAGCTGAGTGTTTACTGATCCCTTGACTGCTTCCTTCCTTCGTCTTCCGAGATGAGATGCTGCCGGCTTAAATGTAGGTAATGACAAGACTAAGGGAAGCACACAGGGTACACCTGTCCTGAATTGTGCAAATTAGCAGTTCTCAGGGTCAACTAAATTACTTCAGCCTGCCCTTTAGTTTACTCTTGTTATTTGGCAAAAAGAAAAACAAAACAAAACTAAGAACTATGTGATTTATGGATACAAATTGATAATCTGTTATAAAAGTTGTTGAGTTAAACATAAATTATTACGAAGTGTAGATTTTTTCCTAGGATATTGTATTCATTTTGTGATACTATGTAGAGTGATGTATTGGATAAAATCAATTTTGTAAGTATGTAAATATGTCATAAATAAATATTTTGACTTATTTCTCAAAGATGTGCAGTGACTTAAATTTATATATTTATAATATTTATATTAATTTATATTAATATATCACAAGGTCACATACTCCTTTATAGCTCCAAATTGGTTACCAACTTCCACAAATTATCAGACTTCAAGCACCTTCTTTCTGGGGAATTTTGACATCAGATACACCAGCATGAAGGTAGAGAACTCAGTCTAGAGAGACGCCCCTTTGGACTATGGTGTGAAGTCAAGGAGTTCTGATGCCTGGGTTTGACTTCTCTTCCCCTTACATACCTACCCTTTTTTTAAATTTATTTTTTATCTTGGGGGTAGTTTTAGGATCAGAAATACTAACTGGGGAGAAAGGTATGAGGCTTTGAATTTCACCCATTTCCACAAGTATTCTCCCTTACCCATGGTCAGCATCTACCAGAGTAGTCCACAGCACTTCATGAAGGTCACTGACATAGTTTCATCACCCATAATTTACATCCGGTAAATGTGGATGATATAACATCTCGCAGTATTGCTGCTGCTCTGAAAGGCCAGTGCTTTGCCTATTCAGCCCCAGCTCTGTAACCAATGGCAAGTTGGAATCTTAACTGCCTCCCAGGCATTTCTTTTGCCGGAATGTCATAGTTGAAATCGGTGACGCTCTAGATTGGCTGCTGCTGTGAGTAATGTTCATGTAAAGTTACCTGCATGCATTCATGGTTTAGTTTTCTCATTTCCTTTTAGCTCTGAAGAGTAATACTATTTGGATATGCCAAAGAATGCTTTTCCAGTTATCTATCAAAAGACATCTCAGTTGTCTGGGTTTTGGTAGCTATGAGTAAAAATGTTGTAAATAGCTTCAGGGTTTGTATGGACTCTTTTCCATAATAGTTATGGTTAGTTTTGTGAAAACCTCTCACCTTTCTGTTGAAGAGTTTTGTCTTTACTGGACACAGCTCCTATGAGCTGTGGTTCCCAGCTGCACATTGTTTTCTGTGCTGATGTTGGGATAGGAAAGCTGGGTCAGAGGCCAGTGGAGAATTTTACCAGAAGACAGTAGATTGGGCTTCTTGGTTGTTGTTGCCAAGGACCAATAATAATTATCTACAAGAATATCAACTCAGGGCCCAGGAAAAGCCATATTAAATTTATACTTAATTTCGGTAGTTAAGTAGTGGGTAAAAGAAAATTGACAAGTGAAACTGGCAAGACAAAGCATCAGGGAAGTTAAAACTGGGTGAAGGAAACTGTAAATGAGGCTTCAAGTGAACTCAGTTTAGAAATTCAGTGTTTCTGTGAAACCTAAAACAAATGGCTAGAAGCAAGCAGGCAGCACCCTACAGAGTACAGGCGTAGAAAGACTTTGTGAATAGGACCCATTGCCCAGGAAATGAGACTGAAAGTTGACAGTGGGAATCCATGGAACTACAGGAACAATCAGTGAGTGAAGAGGAAGCCCGCGGAATGGCTGGCTGGTCATCTGTCAGGAAAGTGGTACAGACCTCTGTGCGGTATGTGTTTCCAGATGAGCATCAGAAAGGACCTTAAACTCCATCATACCACTGTGACTGCTGATGTTGCTGATCCCATTGGCATATAAAGTGACTGACTCATGATGTGAGTTAGCAAGTAAGCTCATTTCCCACAATATTCTAGGTATTTCTATAAGAGTTATGACCACCTAATAATCTACAAATGCATACGGGATGAATCAATTAAAATAACAGCAGAAAGGCTTTGCTTTAGAGTTTCTAATTTTATATTTAGGTTTAGGGCAATTCTATAGATCTTACTTTTCTTTGAAAGGACTGTTGGAAGATTCACTGCTGGCTGGTGGGAAACTGCTTACAAAGTTGGATATTCTGCAGTCTGAGAACCCATAAATTAATTTACCTCAAGGCTTCACTTTTGAGTTCAAAACTGGATGTTCTTCAAGTGACATCAAGAAGTATTTTGAAGTAAATTTCTTTTTTATGTATTTTTGATTTTTATTGGTAATAGATTTTCACACAATATATCTTGATTACAGTTTCCCCTTCTGGACAACTCATATCCTTCTCATCTTCCTACTCACCCAAATCCACACTATCTCTCAGAAGAAAATGAACAGGACAAAACAAACAGAGCCAAAGAAAAAGCATAAGAAACACACATACAGACACACACACACCATAAAAACAGAAAATCAGAAACCTTAATTTAAGCAAAGATCTGTAAGATTTAAAAAAAAAAAAAAACACCAACAAAGTGTTATGAGACAAAAACCCTTCCAAAAAACAGCATTGTATTTGTTTTCTGTTGGCCATTTACTGCTGGATTGGAACCTGCCCTTAAGTGTGGTTTGTATCCCCAGTAAGACTTTATTGGAGAAAACTAATTTTCCCTTTGTGAGCAGCTGACAGTTGGAGATAGATTCTGGGTCAGTAGAAGCTTCTTAAAATTTTTACATATCTGAAAGCAATCTAAATGGACTTACCAAGTAACTGGAGAGACCAAGCCCCAATTAGACATCTCTCTCCATTAGATAAAACATTCAGATATCCAGTGTCAGAAATGGGCTACATCTGATTGAGTTGGTGGCCAAAGGGGTCCCATGGAAACTTTCAAACAACCAAGACTATTGTCAAGGCTGTGGCTGTACACAAACTGATGATAAAGCTCTATTGCTCACAATAACACCTATGTTACTCATTGAACACAGAGAAGTTGATCTGGTGCCTTCGCCCCTTAGTGAATAGTATCCATGGTACCAGAAAGTACTCTACACAACCAAAGGAAAAAAGCTACACACCTTTCAATCTATAAGGTGACCTGCCTGTATGGTATGTGGGTGTAATAGTGGCACAAAAGTTGTGAAAGTAACCAATCACTATCTGAGTGGATTTAAGGCCCACTCATGACATGGAACTTTTGTCCACCACTGTTCAGATGCCCAAGAACTCAAGACTAGATAGACCATGGACCTAGAAGAAAACAAAATACTACTGTTCTGCTAATAGAGTATATCAGTAAAGTCACTCCAAATGACATTCTACAATATTCATAGATCAGTGTCTTGCTCAGCACCATCAGAGATTTCTTGGAATAGACGGGAACTGTGCACCAAAGAGTAGATCTGTTCAGTGTGAACTCAGAGCTGGACTATCTGAACCTTGTTTTTACAGGGAGGTTAAATCCTCTTTGCCATATGCATATGTATATGTGTATGTATGTATGTATGTATGTGTATATATATATATATATATATCAGATAAATGGACAGAGAAGTGGACAGACACAGGAATGCAATAGCTAGCTAGATGGCCCTGCCTCTCACCAGATGCAGTACTGGGCAGAATGGCCGGCCCCAACACCTCACTTAGGCAACACAGTAGAGCTGGCCCTGATGGCGTAAGTGTGGGCTAGCTGACCAGAGGACAGGACAGGAAGGCAGGAAAATCAGCTTTTCCTCTTGCGGTTCACTATATAGAGTGAGCTAGCCTAGCCAGGGCGGTACTGGAGAACTTCGTCCTGGTGTTGAGGATGAGGGAAAACTGGTAGGCTGACCAACCCTGTGACTACCCTGTCCCAGAACCAGGGTTATAAGCTGGCTCACCCCATCTGTGATTTGATGAAGCACATTAAGAGAGGACTGTCCTGCAGAATCTCCATGACACAGGACAACAACAGGATATCTAAGAGGAGCCCCGGTGAGGGCCCAGTATTGATGATATAGCAGAATCTGAGACTTTCAACAGAACAATGGCTCACTGTAATGAAGCATGCAAGGAATAATATATGGGCCAAAGGGTACACTACCTAACTCACTGTGTCTTATGACAGCTTCTGTGACAAGATTTTTCTTTTATAAAAATTTTATTTTGTTTTATCCTGGAGGGGCATTGCAGAGGTGGATAGGAGCAGATAGGGAAGTTAGTAGGATTGAAATGCATGATGTGAAATCCACAAAGAATCAAGAAAAGGTTAAATTTGGGGAAAAAATAGCTAAAATTGAATTTGTAGCATTATGCGATGTTTGAGGGCTGCTCTTTCATACATATTACATGCGCTCAAGAATTTTACATACAATGTTCTATTTAGTTTCACCTTACGAGAGTGCTAAATGCCAGCTCATTTTGTAAGCCTAAAACCAAGGCCAAAGTCACATAACTCAGAAGAGGTGGAACGAAGATGCAGCCTGGGTCCTGTTGAATGCGGAATGACAGGCTCTTTCCAATCTGTTTTGCCTGGTGAGTTGTAGATGAAATAAACCTTAAAGGTTAGCTACATGTATCCCAACCTGTACGTATGCATGATGATACATTACTCTCTGTGCATGAGAATGAGCTGCTTGCCAGGAACTTTAGGATGTATGCAAAAAATAAGTTGGGTGTTTTGCTCTGAATCAGACTGAATTGAGAGAGGTGTTTGCAGGGGTCCTGTTCATGGTGCTTCCAAAGTATTCTGTAGGCTCATGGGACATCCATGAGGTTGGAAGTGCTTCCTGGAGATGCCATCGTATGCCATACAGGAGGGCCAGGGATCACGACATAGAGACAAATTGTGTGCCACTGTAGGACAGGATGGCCAATGTGCTGAAGAAGGGGGGGGGGTGTGGGGAAGCAGAGAGAAACCCACTGGATCATGTGGTCATAAAGTGGTCAGACAGTACACCGGGGTGTTTTACCTCATGAAAAAACGCTTGTAGCAGTGTAGCAGATGAGTGGCAGGGGAGAGAGAATCTGGTTTTGCAGAGGAAAAAAAAATCACCTCTGTGGGAAGTGGCGAAGATATATGGAAGCAATGGTGTCTGCTCTGACGAGTGGAAGGCTGTGGTGGTCATGTGACCAGGAGAGAAGGAACAGGGAAGACAGCAAGGGCTCTGCCTGAGGATGGTGGCTGTCATCAACACAGGTGCAAGCACAGGCCAGGAGTACTGGGAAGGGAGAGGACCTTGAATGGTGTTACCTGTGGAGAATACATCTGCGATGATACTCTTTGGTCCTCTGCTGACCCAACATAAGCTGGGTTCACAAAGTATACATACTCTGCACTGGCTATTGTTGTGGGATGGTGGAGAACTGATTTCTGATGCCTGGTATCCAGGAGCAGAGAGCATTGGGTGATTTTGGAGAGAGAACATATCTGAGTTATCTGAGGCAGCCAGATAACCCTCAACTTCATGTCAAGGTACTCCCAGAGACACAGGCGGGGAAATCTCCTTTCTTTTTAAGAAATGTGAAACTTCAAAAGCATGGAAACTCCTAACCTGTAAGCCCCAGGATGCAAGCTAACATTCAGCCAATTCAATTAGGAAGGGGTTCCAACACATGCCTCTGACCCCGCACCCTACTTGCAAATCTCCAAGAGCTGGTAAAAATAATCGCTTCAACTTTTTAGTGCTGCCGAAGACCCTGCACTCTGTCACTAGAGGGCGCCAGGCGCATGTAAAATATCTAGGCATCCTGTGGGTGCCATCTTCAAATTTCAAATGGAAAGGACTCTTAAAAGGCGACTCCCCCACTTCTGTTCATAGTCACTCCACTTCTGCTGCTGAAGGAAAAGGACACTGCAGTTGTCTTTGGGATCTAGTAAGTCAGAGACTTGAAGACTGTTTTCACAAGATCACGAGACTACATATTAATTTAGCTGCTGTTTTCCTGACACTTATTAAGAACTCATCCAATGTGTACGCTGATAATATCACTATTATTGTTATTTGTCAACTTGCCATGGGCCTGGTTATATGGGAAGAGGGAACTTCGACCAAGAAAACACATCCCTAAGACTGAGTTGTAGGTAAGCCTGCAAAGCATTTTCTAAATTAATGGTTGATCTGAGGGGGTCCAGCTCCACATGAGCCGTGCTACACCTAGACTGGTGTCCTGGTTTGTATAAGAAAGGAAGCTGAGCAATCCCTATGAGCAAGCCAGTGGGCAGTGTTCCTCCGTGGTCTTCGCTTCAGTTCCTGCCTTGGCTTCCTGCCCTAACCTCCCTTCATGAAGAGCTGTATATAAACTGTGAGATGGAATAAACTCTTTCTCCCACACTCCTATTTGATCATAGTATTTGTTAGTAATAGAAAGCAGCCTGGGCCGATGTACAAAGCCTTCGTGAAGTTTTTCAAATCTATTTTCTGTCCTGCAGCAATAGCCTGCTAGCTTTTATATGACAACCCTGTAAAAATCCAGTGTGTGGAGTGTCCTTAGTGTCTGTGATGCCTATAAATTACCTTCTCCTACAATGTGGAAAGAATCAGTGCTCGGGCAATAGTGTAGGGAATGCTGTGTGGGACTCTACAGGCACAGATGACCTAAGGAAGCAATAAGCGCTCCAGCTTCCACTGCTTTGCCAGAGAGAATGGAACTCTGTGCTAGAAGTGCTTGAGGTTAGACATGCGGGCTGGAGAGATGGCTCAGTGGCTAAGAGCACTGGCTGTTTTCCCAGAGGAGCCAGGTCCAATTCCCATCTCCCACATGGCAACTCACAACTGTCTGAAACTGCAAGATCTGACACCCTCACACAACATGCTAATAATAATAAACTTTAAACACTGAAACTCTGGGCAAACATTGCCAAACACTGGACTCATAATTGCCTGTCTGTGGTATTTTCTCAATCAGGGAAGGATGGGAAATAAAAAGAAAGTATAGGAAGTGAGAAGAGCTCTAGAGAGTTGGACCATGAGTTCAAGACCAGCAGGGGCAATTTGATTAGATTTCAGCTCAAAGGGGGAACAGAATTATGAGTTCCACTTGCCTTTGGAACCTGTGCACCTGCTCTATGACCGAGGAAATTAGTTGAGGGGGGTGGGATGTCCCTGTGTGAGAGAGGACTGGCTGGAAGTCCTAGATATCACATCATTTGAAGAAGGTACCATGTGCCTGCACAGGACCAAGGTTGGAAGATGAATTCTCAATGGGGTAGAATTCTATTCCTGTTTTTAAAAGGAAAAAAAATGGGGCTATCCTCAACTTCAAGATTTATCTGGTGTCATGATATTGTCATTGTAAGCAGCGATGTGATAAAGAATGGAAGTCACCACTGGCGGTGCACTTCGCCCTTGTTACAGTCAACATCATCGTTTCTGACAAAGCCTCGCTAGAACACAGTACCGTACCGTACCCATACAGCAGATTGGAAACCTGAACATGGGAAATGCTACCTGCCACGAAAGGAAGCCCACCTTTTGCCTTTCTCTCAGCCTTATTTCCAGAACTCCTGCTTCTTTCTAGAAGACAGGAACAAAAATCTGGCAAAATAGCTTATTTGCATAGCATGGGAAAGTGTATTAAGTGATTTAGCAACCAGAAGTCTCCCAGAGGGTGCCTGGAAAAATAATGGTCCTATTCTTTCTACACAAAGGGAGCCTGGTCAAGCACATTTAGGAAGTTTGAAATGTACTGTTTTCCCTGGAGAGAGAACTCTCTCTCTCATATTACATCCTGACATCAGTTTCCCCTCTCTCCTTTTCTCCCCTTCTTTCTCCTTCCCTCCCCTCCCCTTCATTCTCCCCAAGATCCACTCTCCACAGGCTTCCAAGTAATATCAACCAAACATGACATATCAAATTATAATAAGACTAATATCCCCTCATATTAAGGCTGGACAAAGCAACCCAGTAAGAGGAAAAGTTGTCAAAAGTCAGAGGCAGCCTCCACTCCCACTATTAGGAGTCTCACAAGAACACCAAGCTATACAACCCAACTACAACATACATGCAAACGTCCTAGGCCAGTCCCATGCAGGCTCCCTAGCTGTTGGTTTAATTTCTGTGAGCCCCTATAAGCCCAGGGAAGTTGGTTCTGTGGGCCATTTTCTTGTGGTGTCCTTGACCCCTCTGGCTCCTACAATCCTTCCTTCCTCTCTTCCACAGCACTGCCTGACCTCTGCCTAGTGTTTGGCTGTGAATCTCCAGAGGTGTTCTTAACAAATATCACCATATCAAAATACCCAAGAAAGCCTGGGCTAGTGATCCAAGACCCCCCTTCTCATTTCCATCAATACTTGTATCCTAGCTTAATCTGTAAAACAGGTAAATGTGTAAAACATCTAGTTAGTAGACCCTATGTAGACAGACAGTATCATCACCTCCAAAGCAGTAAGGGTTGGAATACAAGGTTGTGAGGTCCATATTATGCAGACTTTCAACAGCCCATTTTGACAGGCACATGGAAATTGTAGGCAAACCATAGGATTTAGGAAAAGAAAGGGAATCTTCATTACCCATTTGTTCCCATCCCAGCTCCACAGTTTACTGGTTATGTGTCCTGCAGATGTTCCAAAAGCTCCCTATGCCCCAGCTACCTCATTATAAATGGAGGACATAGCAGCTCCTCCCTCTAATTTGCAGAGCCAAGAGCTCAAGAGTCAGGAGTTGAGGTTCTCATTAGCCAGCCAGTGTGTTGTGGTAGACCTAGGAGACAAGGACTGCAGACTGAGGGAGAAGGTTGGCTTTAGGCTGTTCACCAGAAACTCAGCTTCCCTACATCTAAGTCTGCAGGCAGCATTGGATCCCCTTTGTAGAAAGCCATAGGCTGCACCTGTCTGAAGCACGACTGAGGACTGGGCCTAGGGACAGTAATGAGTCCAATAAGAGACATTTTCTATTCTATATTTCCTAGTTTGTCCATAGCTTTCTATTGCTATTACAAACACTGTGGTCAAAACAACGTGGGAAGGAAAGGATTTATTTTATTTATAGGTTATAGTTCATCATTGAGAAAAGCCAAGACCGAACACTGTTTACTGTCTCCCTTTTAAGCTCACATTCTTATAGAGCCCAAGCCTGCCTGACTGGAGGATTGTGCCGCCCACAGTGGGCTGCTCCCTTCTAAGTCAATTAACAATCATGAAGATGTCCTGCAGGCATGTCTACAGGCTGGTCTTATGGAGGCAGTTCTTCAGTTCAGGCTCCTTCCCTGGTGTGTCAAATTGACAACCAAGATTAGTCATTGTCTCTTCTAAATAAATCTCATCTGTTTCCATTGGAGTAGCTGTATCATCCTACAGATGTTTAAATTGAAGGAATTTTGCCTTCCTTTGAAAAACACTGAGCCGTGAGAGGCCTCTTAATTGTTCCTCTTCTTAGCAATGGTTGCTAGGTAACTATTTAGGAATCAGTTTGTCTAGAAGGATAGGGTTATTGGGGAAGACTCCCCCTGCCCCATAATAAACCAGGAACTGAAGCTTCAGGAATCTTGACTACCAGGTCAAAAGAATAGGATCTGAGTCATGTCTTTGGCCTATGATAGAGATAGAATATATTAAACTGCCCCTCCCCCAAAGAGCATAGAATTACTATCAAGCAGGAAGCTTTCTGGTTGATAAAGCCTTTTATGTCTCCTCACATAAGAGTAGAGTTTATTCAAATGGGCCTGTTTACCACCTAGCCAGGAAAACACTCCCCAGGAAAGCATTTGTTCCAGGGACTTTGAGAGATAATAAAAAGCCTATCGAAGCATGTGAGCTGGCACAAAGATCCCTTTGGCCATCATCCATCCTGACCTCTTGAGACAGTGGCCTGTACAATGCTTTCTCTGGCCGCTGTAACGTGTTGCCCTGTCAGAATACTTTCCTCTGCAGTGGTCCCTTTGGGCATTGCCACAGTCATCTCTCCAGGATGCCCCCTTCTACTTTGTAGTGTTTCCTGTCTGTCTCTTAAACTATTCTGCCTGCTTGTTGTCTGGATTTGTTCTATGGCGATTAGATAGACTGGGGGCTGAAGGGAGATAAGAGAGGGTAGATCTTGGTAACAGGAGCCCATACAAGCCTAGAGCCAGGAAGAACTGAGCTATGCAGAGGAGGGTGGTAAAGAGGAGACCATTGGTTAGGGAAGGCTGCGATTCAGAATTGCATTAGGAAGGTGCCAGGATGTCTTTTCTGCAGCTACATTATAACTATACCTGGGACTTAGGCAATCAAGACCTTGGAGGTGGAGGTGAGGTGATGGGCCAGCCTACGACATAACCTGGGACCTATGCCACAGGGTGGGAAAAAAGGATAAATCTGAGAATTGTGTGTGGGGATTAAAGACAGAAACTATGCTTTACAGAGCACACAAGGAGGGCAGATTTTAATACATTGGACATATTGAGGACTTTTATGTCTTAAAATAGACTACTTAATAAATTGCCTTTGCTATTTAAAAAAAAAACAAACTAAAAATGCTTCCACTGGGAGCATGCCAAGATTCTTTTTCAGATTAAATCAATGGAAAGAATGAGTAAATAATACTTGGAAACCCCTTGTCCCAGAAGTGGGTACTTGATAAATGTTACCTTCATTTCCATCTCTCTCTCTTTTTTAAAAAAGAACAATAGATAAACCAAACAAAGGTGAGCAAAAGGCAACACAAAATGAGGGAAATTGGAGAAAAAAATAGAAAGTAGAGAAGTAACAGAAGAAAACTCCCCCCAGGAGTCTTTATGCCAGTGAAGGGGGAGGGGCTTCTGGGCATTTTCACAGTGGCCACTTGAGTTGACTTTCCTAGTTTCTCCGTGGAATCTTTTCCAGGGAATGTGGTACAGCAGCCTGGGAGGTGACCTGAGTAAATTTTTAGGCAATTCTCCACAAATGGCCTATCTTAAAGAGACAAGAGTGCCAATCACGTTTGACATTTCCTCTTGTGCTGGTTTCTTATCTCCCAGGGTTTGTTTAAAGGAACGAAAATGTATCTTTAGCAGCAGTTGTGAAATGTACTTTTAAAAATCGGTCTGTGACCAAACAGTTGGACCATGGGCTTCTCTGGAAGTCCTAAGGAATGAATAGGTCTCTTTGTATGCTTGGTGCTGACCTTTAGTCAGCCTGGGTCGATTTGTGGTGTCTTTCTGAAGCCACAGACAAAGAGGTTTTGATTACAGATATACATAAGTAGATATGACTTCCTTTTCAGGAAAAAGTGCACCGGGAATAAGAAACTTTGATTTCTGCACACCAGACTCCTGGAACCTTGTGCTAGCTGGTAGCTGGGCTCCCAAATGCCTGCTCTGGGTAGACTGGCCAGAAAAGAAAGCTTCATGATCTGTAGGTGGCAGGGAACATTTGGAGAGCAGAATTTCTGCAGCCAGACTAGACCACAGAAAAGCTTTTGTAAATCTCTGTGTATCTGAATTTTATTTTTCTGACTGTTATTTTAGCTCTTCCTAGTTGACTTTCAATTTGGGGGCAGGCATGAATGGTCTTTTTGCATAGAAATATTAACTATGGGGATATCAGACATGAGTGGCTTTTTTTTTTTCCTTGATAAAATTGTATTATACATGAGCTTGATTGGGTCCATTCCAGCTGGGGAGACATTTTCATTTTATCTCATAAGCAAAACCTATGTTTAACTATCTCACAGATTCAGTACTTAGCTCCTTTGGCAGAAGCGTTTAAGCCCTAGGCCCCCACTCCAGACAGCCCCTGTGCTGTTTAGATAACTTAGTGAGGCGCTCAAGGCCATAGCACCCCTCAGAACAGCTCAGGAAAATTATTCCATGGCAATGGGTAGCAACATAGGACCAGGGGCGTGTCTGCTACTCAGAGTGGCCATAGGAGAGCGCTGCACATTTGTCCTTTGTTCCCTCAAAGCTCCAAGTCACAAAGAGAGCTCTGTTCTTTGTTAGTCGGCCTCTGTGGAGATTACTGTTCCTAAGACCGTTCCTGTGACCGGAAGGTGCTGAAAGAAACACATTTCAAGTAGTGAAAACAAGTGTCCAGGAAGGAGCTTTCGTCAGCTTATAACAAATGAGAGATTCCTGTTTCCCCACCTGGATCTGCTGTGGATTAGAGAGAAAAGGCTGTGAGCTGTGAGCATCTGTCAGCAGGAGCCCTGCGCCCAGGAACCCTGTTCTGAGCAGCACTGTTAGCTGCTGGGCGGCCATTATTTGGGGTTTCCCCCCTCTGTCTGTATATATATCCCTCCCTCAGCCTTCTCTCCCCCTCCCCCTCCTCCTTTCCCCTCCCCTCCCCCTCCCCTCTCCCCCTCCCCCTCATTTCCTTCTCCTTCCTTCTTCCTCTCCCCTTGTTCCTTCTCTCCTCTTCTCTTCCTTCCTTTTTAAATATCTTTTTATTCTTTGTTTCATACAGAATCTCATGGAGCCCAAGCTGGTCTTGAATGTACCCCATAGGCGAGGATGCCCTTGAGTGTCTGACCCTTCTGTGTACTGAGGCTGAGGTTTCATCTATGAGCCACCAAGCCCAGTTTTTTCCAGTCCTGGGGATCAGATCCAGAGCTTGTTCTACATAGGCAAGCACTCTCCCAACTGAGCTTTATTCCCAGTCTCCATTCTTAGCTTTTTTTAAAATTCTTTTTCAGGTAGGGTCTTGCTGTGCAGCCTGTATTGACTTTCAATTCATGATCTTCCCAGCCTTCCTAGTGCTACGATCACCATGTAGTGCAACACTCACTAGCTTCCTTTTTTTGCTGTTCTTCCCCAGTCTGCTCAAAATTTCTACTACCCTGTTATTGTAAGTCCTGTTCCCATTTATCTACTCAGCAAATCCCCTCTGGTTCTAAGTATCTCTCACTTCTTTGTATTGTGGCAATGACAGCAATAACTAATGTTGGTCATTGAAAGGGTTTTATGATCGCGTTCCATCTCCAGCCTCTGAGCTTGAGGTATATTAATCAGAATAGGCTGATGTTTGTATGAAGGAGTTTCAGACTTTCTGTAAGCCTGTTTTGTTCTCATTCAGGGACACTCCCTTGGGCCGATTGTCAGTGAGGGATTCTGAGTGCTCTTCACAAACATGGCTGAAACATCTACATGGTGCTGGTTTGAATGAGAACCGTCCCCATTGGCTCCTATTGAATGTTTGGTCTCCAGTTAGTGCAACTTTTTAGGAAGGATTGGGAGGTGTCGTCTTGTTGGAGGAAGTGTGTCACAGGGGACTTTGAGACTTCAGAAGCCCACACCAGAAACAGTCTCTGTCTCTGTCTCTCTCTCTCCTCCTCCTCTTCCTCCTCTTCCTCATCTTCCTCCTCCTTCCCACTTCTTTTTTCCTGCTGCCTTTGAATGAGGATGTGGAACTCAACTACTTCTCTTATACCATGCCTGCCTGCCTGTTTTCCTGTCTCTCGTCCACCACTCTTCCTGCTATGATAATAGATTAATCCTCTGTAATCAGGCCCTCAGTTAAGTTTTTTTTTTCTTTTATAAGACTTATCTTGTCTTCATAACAACAGAACAGTGACTTAGACATCAATCTTTTGCATAGAGAGAACAAAGCTTGTAGAGATCCGTCTGGTGTTTGAAGATGGAGCCTATGACTGGTATCACAACACTTTACCTACACTTTATGATCCATAGTGTGATACATGGTCCCTCCTTGTTGCAGGGGAACCAGGAAATGTGTTCAAGATGAAATAAAATTGGGTGGTGCATGCAGCGTATCTGTACTATACTTTGGCCATATCATTTCAAGATGAAGGAACTAATGTGTAAATATTTTGTCATTGGCTAGAATTCTGTCTTGTAAATATGACTCCAGAGCTAGACTCTCAGCTTTGTATTCTGCCTTCTAAGGAGAATAAGGATTCCCTCTTTTGTGTTACCTTGTACAGACTTTGCTGGCAAGTTTACTACATACGTCGTACCTATATAACTGTTACACCTGTATGCCCAAGGGAAAGAAGAAAATCTTTATTCTATCTGCATCAGAAGCAAATAGCATAGTGCCCGGGACACTGTGAGACTTGATAAAAGCTTTATGAATGGCTATTATTGGTGGAGGTTCGCTAAGGGCACCCTGAGGTATTTTATAATGCTTATATCATTGAAAACAATTCCCAGAATAAAGATAAGGAGTCCTGGGTCATTTCAGCAATGACCCTGTGTAGCTCTTCAACCAAGCAGCAAGCCCAAACAACACATCAGAGTATTTTGGCCTGGCCTAGCCCAGCCCTGAGGTCTGGACCCACCTGCAGCTTGCTTTGTCCCAAATAATCACACAAAGGCTTATGTATTTTTGTGATTATAATCACAAAATATTATATGATATGGCTCAGGCTTATTATTTGCTAACTTTTATATTTTAAGCTAACTCCCATTACTATCTCACTGTTGTCTGATTCTCTTCTGCTTTCTAGCATTTTCCTAGTCTGGCTGCCCCTCCTTTACTTCTTGCGTATCAACTTAACCAATTAGTGTTTTATTGAAGCAATGTTTATGATGACAGATACTAAAGTGTACAAAAGCATAATCCCACAGCACCGATCCTTTTAATTTTTGTTATAAGTGATGCCAAGATGGTGCAATAAGAACTTTCTATCATCATCCTTCTGCGTAAGGGCTGTGTGCTGTGCCAGCTACCCACCGATGAGACAGTGTGTATGGGAGACAAGGAATCTGGCAGAGAAACTGAAGAACACTGCAGAAGGAAAATAACCCTCGCCCTGATACCAGAAGCACTAAGGTCAAAGCACTTTCAGTTCCAGTGCTAGAAATTCCATCTCCAGCCAGTGTTCCCACCCATGGAGGAAAGTGAGAGTACAGAGTGAGCACCAACCTCCTGTGTTCTTTTTCCCACTCAGATTTTATAGGCAATAACTTGAATGGATGAATGGTAGCCAGAGGCTGGGGCAGATATCAACTCTGTACACTACCAACTGGCCTGTGGGTATGCTTGATGACCTTCATGCCTCAGCCCCACCCAGGGGCTACTTCCCTGAGCACATGCCAGCAGCTGCCAATATCAGTGTAGACATGTAGTGTGCACAGCTGGCTTTACTTGCATGAACACTTTAGGGCACCAGCCTTGGGAAAACAAATGAGAGACTCCGGGCACCCAGCTTGGCTTTGTAAAATCAAGAGCGAACATACAGTATTAGGAACTGTTCCCAGGGAGAACAAGAGGTGTGGAACAGGCTTATCTGGAAGAAAATGTGGGAAAAATCTCCAGAAAGCCCCACTGGGTTGTTTAGTGAATAGGTCTATCCTCAAGTCAATGACTGCATCTTCAGACACAAAGGCAACAAATAAAAGACTTTAAAAGCAGAGAAACACGAATAAAAATACCATAGAAGAAATACAAAAACATCCACTAACTAATCCTAAGGAATTAGTTATTTATGGGTTATTTAACAAAGAATTAAAAATGATTATTTTTAAGGATGTCCAGTGCTACAAGACAATATAGACAACTTAAGAACATCATAAAATAAATTAACAAAATTAGAAGTTCAATAAATAGTTAGAAAATTTCAAATATAAGCAAAATTCCTGATCTTGAAAGGAAAATGTAATAAAAACTGTCAACAACAGACTTGATCAAGTAGAAAGAAACAACCTGTGACAATACCTCACCAGAGAAGGCAAAAGAAAAGAATAAATAGGCAAGAAAACTAATGTTAACATTGTAGGGATTTCTGAAGAGAAGATGTAGGAAGAGGGAAGAAGGCTTTATTTAAAAAAAAAAAAAAGTTCTAAAAATTCAAATCTAGGGAAAGCTATGGATATTGAGATACATGCAGCTCAAAGCTCACCAAAGAATTTTAACCTGAACGTTCACCAGTGAGAAGGTGTGGTGGCACACACCAGAAATTCGTGCTACCAGAAAGACTGTGGCAGGGGCATTATGAGTTCTAGGCCAGCCTAGGCAACATAGCTGAGCCGACTCAGAAACAACACCAAAGGTCTCAGCCGGACATCCTAGAATGAAGCTGTCAAAAACCAAAGACACATAGATTTTTAGAATCAAAAGGAAGGAGGATTGTCTTATAAAATAAAAAAGTAGTAGGAAGAGGAGGAGGAGGAGGAGGAGGAGAAACAAGCCAGAAAAATTTACCTGCCAAAAAGATAACAGAATTTATTGCCACTTGACATTTTATGAGAAATGATAATGAGAGCTCTTTAAATAATAAGGAAAGGAAAAGAGTTGGCAATAATATGGAAACAATTGACCGAATAAAGCTCACTAGTGAAGTTCAAGGCACGTTCAGAACATGCTAATCCTATAATGGTCTCGTATATGTGTGTGTATTTATTATCAAATAATCACACAAAGTCTTATATTAATTACAAGCTCTTTGGCCTATGGCTCAGGCATATTACCTGCTAACTCTTACTCTCAAACTAACCCATGATTCTTATTTTGTTTAGCCACATGGTTTGGTACCTTTTCTTAGAGACTCATTCTCATCTTCTTTCCTCTGTGTCTGCTGGAGTCTCTTCCTCTGCTCTTCTGTTTCCCAGAATTCTCCTAGTCTGATTGCCCTGCCTCTACTTCTTGTCCAGCTACTTGGCCAATCAGTGTCTTATTAAACCAATATTTACAATGACAAATATTTACAGTGCACAAAAGCACAATCCCACAGCATTTCTCCCCTCTTTTCTTTTTAAAACATTCCCAACAGGTGGGGTGGGTGGTTTTTGTTCTTTCAATGGGTTATGGATAATTGTCATTACTTAGGGTGATTTGTTACAAATTGTTATTGGTTAAGGTTAGGAAAAAAAGATGAAAAGGGGAGATTGAATTCAGGATTTTTATTTAAGAAAAGAAAAAAGTGAATTAGTGAATCTACTCTGAGAAATGGAAAATACAAATATGGTAGAATATAATGGTAGGTTATTGAATTTACTTTTAGAAAGCAATTACTTGTTCTAAATAATTTACATTGGATTGGATTTTTGTATATTGTATACAAACTGTATATTGATAGAAATTTGAGATTAATTTTGTTACTGTACATATATTTCTATACTTGTTCTAGGTATTGCACTTTATAGTTTATGTAACAATGTGATATAAATTGATAGCCCTTTGAAAGTTATTATTACCAACTAATTAGAATATAAATAAATGCAAGTTAGTAATTAGACATTACAATCAAACTTATAGTTGTTGTAATGTGGTTTCTTGGTCTCAGGCGGCCAGAGGCCCAGACCCTGCCGCGCCAGACCCCTTAGCCACCAGCCGCTGCTGCTCAGGACCCCAGAAATGACTCAGACGCTTATATTAACTTCATGCTGTTTGGCCTATGGCTCAGGCACATTGATAGCTAGCTCTTACATCTTAATTCAACCCATTTCTATTAATCTGTCTGCCACGTGGCCCGTGGCTCACCTGTGCTCCTTACATGTTGCTCCTTGGGCAGCTGGCTCTATCTGCCTGACCCTGCCCTGCTTCTCCTACCTATGCTCTGATTTCTCATCCTACTTCTTCTATGGTGCCTGTCATGTCCCAAAACAGCTCCTTTATTTAAAGGTTGATATTCACAGCATACAGAAAGGCATTCCCACATCATATAGTCATGTTAGATACTTAAACATAAATATATTTCAGATAGATCTTTTTCAAGCAATTAAGCAGTCTACAGAATATGACATTTAAGATATTTTAATAACAGATTCTTTTTATTTTTATGACAATGAGACATGTCTATTATATTAATATTCACTTGCAATATATTGTATAAAGAATTAATTGTGTATTTGAACACCCACAATACAAATTGAACCTTAAGACAATTCTTGGAGATAGGAACTGTCCCACTCTGGGCTTCAGGGCTGCTCTCCTAGAATATAGGAACAAAACAGAGCAGAACTCGGTGTTCCCTGAGTCCTTATTGATTCTGACCATGCCCTGTAGGGGTTCTGGACTCAGGAGCTAAGCAATTGTACTTCCCTCAGTAATGTCTGAATCCCACTACATCTCTCCCTTTCATCTAACTAAGAAAGTTCTAAACTAAATATAAGACTATATACAATAGGGATCATTATAAAGTAATGTGGGGGGGGGAGGTAAAACATAAGCAGGGTCAAACTACAATTAAAACCAACGAATACAAGGTACATCCTACATGTCTAGAATACTGGTAAACGGTGAGGTACAGAGATTACTTCAAAGCTGTTTATCTTGAATAATAAAAGTCCAATACCTGAATGCTCTTTGCAAAGAGATGGGATGGTAGTAACCTTAACTGTTTAGTCTTCAACATCATCAAGACCTGAGAAGGAAAATCTACTACCTGAAGGTTGGAAACACAAGAGAGTAGCTTCCAAAATTTAGGAGAGGACAGCAACAGTCAGCTATCTGGACAGTCACCCATGGCTTTTCTGCATAGTTGGAGCATCCGTCATTTTGGCTACAGGCCTATAATATATGACAGATCTCTTCAAAGCAGGGCATTTTTGAAGAAACCATCTTGTCCTGTCCAGGCAAGTTTCAGTAGTCTCTATCCTTCATCCAGCTTGTCTGGATCGGACAGCATGTGTACTGACAGCAATCGATGTAAGGGTAGTTCTTTGTCCAATAGGCCATTGTTCTCTAAGGAAGAAAAACTCCTACTGGAGAGTCTTTGATCCCAGCACCATCTCAGGAAAGGAACAGTGATGCCAGGAGTTGTTGTGTCTCTCATGGCCGAATTCTGAATAACAAAATGTTAAATGCTATATTCTCCAGGTCTATAAAGTGGTTAAAGACTCCTGTTTATCTGATATATTCTACCATGTATCTGGGAAATCTAAACAACATGACTATTACATGGCTTACCCAGGGAATGGTGATCTGCAATTCTTATCATCCTAAAGACTGAAGCTTACATTGTAAAATTAGGCGATCTATAAATGGGTGTACAGTCTCTGAATGATAATTTCCAGTATGACAATCATATAAACATTATCCAGAGGTACATGTACTGTGCAAAATGGCAACAGCATCCTAAAAACATATCACATAAAAATATCTAAACAGAGGTATATGTATATATTATGATTAATATAATTACATATTATTATATATACTAATATTATATATTAATATATACTAATATAATTATATATTATGACTGGTATAATTAAACAGAGGTAGAAAGTACATAATATAAATGACAATAATCTGGTAAATATGTATCAATGTGCAAAATATTTTAAACAGAGGTAGAAGCATGTGCAAAATATGGCAATTACAGATTCAATTTTGTATCAATATACAAATTACCTTAGACATATAAAACAATTTCAGATTTAAATTTGTATCAATATACAAATTATCTCAATCAAACATAAAGTAATTTCACATTTGTGTCAATATACAGGCATCTATACCAGTGTAAATTGTCTTTGGCTCATATTTGGCTAATAATTCTTTACAGGTAGATACAACAATCTACCTACGTCTATCTTATCTATTCCCCTTTCTCTTCTTCAGGAGGGATCCTTGAGTCTATATTATTGTTCTACCCTCAACTCAATTTTAACTTACAACTATCCAATCAGAATGATAATTATCCATAACCCTCAGAGGGCAAAATTTGTTGGGAGAGGGGCATAGGTTTTCATAAGGTTGCTTCCTGCTGACCGGTGGGTGGCAGCATCTTTTTGGAATCCTGTAAAAGCTAAGACAGTGATTAGTTCTTAATGGACTGATTATAAACATCCATAATTACTCTCAGAGTACTGGGTAAGTTTGGGACTCTTGTTAAAGATGTAACATGAAATACACTAAATATATTAAATTTGTCAAACATCAGTTTACAGAAAAGTAAAACTACAAAAATACTAATATGTTGGGATATTAATACCATGAATGGTGGTGGTCTCTTGCAGTCAAATGGAACTCTAGTGATGTCTATGGGATGAGAGAGTCCCATGGTGAAAGGCTGGAACTGGATTCATTAAGTTTCTGTTGTGTACTATATCTTATTCTATGTCTACAAATAGGTCAATATCTCCACTCCCTTAGGATTTAAGCATCAGTGTTGAGGTAGAGAACAGATAATAACTGAAAAAGATTTATTTGTGCTGAGTGGTGGTAGCACATGCCTTTAATCCCAAGCAGAGGCAGGCGGATTCCTGTTTGAGGCCAGCCTGGTCTACAGCGAGTTCCAGGACAGGCTTTAAAGCTACACAAAGAAACCTTGTTTCAAACAAAAAAGAGATTTATTTGCTATTACATTTTAATTATGTATATGGGTGTAATATAAATCTTGGTGCCCCCAGAAGCCAGAAAAGAACACCGGATCTTCTAAAGCTATGCTCAGTTATGGAAAACATAAAGAGAGAGCTTTTTTGCAACTGTCCTGAATAGTTTATATTTCAAAAGCAATCATTGAGTGGAGTACACCAGGTTCTTTTTTTCTGTCTCTCTGTCTCTTTATTTATTTTTTTTTTTACACCAGATAAAATCGTTGTTGTGGGGGGCTCATATTCTTTCTGCATGCTTTGGAGATTGCTGGTAGGAGAAATTGTTGTTTACAGTGGAAAACTTAAACATTATTAATATCAAATAAAGATTTTATGTCTTTTCTGTCTTCAGGAGAAAATTGTATGCAGAGAAGATTCTAAGGTTAGAAAGGAGGAAATACACAGAGAAACAGGATGAAAGATAAAATTTCCTGATTTGTTTTTATCAGCTCTTCAACAAATGAGCCATCTCATACCCAGGATTATTTTTAAAACTCATGTATTACTTTGATGTTCACAAATAAGTGAATGTGACTGGAGGCGGATGAGGGTTCTGAAAAGGGACCTCTGTGGAGGGTTCAGTGATAAGAGTCAGTGCTGTAGTTCTGTGTAACCTGAACCCTTGTTGAGTGCCACAGTGCTCCAAACTGTCTGCAGAGGAGGTGACATGGTCTCTTTGTCTGCTCCAGGGTTAGCCTACCTTATTGGCATGCTTTCAGAAAGAGAAATGAGCATGTTTTACTGGCATTCTATAAACAAGCTCTATCTATCAGAGGCCATCATAACTAAAAAACATATTATTAAATAAAAATCTTTGCAGCATCCAAAGGTGTAGGGGTGGTTACTGCTCAGTAAACAGTTTCTCGTTGTCAAGGAAATCCCCCGAGTAGTCACGATTTCTCCAAAGCCTATTGGGAGAAAGAAAGCAGGTAATTTGACATAATGAGATCTCGAGTCAAAATCTTGACCTCTTCTGAAAGGGCTTTTGGCCATGCATATCTGGAGCATTTGTTTAATTCATTATATATAATACACATCGGCTTTTTCATTACATTATTATGCATATGCAATGAAAAGTCTACATGTATATTCAGAATATTGCCTATAAGATGCATATTAATCCCTGGACATAAATGAGAGTGGCAAATGAAATTTCAGTGAGCAACTATCAGCGAAGAAAGTTTTCCTCTTAAAAATAAAATGAGCTAATTTTGTTGGACTGACTGTCAGGAACTCAAGAGAGAAACTTGCCACTATTCTCTCTCACATGAAGATGCAGAGGGCCATGGTGAGATAGAATCATCTAGACACATTTCTGAGAGTAATGAGAACACAAAGTTCCTAAAATATTATTTCTGCACTTATTCTCCATGAAAATTTACTGGGAGAGAAATCCCTCCTACTGGGTTGTCTTGTCCAGCCTTAATAGGAGGGATGGTAACTTGTCTTGCTATAACTTGATATGCATGGTTGGCTGGTATACATGGGGGGGGGCCCACTTTTTTCTCAGGAGAGAGGAAGTGGATAGGGAGAGGGGGATTATGGGAAAAGACTGGGAGGAGAGGAGGGAGGGAAGAGAAATTGTAATATGTGTGTGTGTGTGTGTGTGTGTGTGTGTGTGTGTATGAAATAGATTGCAAGTGTATGTGCACATGTGCATACATAGAGGCTGTAGGTAAATTTTGGGTGTTGTTCCTCAAGAAACACTCACCTTGTGTTTCAAGACAGGGTCTCTTGCTGGTCTGGAGCTCACAAATTAGGCTAGCCTGACTGAGCAGAAAGCTCAGAGATTCACCTGTGTCTACCTGCCCAGGTGGATTCACCAACAGAGTCATCTCTCTAACCAGAGAAAGACTTAATTTAAAGGAGATTTGATGGCAAGCCTTGATTCTTCAGACAGTTCCAAAGTACTTCAAAATGATTATATTTTTTTTTTCACTCCAACTGCAAGTACATTACAGAAAATGCCATAATGGGAAAAGGACAAGATGACGATTAAAAGACTTAAAACATGAAGTCAGTCCAGGTTTAATCTCCCCCAAGGAACCAGCCCTGACATGTAAGAAGCAGAGAAGGGTAGGCTGTTTGCCATTCAAGGCATAAAGGATACAGATTCTCCCGAAGCACAGATTTCTGTTTTTTAAAAACAAAAGTTTTCATGTGTGTGTGTGTGTGGGGGGGGGGTCACACACATGCCATTAGTATGTGTGGAGACAGCTGTGTGATGTCGGTCCTCTCCTTCCTTTGCATGAGTCCCAGAGATCGAACTTGATTGTGAGGCTTTATGGGACAAGCACTTTATCTACTGAGACATCTCGCCAGCCCCAAGGCTTAGCATTTCTTAGAATGTGTGAGTGATAGGGAAGAAGGTGAGAACGAGTATCCTGGCTGAAATGGGATCAGTCCTCAGATGATCGTCTGCTGTCTCAGCTGCGCCCCAGCCTCAGCATAAAGCATGAGGTGCCAACTGTGCAATTAAGGAGATGGAAGATGCCCCAGGAGACCAATCAGGAAACCCTAAAGGTTTCTTGGGAGATGGTATTTCCTCTCATTTTTCTTTACCCTCTCTCTTTCCCTATCTACCCAGCCTCCTCTGCTTCTCTCTCTCTCTCTCTCTCTCTCTCTCTCTCTCTCTCTCTCTCTCTCTCTCTCTCTCTCTCTCTCTCTCTCTCTCTCTTTTTTCTTTTCATCTCCTTCTCCACCTTCCTCCAGGTCTGGCTCTTTCTGTCAAATGAAGGTGTTTCAAGTGGCCGCTGGACCAGTATGACTTTGAGCACAAGAGAAAGCTCTTCCTTGGCAGCCAGCAGCACAGTACAAAAGAGCTTGTGAGTGCTTTCAACAAGCTTAGGGACGTGTTACTCTCACGAACAACTGAGTACTGGAGTGTCTGGCTGGACAGACAGTTGAAGGTGACCACGGAACTTTTCCTGATATCATTAGAAACCCTAGAATTCATTAAGGATTTAGTGGACAAAGGAAAAACAACTTCTGTGTCAGTTAATAAACTGGTTCTGAGACTTGAACACACATTAACTTGTGAGGCTGGAGGAGGAGAAGAGGTTCCAAGGAAGGAGCTGAATTTCCAAGCAGCGATTGCTTCAGCCTGCTTCAGGATCTCTCTGAGTCATTCTCAACAAAGTGGGAGTACAGGATCTAAGACAGCAGAGGCTTCAAAGAATGATTACTGATCTCTAACAGTTATTCCAAGGTGTTGGATCTCACACATACTCAATTTGATTGAGAAACTCTCAACCAGTTCCAGCCTCACAGATGGAGCTCTGAAATCACCCCCTTTGCCCAAACTAGAAGGGGGCTATGCGTGTTATAGCTCTGACAGGGAAGGTTTCCCCAATGAATGTGTTGTAGCTCCGAGGGAAAAGGCATTCCGGCAGTTTGGAGCCAAGGGGATACTATAAAGTCATGCTGCACAACAAACCTCACACAGGAGATTTATTGGGAAAGGCATGACAGGATGGTTGCTTCGGCTCAGAAGAGAAATAGCAAAGAACTGGGAAGGAGGTAGACTTCCATAGGGTTTCTTGGGTGGAAGAGTTTTCCAAGATGATTTCCAGGGTGGAGATTGGTGGGATTTCAAGTCCTGGCAAGCCCAGGGATTGGTGGAATTTTAAACTCAGTAATTAGTGGGGTTTAACCCCAGATATGAGTTCAGACCTTTGCCCTACAAGAATAGATCACTCTCTGCTGTGCTGGTCCTGGAAAAACATGATGAAAGTGTGGATCAGACTCCAGACGGCACACTGGACATCTTGACTTTCATTCTCGGTTCTCAGACAGTGATAAAACAGACTGCTAACCAGACTTTCCATGTTAAAAAAATAACCCAGATAATACATACCTATTGTGGTGTTTTAATCCATACTTAATATAATGGAAATTCATGCGCATCCTTTCCACTTCACCTGTGCAAATTCTTTTATTTCTAAACCTCTGTATAGGAGGCTAGCCTTAAAAGACTTTTCTGTTCTGTGCTGTTTTCCTCACTTCCCTGAGAAGGCAACTTAATAAATTATCTAGTAAGATGACAGAACTAAATGGTTCCCACTTAGACTGTAAATTTACTGGGAAAGACACGGCAGCTCTTAATGGAGAGTTTTGAAGAAGAAAACTGGAGAAATCTCAGACTCTGACCTTCCCACCCGGGTAACCTCTAGGGAAAGCTTGGGGCTGCAGGGCTATGCTGAGCAACTGCACTGCTGGTGACTGACTGAGGTGTTCTGACTGCTCAGTGTCCCCTCTGTGCCTGGTGCTAAACTGGGATCTTTGAGGTGGAACGGCACTGCATGGTTGTAACAGTGAGACTCACACCTATTTACTTCAAAGTAAGTTCTCATGCCAAACACACCCCTGTGGCAGAAGGTGTTGACGCTGTTCAAGGTGAGGATAAAAAAGAAAGACTTAAAAAAAAAAAGAAGAAAGTAAAAGATGAACACGTGAATAAGAGGAGCTTCAGGGAGTAAAAAACGAAAAGAGAAGTTACAAACTGTAAACGCCTCAGATTGTCCTTGACAGCTCCATTTTTCCTGCCTGCTCGTTAATACCCATTTCTGTTCAATCAGCACATTGCTACTGTCCACAAATCTGCCACGTGCTAAGGCGTGTGAAGAGAGATCAGACAGAAATGAGCATTCATGTTCTTTAATTTGGATCTGGCATTTGGAGGTGTTTGTGGGGGACTAAAGTTTAATTAATCGACTCCTTAGGAATAAAGCCAGCAGGACCTTCTCCTTCATGGACTTTAGAAAGTAGATTTTTTTTTTTCCTTTTAGATCCTTGCTGTTCCCTAAATCCTCTGGCCCATGGAAGAGGCTATCTTTAAATAGATGGCTGTTTTTTGGGAGCATCTCTTCCCACAGACCCATGTTGTTTAGCCCATTACCTTACAGGAGGATGTACAAAAGTCTCTGCATCGGGCTATTTTGTGGTAAAATGGGGTGGAACTAGACATTTAACAACTGAATTATAGTTTAAACATATCTCCTTTTTCTCAGGAAAGACTCTGCTGGCTTCCCATATCGTCACCTTGAAGTTGAGGGAACAACTGTAACAACTGTAGTCTTGGTCAAAAAGCTTCAGCTCCTACTCCTTTCTCTCCAGAACTTCCAAGCTCAGAGCTATCAGGTCACATCTAATCATGGGAAGAAGATCGTAGTAGATGCATAGAACATCAGCAGTAGAAAATTGAGTGGTGCTTGTTTCAGGCAATCACTTGCTGGTCTAGAGAACAATATGAGCCTGCCAAAGCTCAGATTCCATGGATGGTCAGGATGCCTGAAAGGCAAGAAGATGCCAATCATGGTGATTTTACAAAGTGAATTCTAGGAAAGTGGTATGCCCGTGTGATTGTCCCCAAGTGTGCTGACCTATATCCAAAGGAGAAAACTGAGCAGAGATAAGATAAAGCTTATGAATTCCTGGAGGTGCCATCAGTTCAGGATACTGGACATGGTACTGATGAAAAACTACTTCATTGGTATGGCAAAGCTTGAAGTACCTTGCTGGGGCCCTCCAGTAGATATATGTAAGATCCTAGCCAGGTAGGAGCTCAAAATATCACATCTTTAGACTGTTCTTGCCTTGACTGCTGTCAGTATACACACTGTCCTATACAGATGAGCAGGATGAAGAATAGAGACTGCCGAAACCTGCCTGGACAGGACAAGACAGTTTCTCCAAAAATGCCCTATAGTAAGAAGTTTCTGGCCTGCCTATCCTGTGGTCCAGACCCGCAGACCTGCAGTCCCACAGAAACACACAGGTGCTTATATATAATTTTATGCTGATTGGCTTAGGGCCTAGGCATACAACTTGCTAGCTAGCTCTTTCATTTTAACTCAATCTATTTCCATTAATCTGTTTACCCATGTGGCTCGGTATCTTTTATCAGAACAGCATTTCAACTTTTTTCCTCTGCGTCTACTGGAGTCTCATTGTGGTGTCCCCATGGTATCTTTCTGGCATCTCTGCTCTGTTCTTCCTGTTTCTAGAGTTTCCCAGTCTGGTAGCTCCACCCACACTTCCTGTCTGCCTTCAGCCAATCAGCGTCTTTTTTTTATTAAACCAATAGGCAGGACAATTATTTACAATATGATATAATCCCACTTCAATGCCCTGCTTCTGAAGAGATATGTCAGATATCATAGACCTGTAGCCAAAATGACAGATGCTCCAATTGAGCAGAAAAGCTGTGGATGACTGTCCAGGTAGCTGATGGTCACTGTCCTTTCCTAAATCTTGGAAGCTACTCTCTTGTGTCTCCAACTTTCAGGTAATAGATTTTTCTTCTCAGGTCTTGATGGGGCTGAAGACTAGGTAGCTGAGGTTACTATCATCTCATCCCTTAGCAAAGAGCATTCAGGTATCAGATTCTTATTATTCAAGATAAACAGCCCTGAAGTAATACCCGTACACTGCAACTTACAATATTCTAGACATTTAAGATGTATGTCATATTTGTTGTTTGTTAGTTGTAGCTTGACTCTGCATATGTTTTTGCTTTTCCTTCCCCCAGACATTACTTTATAATGGTTCCTATTGTATATAGTCTTATACTTAGTTTAGAACTTTCTTAGTTAGACAGAAGGGGGAGATGTAATAGGATTCAGGCATTACTTAGGGAATCCCAGACACATAACTACTGAGCTCAGTACCCATACAGGGCATGGTTAGACTTGATTGGGACAGGGGAAGCATTGAGTTCAACCCCTGTTTTCTTCCTGCATTTTGGAGAACAGATCAGCAGCCGACATGGGACAGTTTGTCGCTTCAAGAATTGTCTTAGAGTTCAATTTGTATGGTGAGTATGCCTACACCCCTCAATAAATACTAATCCTTTACATGATATATTGCAAGTGAATATTTTTGCAAACAAATTAGATTATATCTACCAGGTTTCAGAACAAGTAAAAGATGCCTAACAGACCACCAGTGATAATCAATTGATGGTAGACTTTGTTCATGTCATTGCAAGGATCAATATTTCTTTATTATTTCTGTCTACTGTGAAAATCAGGAACGATAGTATTTCAGAGGCTGACTGTGTCATGCTGAGTATATGCTTCACTGAAATTAAAGTCTGATGCATGCTAGCCTTAGTGAAGGGTACTAGAAAAGCCCATTGAGTGGAATTTTGTATGCAATGGGTTTACATCTGAGGAGGTAGAGGGTGTAGACTGAGTAAAGGAAGAAGCTGAATGCATCCAGATCTTCAATCTGTCTCACAAAGATCTTTAGGTCTGCAAGGACCCCTCTGCTTGATCTGAATTTGGCCAACATGGTAGATAATCTCCATAGTCAACTTGACTGGTTTTGGTAGTTCTTGTATGTTCTCTGAGCTCTTCTATGAGTACATTTCCAGGAAGGATTCACTGGGGGAGAAGACCCTCCCCTACCAGAGTGGGTGGCATCTTTGGGTTCAGCCCACATGCAAAGAGGACCAGGGGAAAGCAGCACTGCTTGGCTGCCTGCACTTCTTGCTGGAGGTTGCTGCTGCCGCTGCTTCTCAGACATCAGAACCAACTTCTTTGGCTTCCTATGGGGACTGAACTTATCAGTGACTCTTAGAATCTTCAGGGCCTCTAGAATCAGATTAGATCTATTAAGGCATCCATGTTCCTTCATGGATGGCGGCTTCTGGTTCTTGGCTCTTCCAGCACACAGACAGCGTTTTTGCACTCTCTAGCTCCTATTGGTCACAAGCCGTTCTAATCATAAGCCCTCTATTGATCATAAGCCCTCTTCGTAACAATAAACATATTCTATTGGTCAGTTCCTCTGAAGGGCTTGGACTACCACAAGGAGGCTAGAGCTTCAAATAGTGAGCCAGCCAGTCAAATATGGTTTCTTCGCAAGGAAAGGTGCACCCTGGACAAGCCTTCACTTTGGCCGAATGCTCAAGGGAAAAGAACACAGCTGTGAATTCCCAACATCCCTCTTAACCTGGGAAAAATTGTGTCCCTTGGAGATGAAGGGGAATTTAAGTTGTAATGCACAGATCTACTGTATGACTCGCTACTGAATGAGTCCCTTCACTCAATGCAAAAAGCAGGTGTTGGTTTCTGATATCTAATACTATGTAACATGTTGCACCAAAGTTTAATGGTTTAAAACAGCAATAATTTACTATTACTCTTGTCTCTGTGTGTCAAGAATAAAAAAATAGCTTGCCTGAAAGTTCTCAGAACCTAAATGCAATTGAATGGTAGCTGATGCAGCTCAGAATTTCCCCAGAAACTTTTGTTCTCTCTCCTAGGAGTCTTGGGGCCTTTATGGGTGATGCGTGTGTTTCTTGATTTGGCCTTCCTCATTGGGCTGTGCCTTAGAACATCTTACACGGAAGCTCACAGTACACAGCTTGTTGTCTCGTGAGATACTGGAAATAATTCTAGGGCTCAGATGTCACAGCATCAGGGTGCTAAAACCTGCTTCCAACATTGTGTATGGGGCCATCTCAGTTTTAAAGTAAAGAGATTTCTCATCCTCAGGAAATATGAAAAGTTTCATAAGATCTTGTATAATGGGGCAATTCTGACAGTACAAATGTTAAAAGTTTGATAATAGTAATAAATTCAATGAGAAGATAAAAACAATAATGACATGGTGAAAACTTTGTCATATGCCTGTACACACACCCTAGCATGAGCTGCTGTTATTGGAACACTGGTGGACATCTAGGGGATTGCCAAGTTTTCTTCCAGGGAGGGGCAAAGAGTTAAACCATTTAGAAAAAGCGAAGACCAAGTTTTGGAGAAAGAGGAAATATGACTTCATAACTTTGGGTTGGGAGAAAGGCTTAAGGGTGGGCACTAGATCGGGTGTTTTCATGAATCCCTGGGTTCTCTTCTTTTGCCTACTAGTCCTTTTAGAAATTAGCCCCCGTGCCTTTACCATCTCTTCAAGTGAAGTCTTCTAGGAGCAAGAGGTTGCCATTCGGGCTCTCTCTTCCCTCCTCTACCTACATCCCTCTAATACTTCCTCATTGACACTGCCTTTGTTCAAAGTGTCTCATCCGTTTCTTTGGAGCTATGCATCACAGGATGTCATGGTGGAGGAAGATTAACATGGACAAATAGGACCAGGTTTCCCTTCAAGAGCATATTGCCAATGACATGGCTTCCTTCCACAAGGCTCTACCTCTTAAGGGTCTCGTCGCTTCATAACAGCATCATGGGCTAAGGACAAAGCCTTCAACACTTGGGACTTTGGGGGAAAGTCAAGATTTAAACTATGACAACACTCAGTGCATAATTTCACTGCAGAATATTCCACCAGAGGTGAGAAACTAAAATGGATCTAAAATCTAGCATTTATACTTTAATGAAGTATTACATGAGACTACAGAAAATGTCAGGTAAGCAAAGTTATTCTTCTTATGTTACAAAGCCTGCTGGATAAATTCTAGCTTCTGTACGTATCTTCCTATATTTTTTTATATCTCAGAACACACCAAACTCAGTAGTCAATCCTTTCTTCCATTTGCAGCAGAATTTGGATTGGACGAGAAGAATATGTGTCTCTTCCAATGCCTCTAACCTCAACGTTGGACTACAGAGGCACTGCTGGCTTCCCTTATCTCCCTTGGCTGAAGAAAAACCAAATTCCTGAAAACATGTACCTGAAACTCAGCTTCCAAACTGGCATTAACTTTGCCATCAGGCAGATTGTGTTAGCTCTGAACAGGACAGGCCTTTAGACTAATAGGTTTACATTTCTGAAGTGTATCCCTTGTCTCCCAGGAGGGAAACACAGACTCCTCCATCACAGGAACTATGGGAAACTAAACCATCTTCTAAGCCCCAGGGCTTTGCTCTCAGATGATGATTCTGACACGTTAGCATCTCTGTCATTTCATTTCACCTCTTTCAATGCTGCTCTGGGGGTCTGAGATGGCCAAGCTTTTTTTTTTTTTTTTTTTTTTTGCTTCTTTTGACAGAATGTGGCAGCAAGTACGCAGTCAGCATTGGCTTGGAAGCCAAGAAAAAGATTAGTTTTGGATTAGGTTGCCACCAAAACCCAGTTTTCAAGAGAGCACCAGGGTTGTTTTATTGTGATATCTTCTGGTTTAGCTTCAGTCTGTTTCTATCAAATGTACAATTTACCATTTAAATGATAACAAATGGGGCTCCAGGTTCTTTTATGATGCAGAACACTTTTTAGCAATGCTTGGCAGTATAATCAATGTGTTTTCACAACTTAAAGCGCAAAGCGCTTGATGGGAAACGGCTGTTCCAGAACGACATTGTAGTCTAGGGCTTTCATCCAAAGTGAATGCCTTTGAAAAGAACTTTTAAAAGTAGTGATTAAAAACTTCAAAGCAATAGCATTAAAGTAACTAAGTGATGAATATCTGTGTATTTCTAACTGTATTCTGATTCAAAGGCATTAAAAGCATTTTTTTTTTTACTGTTGCACAGATTTTTACACATTTTTACTTATAACAGAGATGCTTTCCAATTTGCCATCTTACTGAGGTTAGAGGATCCTTGGGAAGATACGTTTGAATATTTATTGAACAGCTTCCGACTATTCTCCATTCAGTGTCCACATGACTAAAAGAGAGAGCAGATTAGAGCTGGTGTGTTATTTTCTTACAAAGCTTAAACTCACAATAAAGAATAAGCCTTGGGAATCTATTAAATCTGTGAATATTAGAAGCAATGCTAATACATGTTTTGAATGTTCCATCTAGAACCTTAAAGACTCTAATGGGAGAGAAAATGGAAAAGGTACTAGGGAGGTAGGCAGGATGAGAGCTTTGGTCTGTCAGAACCCCCACATTTCTGATCCTGGCACCCCTGTTATCATTGGCAGTGATCACAGAAAGCACAAAGCCCTCCCAAGGACCCCACTGTTTCATTTTCTCCACCTTCCAGGCTTTCCTTTAACTGTCTGCCTTCCTGATTTTATCATGGTACCACTGAATCTCTACAGTGTGGGAAACACATTTATTTTTCACCTCAAGAATGACTTCTCTATTTCCTCAGGACATAATGGGGCCCGGAAACACGGTGCTCATAGCTTTCCATATGTATGAGGGCAGGAGGCAGCCAGATACCAGCTTCCCATTGTCACCGTAGATGACATACATGTCCTGTTAGGTCCACTAGGCACCATATTCTCCCTTTTCATTTTATTTCCACATCATCTTTTCATCGTTCCATACTCATGAAAAGTGTGGGGACTTCTGTTACAGCCTTCCATCTGCTCATGCCCTGCCAGTGCCTTGGGAGCATTAGGGAAGCCCACCAAGCCAAAATTTGGTCTCTTTGACCTTTGTTTTTCCATATTTCAATGACCCCCATATCTCTAATTGATTATGGCTATAATCTCACACTTTAAGTTACCTAGAACTCCCTAGTCCTATTTTTGAACCAAAATCTTCAATTGTACTAGCTCTTTCTTAATTATATCAATATGTCTTTTATATCGCAGCAGAGCTGTCCTGATACTGATAGTTCTTATTACAGCTTCCTCCCATTTCTTCTGATCTCCTTATAGATTCTGGCTTGCATGGGGATCTAAGCCACTCTTACAAATACCCTAACCTTTGCCTGTTTATCCTTAATAGTACCAACTCCAGTAGAAATTAACCTAGTTCCCAGTTTTTCCGCTTCTACTCCTTATACTTGAGGGCTGTGGGGTAAATTAGCTTTGTGGATGACATTACGGTCTCCAGGTGGATGGCCAGATTTCTCCAAACCCTTTTTGCTTGTTCCTGTCCCAGTGACAGTCTCAAAATACTAGTGTTTTTCTCACGCCTGCTGTCTGGATCTGCCTTCTTCCTTCCAAGAGATCTTGCCACTAATTAAATCAAGAAAGGAGATGCCCAGTCACCATCGACCTCCAGTTTTCATCTTTATTTTTTTAAACCATCCCCTTTCTCCCATTTCTATGTCTGAAATAGTGATGCCTGCCTCCTACAGACTAAAATCCTCACCCCAGCTTTTCTCAGTTTGATCATTGGTTTTTGTACTTGTCTTAGCTCATAAATGCAGTCAGGTCACTCTCCTTATTTGACATAATCTTCTTTGCACCCCTCTCTCTTCTTCTCGTCACGCGTGTTGAATGGACACATGTCAAACTCTCCATACCAACCATCTCAACCTTTAGGGATGTTTTCGACTTCTGCCATCTTTTCTAAGATAACATTGGCAGCTGTTAGGTCACCCTAAACAGCAGACTTTCAAGGACTGCATATCCTCTGGGTGTACACGGCACAGGGGATCTCATCTGTAAAACTGTGTTTTCTCCTAACCTTTGTAAACATTTTTCTTTTATTCCCTTGATAGTCTTCTTTGTAGACTGTTCTTTCTTCCTCCATTCTCTGGCTCATGGCTCCCCTGGGCACCTCATAAACACGGATGAAGTCTATGAACACTTCTAAATCTCTATGTCTAAATCTCTAGCTCTATCTTTTTCTTGAGGTTCAGAAATCACGGCCGATAGCTTGGTAGACATCTCTAGATGGTCGCCAGACTAGCAGTTCAAATTCAACACACCAAGGAGTAAATTATTTCTGCTTCCCATCTTACCTTGTCCTCTATTAGCTTAATTTCTAGTTGCTTTGGCTCAGTAAATTGTATTATTATTCATATGACCAGAGTAGCCATTTTCTTTCCTTTCACCTCTCCATATAATCACCAAGCACACCATCTTTTGGTAATTCTCCATATTCAAATATGCAATATTTCTGTCTCATACTCTCAACATCTCCAGTGGGCCATTAAACACACTTCTCATTCGCATCTGCTCTGCAGCCACTGCCCATGGAGATTCGGGTGCTTATCTGGAGGTGCTTGAGTTTGTCTCTCCTTCAGACTTTCCAGGACTCTTCATCCTTTAAAAGGCCATTTTCCAGGACAGGAGTCACCAGTCCCTGGCAATTTACTGGGCACTTGATGTGGTGAGGCAAATTCAATATTTTGAGAAACAGATCCAAATATATTGGGTTAATGTTAGTTTGCCTTTTAACTTCTGCATTTTTCTAAAAGGAAGCTGTTTGAAAGTTCTCAGTGATCCCCATGCCTCCCATTGTCTTTCTGTCTTTCTGTCATGTTGCTTGCTGCTAGAGGTCTAAGCCCCAAGGCCTCTGCATCAGCTCCTGCCTTGAGTTCCTGCCCTACCTCTCCTGGAACTACAAGCTGTAAACTGATATACATACACTCTTTCCTGCAAATTGCTTTTGGTCATAATATTTTATCTCAGCAATAACTAGGACAGTCATGTGCCTATGATTGCAGGTCAATAGTGCCCCCATCTTGGGGCGGGGTGAGAGGTGGGGGAGGAAGGGAGGGATTGGGAGAAAGAGAGAGGAGAGAGAGAGAGAGAGAGAGAGAGAGAGAGAGAGAGAGAGAGAGAGAGAGAGAGAGAGAGAGAGAGAGAGAGAGAGAGAGAGAAGAGCTTGGTCATTATTACTCAGGAGAGATCATGACACATCTATGCATCTTATTTTTAATACTGAAGAAAAATCCTCAAGGAGCTAGGTGATAAGCCTGGAGCCAGCAGCTGCCAGCTTAGAAAACTGTGTTTGGGCATTCCTATCTTTGCCTTCCAGAAGCAGACACTTCCCCACAGTTAACAATGCCCTTGGAGCCCAGGTTTCTCCAATTTACAGGAGCATGCCCAAGATTTTCCTGAGAAATGACCTTCAGCGTGGTTTCTCAAAGGAAGAAGGAGGTGTATCTACCCACCCTCTCACCTCTGAAATTTGTCATTTTTCCTCTTCAGACAGTGACAGTTCCCTGGAGATTTTTTTCTTTAACTCTGCATCATCTACTGACCTTTCTCTGTGAGGTCATTTCTCATTTCTCATTGCTGGATGACCCCCTTTTCACTTGCGAGCTTTTAGGGGCAGCTCTTTCTTGTGTGAGAGCTATGCCCCAGGCTATATTTTACTTTGAGACCAAGTCTCCCCTGTGAAGAGAATCTTACATCGAGGATAAGATAAAATAAGAACCTCATAGGTTGTCTTGCAAGTTCTTGAATTCTATGATTCAGGCTTTTGTATTTCAAGGGTCATGCAATTTAACCTTTCAGGATTTTTCTTTCTGTCTGGCAAGCACTTTCTCTAAAACTGAAGAAATACATCTGCTGCACTGAGATTTCTGCAGAAATGTCCATTGGTATTCACTGTCCTCCTCAGATAGGCCCCTCCCTTTGATCGGTTCCTTGTGGGAGCAGCATTGGTACTGAAAGCTATGTAGCATTTATAACCATATTCTCAGCTTGAAAGAGCACAGGAATAAGTGGATAAGAGACTAAGGAAGAGTTCTGTTAGTGAGAATGTAAAAAGAAGAAGGAAAGCAGTGTAGAAGAAAGTGTGACTTTGAAGATTTGACCTTGAACTTTTAATTCCAGGAAACATTATTTAGCAAGTTGCAATTTCCACAGTTGTTTTAGATTTCACCCAAGTACCCAGTTCATCCCCAAACATGTATCTGACATGGAAAATAAATATAACAAATGTCTAAATAGGAAGATAGGGAAAATGAATGAACTCATTTCTCTTTTTCTACTTGTTTTACATATTTTTATACAAACCAAGGGAAGACGTTAAGATGAGGAATCCTGGAAATTACAATAGCATCCCAAAGGTGCTGGGGTGATGGTCCAGCAGTTAAGGGCAATAACTGACCTTGCAGAGGACCAGTGTTTGGTTTCCAACACTGACACCAGGCTGGTCACAACCACCTGTAACTCCAGCTCTTGGGGAGCTGATGTTATCTCCTAGTATCCTTGGGTACCTGCACCCATGAAATGCACATAACTTCACACAAGTATACAAACATATAAACAAATAATTAGATAAAGATAAAAATAACATTCCAAGAAGCCTGGTGATTTATAAGCTGGTTACTTGAGTGTACCTGGGAGGCTGTGCTACTCGTATATAACCAGCAGGCTAGGAATAGTCTTCCATTCCTTACCTGTATTTTTATTCTTAAATATTATCTTGAAAATTTTCCATCATGTTAGTTTTCTTACTATTTGAAAAAGTAAGGCACAGTATCAACATCAATTTGGTTTTATTATAAAATGAATATAATTTGACAAGTATGATGAAGTATGCTCAAGCTAGAATGTGTGTGGAACTTCACACCTTCCCTAAGAAGGGAACACACACATCTCAAAGTGATACCATGGGCTCTGGTCTGTTCCTTGTGAAGAGAGCACAGAAAACAGAGAAGTGTCCCCTTAGTTCTGCATAAATTGCCAGAGATTGTGATTTAGACAACATGGATTTGTTCTGTCATCATCCAGAACTGTAGTAGAAAGGAATTGGTCTAGTGGTTAAGCTCAGAGTGGCAGCCAGACTATTACTGCTGGATTTTCCAGCTCCTAGAAGCCACCGATTTTCTGGGCTCCATCTCCAGAAGCAGGGTCAACAGCATCTCTCCTGTCTTACTCTGAGTCAATCTTCATTTCTATTTCTTGGAATTTTCCCCTGTCCCCTGTAAAGATGGCTACGATAGCCCTCCATCTTAAGTTATTTAGATTGGCCACATAAGGTAACACATTCACAGGGTCTACAGATTAGAATGTGGGTATCTTTGGGGGTCAGGTATTCTGAATACCATAGAAAACAAATGTCCAATAGTCTTTAAAATTCTTGAAGCTGTGATTTATTTTGAATGCCAGAACAACAAAATAAGCCGTAACTTGTGGTTATAGTCAAGGCAAAGCCAAATGCAAGGAAGGGTAGCTATAAATGCCTCCCAACACAAAATTATAAACTCTAAACTATAAAGTTTTTTTAATTATTTTATTTTGTTTTTGTAACCTGATTGTGTATTCTCCAGTGTCAACTTTTCAGATGATGTCAAAAGCATAGACAGGTCCACTAGAGTTAGCAGATTCCATTCTCCTATACAACAAGGGAGGTTTGAGAGAGTGCATAAAAAGTTTAAGTTGGAGCCACCACTATAATCCTAATATTTACCTTACCCCATACCACAGTGGTCTCTGTCCTAAAAGGTTTATTTATAGAGTCTGGACTCAGGACTTTGGCTTTTAGACTTAGCCCACTGCTTGCAAGAGAAAATGAGGGGAGAGAAATCTAGATTCTGTGGCATAAATCTTAGGAGTGTTTTACTTTTTCTGGACTTCTTCCCAGCAAAAACAACATTTTCCATTTATAGTCTATGCCATCTTGAAAATGACTTGTCAAGGTTTTTTGGGGCTGGTCAATGAATTTCAAATAATTCATACGGGTTGACTCGATTAATTTTATGCCGACCTTTTCAAATAAATGAAGATGAGGATGGTCCAGTTCTTACTCAGACCCATATTCTATAGTGATGCTCTATTCTAGGGAAAAGACGAAGGAAAGAATTATAAAGAGGGGTAACAGGAAAAAATGACTTCCTGAAACCGAGGCAGATATTAGTTTGCAAGAACAAACAAGGCTGAGTGGAAATGGCCACTCTATGTCCCAGACAGTGCATGGGTGGTGGCACCCACCCCTATTATAAAAAGCTATTTTTGTAAAATAATATTTTATAATTATCTTAAAATAATTATTCTTCAAAAAGTTTAGTGCCTTGGTTCTGTATCTCTCTAACTTCACCTCCTCAATTATTTTAATAACCTTGTGTCTTATTGGTGGCACTCACAAGCACATGTCAATGGGGGTCATCAATGGGGCATGGGCAACCTACCAGTGCTGTATCCCATAGGAGAGTGACTTTCCCTTCCTCAGCAGCTATTAACTGCCAATAGCTTCTCTGCCAAGGTTGGGGCCATGGGGACCCCTCTTCCGTTCATGCTGGAACCTTTACTGGGTTAGTCTTATGCAGGCCTTGTGCAAGTAACCACAGCTGCTGTATGTTGCTGTGTGCAACAGCCTTGTCAAATGCAGAAGTCAGTGGTTCATGGCTCTCCTCCCAATCTGCCAGTTTTTGCATTCTTTCTGCCCCCTCTTAAATGCTCTCTGACCTTGGATTTGGGGAGGTTGCTATAGATGTCTTATACACAGCTGAGCATTAGTTTATACGGAGCATTGTGACCAGTTATAAACCTCTGTATTAACCACAAACAGAAGCTTCTCTGACCAACGTTGACAGCAACACACATCTAAGGCCATAAACATATTTAGGCGTGTTGACAATGTAGCTTCTTAACAGAACAGTGATAGTAAGTACAAGGTTGCTGTTAGGGGTGATGCCAGGGAGCCTCAGGAAGCACAACCAACCGTCCCTGGCTCCAGAGAGATCCATATTGTAGCTTCTTAGGTTTTTAAGTGTACCTGTATTTATGTTTGTTTGTTTTATTTTTTATAGACCTTCATTCCACTTGTGAGAACCTGAACTCTCCTTCCACAGCCTGACTATGGAGTCACAGCTTCAGAAGAAAGATCCAGACTTGGACAGCGTTTGCTCATTAACAGGCTGAAGTTGCTCCACCCCCACCCCGATCCCCACCCACAGATGCCTCACCCCCTTTCTTCTCACAATGAAATGGGGAGATTTCCTGTCAGAGTTTTAGTTCTTAATACATATGTCAACATTTTCATTTTTATAAACCATCTTCAAATTAGTCATCAAATTACTCAAAAATCGACGAAGCCTAAGACTTAATTTAAAAACTTAACACAAATAAGATTTTTTATTTTGTATTTTTCTGTTGTTTTTTTCCTTAAGCTTGTGAAAGAAGATAGGAATATATTTTAATAAACTACTTATTTTTTATATTTTAATACACATTTAACTTATTTAGATAATATCCCCCATTATTTTATTATTACCCTCCTTGCAAATACTTTCTCCCAAGAAAGAGAGGGGAGAGAGGGATGAAGGGAGGAAGGAAGGGGGAGGAGAAAGGCAGTGAATCTAATTAGTGCTGCTTGCACAGACATGGAGTGGTTTTAGTTAGATAAGGGTAACTTACCAGCGGCTACATTACGGAGAAACGTTACTCCCCTTCTGCCAACAACCACTAAATTCTCAGGGAAGGATTGGGTGAGTGAATGCTTCCTCTCATCCATGATGGGCCCATTCTTGGACAGGTTCTGTGCAAGTGACCACCTTTTCTGGGAGTTCATGAGTACAGCAGGAAGGCATGTCAAGGAGACAGTTTTTCATGGCCTTTTTTTTTACCTTTGCCTCTTCCTGCTCCCTCCTCCTGGCTATTCTTGGAAGGGGTTGCTGCTGATACCCCATTTAGGGTTGAGCCTCAATAGTCACGTGTTCTCGGCACTTTGGAATGTGAATTTTAAGTTGAACTTTGTTGTCTTTGTAGGACATTTGTTTCCCCAGAACCATTAATGTTTTTGAATGTCTACTCTGACATAAGTCCACATGGAGAGAAGTGTTTCCATTTTGGTGAGCCTAAGAATTCTCTTTCACCTTATTTTATCAGTGTCTGTTAATTTTTGAAAGTATATTTACCCAATCAGTAGTATTGATTTTGTATGAAATTAACAGAAATACACGCAACAGATATATTTTGTTTTCAAACTTTTTATGAGATCTAGTTTTCTTTACTATAGCTATAGATTATTGTCTGTTTCTTTATTGAAATTCATTACATTTTTAGGGATCTGGAGAGATGGCTCAATGGTTAAGAGTACTGTTTGTTCTTGCAGAGAACCCAGATGCAGTTCTCAGCACCCACGTGACAGCAGAAACCTGTCTGTAACTCTAGTTCCAGGGGACCCTAATGCCCTCTTCTGGCTTCCACTGGAACTGCACACATATGGTCCACTTATGAACATGCAGACAAAATATTCAGACATTAAATTAAACAAAATATGTCTTTAAAAAATTAACTGTTTAATAAGACTCACTAATTTTACTTCATAGCTAGCAGTATGCATATATAAAAACTTATTTTTGTGTAAAAAGAGAAAATATGATACAGAAAACTAATTTTATGTTAGGTGAGAGAAATAACAAGTAGGCAACCCAAACGACTTGCTAGAATATACTCAATTATAAAAAGATTAAAAGTTAAATCATTGAGCCATGAAGATTATAGCTTAAGTTTGTGTGAATCTTAATTTTGGTGACTTTTCAGTATCTTTTTGACTAATGATATCTGGTCATTTATTTTATCAGAAAAATAAGATTTTCTAGAAGATGCTGAGATGGCTCATCTCTCCATTATGGATGCCACGCTGTTCATTCTCCCTCCACCTTTCTACTTCCCACACCCCATCTCTGCGTCTAGTTAAGGCACACAGAGATTTACATCAAGAATATACACAGATTTATATCGAAAGCAATAGTCTAGTAGCTATACTGATATGGCATAATGCTCTTATATACTGTAAATATTTATCACTCATATTGGTTTAAGAAAACGCTGATTGGTTAATATCCAGGTAGGAAAGTATATGTGGAGCAACCAGACCAGGAGAATTCTGGGAAGAGGAAAGGCAGAGAAGCAGACACAGAGGAAGCAGAGGAAGCAAGATGAGAATGTTCGATTGAGAAAAATTACCAAGCCACGTGGCTAAACATAAATAAGAATTATGGGTTAACTTAAGTGTAAAAGCTAGATAATAACATGCTTGAGCTACTAGGCCAGCAGTTACTATAATACTAAGCCTTCAAGTCAATTATTTGAAAACTGGCTGCTGGCTATTTGTTTCTAGCAGGACCGAAACTTCCAACTACACTGTACCTTTTCTCTGTCCTTTGTGACCAGAAGACAAAAAGACACTTCAAGGACTGAAGAGTTTTTATTCTGGAGAAATGTTACTTGTAGCTGGTAGAAGTTTCTCAAGGTGAGGTGGCTGAGTGAGAGGTGGAGACATCAGTGGGATAGCTGAAGTTGTCACCAACGGAAGATGAAGTTATGCTTAGAGATGTGCTGAGAGTCAGCTATAGATGCTTAAACCCAGACAAGATAAGGATGTTTCTTAACCCTACAACTCAATTTAAAGCAAGATTAAATTATAAAACAGGTATAATGACATAAGAACATTCATCTGTTCCCATTGATTACCACTTTGTGGCCACTTTTGAATAACACAGTTCTCAACCTGCAGGTCATGACCCTGTTGGGGATCCATATCAGATATCCTGCATGTCAGATATTTACATAACAGTAGCAAAATTACAGTTATTAAGTAACAAAAAAATAATGTTTTGGCTGAGGGTCAGCACAACATGAAGAACTGTATTAAAAGTCTGCATTAGGAAGGTTGAGAAGTGCTAATTTAGAGCAACCCTCTACCACTTTTGTGCCTCCATTTTGGAGTGCCCTAGGCATCCTTCATCTGCCTACAGCCTGGTCCAGCTGCTTGGAAGAAGTGAGTCATGTTGGTTGACGGTTTGTGCCCATGGGCATTCCTTAACCATGTATAAAGCATTCCTTCTACAGAAACACATTCTTCTTACCTCATTTCTCAACACATTTTTCCTGAATAGAAATAACTTCAATTCATCTTCCCTTTTATACTGCTTTAGTTGCTGCCTCTAAATGCATTTCACTAAACTGAGCAGCATGCTAAGTGGGTGACCTTCTTGTCCTTGGACAGGAAAAACTCCAGAATGAGACCTGGAATTATCCTTTAAATGAGGAGCTGAATCACGAAGATGGAAATCATTGCTTAGATACACACTGCAGGCCCAGGACACCTCTAAGTATGTTCCACTCAGTTTCTTAACTGGTTTTAGGTTCTAGGCTTTGGAAAGAAGGTTTCCAAGTTATGGAGTGTCAGGAATGCTGGGTCCATACTCCTCTAAATGACACAGGCCACATCTTTCCTTCATTCATCAGTCCTTACTGTGACATACATATTTTTTCTCCTCCAACACATTTATCCCACAGTATTTATGGAGAATTAATTTGAAGACCCCCAACTCCTGTGAACACAAACATCTGGAGATACTCAAGTCCCTACCATGAAACAGTACAAAGTCTGTGACAAAATTCTGCAATCTACTGAGTACTTAAAGTCACCCATAAAACCTCAAACCTGTAATAACTAATACAAGACAAACGAAACAACCATTTCTTTATTGTTTAAAAAAACCTGAAAAGGAACATGTTTTTTATTTCATTGAAAAAATATTTTGACCATTCCTGTGGGAATTTCATACATGTATACTGTGTATACTTTGATTACATTCACTCTCTGCTTCCTCTCTCCCACTCCTACCAGACTCTCCTTTTTCTTTCCAACTTCATGTCCTTTTTTATTTTTTACAACCCCCTGAATCCATGTAGTACTTCCCAGCGCACATGGGTGTGGGGCCATTCGCTGGAGCAGGCCACACAGTTCAAGAAAAACAGATGTTCCCTCAGTTAGTTCCTTTCTTTAAAACATGTCCAGTAGAGATACTTTTGTTTAAAAAATATTTTCCATCTGAGGTTGATTGAATCCTCTTTGATAATCCCTCGGGAATGAAGAGCTGTTTGTGTATCTTTTCCATTCAGTTTTTAGGAAAGCAAACACTATCAAAATAAGAGCGATGCTGAATGTGGTGGACAAGTGAGCCTTGATGTGGGAGCTGAGTGGTCCAGATCAGAAGCAGTAGGTGGGGCCATGAGGTGAACAGGAGTGAGAAGATGTGTCTGGGTTGAGGAATACTGTCTGGTATATTTATCATTTAAACTCCTCACTATTTATTAAAGTCTGAGCTTATCTGGGAACCATGTTCCTTCTTCTTCTCCTCCTCCTCCTCCTCCTTCTCCTTTTTTTTGCTGTGTCTGGCACTGCCTCCTTTCTATCTGCTCTCTCCCTCCCCCTCCCTCCCTCTCTCTCTCTCCCTCTCCCTCTCCTCCCTCATTCTCTTCCCTTTCAATGTGATGGAGTTTGAGAGCACTTGAGTTCATCTGTTTGTGTTCACTTCTGCTCCAGGCTCTCTCTCTTCTCCTAATGAATTTAATTTTAAATTTTGAGTATATAAGATATTATCGTGCTTTCAGCAGTCAAGAACAAACCAAAGAATATATGCAGAAGAATGTCATACTCCCATATCTCTTCCAGTCTCTACCAATGTTGACTATTTTATTTTTCAAATTCTCTGTTCTTGTGAGTCAAATTTTGGGGGGTTTTATGGTGACAAGAACACAGATACAGATTTTTATTTTTCTCCGCATTGTGAAAATTTGGACATTCTAAATAAATTCTTTGTATTTTGCTTTTTCTTGCCACTACGTACTATCTCCTCTAATCCCCTATCAGTGCATAGTGATCTCATTTTTTATTTAGTTGTGAAGCATTTATCTAAATTGTTCTATTATCAATAAAGACTCAGGAGTTAGATATTGGGGTGAAAAACCGGTAGATCAAAACAAACAAACAAAAATAAAATCAGCGGGAGAGTGACCAGCTGACCTTCCCTCCATGACTTCCAGATCCCCAGATCAAAGGGACCAAAAAATCCAAGTGCCTCTCTCCTTCTTGTCTTTTCTATGGATATTCTTGGCTTCTCTATGGCTAATTCCAGTTGGCTAGCTGCTAGCTTTGCACCCTCCCCCATTCAATGTTAACTTTATTAACACAGTCTCAGAATGTCACAGTGTGATACATAGTTGTATAGTATTTCATTATGTTTGGGGATATTATACATTTGCTAGGAATGGTACAAATAGGCATTTCTCTGGACATGCATCTTTATGTTGATTGAACAGAAATGTTAGGTCCAGGGTAGATCTATATAGCAATTCATTAGATGTGGATGCATCACCCTTCAAATAAGTGCTTTTTCAGAGGGGCGAAAAAAAAACACGAGTATCCTTGTTTTCTCTCTTCCTTAAGAAGCCAGTAGCACATCAGACTTGATTTTTGATAATCTGAGCCACAGGGTATGCTACAGCAATAGTCGTCTTGCTTGTTCTAAGTCCTTCTGAGGTGATCTATGTCCACATGTCTAAGAGACACCTTTATATCCTTTTCTTGTTAATAATTTACTCATGTTTTTTTTTTTTTTTGTTTTTCAGTGGTATTTATTCTTTATAATTGTTATAAAGTCCATTGTATACTAAATATACTCACTGTGTATATGAAATATATACTTCAAATAGTATCCATTTATTATTTATCTTTGAGTTTTGTTTGTATTTTTTCCAAGCAAAAACATCTATTTTCAACTCATCTTAGTGCAGAGCCAGGGCTCAGTATCTCATGATATTCCCCAAATCTAGTTCTTTCTTACTGCTTCTGGCCCATTTCCATTTCTTTGTTAATTCCCACTGACATGAAGATTTCTCTATAGGGAACCACAACTGCCACTCTTGGCTGGGACTCAAGGCCTCCATGGCCACACTTGGCTAGAACTCAGAGTATCCAAAGAACAGAAAAAAAGTGAGACCATTTATCTGCTCCAAGAATTACTTTAACACATACCTAGATCCCATTGAAAAAGACCCACACATATGAATGATTAAGGCAATATGTCTCCCCCAGAAACCAGCAGCCCTATTATGTTAGGCCACGAGAAAAGTAAATTAGCCAAAGCAAGACAGTGACTTCAGAATAGCAATTATAAATATATCCAAAGGCCTTAAAGAGAGACAAAGACAGAGAGTCTGTCGTGGGCTTTTGAAACCTCAAAACCCATCTCCCAGTGATTCCATTTAGCATCAGGCTTTTCTTTAAACTTTTAATTTCCTTGAACATAGGTGTTGACCTAAATATCACATTTCCTGGTGCGTCTTTTCTCTTCAAACTGTTCACTTTGCATTTTTCCTGCTCTGGTTACTTGACTACTAATAACCACATGCCACAGTCAATACTAGGCTGTTTGGAAATCTCCTCTGCCAATGCTATTAATCCAACACTCTTTAATTTAGCTCCAGGCAGATTTTTTAGGACAAGGGCAAAAGGCAACCACATTCTCTGCCAAAATATGAGCAAAAACGATCTCTAGGCAATTAATATTCTTCCCCTCTGAAGCCTCATGGAGCAGGCCATCATAAAATTGCCGTCAGCCACACTGTGCATGCTCCTGTTAGGATGGCCCAGGAAGCCCCACTTAAAACGAAAGTCCCAAAGTCTTCCTCATTTCTCCAATAAACAGCATGGCTAGGCCTGTCACAACAATGGCCTTGTCCCCAGTACCAACTTCTGACCCAGTCATTGCTCTTTGGCCATGAAGGAGACACCATGACACGGAAACCCTTATAAACAAAAGAATTTAATTGGGGGACTGTTTATGGTTTCAGATTAGTCCACTATCATCACAGCTAGGAGCACGACAGCATGCACGGGGCTGGAGCAGTAGCTGAGAGCTATATCATGATCCACAGGGGAGAAAATGAGAGAGGGGAGAGAGCATCACTGGGCCTGGTAAGCACTTTTGACCCTTCAAGCCCACCCCCAATGTCATAATTCCTCCAAGGCCACACCTACTCCAACAAGATCACATATCCTAAACCTTCTCAAAAAGTGCCACTCCCTGATGACTAAGCATTCAAATTACCTGAGCCTGTGGGGGCCATTCTTGGTCAAACCACCACATATATCTGGATTTGTTTTGAAAGTAGATCTGACAGGTGCTGGTAATCAGTTTAAAGGATTGCTTGACAAAACCAAAACCAAACAGATCCAAAGGAGTTTTGTCTTGGTAAGGAGATTCCTGGAGTTGCTACTTACCAAGAAGATGGAGTTTTGAGGGAAAATATCAGAGTCCTGGTCTTACCAGATTAAATTTGAGATAAAATGTAGACCTCTTGGTGGAGACATGAAGAAAGGGGCCTTTAAGAGTGAGTTTATGAAACAATCCATTAGCTGGTGGCCAAACAGATGACTTAAAACCATAAGGCTATCAATAATTTTTCATTAAAAATTTAACTTTACCTGGAGATCTCAGATCAGGATTCAGCAGAGTCCCTTCTTCCTGAAGCCTCTCTCCTTGACTTGCAGATATTTGTCTTCTGATTATATTCACACAAGGTTTCCTTCTGTGCTATCCACAATGTATGACTAGGTCTACTGTAAGACCTCAATAAAATATAATAAAAGATTTAAGACCTTATTTCTAAATCTAGTCACATTCTTAAGTACTCGGGGTTAGGCACTGAGTGCTTGTATTTGGCAGAGGACAAAATTTAGCTACAAATTACCAGCTGAGAGGAAGCAGAAATTTGTGATCTAAAACATGCTACTTTGTCCAATAATAAGCAAGATTACTGTTTCAAGACTCAAAGGTTAGTATTCCTCCTTTGTTTGGAAGACATCTATGTGGAAGCTAAACAAATAAAGAGGTCACAGTTCTTAGGTCTGGCCCAGAGAAGGCTGTTTCCCCTTGGGAAACATGAGACCTTTGAAAGATGGAAGATACAAGCCAAGATAGAAAATCTAATCTTTGGGAAGAAAACATTTTGGTAGGTAGTGTTGAGGCTAGAGACGCTCTCTTTTAGTGGTTTAGAGTTCATGTGAGGCCCTGGGTTTGAGGAAAAGAAATGGACAAAGAAAGCTAATATAATATCAGTGATGATCTTGGAGACATCATTTTTTTTTTGGCCACTAGCATGTGTTAATTAAAGTACATGTGAAATATTTTCAGTTCCAGAACTACTCCAGACTCCCATTAATATTCTTTCAGTTTGAAACAATCCCAAGGAAAAAAAAATAACCATTTAGTTATATGTGAAAATTTATAAGTCATGATTTAGAAATTTATTATGAATAATTCATTAAATAGATTTTTAATTATAACTACATTAAAAAAAGAATTCTAGTACCCAGGATTACAGTAAGATTCCACAACTTCTCTAAGTTATTTCAGTTCAAAAGTCTCTAGAAGATTACTTCGTAATCTATTTTTTAATATTTCTGCTGCTTGGATATTATTCACCAAAGTACTCTGTCCTATGTGGGAAACACCTTCATAAATTACACTTGAAATGCACTGAGAGTCTCTAGGGAACTCTGTGGAAAACAGATTACTTCAAGTCTCCCTTCCTCAGATTGATGTCGTTGTCATTTCTTGGTAACTTCTGTTACTAGCATCTGTGGTGATTTCTGGAGTTAGAATGCAGCATATAACATGGCTACTCTATAAATGATGTGAACCAAGTGCACTTGGAGACATTATGTTGAGATGGTCACTGAGGTGACTCAAATCTTGTCTATGATGTTTTAACACGTTTTAAGGTATAAGATTGGTTTGCCCAAGAGGGTGACACTGTGCATTTGGATGAATAAAGCTATGAAGGTGATGATATTTGTGGATGAGAGATAGAAGAAAAATCAGACAGGCTGAATGATGAAATGTGTATTTTAGCCTGGCCCTGAGCTCCTACCTTCACCTCCTTAGGGCTGGGGTGACAATTGTTGTAGTGGAATTATGTAACACTGTAAACAATGGTCCTGCCTACTGGTTTAATAAAAATGCTGATTGACCAAAGGCAGACAGGAAGTATAGGCGGGGCTACCAGACTAAGAAAACTCTGGGAACAGGAGGAACAGGGCAAAGAAATGCCACAGAGTTGCCAGAGAAGCCAGAAGATGCAGAGGACAACTGTGCTGTTCTGAGAAAAGGTAACGAGTCACATGGCTGAACAGGATAAGAATCATGTGTGAGATTAAGAGCAAGAGCTAGCAAGTTATATGCCTGGGCCATAAGACTAGGCCAGAAAGTTTGGACCAGAAACTTCATAAAACAAATTGTGTGCTCCCATGCTTGGTTTATGAGGTCTGGGCATAGATCTAGAGCTTTCTTTGGCCTTTCTGGGGACGCTCTCTACCAACTGACCTACATTCCCAGCCCCTACTCATTCATCCTTATTAAGGGAAAATATTAAAGAGATAACTCCTAAATATAAGTAAGTGCTGTCTACTTCCTCCTCTCGGTCAGTGGGATCCTCATTTAGGGAAGCATTACCACTCTTCTTTGTCCAAGGCTCAGGCTTCCTTTACCCCACATTATTATCTCTAAATGAAGCCATTTTGGAAGCAAAGGCTCATAGACAGATCTGAACAGTAAACCACCAACAACCTGCTTTAGCATTTCTTCCTTTCTCTGACAAGCAAAGGTGAATTGTGCCTCTTTAACCCTTGGATAATCCTTACAGATACTGATAACCAAAACATGCCTGCATCAGAGCATCAGCTGCAGTAGCCCTGACCATCACACGATCTACATCCTCCAAATGCATCATATGAACTGCATACTTCTTTATTGGGGGTGTCTGGCCTCCCCTGTCTAAGACTTTGTTCCGTGGTGCTGGCTCTGCTTTCCTTCTTCACTTACTAAGTTTTAAGGGAAGGTCTTTCAGATGTTTATAGAACTGTGGTGATTCTCAATCAGTGGGGGCTGAAGTCTGGCACATTTGGAAACATATTAAAGCAAAACCACCTTTGTACCTCTTGCTCATTAGCTTCATTGTTATTAAAAAATAGGCACTGACTAGTCCAGCCTTTGGCTTGCCTTAGACTGTGAAATGTCAAAGACGTGTATGCATCAAGCTGGTAAATCAGAGAGAGACAGAGACAGAGATGGGGTGTGTGTGTGTGACAAGTGACCTACACCACAGTTTTTGGTTATAATTTAGTTATGGCCCCGGTGTGTTCCCCAAAGGTTTGTATGTTTAAGTGTGATTCTGGTTATGTTTCTAAAAGATGGAGAGGGGAGACTTTGAAAATTAAGTAGAGTTAAAGATAAATGAGGTCATCTGGAGAGAAGATGGGAGGGAGGAGGAGAGGGAGAGAGAGAGAGAGAGAGAGAGAGAGAGAGAGAGAGAGAGAGAGAGAGAGAGAGAGAGAGAGAGAGAGAAAGAGAGAGAGAGAGCTAGCTATATGTGCTCTATCGCTTGCTGTATGGTACCTTGTGACACCTCAGGATTCCACAGAAAAATGATTATTACTCCTTGGCTTTGGACCTTCTTAATTGTTAGTTAAAAGAAACCAAAGTTTTTAAAGTTACTCCTCAGGTATACTGAAACAATATGAACAGATATAGGCCTTGTTTAGTCATAGTATGCTTTTCAAAAGATCTGTAGCAATTATTAGGACTATAACATTGGTGTTAATGGTACTGGGTTCAGAAAAACACAAGACAAGGCCCTTGGCCCTTCTTAAAACAATACATATGTATTTAGGAAAGAAAAGCACCCACTCTCTACCTTGGTATCACTGTCTCCCATCCTAATGGGGTATGCCATCAAGAACTCAAATTCTGGCTTTATGAGTGGATTTAACATTGTGGAAACAATCATAAGTTGCTTAACTGAGACAAGTAAGTCTATTTATCCAAAACTTTCTGTAGTGAGGGATTCTACCATTTTCATTTGCCAAACAGGCTGATATAGGCCCAAAGATTTTCAGTGGGGAAATGGGAAGGTACACATGTGTTCCATTGGAGACTATTGACATGGAGAAATTGTGGGTGGCCTCACTAGAACTAAGATGTCTCCTATAACCCATTAGGGGTGTGTATCTTGTTTGCTCTGGTCGGTATTAAACCATGGCAGCTCTGAGCTGCTACTCAGGTAGTGACTTTTTGGATAGGAGTGCTCCAGGGTCTTTGCTGACCTCCTAGTCTGGTTGCTGTGCATTATGGGTCAGGGTTCTATTTCTATATGTGGTCTGATCATTTAGATAGAGATTGAATATTCAGGCCTTCAATATAGGTAATTATTTATTTATAAACTCTTTGCATAGCTTGAATAAGATCCTGTTTGTCATTTCATACTGCAAAGTGATTTTTCCTAGTCTGTAATATTTCATATTGAAGTTTTATAGTGTTACATGGCCAGGTCTGTTTTTCTTTGTGATTTCATGGATTTAGAGTTTTCCTTTAAAAAAAGACAGCCTCCTTTATGATATTATAAAACATGTCTCTTAAGTTTCCTCTCAATGTTATTGTAGTTAAGCAAGAATTTCCACTTAGATAAATTTCTATGCACAGCATGAAAGAAACTACAGTTTTACTTCCTTTTCCAGGTGGATGGCTGTGGAGGATCTGATTGACTTAAAGGCTATCTTTTACAATCTACTGTCATATATACTTAGGCTTGCTTTGGCCTCGGCTCCTTGATCTGATATTCTGCTTTAATCACTAGAGCATGTCACTGTTTTGAGAGTGACAGTCCCCCTGCCTCCATCTCTCTCCATTTCTTTGTGTCATTGAGAAAAAGGTTCTCAAAGTTGACACAAAAGAAAACTGTCTTATGTGGTTGCTGCATCATTGGGCAAGAGTATGATCTGTATTGTTTGTGTTTGTTTTGCTGAAGATTTTTTTAAAACTTAAGATATCTATCTAAGCATGTTTTGATCTGACCTTAAGACACAAGTGTTTTATGATTTATTTTTATATAGTTAGTAAAAATCATATTTTTACTTGGCATGATTTTAGCTTTGCTTGTGTTTCTTGTTTTCTAACAATCTTGGTTTATACTAAAAGCATATTGTTAGTTATAAAAATGTTTCTGACTATTAATAACACTTTTGGTCGATGTTATATCTAAAATTCTGAAAGCCTCTTTATTAGTATTATTTGGAGGAAAATCTACAAGTACAAGGCAATCAGATATCAAAACATACACCGACTAAACAAACAAGATGTTCTCAATGTCAACACCATTGAAATTCATAGTTTTTATAACCCAGAGAAGCTCCAGTGGTCAAGTCCTTCTGTTCTGGAGCTGCAACAGATCTGAATCAATAGAGTAGAAGCATGACCCTGAGCACTTTCTGTCTTCCGGGCCACGGTACACACAGTCATTGTATATAAAACTGTAGCATGAATCCTAATTGGTCTTAATAAAAATCCCGAGCCAGATATCGGAGTAAATGCTGAAAGACCATAGAGACAAAGAGTAAGCCACTAGAGAGACTTCTTACCTTCACTGAATCTTCTCACCACATGAGATATTGAAGTGCATTCACAAAGACCATCCTGCTCACAGGGTTTTTCCACGGGGATGGTCTTATGACTGTATTGATAACTGGGCAAGGCTGTCATGGTCTGAGTACCTCTCTGCTGGGTACTACTGGTACCAGCTCTTTAGGAGAATGTAAATATTACAAAAATAAAGGCTTATCAAATTACTGTTATAATCCTCTTAGAGTTAAAATTCATTGGTGACTATTTTATTGAGTTATCTTTTGATAATTTATTATTGTATAAAAAGAAGAAGAAATGGAGTTTGACTGATAGGTGCTAATTAATACAGGAACTTTGAGAAACTGGGCAAGGGCTATCCATAGACATCATCTTTGGCTCTATAGACCTCTGGTGGGCAAAGCTTCCGGGTCACTGTCTAACAGCGGTTCTTCCTTCTCCCTGGTTTAAGGCCCTAGAACACGGGAAAAGAAGGAGAAAATGAGGACTGTGTCGTGAATCTAAGCTTTTTTTTTTTTTTTTTTTTTAACTGATTGTCAGAACCATGTTGTCATTTCCACACTAATTTTATTATGCCTCATAGTGATGTGTGTAATTTCAATTTGTAATGGCTGATTGGTTAATGAGAAGAGACAAAATCAATCTTGAGGGTTTGCTGAGATTCTTTACCTAACTGGAGATAAGTACACATGGGAAGGACAGGCAGATTCTTTGCCAAGGTCGCCATGAGGAGGAAGAGGACTTTGCCCGTGGTTTTCAAACACAATGAAAAACAGTTGAACGTTTATTTTTAAGGACTAAAAACTCTGCTTACAATAGATTATGAATGTTCTAGGAAGCACAAATCATGAAAAAGCATGAAGCAGGGCAGACAGGAATAAGAGAATGAAGGATTCTAACTCATCCTAACACAGACTTCCTCCTCTTCTCCTTAAAAACACTCTCGCGGCTGTTATAAAGGGTAATGTTTCCCTTGTTTCTCTTTCAGCCCTCGGCTACAAACCACAACCCCTGAACAGCTTGGGATCAGAAAGAACTTATGAGAGACATCCAGGGATCCCCCTGGGAAAAGAAAATAGAGAAGATCACTTTAGCAAATTGGGATTGTAACGGATGGCGACCAAGGAGAGGTGGGAATAAATCATGAGAGTTGGAAATGGTTGAGTGAGAGGAGCAACCAAGAAGGAGGAAAAAGGGAGAGATATTTTGATAGAAAGAGCCCCTGTGGGGTTGGAAAAAGGCCAGGTGCTAGGGCAGCCTCTAAGAACCCAACCAACTATGGAGGGGGTACCGAAACAGGACTTCCCCTATACAAATGAATGACCACCCTAAGTGTCATCTCAGAACCTTCATCCAGCAATGAATAGAGGCAGAAGCAGAGATCCGTGGCTAAGCACCAGTTTGAGTTCTCGGTCCAGCTGAAGAGAGAGAAGAGTATATGAGCAAAGGGATGGGGATCATGAGGACGAGACCCAGAGAGAGGGCTGGCTAGAGCTATTGGGGAGCTCATTGAATCAGAAAGAGCTGCTGGGGAGTCTTCGTGGAAAAGAACTAAACCCTCCAAAGGTAGAGATGACTGTGGAATGGCATGGGCAGTTTGTGGAGCCTCTTGCAGTCGGATCAGACTGTGTTCCTGTGCATGAACTAGTATCTCGGAGTCCATTCCCTACAGAGGAATACTTAACCCAGCCTTAATACTGGGATGAGGGAATTGGACCTTCCTCAGCTAAATATACCAGACTGAGCTGACTCACTTTGGAACTCCTTGTCCTTCTTGGGGAATGGATAGGGGGATGGGGTGAAGGAAGACTGAGGGGGGACAGAGAGGGACTGGGAGGAGGGAAGGGAGGGTGAGCAGGGATATACATGCAAAAAAAAAAACCTTTTTAAATTAAAAGAAAAGAAGAGAAGAAAGCCAGGAAAAGACACTCCTGCAGACACACCTGCTGCTGTCTTTGCCTGGTCTGGTGTGGAGGCAGCCCCACCCTCTTCCTTTGGGTAATAAATCTCCTTTGTGCTTGAAAGTCTGATGTTTGGATGTGTTCTGTGCTGATTCAGAGAACACCATAAAAGTCTTTCATTTTTAGGCAAGATGTGCATATGAAAAAAATTATATGTACATTCCATCTCCTGGAGAGGAAGACAATAGGATGGGCATGGTGGAATGTTTCCTTACATCTTCTTAACTAATTGCTACATGGATTCCATGATCTTGAAAATCACCATTCAAGTATTCCATGATGTGAATTTTTCCTTAACCTTTTTTCCCCTTTAATCTTTTCTTAGAGTCTTTGTAATGACATGACACGATGAAGTTAACCCACATACTATTCTCTTAAGATAGTTGTGAGCTAGCTTCTCTGAAAAAGGCACTTTCTAGAAGGAAGACTACAGAACCGTGTTCTCCAAACCCAGTGGGACGTCTACAGGCTGTCTTTGCTTCATTTTACAACATCATTTGGCATTTTTTATATATCATAGAACAAATTAAATTCTATATTATGATTTCTTTGAGTGTCATAAAAAGCATGATAAACATATAGGGAAATCAACTGATGCCATCCATTAAAGCATCTCACGTTTACTAAAAACCCTGCTGAACACTTGCTATGATTCCCACTGGCTTCCTTTTCTCTTTTCTTGTTCCTGGAGTAATCTCTCCTTCCCCTCCTTAACATTGTTCTCACCCTGAGTGAGCAACAAGCACAGGCCAGTGAGTTTATACAGTGGACTCCATCTCCTTGGAAAGTTGACCTGCCACCGCTGTGACATGGTAAGTACCCTGGGGAGGTTCCTGAAGCTTTGTAGACACTCATCAGGCAGAGAGACTTTCTTTTTTGGTAAAGGGACTCAGCATTGGCTCTCAGTGATTCTTGCTGCTTGATGGTCACAGCTGGTGGAGCCTCTACCCCCAGTAAGTTGTGACAAAGAGAATATAATGGAAGTGACTCTGCATAGTGCTTTGAAATAGACTGAGAAAATGTTGCAGTTTCCAATTTGGTGTCCTGTGTCATTTTCTTCAGGGAAAGCCAAACCTTGACACCATTCAAACCATTCTATAATAAGCCATGTAGAAGGGAGCAGAGGTTTCTGAAAGACAGCCAGCAGCCAGAGTGACAGCCATGTGACTGAGCTGTCTTGAGGCAGATCCCCAGTCCTAGCTAAGCTTCAGGCAACGGCTATCTTGACTGACAGACCGTTGCTCATTAGAGGTCCAAAGCCACAATGACCAGGCAAAGTTAGTCCTTAAATTCTTGCTTCACAGGAACTGTGAGGAAAAAAAAAAAAAAAAAAAAGATTGTTATTATTTTAAGACTGTTTTAGGGGCAACTTGTTATTTGACAGCAACACATTAACATAGGTTTATTTATGTTTATTTATGTGTGTGTACATCTCTGTGAGTGTATGCCACATGTATATAAGTGCTCACAAAGGCCAGAAGAAGGTGTCAGATCTCCTGGGGTTAGAGTTGCAGGCAGTTGTGTATTGTTTAGTGTGGTTCTGGGAACCAAACTCTGGTCTTCTGCAAGAGCAGCAAATGTTCTTGACCTCTGAGTCATCTCTCCTGTACTATTAACACGTTCTTGACTGAAGCAGTGATTCTAACACTACGAAGTTGTGCTGTCAATAATGCTATAAGGTTGTAATGCGATTGGCCCGCCTGCTTTCCCTCCATCCTTCTCCTCATTATCATTATTTTATGACACAAAGTGTCTGTATCAGATGGGGCTGAAAGTCCAGGCTGGCACTAAACCCATGGCAATCCTCCTGCCTCAGCTTCTGAGTACTGGGTTGACAGTGTGAGCCACCATGCCTGACTGACTTTTATGATTCTCATGCATGGTCATCTTTTCTTAACAAAATAACAAGCTCAGGGAACCCATTTAGCTATTACCTTAAGTCTGCAATAGATTAATTTGTTAATTATAAATTTTAAATAAACTTTACTATTAAAAACTTACAAATGTAAAATAAAATGGTTAGAAATAATAGAAACAAGTTATAAAAGAGGATAGAAAAGTAATGATTGTTATAGTTCTGATTCTGTCATGCATTTTTTTTGTGATTTTGGTTTTGTTGTAGACAAGTACATAAGACTGATAGTAAAAGTGTACAATTTAGTGTGAACCGCCACAGCTTCTGTTGTGAATGCTTATTCTAACTGCTTTGAGATTTGACGAGTTACATAGACTTTGGGTCGAATTAATTTTGGTGCATAATGCATTTATTTGGGGGGGGTTAATTTTTAGATGTATTTACTCAACAGTGAGGATAATGTAACAGAATATGGACCCCGAAGTCATGAAATCTAGATACTACAATCTCCCAGCTCTGTGCCTTTGAACACAGTATTGACTGGAGATCCAGTTTTCCCATTTGTAAAATATACAGAGTAATCAAAGCACCTCACAGAGAGTTAAAGATTTGAAATATGATAATGAGTGCGCCTTATGCATTGCATGGTTTGCAGTGAATGCCCAATAAATGTCAGCTATTATTGGTGTCCTTACAGTTTCAAAGGTATGTCTATTCTGATTACATTTAAAATGTAAATTTGGCAGCTAAAAGGCAGAAGTTCAAACTCAAATCTATCCAGCATGATACCTGTTAATGATATTAATAACATTAGAGTGACATTGTATTCAGTAACACGCTGATACTGTGAACTTGGATGCCATGGAAAGCTAATCATCCCTAACAATGGCAATGTCAGGGCGACACACCAGCTGGAGGAAATTTAATCAGGGAAACATCTTTCACTTTTAAATGTTGTATTTTATGTATGTGTAAAGTCTTCTGCATAGAAAAATATGGCAATCATAGAATATTCATGAAGGTGACTTTTTATATTTCCTATGCTGTACTATCTGTTCATTTGTCCATTCTTCCGTCATGCAACTATACACACCCACAAGCCCACACAAACACGCATGCGCTTGCACACAAGCTCAGTCTTCTCAAAGGTTAAGTTATTATTAAATACCAATTGCTTAAACACTTTGATCTTAAGGATCCATATAAATAGGGATGGAATCTCAGAGAGAAATAATTTGGAAAATAGCAGGAAAAATTTTAAAAATCACTAATACAAAATTCCTAAAACAGCAGGAAAATTGTAGTAAATGAAATCTTGCAGAGCATATAAGTCATAAGAAAACAAGCATATGATAAGGAATTAGAGCACAGACTCTTCAAGGACAGTCATTTACTTAGGAGAACTCCTAAGCACACCAGCTAGCTTTTATATGGCATTGTGCTTCCCTCAGCTCATTTCTTTAAGGACAAACAGACTACTGTTAAGTAAGAATACTGAGAGGAAATGGAAGTTAGCTTAGATGTGGACTGTGAACTCACGTGCTAATTTTTACAGCTTAATTCCGGTTTCTTAGCTACAGTTTCTTGGGCATTGGGATGAGGATAGGGTAACACTTTGAGTAGTGGGTTGTTTACCTTGGTTCCCAGTGTAAAGCAAGCTTGATGTTTAAGAGAGTCTAGGACAACAATGAGACTTGGCATTTTCACTTAAATATAGAAACAATAGCATGTATCCTGTACCATATCTGAGCACTGAATCAATGAATTCTCTAGCCAGTCAGTGTACAAGCGGATGGGGAGACTAGAAAGGAAGAAGGATGAATGTGAACAAGTATACTGAAACATATATCCGTACATATATATCCATATGCATATATGTATATAAATATGTATGTGTTGTTATAAAACCCAATAATTTGTATGCTAACTTTAAAAATTAACAGTTATTGTGTAGCACATTCCCTCCTAGAGAGAGACCCATTAAGGCTAATAATACACAGGAAGTATATGAAACTCACAATCTCACTAAGCTCCTGAAATTTAGGAGATTAGCAAAGCCTCTCCCTGGGAGTACACAAACAGTAAGCAACTGCCTGAGAGAGAAGCCTCCGCTTACTGAGTAGCCTGAGAGTTATCCAGAGAAGCCTAAGGATGTTCTCTTGAGAGGACATTCATGTTGGGGTAAGTTGTCTGGTGATACAAAAACCCTTCATTTACGTTCCTGTAAGTTGACCAATGACTTAGGTAGGGGTTCTATTTGAAACACTAAGGCCAAAAGCGACCTGAGGGGGAAAGAGTTCATTTCGATGTCCATGTCTCAATCATACTTCATCCTGAAGGAAAGTCAGGACAGAAACTTGAGGCAGAGACTTAGAAGCTAGAACTGATTCATAGGCCATGGAGGATTGCTGCTTACTGGCCTGCTTGTTATGGCTTGCTTCACCTGATTTCTAATAAAATCCTGGACCACAGGTTCACAGTTGGTCCCACCCTCAATTGGCTGGGTCCTTATACATCAATCATTAACTAAGAAAATAACCTTAAGGGCTTGCCTACAGAAGACTCTTCTGAGACATTTTCTGGATTGAGTTTCTCTGCTTTTAGATGACTCTAGCTTATGTCAAGTTCACATAAAACTAGCCAGTACACTCCATGGCACTCATAGGTTCACTAAACTAGTCTTACATGTAATCGTTAATTTGATCTGCCATTGGTTTTCTCTCTGAGGTGAGTGGATGTATGCTTTTGCCTTCCCAGGAAAAGTCATGCAACAATAGTCATAAGTTAAAAGGACATTTCAAGTGGATTTTACAACATAGTGAGGAAATTGGGAAGGGCACAGCCGTGAGCTGTTCACATCACCAGGTCCCCGATGGAGATAGACACCACTAACAATGGCAGGTGAGTTCATGCTTGTCTTGCTTAGGTTTTTTGTTGTTGTTGTTGTTGTTGTTTTGGGGTTTTTTTTTGTCAACTTGATGTTCACACACACTCATGTAAGTTGGAAAGTAGAAACTTCAATTGAGCAAATGCTCCTCTCAGGATGACCTACAGACAAGTCTATGGGAGCATTTTTTTTATTATTATTAATGATTGTTGCACATGGACCCAGCCCTTTGTGGGTAGTGCCACCCTTAGACAGATGGTTCAGTACTACATGAAAGCAACTGAGCAAGCCATAAAGATGAAGCCAATAGAAAGCATTTCTTCAGTTCTTGCATCCAGGTTCCTGTTTGAACATCTTTTTATAATGGACTACAGCTATACAATGAAATTAACCTTTTTCGAAGTTTCCTTTGGTCATGGTGCTTTACCACAGCAGTAGAAAGCAAGCTAAGATACTTGTTGAACTTCGATGACCATGTAGGCTGCTATATCACTCATGAGGAACACTAAAGGATTCTCCCTTGGGGACTAGTGTAGCCTAAGAGTCAAGAACAGAGTAGAGCAACTGGCCCCAGCAAACAGCCTGTGTAGATCGCCATAGTGACGCTCAGTGTTGACCATCCTCACACATGTTTTCGGGTGCTTCAAGCATGATGAAAACAGCAACAGAAGAAGGCAGAGCCATAAAACACAGAAAACATTGACAGGCAGACACCACTGATGAAAAAAAAAATTCCAAAGCTTGTCATGGATATCTAAGGAAAACACTGTACCCGGGATCTGAGAATAGGAATCTGTGGAAGATTCATTGAGAAAACACAGAAGAATAAAGCAGAACAAAAAGATGAAACAAATAGATCAGAGGAGGTAAGTAAGAAGCTTGAGAAATAGTCTGAAACAAAATTTAATGCACAATAATAGAAGTTCAAAAAGGGCAAGAACAGAGAAAATTGAGTATAGGAAATCATCATAAAGGTAATTTTTAAGACATCTCCTCAGACTGAAGGCCATGAGATTTTAGATTGAAAGGGCTCACGGGAAGCCAAAACAATGAATGAAAATAGACTCCTGTAGGGCAGAACTTCAGAGCTGGGTTACAAAGAGATGATTCCCAAAGCTTCTGCATAGAAGGATAAGCCACACTCAAAGCACTAAAAATCAAAGAAATTCTGGAAGCCAGGAGAACAGAAGATTCCTTTTAAAAGGAAAAGTTCTATGTGAAATTCCATATAGATCCAAATCATCAATCAGATAGAAAGATGAACTATAAATATTATTAAGTAAGCAAGATTTCCCCCCAGAGCATTTCTGGTGGATATAACCTGCTATGTTGGCTAGTGTTATGCCAACTTAACATAAGCTAGAGTCATCTGGAAAGAGGGACCCTCAACTGAGAAAATGTGCCCCCAGATTGGCCTGTGGGTATTTCCTTGATTAATGATTGGTGTGAGAGGGTCCAGTTCATTGTGGATGGCATCACCCTTGGTTGATAGTCCTGGGTGCTATAAGAAATCAGGCTGAGCGAGCTTTGAGGCATGAGACAGCAAGCAGTGTCCTCCATGGCTTCTGCTTCAGTTTCTGCCTCCAGGTTCCCACAGAGAGCTCCTGTGTAAATTC